>JARFIW010000916.1:892500-2122422 GCA_036346225.1 Platerodrilus igneus
TAGAACCACGAGATTATGACCTTTTTCTGTCAGTGATATTAATACCAATTTACCACTTTTTAAACTCGGGTCCCTCCGAGTAAATAATCAACGTTGCCAAAGCTAAAGGATGTTTAATCGAACATTGAACCTTTCACACTTGAAACTAAACATTCAACTAAGATTAACCTCAACGGCTTGAACACCATCGTCGTGCACTTTCTAACCAATAATCCAGCAGTCTACAACCACGGCTTTCGTCTTACTACTATCATTTGCATCCTCGTGCATCGCCCAGGGTCAGACATTATTGTATTACATCTAACGCCGAAAAACGCTACATAAATTCTCCACAAAAACTGCTCTCGTATCGTAAACGGACAATGGAAGAGTTTTTATTTAGACCCTATTTGAATACAAAACTGAACCACTTTGATAATGGAACACCTTAAGATAATAATACAGTTTGTGATTAAGCATATACCCCAATACAACTGTGCCGTAACTAACCTAGTATACATTTATTACAATTAACTTCCTGATTTAGACAGGTCTACTGAAAAGTGAAAAATAATAATATTAATAATAATAATAATAATAATTATAATAATTTTTTTTTTCAAATTCAAAACTTTTTTATTTACTTAAATTTCAAATCACACCTTAAGCAACATGATTTGCTTGTCAAGGTGTAACAAATTGATATAGCGGTATCTAAAAATAACATAACTTATAGATAAGTAATTTAAACAATTTCCCTACATATATTGTTGCAATATTAACATTATAGTTATGATTATTTTCATGTAGAATATATAAGCAACTTCGCATACTAACTTAAATTTTCATTTTTTTTTTACCAGACCCTCAAGTTTTAAAATATTTAGCATTATACATTCCCGCTTATTTACAAGTAAAAAGAGTATATAATTGCAAATATACGCACTAAAAAACTTTATACTATACAAATAATTGAAGCTAAATATGAAAAAATTCAGAGAAAAAAATATGAAAAAATCAAAGTACGAATATTAATATTAGTACTAATAATTACATTAATAACATTAATAACCTATTTGTGTCTACATATATGCGTACAACATACATATACATAGATACACACACGCACACATACAACACATACACACACACACACACACACATTCATACAAACTATACTTGTTTACACAAAATGTTATTTAAATATCTAAATATCTAAATATAACGAAGTTAACGAGAACAATCTTAAAATTAAAAGTTTTATATTTTTATTCATCAATTTTTAACTTTTTCTTTCTTTCAAACTCTGTTGATTTAATATATACATTATTTTCAATTATTACAGATCCCTGTTCAATCACAAGTAAATACTAATTAAACTAAACTAAAACCTTAGATTGAATGATTTCAAACCTTTACAGTCATATCAATACCCAAATGGTCACTAAAATTAATCACAAATCAGACATATTTTAAATTAAGGGCATTTTTTACTTCGTTTTTTAACTTCTTCATATTAACAAAGTTTCTGCACAATAAGGTTGGAATTAAGTAATTTAAACAGCATTTTCCGTATTTGTTGAAAACCCTTGGAACTATATAGTTTAATGATCTTACGTTATATATATATATATATATATATATATATATATATATATATATTATATTTTAATTCTAAGTGTGTGTTTTTAAAGTAATTTTCCATTATTAGTTTATAATATAATATTCCTTTAGCACTCAAGCGTGTTGTTTTTTTTAAGTAGTTTGTTGAGATTAGTATGCTCATGTTCATTACTAACTATTTTCAATAGTCTCCTTTGTATTGAATCGATTCGATGTATATACGTAGCACCAGCATGATCCCAAGCTTCAAGACCATACCTCATCACTGATTCCGCCAGTGTACAATAAACTATTTTCCTAATATTTTCTGGAATCATATGCCTTATATAATACAGTTTAATTAATATAACTTTTAATTTTTTACAAACTAGATTTATTTGATAGTTCCATCTAAAGAAGTTATCTATAATAATACCAAGATACTGATACGTATTACAACAGGTGAGAATTTTACAGGTATTAGTACAGACGTTTACATCTAAATTTTTTGTATGAAAGCACTGACATGAATGTAATATTATATTTAGAGTATCACGTAAAATGTAGGGAGTTGTTATATGCATAAGTTTTGTTTTCTCTTTGTTTAAAATTAAATCGTTATCATGGGACCACTTCGCTAGAATGTTAGTATCTGATTGTAGATTATTTACAGCAAGTTTTAAGTTTTTATGTATGGATATAAGTAAAATGTCGTCTGCAAACATGTAGATTTCACTGGATTGTATAACTGTTGGAAGGTCCTTGACGTATAGTAAAAATAATAGTGGACCTAAAACGGACCCTTGTGGGACACCAACCTGTAATGGCTGTTTTTTACTAATCGTGTTATTTATTTTAACTACAAAATATCTATACTGCAAATAATTACTTATTAGGTCCAAAAATTTACCTCCAAATCCTTTTTCCTTTAATTTATTAATCAAAATTACATGGGAAATTGTTTCGAAAGCTTTAGAATAATCCACAAATAGACAAAGTACATTCATGTTTTTATTTAGTTTGTCGTATATAAAATTTGAAAGATCAGCAAATAATTTCCCTGTTCCTATTCCTTTTATAATTGAGTATTGTTATTGATATTGTTTTTACTCAAAAAAATCTTCATTTTTTCAGCAATATGCCTTTCAAAAATTTTTTCTATTATAGGCAGTAAGGAAATTTTTCGATAATTAGCAATATCAGAAAAACTACCTTTTTTGTGAATTGGTCTTATAATGGCAGTTTTACAGTAACTTGGAACTACTGCAGTTCTGATTATAGTGTTAATTAAACGCACAATTAACCCATATATTTTGTCTTTAAGAAATAATATGCCTCTCAATCGTATGTTATCAAACCCAGGAGAAGTTTTTGTATTTAGTCTACCTAGTTCTGACACGACAAATTTTGAATCCACTAATTGAAGATAAAATCTACAATTAAATTTTTCGTATGCAATGCTTTTTTTCAGATAATTTTTGTTACATTTATGCAATACAGTTTGTAAACTATCATGAAAAAACGTTGCAAATTTATTAGCAATAGTAATATCTGAAATATCTGGCATTCCTTTTTTTATAACTTCATTTATATTTAGTTTTTTTACGATTAAGAATCTCATTCAGACCTTCCCACATTTTTTTAATATTATTTTTAGCGTTGTTAAATTTTATATTATAATACGCGTCTTTAGCCTTACGAATTCTACCATTTACATAGTTTCGAAATTGTGTATATTGTTTCCTATCAAAATCCGACTTTGAGTTCTTCCATTTTTTAAATAATCTGTCTCTATATTGTAATAGATTTAGGAGGACTTCTGACATCCATTCTTTCTTGTATTTTTCAGCATGAGTGTAATCTTTATCTTGATTACGATATTTAACAACCTGGCATATATTGTACATATTATCAAAAAATTTAAACAATGTTTCGTAGAGTTCTTCGGGACATTGGCAATTTTCCCTAAATTTTAATTCTCTATTACTTAAAATATGTCTAATTTTATTTTCGTAAAATTTTTTAAAGGTGCAAGTATTTGTAATGAAAGAGATATTATAAAAAACTTTAGCTGCTATTAAATAGTGATCTGGAGTTTTAGATTGAATTACTCCGGCGAAGACATTAATATTTATTCCTTTTATAAAAATATGATCAATGCAAGCCGAAACAAGATGACCGGCATAAAATTCTTCACGGGTATTATCAAGAATGACTTTATAAAACCCCTCTGCAAGTAACATAACTTCAAGTTCATTCCCGATTCGATTGCTATCTTTCAAATTGATATTAAAATCTCCACCAATGATGATATTTTTGTAATGACCACTATTTATTAGTTGCTTATCAAATTCAACAATAAAATCATTGATACTCTTATTAGGTGATCTATAAACGATTATAATTTTTGCTGTACAGTTATTACCAATAGAAATAAATCCTTCTAAGTTTTCATAATTATTGGAGTTATAAATGATTTCCTGGAACATAATAGTTTGTTTGACATAAAGTATAATACCACCTGCTTTGGTATACGTACGTAGTTTAGCAAAACAATTATAACCTTCAATTTCAAAATTACAAAGTTCGTTCTCGTATATTGAAGCCTCAGTTATTGCTATCAAGTCAAAACTAGTATTTGATAAGTACGTTAAAAATTCGTCAAAATGGCTTTTTATCCCATTTATATTTAAACATATTATTGATATGTTAAAGCAATTAATACGGATATTGCCAAGGTTATTAGAGAAATTAATTAGTTCAGAATTCCACATCGATAAGGTTTGATAATGTACAATATTGTTATCGTACTCAATATTCATATTATTATCTATCATTAATGCTTAACACAAAATTATTATTATTTAAACAACAAAATAACTTTTGAATTTATGTACATTATCAAACTAATTTATTAATACCATTAACATTAGTTATTCTTATAGCTTGTGGCATATCACTATTTTTTTTGACTAATAACTTACCATAATAATAATAATAATAATAATAATAATAATAATAATAATAATAATAATAATACTAATAATAATAATAATAATAATAATAATAATAATAATAAAATAATAATAATAATAATATTAATAAAAATAATAATAATGGTAATAATAGTAATAATAATAAATAATAATAATAATTCAATAATTCAATTCAATAACTTTATTTCCATTTTTTTTTTAGTTATTTACATACACCATTTAGGTTGCTTGACATAGTGTACAAATTTTTAAAATCCTCCTCTTTTATACAAATAATGAGTGCTTCATGTAAACTAACATATAATTATCCTAACTTATTTACTCTTACAAATATTACTAGATAATCATTTTCTAATTTACTAAACCTTATTACACTACTTAATTTGCTAATCCGTAATTTTTACAGGAATTTCTAAAAGTTATTCTTATTTATTTTAATTTTAATTACATCTATTTATTTGGTAATATTAAATTTTATTTAATTTTAACTTTAATTTTATTTGGCTCTACTCTCATTTAACTTTTTTCTTTATTTTACTTTATTTTTCTGCATTTTGTTACCATATTGAAATGGTTTGGTAATTATCTTTTTAAATCGAGGCTGTATTATTTAGGTACTGTATTAAATTGTCTTTCAGGGATTTCATATTAGTATATTGCTTAAATTCTTGCGGAAGCTCGTTAAATAAAGTAGGAATGATATATTGCATACATTTTTTACCATATATATTTTCTGCAAACGGAACTATGTATTTAATTTCTCTGAGTTAGTACGAATTTTCTTGAACTCTTAAATAGTTGTCACTAAGATAATTTTCAATTATTATTTTATAATTAAATATTCCCTTTACAGTTAATAAATTGGTTTTAATTAGATTGTCGCGAAAAGTACTATTACTGTTATCATTTACAACTAATTTAAGTAGCCTTTTTTGCAGTAATTTGATTTTATTTAAATCATTATCTGAAGCCTTTCACCAAGCATCGATACCATACCTAATAATTGCTTCTGCCAATGATATATAAATTGTTTTTCTGATATAAAAAGGTATCAAATCGGCTATATAGTAAAGTTTTACCAGCACTACCATTAGCCTTTTACAAATATTTTGAATTTGTAAATCCCATCGGAAATAATTATCCACAATAATGCCTAAGTATTTGTATTCCGTACAATTAGATATAATTTTACATGCAGATTGACATAAATTATAACCATGCGCCTGTAAACAAAAGCATTTACAAGAATGTAATTTTATTTTATAATTTTCTTGCCTTTTCATGTATGGAGTCTTAATGTAGAGACATTTTGTTTTATTCGCATTTACTGTTAGACGATTGTCATGTGACCATTTAGCAAGGTTATTGGCGTCTGCTTGTAAAATGTTTATTGTTACGGTACTTGATCGGTGTTCCGACATTAAAAGAATGTCATCCGCAAACATAAAGACTCTACATTGTTTAATAACGATTGGAAAATCTTTCACATATAATATAAATAATAATGGCCCGAGAATTGATTCTTGCGGTACACCGACATCTAGCCACTTCTCATTACTAACCGACTTATTAACTTTTACCACAAATTTACGGTTTTCAAGATAGTTCTCAAATAATGCCAGGGGTGGTCCATGAAAACCGGCAGTTTTCATTTTTGTGATCAAAATTTGATGACTTATGGTTTTAAAAGCCTTTGAAAAGTCTACGAATAAACATACTGTGTGAATGTTTTTTGATAAATTTTGGTATACTTTATTAGAAAAGTTAGATAATAGTAAATTTGCGCCACGGCCTTTTACGAACCCATATTGGGTATCGCTTATTACATGATTTTCGTTCATAAATTTTTTTAACTGTATTGCTATATATTTTTCCAAAATCTTTTCGATTACTGGTAATATTGATATTGGCCTATAATTTGCTGGATCAGCATGGTTTCCATTTTTATGAACAGGTCTAACAATAGCTATCTTTAATTTATCCGGTACTTTACTTGTTGTAATAATTAAATTAATTAAATTTCTTATTACTATACCCACTCTATTGTTTAAAAAAATTAAATCCTTTGCTCTAATATTGTCGATTTCTGGTGATTTTTTTAATTTTAATGTTTGAATAGCGTTGTTAACAAAATCTAGCCCAAAATAATAATAATGATGATAATAATCATAATAATAAATAATAAATAATAATAATAAAAATAATAATAATAAAAATAATAATAACAATAATAATGAGCTACGGCTACTACATTCATGTAATAATGGACAGCGTTGCTTAATAATTATCCGAAGACTCGCTACTTAAACATGTTCTACAGGAAGCTTGTATGGTTTCAGGTTATTAATATTTTGGGTTTGAAGTGGACACCTATAACATATTCAGTTACCTTATGGGGGTTTTTATTTATTTTCTTCGGAATGATACATAGACACCGAAAAATGAGAAAGAATTTATGTAATTGGTGGTTCTCATCACGGAACGCATATCGTTGTTCCTAACCAACACCTTACGTCGACAAAATTTTATGCTTTTGTTTCCGCTTTCCCGTTCAAGATATTAGTTCAGCTCACGCAATAACTACCGTTCATTTACATTTCCAATGCTCTACCTGTAGGTACTACATTGGCCAGGAGGCGAGTTTTTTGTTGCCTGGAAATTTAGAATTTTGCCGAACCCTTGCCGTTCCAGCCAAGGTAGGGATCTTTAACGTGCGTGACAACACTCACACACGGGACCTCCATTTAACCTCTCATCCGAACGAGGGCGTAATTTTTGTGAAAAATGCTCACCTGTCATTTTTCAAGCAGTCGGCCGTGTCGGGATTTGAACCCGGGACCTTGGGATCCGTAGCCTTACGCTTACTACATTGATCCACGGCGACGCCCTACGCAATAACTACCACTTTTACAGGAAGTACATTGTGCGTAGGAAAAGAAACAATTCCTATCTCGTTCGATTTTAATCCCTTATTAAAATGCATCTCCAGAGGGGTGAAACCAGTGCTCAAATGCACTGCTTTATATAAACATTCACCAACCTTTGAAATAAAGTGGGCCCACTTCTGAGGCCTTTAATCACATTACGTGCGTATTAAACTAAGATGTGTTAGCGTAAGCCTCCACCGAGTACCGAAACAAAAACAAAGGGAATCTAAAGAATTAATGCCGTGCTAGCTGAAAACATCGTTGAGTGGGGTGGGTTATACAGAAAGAAAAAGGGAACCTCAAGAAAGAAATTTATTTACAAACTCTTAAGAAATGAACACGTAAAAAGAAGGAACACCAACTCGTATAGAACAAAACCTTTATCAAAAATATCCCAGAAGGTTTATATAGGTCAAACGGTTTTGCAAAAATAATTAATACCCGTCTTTAATTATCTTAACCTAAATTGCTATCTTAATGCTAGTATTTATATAAAACAAATTAAAATATAGTCTTACCAACGCTATACTTACAAAATGTCCACAAATAATGCTTGACAAGTAATTAAAAGAAACATAATAAGGGTAAATTACAAACAGTAGCTACCCTACGAGTGTAAATGCATTTTTCCTCGCAGCTAAAAAAATATTAACAAACGTCACACTTTATATAGTTGTTACGTTAATCTGCGGACGCCACGTTGGGCGCCAAAGTTATGTTACGTTGGCTCGTAGCCGTGCGTAACCAAAAAGAAAAGCAAAGAGAAAAAAAGGAAAGTGACCGGGCTCAATCGGAGAGTAGGGGGGGTTGTAGAAAGCAGACCAACCTATAAGGGACGCGGCTGTCAGGAATTAGTAACAGTACCTGCAATAGAAAAATTAGAATAGTAAACCTGAAAAGAAAACAAATTAGTCCTGCAAACCTGAAACAAAAAAAAAAAAACATAGCATACGGATCAAGTATAAATTGTTCAGTACTTTGTAGAATAAAAAAAAACTGTTTGAATAATCTATATAATTTAACAACGTTAAAAGCAATATAACAAATCTTTAGTACAAAGTGAGGTAATATTGGGGAGTAGCAGAAACGTTTCCTCACACACCAATTAAACATAGATCAGACAAAATGTAAAAAAAATAAATAGGTAAGACACAATTGATATAAGTAGTTCAGTAAAATTTTAACAAAGAAATAGATAAATAGATAAGCACACTTGTTATGAGTCATTCAGTATGGTTGATTGTTCTCTTTTTTTTCTTCTCTTTTTTGTTTTAAAATAGCCTGCAAGTCTATGTAAAAAGGTATCAGAACGACAAAGAATATTGCAAAACAACGTATAGATATTTAAAGTAACAACAAGTAGGAAATAGTTCAACTTACACAAGGTCCTTCAGTACCGCTTCCTTGCCATTGAAGTGTGGGATTCACGATGTCTGGCACTAACGAAGCACTTCACCCTAGACTGTGAGGGTGTTGATGGAACTTATCACAAATTACCCTAATGACACCGACTTATTTCACTGGGGTTAGCAGCGGACCTTATCACGCGAAAGAACTATGTATATTATTTTTATAAACATACAAAAAGCAGCGAGGAACTTCAACCACTACCTTTGTAAGCCAGTAGTCTGTTATGTTTTGCCAATAACGAAAGTTGCGCAGGCAATGTTCTATTGTAGATTCGTTGAGGTTAGCAAATTTTGCAACTACAGTATCAACTGTATTTGGAATCACCCAAAAATAGGCACTACTCCGATACAATAACAAAGGAACCGCGAAACGAGATCTCACACACCGTTTAACTATCGGAAGACAAAATCATCAAACCAAACAACCACAATAAGTAAAGCACGTGTATCACTAAAGTAAGTTCGTCTAATCTGTTCCGTAAAACACTTGTGTACAGTTAATATACAATTTTTCTTTCATAGGAAAACAATTAAAAACAATTAGTAAGACACGCGTAAGCAATAAAAACCGTACCTCAAAAGTTCTTAAAACACACGTGCGTCGAGTTTAACCAGCTCTACTCCGTTTAGTTCCAACAGAAAATCAACTCCACAACATGCCGCGTTTGTTCAGGAACGATACGGAAATTAAGCGCGCATTAATTTTCACTATTTTTAAACGCAGAAAAGCAGTATTTGTATTTTAAAGAACACTTTAAAAGTTAAAGCGCGCATTAATTTTCACTATTTTTAAAAGCAGAAAAGCAGTATTTGTATTTTAAAGAACATATCGCAAGCAAGAAGAAAACCCGACTCTCTATCTGTTTATTCAAAACGTTCCATTACAACTTCTTTTCTACACTTGTTAATCCACATATTAATTACAGCGGTTTTATTTATTCTTGATAAGTTGGAACGTACTTTTACGAGTATTCCAATTTACAATTAAAACTATCTTTTAAAATTAATACATGCGAGTTGAATTGCATACCATATGAAAACTATTTGGACGTATTTACTTGATAGAAACAGCGATTCAAAGGAAACGATGCAATCTATAATTAATTACACGATGCATTCGCCTAAGGAGTTAATAAATATTAAATATAGAGATAGTAATTTGTAGAAAGGTATTTATGAATTCAAGATAGCGTAAAATGTTAAAATATACATGAGGAACACCATCAAATCAACAACAACAAACAAGCTACAAAAATGCCCGTTACATAGTGTACTATAAATTTTTATATAGTTGGAAAATTATATCTTAAAATTGATACCTGAACAAGAAAAAACTGTCTTCATTAGTATATTCCGCTAGTTTGAGTGAAATAAGTTTAATTTCAACACCGTGATACCTCAATTTGTGCGATGAGCAACCGGAAAAACTTAATAAAAAACAAGACACTATTCTTCTGGATGTAGATCATCAAAGCGACGCATTCAAAAAATAGGAATTCTTGCAGATTGGTTGGCGATTCGCTGCGGCCCCACACTGGTTACAGTCGACATGTGCGGGATTACATGTCACAGAATACCTAAATCTTTTCCTGGATACCAAGTGAATAAAATTCAGAAGAAGTAGCAGTGAACGGAGTAAACTTTACCTCCCTGGACCAGTAGCTACTAACAAATCATTACCTGACCTAGAGTAAATCTATATACAGAGAGTTTATAAAAAAACTACTTGATTTAAATAAAACATAATTAAAAAACGAAACCAGTAACAAACTTTCGGGTTTTGAACTTGAGTTTTGTATATTATCAAGATTGTTATGTTGATATTCAATCGCAGTGCGTGGTCTTGGAGCGAACGTGGTGGGGGAAAGAATGAGAACTTCCTAAAAAATGTTATGTTTTCAGATGTTGCGACTCTTCAGGTAAGTGGGTCTGTCAACGGACATAATTGTAGGATTTTGGGGGACTAAGTCACCGCATGAATTCATAGAACACAGCGAGACTCTCCCAAAGTTAATGTTTGGTGTGGATTGATGCATGATCGTATTGTAGGACCTTTTATCTTCGCAGAGAAGACAATTAATGGGGATATTTAGTGTAAAATGCTTGAACTATACGTTTTCCCACAGATATGATATCGAACTAGAAAAGGGACCGATTGGCTTCCAATAGGACAGCGCGCCACCTCACTATAGCAAACGTGTCCGTGATGCGTTGAACTTGCGTTGCCCTGACAGGTGGATTGGTAAACGTGGGCCTATTGCATGACCACCAAAAAGCCCAGATCTGACTCCACTAGATTTTTCTTCTGGGGACATGTAAAAAACATTGTTTATTCCGAGAAGATCCGTGACATTGCTCATTTGAGAGGGAGGATTGTTGCAGCTGCAGCATCCGTCACGCCTAAAATGCTGCTGACTCACCTGGGAAGATACTGATTATTGTTTATACGTTGCCAGGGCAACAAATGGTACACATATAGAACTTTATTAGGTATAAAAAAAACTTGAATATATTCTCTTTAATACTATATAGGTTTAATAACTATTATTTTAACTTTACTGTGTACAAATAAAACTTTAAATCAAGGAGTTGTTTAATAAACTCCCTGTATATTATGTAGAAATAGATCGAAGTAGTTGAAATAATATAGCACCAATCGCCGTAAATAATTTTTTAATTGGGAAAATTCCTCTCTCAATGTAACCGCTTAGTACAAACTAATTTCAGAAGTCCATATTTTAAATCTTTCAATGAATTTTCAAACAAATATCTCTCAATTCGAATCGTTATAGTCATTAGATAAATTTAATAGTTAGGCAACGAATGAATCAAATATATTAGAAACTCAAAGCCAACAGTAATTGATAACGAAAAACCCATTTGGTAATACACGTCGCTATGAATGTAATATTTCCGAAACAAATGCTTTAACAATCGAAAACCACGTTTTTAAACGTATTATAATCATTAAGGAAAATACCAGATTTTAATATTATTTTAAAATAGTAAATTTGTTATATTTAACTTATAATTGCATGTATTGACAAAACATATTTAAAAAAGTACATATTTTTAACCTTTGATAACCAAAATAAAGTTCCACACTTTGTAATAATAAGCTCCTAGGTTTCCCGTTATCAAAATAGAATAGATTCAAGATATTTAACTTTGTAACTGAAAATTTAATAAAATTCTACAGGATGTTTAGACAAATAATCGTTTAATATTGAAAGGGAAACAAACCCGCTACTAATCATGCAAAATTGCCGTGGAAACAATAGGAGATATGAAATTTAAATTAAGTAAGGGCAAAATGATCTCGATACAAAGACTGAACGTAACAGCATTTTCATGCGTGACAAGCATAAATTAATAATTAGTTTTTGAAGGAATATTTTGTCAAGAAAAAGTATTACAAAATTCACAGTAAAGTTTGTAATTTATTCGGCGGGCCTCATTTTAGTGATTGATAAATTACAGGTTTATAAAGGGGCGACTTGAAATTTTTGTTCTTGAGAAAATGCGTATGTGCATATGTTCTTACGAGTCCTTGTAATTTCATACATAAATGTATACTTTTTATTTGACATTTAATGTTCATCGCGTCTGTGTGGTAACTGCTATTTTTGATACAAAAGGTGAACCTTTTAATTTTTTTAATAAAATATGAGTAACTAATGTATAAAATTTGTAGAGAATAAAATACTCAATAACCTCTACTTGAAACATTTTTTTCCAAAACTTATATTGGAGATATGAACTGAAATTGAAAACCTAACACGATAAAATTGTGGGTCATACGATATAAAATGATTAGTTAGAGCTTAATATACATACTAATTTTGACTTATGCGAAATATTTAGTAATTCTAAAGCATTATCAAATGTCTATCCTAAGTAATTCATTTCTATTTTATTTCATTCTGTAAAATTCTAAGCTTATGTATGTGTTAGTCTTTGTGGTCTGTGTTCTACATTTTGCTTGTAAAGTCGTTTGCATAAAATCTACCAACACTTCCCTCTTTCTTTTTTTTTGTATTACCATTTCGAGTTTTTATTACCTTACTTCATATTGTTGTAAAACTGTTCTTCGATGTAGTATTGTTTCTACATTAAAACAAACTGTTCCAGTACTGTATAAATGTGTCTTATGATAACAGAAGTATAGGGGTAAATAATAAGAAATAACTGTAAAGGCGTAGCGGTACATTCATTCAAAAACTTCAAAGGAAACGAACCAAAAGTGATCTTTGACCAATGCCAAGTTCTATAGCAGTCTGCTTTATAGTTGCGGTTTTACTAATTACGAACAGACATGCTACCATGCAAATTATATGCCATTAGCCTTTGATCCACTGTTTGGATAGTAACGGATAACTCCATATCATCGTGCTGGAAAAAAGTAGATATTACGGATTGGCATGTAAATAATAGTTATTCATGTACCAAGTCAGTAAAATGATTCTTTATTGAACGAGTCTGAGATTATCAACCGAGCGAGCGAAGCGGTAGTTCTCGATAGTTCTCGGTTGTTTTCGGTAGTTCTTGGTTGTTCGTTTCAACTAATTTGTAGATACAACCTTTAAGAAGCTGAAATCGTGTTTATACTAATACTGAACTGTTTTACATAGACAAAGGTCAATGATAAGATTAAAATTAGTTTCTCCCAGTCGTGAAATAATTTTAGTTGATTTAAATTTTAGCAACATGCAGCAATATACACTTATTAAAAATGCGTATGTCTTATTGCTTACGGTAACCACTTGCGCATGTGTCTGTCCATCTTTCTTTAAAAATGTATATGTTGATGTGAATTTTGATGTCGTAGGTACTAAAAACATAACAGCAAATAGGTGCATTACTTCACGTACACTCGGGGAAGACGAAACTGTAGGAATGGTGTCGTATATACTACTTGTAAATCAGTCTCTATTAGTTCTATATGGGGAGTCAGTAGCCAATTTCTCACATTTAGAAGCACTTTACGTAAGCAGAATGGATGTTAGTAGAATTGAGAAAGGAGCGTTCACAAATTTGCTAGAACTTAGAACGCTTGGTATAACAAATAATAAAAAATTGAAGTTTATTAGTGATGATATCATTGTTGGCGCTCCAAAGTTGGAAGAAATATTTTTGTATAAAAATCAACTGCAGTATTTTGACCAACATTGGCTTGGACACTTGCCAAAACTGAAAGTATTAAGTTTGTCACATAATCAGTTTCAAAATGTGCAACGAGAAGCGTTTGTATTTTTTGCCCGGTTACGTATAATTGACCTATCGTATAACCGTATTCAGTACATTCACGAAATGGCATTTAAAGGTCTTCCAAATTTGAACATATTAGATTTAAGTAACAATTTAATTAGCACCGTAACATCAAATATATTTTTTCCGGCAAAAAGTCTTGGTATTCTCAATCTATTTAACAATAGCATCACATATATTCGCGAGAATACATTCAGTGGTTTAATCTTACTGGAAGAGTTAGTGATATCCTACAATCCTTTATCATGTGTATGTTACAGTATGCTACTATACAGCCTTAACAAAAATGTTTCCGTAAATAAACAGAGCAGTTTGTGGTGTACCTCAAAGCAATTTGAAGACATTCCAGTGTGTGTGGTTGGTAAAAATTTTGCATGCGATGAGCAACATGAAGAAGACCTGTCCAGCGTATTGCATTTGCAACAAAATATGCAGGAGTGTTATGGGTCGTGGACTACACATATTCCAATACTTACTGCAGCAGGTGTTTGGTGATGCATTTCAGGTTAATACATTAATTAAGTCAAATTACAAAAAACTTTTGTACTAATTTACGAGAGAGTCGGGCATAACTAAATTCTTCCCAAATCCTTTCTATTTTAAGACTTTTAACTTCGATATTTCTGAAGATATACAAATAAAGTCTACTTGTTGAGATGTTGTCAATCCGTCAATCTCTTTTGATATGCTTAACAAAAATATAGTTTGCTTGCTTACATACAATTGCAGTCCAGAATAGCCTGCAAAATTCTAAGCACAAGTAAAATGGCTCTACGTAACTGCGTAATAAAATCCATATTAAACTTTGATGTACTGAATAATAAATGGCGCCCCAAAAGTATAATTCCTAGAAAACATTTTGATATTTAAAATATTGTTTATTGAAAATGTAACTTTTGTAAAAGTGAAGATTATTAGGATAAACAAAATAATTGTAGACATACCATGCATATTAAAATTTCAGGAATAGCGAATGCTAATTAGGCATGATATTTCAGTTTTTGGTTTCTATAAAGGTAATTTTGATAATAAAACTCTAAAGGCTGTAAAATCATTACTTTGGCAATACATAGTTAAACATAATCCATGACAATGGCCTATTTAAAAACCGCAAATGAAAACATACCTAAATCGTACGCATTACGTACCGAACAACAAGACACTACGTACACGCTTTCCATATAAAGATAGTTACAATAGAGGGTTTTCGCCGTCCCAACAATCAAGGACATGTGAAATAACCATTGCTACAAATGAAAAAGAAAAGAATTGACTTTTACGTACTTAACGGAACAATGACCTCGTATTCAGCATAGATACAATAACTTACATTGTGTGAACTGAATTTTAACATGCATTACAAGAAGATATGAATGTTATGCAACGACTAAGTCCGACAAAAGAAAGCTAAGTTTAGAAAATCAGTTAGAAAAATCAAAATGTAATAACACAAAAATGTAATAGGAGGGGACCGCGTTGCTTGTGTTAAAGCCTCTCTTGCGGTCAGGTGCAGAAAGGATTTTGTTCATGGTACGTGGAATTTGACAAGCGCGTGGGTCTAAATGAAAACAAGTTAAAAAACAGAAGTTAAGTGAAGGTAAGATAGCTTTAAGATGTATACGACGACTTTTCCGAAGAGAAAAAAGAGAATTTGTTTAACGTCACTTGCAAGTGTTGAGCAACGACTGTTAACCCCTGCGTAGGGACTTTGCAAGAAATGTGTACCTCTGGAGTAAAGAGCTACCTGCGGGAGCCGGATTCGTAGCGTAGTTGGTATGCATGTGACTACTATGCGCTAGGTCTTTGGTTTGATTCCCGACACGGACCGCTTGCAAAACTTTAGGTGAGTATTTGTCACAAAGATACGCCCTTGTCGCATGAGTGGTAAATGTAGATTCCGTGTGTGAGTAGTGTCACGCACGTTACAGATCTCGACCTTGCTTGGAATAGCAGAGGTTCAGCAAAATTCACAATTTCCAAGTAAAAAGCTCGCTTCCTGGCCAATGTAGTACTCTCAGGTAGAGCATGGGAAATTAAAATGTAGGAAGGGGGTACCACGCAAGGGGCAACTCAGTGAACAGACAGGTTTGCGTATGACTGCGCATCCCAAAGTCTCGGATTCAATTTCCGACACGGGCTGCTTGAAAAATGTTAGGCGACCATTTTTCATAAAAAATATGCCCTCGTTTGGATGACAGGTAAATGTGTGTATTGCGTTGCACGTTAAAGATCCTTACCTTGCTTGAAATAGTAAGGATTTCGCAAAATTCAAAATTTTCCGGTAAAATGTAACTCACATCCTGGCCAATGTAGTACCTTCGAATGCAGCATTCAAAAATCAAATGTTGAGGTACAGCTCAAGAGCGGTTCCGTGGATCAGGCAGCTTTACGAATGACTGATGTTTCCAGAGTCGCAGGTTTGATTCTCCACACAAACCGCTTGCAAAATATTAGGCGAGCATTTTCACAACACACCCTCGTTTGGATGAGAGGTAAAATGTAGGTTGTGCGTGTGGGTGTTGTCACGCACGTTAAAGGGTTCGATAAAAATATAAAGTTTACAGGTAAATAGAAACTTGCTTCCTGGCTAATGCAGAACCTTCAGGCGGAGCATTGGAAAGGCAAATGTAGTGGTGCACATTAAAGAAATAGGTTTTGGGTTGTGTTTAAGAGAGCTGCTATTAGCTGGAAAATAATGAAAGAAGTTGGTGCTTCTGGACATCCTTAAATTTTTTATGATAACCTGAAAATAAAATCCTGAGTAATATTGAGTTTCTTGTATAATTTATAAATATGTACATGTTGAATTTAAATGTAAGTTGTAAATGAGTGGTATTTATTTAGTAACAAATTGACATAATTTTAAATTATTATTTTGCCAGACTACTGTATAGTAACAGGTTAATTACCTGGAAGCCGTTTTGTTTTAAATTTAAGTATAATATTATGAAAAAATGAAATTTGAACATTCGGAAATATTCAGTAATAGGTGTGTATTAATTTTTAAGACAAGCTTTATTTGTGGAATTTATTGCTAGTTAAAGAGTGAAAATTTAGCAGTTTTATTAATGAACTATTGTATGGTGAAAGGAAAAGTTGGTATTTAACGGTTTTCTGTGAATTGTTAATAATGACATTTCCAGAACTGGGATTTAAAATATCATGTACGTCTACAGTAGAATCTACAACAATTTATGGATTAATGTTCTTTTTAAAGATTTCTTTTAGTAATACCTTACTAGTTTGATGTCCTTTTTTTAAAGACAATATACATATATTTATATTTTATGAATTTAATGGTGTTAGAGGTTAATTTTAGGTTAGATTTTATTTGGAATTTGTTATGGGTAAAAAGCGATAAATTTGTGAAAGGATAAACACCTAATCCAGTTATAATATCGTAACAAGAATTGGGATTTGCATTATTTTTGGAGACTCCATTTTAAACTTCCTTTAATTTGACCAAAATGTGTTTTTTAAATTTTTGTACGAAAAGGTAAAGTATGATGTAATACATTTAGAAAACAAAAAGCAAATAAGACCTATTCAAAATAACCAACATCCGTGTAGGGAGAATATCGAAGATATTGCTGATGACAAGACGGTTTAGCGCACCTCAATTTTGACAACCGCTAAAGTCGTTCAAGGTAAGTGGTCTTTGTAAAAGAGTTTTTGTATTTTAGATATTTCAAACATTTATTTGTATTATTTTTTAATATGAATCAATTCTCGCACCATCAAAGTTAGCGGTGCACCGTTAATATTATTACAGACTTTCCGTCCCTTCTGAATAAATCTAACGTCACTTTTAATAATACTAAACACATTATATTATTTTGTGAATCAAATTGTGTACATAAAAAAATAAGTGAGTACAAATTTGAAATTTCATTAAAACAGCACCTCAACAGTGACCATTACTGTAGAATATAAAATTGTTATCTGTTTACATAACCAGAAATTGTGGTATCCTTGTTCATTCACTTTCAGCGCCCCATTTATGGATATTCAACAAATTGCTCCGGTATTGTACAAATTCATTTGCGTTTGTTGTAGGCTTATCCCCAATCGCGGATAATCATGTAAGGTATTCAAATCCTTGGTTGTGGTAAGAAAGAACTTTTAAACTCGTTTTTGTCAGTTTTGAAAGATGTCGAAACCTGGAAGCATTAATTTTTCACTTTTACAATAAATGTTGATACTGTATTTTGTAGCTTCAAATTGGTTTTGTTAGTTTTTGCATAGAGTCAGTCATATAATCTATGTCATTTTTTAAATCAAGTAAATGGGGCAGCACATCACTATTTGTACTTCTCAAGAATTTCAACAATGAATCAAAGACCGATTAAAATCAGTTCAAACGTGCACCTTTAGATAACCAACAAACTTCTATGTTAAGTAGCCATTGATAATAGTCTTCATTATTCTTCAAAGTTGAGCAAATTTTCTCTTATTTAAGGTTTCTCTTACTAACCGCTCTAAAGACAATCTAGTGAGTTACGCATGCGTTTACTTGGATCTTTTGCACCTAATGTTGCCGACGAATAACACAATGTAGAAGAAATAATACATCCGATATAGCTTGTTTTAGGTATACTAGAAAACCTCAGGTTTGTTCTATTTTGGCAAGAACAGTATCAGTTAACAACAGAGAGGATATACTTAATGATATAACCTGTACATCGACAAAATCTCCTTAATTCGTTAAATATAATTTTTCCATTGGTATCAGATTTAAAACATTTGTCAAATATCAACTCTTGGAATTTTTTTTCTTCTCTTACAAGTCTCAATTAAATTAGATGTAAAACTTCGTTTCCTGGCAAAGTTGACTCATCATGTTGTATTATAGAGTTCAGAAGTTTCAAGTACGCACATAAAGAAATTTTTACACACCGAGCCATGCTGTAAATCCTTCATTGTATGGTATTATTGTTCAGTGGAGGTTCTGGTATAAAATCGTAAACTGGTTTCTTAGACATGGTAAATATTATCTCGTAGCAGGTAGAATAAGTTTTTCATCAAGGGTGTGCTGCTTCAGAGTCTTACGGTTAGTAAAGAAATGCTACAATAAGCAAATTGTTATGGTCAGCTTTCTAATGCTGTCGCTAAGAGTTGTCATTATGGTGTTTTCAAATATTTTTCATTGATTGTTTTTTAAGCTTAGAAAGTTTCACTGGTTTGATTCAAATATTCAGACCATTTGATTGCATAGAAGACAACTATAATCCGTATCAAGAGAGAATAAAGTAGAGAGTGGGTTGTACTGAGAGCCATTTACACGACTAGTGTATCGTGAGTGAGAAATTTAAAACAGTTACTTAACCTTATTTATTCGCCATTCGACATAACCAAACAAAAAAATACTATTTGTAAAAAAATTTTAATAGTAGCATATATAAAACACATTTTTTAATAATACAATATTATGCCGTTTTAAGAAATTTTCCACTACATTTACAGTAAATAATTAAATGGCATAGATAGATAGATAGATTAATTTATTGTTGTGGACTATACCTAGGCCAGAGCCCATACTAGCCGTACATTATAGGTATTTACATCTATTTAAGAACTTAGAATAAATAATTCAAAGACAACTGGGGTCTTGAAGTTTTGGTGAGGGGGATTTGTGTCCCAACCTTAGTCGTCGACTGTGCACGTACATGGGTGCTGATTGTGTGCATAGTGCGAGTGTAAGTGTGATGTGATAGTGAATTGCAAGAGTGTATACTAAGTGTGTTAGTGCCGCTGGTTGTGGGTGGTAGGTTTGGTTAAAAGAATTTTATTTAGCAAATGGTTGAATTCTTGAGGGTAGTTAGTGACTAGGAAGTTTATGTTAGGAAGTGGGGAGAACGAGTCAAAGTTTGTAGAGAACTTGACGTTGATTTGTAGTAGAGAGGTTAGAGGACAGGAGTATATCAGGTGTTGTGGGGTTTCTAGAGATTAATTGTTGCAAGGACAGTGAGGGGAAGGAGTTAAATGGAATTGATGAAGTTTATTACGGAAGTTACCATGGCCGGACAGAAATTGCATTGTAAGGGGATTAGAGAAAGGAATATGTAAAGGGATGTTTGAGATATCAGATAAGATATCAAATGTATATCTGCCGGTGGTGGAGTGGGACCATAGATCTTGCCAGGAATGGCAGTTTTAAGGAGAGTACGGTATTCGTCATAATGAAGTGTTCTGTCGTGTAGGATGATTGGTAAGTTATGTTTGAGGTTTTGGATTTGAAGTGAGGAGTTTAGTTGGATTTCGATCGAAGGGATTTGAAGCAGTGTATACAAGGACGCTGTGGAGGTAGTTCTGTACGCTCTTGAGGTGTAGAGTAGGAAAGGTCTTATGATCGTGTTGAGCGTACGTCTGCGTATCTATCTGATGATCGGAATTCTGATGTGGTTAATGAGTAGTCTTCGTGTTGGATTGGTGAAATGGACTGACTTAGGGAATGCGTGAAGTAGGTTATGGAGTATGATTTGTGTTTTGGTTCAAAGTTTGGAGAGATGGGAGTTCATTTTTAAGCGTGTGTCAGTGTGGAGTGCAAGGTAGGAAGCTGCTGTTGAGAGGGGAACTGGAGTGTTAAGGATGTGAACCTTAGGATTTTGGTTTAGGCTGAGCTAGCCTTTGAGTACGAGCATTTTTGATGGGGAGAGTGGTTGTCTGTTTGAGGACCAGGATTCAATTGAATTAATTAAAACGGCAGCGGTGTATTCTATAGAGGCACGGGAGTTGCCGTGGATAAGGAAAGCTACGTCATCGACTTAAGCGAAAGTGGAGGTGTTTGGGATATTGAGGTCTAAGAAAGGATTGATTGCGAGGTTCCATAGGCTTGGTGATAAACGGGAACCTCGTGGAAATCCTTGGGTGAGAGGTTTAGTAACTAAGTGGAAATTGGAGGTTAGGATGGCTGTTCGGGGCGAGAGGAAAGATTTTATTAAAAGTTAGAGGTTGGAAAGGAAATTGAATTGTTTAAGTTGATTAAGAAGATTATGCTACCAAAGGAGATCGAAGGCTGAGTGGAAGTCGAGGAATAAGGAGACTACGTATGTATACTGGGGATGTTTGGACCGTTTGGACTAGGGAGCGGATTGTACGTTCAGCGTTATGCCCCGAGCGAAAGCCGTGTTGGTTAGGTGAGAGTAAGGAATGACGTTCTATGTTTGAGTTTAGTTTGTATAGGATGGTCTGTTCAAGGAGTTTGCCAAGTGTTCGAAGGGGTCTTGTAAGAGAAGAAAAAAATTCTAAGAGTTGATATTTGACAAATGATTTTGAAACTGATACCAAAGAAAAATTATATTTAATGAATTAAGGAGATTTTGTCAATGTACAGGCTATATCATTGAGTATATCCTCTCTGTTGTTAACTGATACTGTTCTTGCAAAAACAGAACTACGCTGAGGTTTTCTAGTATACCTAAAACAAGCTATATCGGATGTATTATTTCTTCTACATTGCGTTATTCGTCGGCAACATTAGGTGCAAAAGATCCAAGTACACGCATGCGTAACTCACTAGATTGTCTTTAGAGCGGTTAGTAAGAGAAACCTTAAATAAGAGAAAATTTGCTCAACTTTGAAGAATAATGAAGACTATTATCAATGACTACTTAACATAGATGTTTATTGGTTATCTAAAGGTGCACCTTTGAATTGATTTTAATCGGTCTTTCATTCATTGTTGAAATTCTTGAGAAGTACAAATAGTGATGTGCTGCCCCATTTACTTGATTTAAAAAATGACATAGCTTATATGACTGACTCTATGGAAAAATTAACAAGACCAATTTGAAGCTACAAAATACAGTATCAACATTTAATTGTAAAAGTGAAAAATTAATGCTTCCAGGTTTCCACATCTTTCAAAACTGACAAAAACGAGTTTAAAAGTTTTTTCTTACCCCAACCAAAGATTTGAATACCTTACTCACATGATTATCTGCGATTGGGGATAAGCCTACAACAAACGCAAATGAATTCGTACTAATACCGGAGCAATTTGTTGAATATCCATAAATGGGGCGCTGAAAGTGAATAAACAAGGATACCGCAATTTCTGGTTATGTAAACGGATAACAATTTTATATTCCACAGTACGGGTCACCGTTGAGATGCTGTTTTAATGGAATTTCAAATTTGTACTCACTTATTTCTTTTTATGTACATAATTTGATTTACAAAATAATATAATGTATTTAGTATAGTTTAGGGTGACGTTAGATATACCCAGAAGGGACGGGAAGTCTGTAATCATATTAACGGTGCACCGCTAACTATGGTGATGCGAGAATTGATTCATATTAAAAAATAATACAAATAAATGTTTAAAATATCTAAAATACAAAAACTCGTTAACAAAGACCACTTACCATGGACGACTTTAGCGGTTATCAAAATTGGGGGGCACTGAACCGTCTTGCCATCAGCAATACCTTCTATATTCTCCCTACACGGATGATGGTTATTCCGAATAGGACTCATTTGCTTTTTATTTTCTAAATGTATCACATCATACTATAACTTTTCCTACAAAAACTTAATAAAATACATTTTGGTCAAATTAGAGGAAGTTTAAAATGGAAAGCCGCCGACAATATTGCAAATACCAATCCTTGTTACGATATTATAACTGGGTTAGCTGTTTATTCTTTTATAAATTTATCTGTTCTTACCGATAACGAAATCTAAATAAAATCTAACCTAAAATTAACCTTAATTACCATTAAATTCATAAAATATAAATATATGTATATTGACCTTAAAAAAAGGAACATCAAATAGCAAGGTATTACTAAAAGAAATCTTTAAAAAGAACATTGATCATAAATTGTTTTAGATTCTACTATAGATGTACATGATATTATAAATCCCATTTCTGGAAATGTCATTATTAACAATTCACAGAAAACTGTTAAATACCAACTTTTCCTTTCACCATACAATTGTTTATTAATAAAAATGCTAAATTTTCACTCTTTAACTAACAGTAAATTCTACAAATGAAATTTGTCTTAAAAATTAATACACACCTATTACTCAATATTTTGAAATGTTCCAATTTCATTCTTTCATACTATTATATTTAAATTTAAAACAAAACGGGTTCCAGGTAATTAACTTGTCACTATCCAGTAGTCCGGCAAAATAATAATTTAAAATTATGTGAATTTGCCACTACATAATTACCACTCATTTACAACTTACATAAAAATTCAACATGTACATATTTATAAATTATACAAAAAGCTCGATATTACTCACAATTTTATTTCCAGGTTATCATAAAAAATTTAAGGATGTCCAGAAGCACCAACTTCTTTAATTTTTTTCAGTTAATAGCAGCTCCATTAAGCACAAACCAAAACCTATTTCTTTAAGGTGTACTACTACATTTGCCTGCAAACTTTGAATTTTTGTCGAACCCTTGTTATTCCAAGAAAGGCAGGGCACTTCAACGTGCGTGACAACACTCACATGCAAAACCAACATTTTACGTCTCATCCAAACGAGAGTGTGTTGTTGTGAAAAGTACTCGCATAATATTTTGCAAGCGGTTTGTGTGGAGAATCAAACCTGAGACCCGGGAAACATCAGTCATTCGTAAAGCAGCCTGATTCGCGGAACCACCCTTGAGCTGTACCTCTAAATTTAACTTTTCAATGCTCCATTCGAAGATAGAGAGGTTAGAGTACAGGAGTATATCAGGTGTTGTGGGGTTTCTAGAGATTAATTGTTGCAAGGACAGTGAGGGGAAGGAGTTAAATGGAATTGATGAAGTTTATTACGGAAGTTACCATGGCCGGACAGAAATTGCATTGTAAGGGGATTAGAGAAAGGAATATGTGAAGGGATGTTTGAGATATCAGATAAGATATCAAATGTATATCTGCCGGTGGTGGAGTGGGACCATAGATCTTGCCAGGAATGGCAGTTTTAAGGAGAGTACGGTATTCGTCATAATGAAGTGTTCTGTCGTGTAGGATGATTGGTAAGTTATGTTTGAGGTTTTGGATTTGAAGTGAGGAGTTTAGTTGGATTTCGATCGAAGGGATTTGAAGCAGTGTATACAAGGACGCTGTGGAGGTAGTTCTGTACGCTCTTGAGGTGTAGAGTAGGAAAGGTCTCATGATCGTGTTGAGCGTACGTCTGCGTATCTATCTGATGATCGGAATTCTGATGTGGTTAATGAGTAGTCTTCGTGTTGGATTGGAGAGATGGACTGACTTAGGGAATGCGTGAAGTAGGTTATGGAGTATGATTTGTGTTTTGGTTCAAAGTTTGGAGAGATGGGAGTTCATTTTTAAGCTTGTGTCAGTGTGGAGTGCAAGGTAGGAAGCTGCTGTTGAGAGGGGAACTGGAGTGTTAAGGATGTGAACCTTAGGATTTTGGTTTAGGCTGAGCTAGCCTTTGAGTACGAGCATTTTTGATGGGGAGAGTGGTTGTCTGTTTGAGGACCAGGATTCAATTGAATTAATTAAAACGGCAGCGGTGTATTCTATAGAGGCACGGGAGTTGCCGTGGATAAGGAAAGCTACGTCATCGACTTAAGCGAAAGTGGAGGTGTTTAGGATATTGAGGTCTAAGAAAGGATTGATTGCGAGGTTCCATAGGCTTGGTGATAAACGGGAACCTCGTAGAAATCCTTGGGTGAGAGGTTTAGTAACTAAGTGGAAATTGGAGGTTAGGATGGCTGTTCGGGGCGAGAGGAAAGATTTTATTAAAAGTTAGAGGTTGGAAAGGAAATTGAATTGTTTAAGTTGATTAAGAAGATTATGCTACCAAAGGAGATCGAAGGCTGAGTGGAAGTCGAGGAATAAGGAGACTACGTATGTATACTGGGGATGTTTGGACCGTTTGGACTAGGGAGCGGATTGTACGTTCAGCGTTATGCCCCGAGCGAAAGCCGTGTTGGTTAGGTGAGAGTAAGGAATGACGTTCTATGTTTGAGTTTAGTTTGTATAGGATGGTCTGTTCAAGGAGTTTGCCAAGTGTTCGAAGGGGTCTTGTAAGAGAAGAAAAAAATTCTAAGAGTTGATATTTGACAAATGATTTTGAAACTGATACCAAAGAAAAATTATATTTAATGAATTAAGGAGATTTTGTCAATGTACAGGCTATATCATCGAGTATATCCTCTCTGTTGTTAACTGATACTGTTCTTGCAAAAACAGAACTACGCTGAGGTTTTCTAGTATACCTAAAACAAGCTATATCGGATGTATTATTTCTTCTACATTGTGTTATTCGTCGGCAACATTAGGTGCAAAAGATCCAAGTACACGCATGCGTAACTCACTAGATTGTCTTTAGAGCGGTTAGTAAGAGAAACCTTAAATAAGAGAAAATTTGCTCAACTTTGAAGAATAATGAAGACTATTATCAATGACTACTTAACATAGATGTTTATTGGTTATCTAAAGGTGCACCTTTGAATTGATTTTAATCGGTCTTTCATTCATTGTTGAAATTCTTGAGAAGTACAAATAGTGATGTGCTGCCCCATTTACTTGATTTAAAAAATGACATAGCTTATATGACTGACTCTATGGAAAAATTAACAAGACCAATTTGAAGCTACAAAATACAGTATCAACATTTAATTGTAAAAGTGAAAAATTAATGCTTCCAGGTTTCCACATCTTTCAAAACTGACAAAAACGAGTTTAAAAGTTTTTTCTTACCCCAACCAAAGATTTGATACCTTACTCACATGATTATCTGCGATTGGGGATAAGCCTACAACAAACGCAAATGAATTCGTACTAATACCGGAGCAATTTGTTGAATATCCATAAATGGGGCGCTGAAAGTGAATGAACAAGGATACCGCAATTTCTGGTTATGTAAACGGATAACAATTTTATATTCCACAGTACGGGTCACCGTTGAGATGCTGTTTTAATGGAATTTCAAATTTGTACTCACTTATTTCTTTTTATGTACATAATTTGATTTACAAAATAATATAATGTATTTAGTATAGTTTAGGGTGACGTTAGATATACCCAGAAGGGACGGGAAGTCTGTAATCATATTAACGGTGCACCGCTAACTATGGTGATGCGAGAATTGATTCATATTAAAAAATAATACAAATAAATGTTTAAAATATCTAAAATACAAAAACTCGTTTACAAAGACCACTTACCATGGACGACTTTAGCGGTTATCAAAATTGGGGGGCACTGAACCGTCTTGCCATCAGCAGTACCTTCTATATTCTCCCTACACGGATGATGGTTATTCCGAATAGGACTCATTTGCTTTTTATTTTCTAAATGTATCACATCATACTATAACTTTTCCTACAAAAACTTAATAAAATACATTTTGGTCAAATTAGAGGAAGTTTAAAATGGAAAGCCGCCGACAATATTGCAAATACCAATCCTTGTTACGATATTATAACTGGGTTAGCTGTTTATTCTTTTACAAATTTATCTGTTCTTACCGATAACGAAATCTAAATAAAATCTAACCTAAAATTAACCTTAATTACCATTAAATTCATAAAATATAAATATATGTATATTGACCTTAAAAAAAGGAACATCAAATAGCAAGGTATTACTAAAAGAAATCTTTAAAAAGAACATTAATCCATAAATTGTTTTAGATTCTACTATAGATGTACATGATATTATAAATCCCATTTCTGGAAATGTTATTATTAACAATTCACAGAAAACTGTTAAATACTAACTTTTCCTTTCACCATACAATTGTTTATTAATAAAAATGCTAAATTTTCACTCTTTAACTAACAGTAAATTCTACAAATGAAATTTGTCTTAAAAATTAATACACACCTATTACTCAATATTTTGAAATGTTCCAATTTCATTCTTTCATACTATTATATTTAAATTTAAAACAAAACGGGTTCCAGGTAATTAACTTGTCACTATCCAGTAGTCCGGCAAAATAATAATTTAAAATTATGTGAATTTGCCACTACATAATTACCACTTATTTACGACTTACATAAAAATTCAACATGTACATATTTATAAATTATACAAAAAGCTCGATATTACTCACAATTTTATTTCCAGGTTATCATAAAAAATTTAAGGATGTCCAGAAGCACCAACTTCTTTCATTTTTTTCAGTTAATAGCAGCTCCATTAAGCACAAACCAAAACCTATTTCTTTAAGGTGTACTACTACATTTGCCTGCAAACTTTGAATTGTCGAACCCTTGTTATTCCAAGAAAGGCAGGGCACTTCAACGTGCGTGACAACACTCACATGCAAAACCAACATTTTACCTCTCATCCAAACGAGAGTGTGTTGTTGTGAAAAGTACTCGCATAATATTTTGCAAGCGGTTTGTGTGGAGAATCAAACCTGAGACCCGGGAAACATCAGTCATTCGTAAAGCAGCCTGATTCGCGGAACCACCCTTGAGCTGTACCTCTAAATTTAACTTTTCAATGCTCCATTTGAAGATACTAAATTGGCCAGGATGTGAGTAACTTTTTACCGGAAAATTTTGAATTTTGCGAAATACTTACTATTTCAAGCAAGGTAGGGATTTCAATGTGCAACGCAAAACACCTCTCATATTTTTTTGTGAATAATGCTCGCCTAACATTTTTCAACGGTCCATGTCAAAAAGCGAACCCGGGACTTTAGGATTCGCAGTCATACGCAAGCTTGTCTACCCATGGAGTTGCCCTTTGCGTGGTACCCCCTTTCTACATTTATCTTTCCCATGCTATACCCGAAAGTACTACATTGGCCAAAAAACGAGGATTTTTACCTAGACATTTTGAATTTTGCCGAACCCCTGCTATTCCAAGCAAGGTCGGGATCTTTAACGTGCGTGACACTAATCAAACACGGAATCTAAATTTTACCACTCTTTCGACGAGGGCGTATTTTTGTGACAAATGCTCACCTAACGTTTTGCAAGCAGTCCGTGTCGGAAATCAAACCAGGGACCTAGTGCATAGTAGTCACACGCATACTAACTACGCCACAAAGCCGCCTCTCTTGAATTGTTCCTGTAGGTAGCCCTTTATTCCAGAGGTATACATTTCTTGCAAAGTCCCCACGCAGGGGTTAACAGTACTTGCCCAAAACTTACAAGTGACGTTAAACAAAAGTTTCTGCACAAACTTTCTTCCTTCCCTTCGGGAAAGTCGTTGTATTCATCATGAATTGTCTTACTTTCACTTAGCTTGTGTTCTTCTTAACTTGTTCTCATTCTGACCCACGCGCTTGTCAAATTCCACGAACCATGAACGAAACCCTTTCTGCACCTGACCCAGGAGAGGCTTCAACACAAGCAACGCGGTCCCCACCATCTATTACATTTCGACTTTTTTAACTGACCTTCTAAACTTAGCTTCTTTTTGTCGGACTTAGTCGTTGCATAACATTCTTGTAATGCATGTTAAAATTCAGTTCACACATTGTAACTTATTGTATCTATGCTGAATACGAGTCATTGTTCCGTTAAATACTTAAAGGTCACTTATTTCACATGTCCTTGATTGTTTAAACGGCGACAACCCTCTATTGTAATTATCTTTATATAGTAAGTGTGTACGTTGTGTCTTGTTGTTCGATACGTAGTGCGTACGATTTAGAAATGTTTTCATTAGCGGTTTTTAAATAGGTCATTGTCATGGGTTATATTTAACTATGTATTGCAAAAGAAATAATTTTATAGCCTTTGGGGTTTTATTATCAAAATTACCTTTATAGAAACCAAAAGCTGAAATATCATGCTTAATTAGTATTCGCTATTCGTGAAATCTTAATATACATGGTACGTCTACAATTACTTTGTTCATTCTAAATTAATCTTCACTTTCACAAGAGCTATATTTAGAATAAAAAATACTTTAAGTATCAAAATGTTTTCTAAAAATTATACTTTTGAGGCGCCTTTTATTTTTCAGTACATCAAAGTTTAATATGGATTTTATTATGCAGCTACGTATAGCCATTTTACTGGTGTTTAATATTGTGCAGGCTGTTCTGGACTGAAATTGTATGCACCGAGTATATTAAAAGGAATTAGGGAATAGACTACATCTCAACAAGTAGACTTTATTTGTGTCTTCAGAAATATCAAAACTAAAGCATTAATGATTAAAAGGATTTTGGAAGAATTTGGTTATGCTTTACTCTCTCGCAAAACAATACAAAGGTCTTTTGTAATTTGACGTAATCAATTAATGTATTAACCTGAAATGCATCACCAAACACCTGCTGCAGTAAATATTGGAATATGTGTAGCCCACGCCCCATAACACTCCTGCATATTTTGCTGCAAATGCAGCACGCTGTACAGGTCTTCTTCATGTTGCTCGTCGCATACAGAATGATTACCAACTACACATACTGGAATATCTCCAAATTGCTTTGAGGTACACCACAAACTGCTCTGTTGATTTACGGAAACATTTTTATTAAGGCTGTTTAGTAGCTTATTGTAACATACACATGATAAAGGATTATAGGAGATCACTAACTCTTCCAGTGAGATTAACTCGCTGAATGTATTCTCGTGTACGTACGTAACGATATTGTTAAATAGATTGAGAATACCAAGATTTTTTGCCGGGAAAAATATATTTGACGTTACCGTGCTATTTAAATTGTTACTTAAATCTAATATTTCCAATTTTGGAAGACCTTTAAATGCCATTTCGTGAATGTACTGAATACGGTTATACGATAGATCAATTAAACGTAACCGGGAAAAAAATACAAACGCTTCTCGTTGCACATTTTGAAATTGATTATGTGACAAACTTAAGATTTTCAGTTTTGGTAAGTGTCCAAACCAATGTTGGTCAAAATACTGCAGTTGATTTTTATACAAAAATATTTCTTCCAACTTTGAAACGCCAACAATGATATCATCGCTAATAAACTTCAATTTTTTATTATTTGTTATACCAAGCATTGTAAGTTCTTGCAGATTTCTAAACGCTCCTTTCTCAATTCTTCTAACATCCATTCTGCTTATGTAAAGTGTTTCTAAATGTGAGAAGTTGGCTACTGACTCCCCATATAAAACCAATAGGGACTGATTTACAAGATATATATCCGACACCATTCCTACAGTTTCGTTTTCCCCGAGTGTACGTGGAGTAATGCATCTATTTGCAGTTATATTTTTAGTACCTACGACAACAAAATTTACATCAACATAAACATTTTTAAAGAAAGATGGACAGACACATGTGCAAGTGGTTACCGTAAGCAATAAGAGATGCGCATTTTCAATAAGTATATGTTGCTGCATGTTGCTAAAATTTATATCAACTAAAATTATTTGACGACTGCGGGAGAAGCTAATCTTAATCTTATCATTGGCCTTTATGCATGTAAACAGTTCAATGTTCGTATAAACACGATTTCAGCTTCTTAAAAGTTGTATCTCCAAATTAGTTGAAACGAACAACCCAGAACTATTGAGAACAACCGAGAACTATCGAGAACATCAAATGGTGCGAAACTTCTGCCTATTATATTAACCTTTTGCATGATAGTTCAACAATATTTTAACAATTGGACTCATTACAGTTTTTGGTATAACTAATCAGTTGCTGATTGATCAAGTTTTTCATTCTACTTTTCAAGTAGAGGGCCAAAGTTGTCCATCTAAACTAGCATAAAAGTTTCATTCCTAAGATCTTATTTCAATAACAAACATTAACATTGACACTGTGCAGCTTTGAGTTAGTATATAATAATGCGCAGAACGTGAAAATTTTATTAAAATAAATTGTTTGAGCTCCTTAGCTGTGATATTACGCTTATACCACTGAAGCACTTGTGAAAATGTTAATTTATAATTTTCTTTTGCCTCGACTAGCTGATTCAATTAAATAAAGCACTTCTACAATACACAGTATAATGATTGAATAATTACAACCCTTTTAAATATCGTCTCCCTTTTTAAATCATATACATCTGTCAAATTTTTAGAAAATCAAGCCAGCAAAACGAGCTTTTTTATTTACCCTTCAAGACCTATTGAAACGTTTCAAGATGTCTAGGCTTTTCATAAAATTACAAAGAAACCCCAAATTTGTCGGCTTTTACACTTTAAATTATAATTGAGATAAAACAGTTCACAAATAAATCATACCCAAAATATTTGAGATAAAACAGTTTTAAAAATAAGTCATATCAAAATCTCTAACCTGAAGTAGTTTCAGAGGTGCTCCTAAGAATTGAAGTCGATATCCAATTTGTTATTGGTGCGTTTATTCCAATGAAAGGTTTTTCATTTCCGCAATAGAATATTTACCATCAATTTGCTTGAACAGGCAGAATTCTCCAAAATTGTATTTCTGATCGTAGTGGCTCGTTATTTAAAATTCAAACAGGTATCGTAACATTATTTTAATTGTAATTTAAGATTGTAATGGTAGTTTTCGGATGTTATTCATATTGTATATCAGATTGTAATTTAGATTGTCATTCAAACGGTAATTGAGATGGTAGTTGAGATGGTCATTGAGATAGTAATTCAGAGCCCTGTTTTATTTATTATTAGAAATGGTATAATTTCCTAAATCTTATCTACCTAAGTCTCAGAAATATGGCACTTTTTGCACAATTAACAGACAAAATCGAAGAGTCGCGGACTGATTTTAAGACATCACACACGGAAATAAAAACGGATTTAACTAACACAATTGCAGAATCACACACGGAACCACAAACGGAATTAACAGACAAAATCGAAGAGTCGCGGACTGATTTTAAGACATCACACACGGAAGCACATACGGAATTAACAGACAAAATCGAAGAATACGCGATAGACAAATACAACCCGGCACAACATCTGACACCGAAATTGGGCGAGGACGACATAGTGTTACTACTTGCGGGACACATGGAACCGGAGGTGACAAAGGTGGTTGTAGTACAGAACATAAAAACCCTGCGGGAATTTTTAGGAGTAATACGAAATTTCGACTTAGCGACGGCACTGGAGGCAAAGACGCGGGGAGCTTACTGGGAGCAAAACCGGGGTTATAAGGACGAAAACCGACGACACGTATACCACAATGAACACAGACCTAGCTACAGACATGAAGGGTTCAACTACGGACAGCGTAAGTATTGGGGACACGACGGAAACAGACGACAGTATTTCAATAGGGAATACCGGGGAAACGAATACAAAGGACAAAATAGGGACCCGCACGGCGACAACGCGGATGACGGCCGTACGACGGGAGGCGGAACGCGAGACGGATATAGCCGGACGGACCGGGACATAAACGTCCAACATATTACGACCAGCGCGGCGACAAAGGACACGGACAAGATTGAGGTGGTACAAGTACACGAGGCACCAACGATGCAAAAAAAAAACGTCAATTTTTGGAAGACAGAGTTATTAGGTTTAGATGTAGATTTATGTTATAGTTTAAGTGATTTGTTGTTGAATAATTATACCATTAATAAAAAGAATTTGTTGTTTATTAATATTAGATTAAGAGATTGTTTATATGTTGCTTTAGTTGATAGTGGTTTACAGTTGTCGCTGGTAAACGAAAGTGTGGTGATAAAACATGCAGAATTTTTAAAAGGACGAATAGAAACAATTGATGGGGTTAATTTATGGTCGGCAATGAACAAGAAGCTAACGACGATTTATAGGGTAGTCCGTGTACCGATATTTGTAGGAAATAAAAAGGCATGAGATGCAGGGTTCTTAATAACAAAGGGGTTGCAGTTAGATTTTATATTAGGAATGGATTTTATAGAGGATTTTGGATTGAATATAGATGGAAATGATAGGTCGATTAGTATATTAGATAAAGATAAGTTATGGGTGGTGCCTACGGTTAGTTCGGAATATAGGGATGGAAATGAAATAGATAAGTCAGGATTAGGAGTGAAAAGGACAAGTAATTATAGACAGGTTGAAGTGAGATTATGTAATATGTTTGCGAGAATAATGGATGATGGACAGATAGGAAAAGTGAGTATTGATATTAAAGAGAAGCTGGGGGAATTATTTAATAGATTTATAGGGTTGTTTAATGAAGAGCCGAGATTTGCGAAGCGATATACGCATAAGTTAGAGGTCACGGAAGACAGCGGATTTAGTACCAAGGTGTATCCAATTCCGTTTGCAATTAGAAATAGGGTTAAAGCCGAGATTAATAAAATGTTAAAAGAAGGAATCATCGAACCAGCGAAAACTCCATATGTGAACCCGGTAGTTATTGTACCTAAACCTAACAAAAGAGATATAAGAATTTGTTTGGATGCAAGGAAGTTGAATTCAATTACGAAAGCGCAGTACGAACAACCACAAGGGTTGGATAATTTGTTATATAAGGTGTATGAGATGAAGATTTTTAGCAAGTTAGATTTAAAAAATTCATTTTGGTTGATTCCGTTGCATGAAGATAGTAAGAAGTTTACGGGGTTTAGTATTGAAGGGGAGATTTATATGTTTTCTGTAGTTCCATTTGGTTTAAGTAGTTCTTCAGCAGCACTTGTTAGGGCCATGCAGAAGCTGTTCAACGAGTATGAATGTTTCTGTTCGCACTATGTGGATGATCTATTGATCTTTTCCAGGAACGAGCAAGAACATATGGAGCATTTAGAAAAGGTGATCCAAAGGTTGGACGAAGGAGGGTTGAAGTTGAACGTGGAGAAATGCGAATTGTTTAAGAGCCAGGTCACATATTTAGGATTTGATATTAGTGAGCATGGTATGAGAATTTGTAATAAGAGGCTGGACGAGTTGAAAAATATTGTTCAACCAAAGAATGTAAGAGGATTGCGAGGATTTTTAGGAGTTTTAAATTATTATAAACGGTTTATACCGAGATATTCTGAGTTGTGTGTGCCGTTGGTGAGTTTGTTAATGAAAAACGAAAGATGGAAATGGACTGCTGAACGGGAGAAGGCGTTTCAAGATTTAAAACGTGCGTTTTATGAAGAGTTGTCGTTAAAGTATCCAAATTTCAAAGACGAATTTATTTTGAGGACGGATGCGTCGAAATATGCGATTGGGGCTGAGTTGGTGCAAATCCAGGACGGAGTTGAGGTACCAATTGTATTTATTTCAAGGGTGTTAAAAGACTGCGAAACCAGATATGCGACGGCAGAGAAGGAGATGTTGGCGATAGTGTATGCAGTGAAAAATTTACGGTTTTATCTGCTAGGAAAGAAATTTTTGATAGAATCCGACAACACGGTTGTAACATTCATGAAGAAAAAGGAGTTTTTGAACAGTAGGTTGTATAGGTGGGCACTAATATTGCAAGAGTACGATTTTGAAATTAAACATAAACCAGGAAAGGAGAATGTGACGGCGGATTTTCTAAGCAGACAGCAGGTAGAGGCGAATAAAGAAGACGCAAAGGATTGTTTAGTTGCTTTACAGGAGTTCAGGGATGTTGGTCAATGGACAAACGCCAAGCTTATGGAGACGCAGAGGCACAGTGAGGTGAGCTCGATACGCGAGAAATTAACGAGGGAAAATGTGGAGGAGTACCGTGGATTTACAATTGTAGGCCAGTTTGTGGTAAAAAGGATAGGGAATGCAGAACTGTTAGTGTTATCCAGAGACACGGCTGGGGAAATTATAGACGAAATTCATCTAAAATTTGGACATATAGGCATTAGAAAAACATTTTTGGTACTTAGAGAGGCGTTTTATACAAGAAACGATATCACGGTGGTTAAAGAACGGATTAATCGTTGTAAAATTTGTATTTTAGGGAAAGACAAAAACGTGGTGTTGCAGAACATACCGATGAATGTGAGCGTGAGTGGACCGTTAGAATTGGTAGTTATTGATTACTTGAGCAACCTAATAACTAGTGAACAGGGGTATCGGCACATATTGGTAATGGTGGACGTTTTTTCGAAATTTGTTAAATTATTTCCGGCAAGACGAAGTAACACGGTGCATGCTTACAGTCGATTAGAGAATTTGGAAGCCAGGTTAGGAAAATGGATAGGATTTTGGTAGACAACGCGACATATTTCAATAACCAAAGATTCAGAAACGGGTTAAATAGAGAACATATTCGGGTATCATTTAGCAGTATACGGCATCCGAAAGCAAATCCATGCGAACGTTTTATACGAGAGGTCATAAAATATCTACGGTTGGCGATGCAAGAGCACCACAATAGATGGGTTAGATATCTGCCACAGATCGAAAATTTTATGAATTGCGTATCGAGTTCTGTTACAAAAACATGTCCGATATCATTGATTAGAAAGATTATACCAGCTAGGCCTTGGAGGGAAGAAGTCGAGGTGCAAGACATCACAGAGTTGTTGGGTAGTGTTAGGCATAGAATTGAAAGGATGCAGCGCAGGGACATAGAGCGAAGGCGTAGTAGGATTAAAAAAAGGACGATTTTTGAAATAGGAGATATGGTGATAGTAAAAAGATTAAGGGTTTCAAACCGCGAAAGAAACATTTGCGCGAAGTTGTTGTTGCCTTACGAAGGGCCGTACAAAATCACGCGTATTTTTGCTGAAGGAAATACGTTTGAATTAGATACTATGACAGGGGAACGTCGTGGGCGTTTTCACTTAGAAAATTTATATCCATATAAAATTGTAAAAGAAGAGGGTTTAGCATGATGGGAGTTCATGCGACGGAAAGTTTAAATTTGTTTTATTTTATAGTGTAAGTTATTATATAGCGTAGTTAGACAGACGTGCGAGAAATGAAATTAGGGGTTGAGTAATAATTAATATGTAGGAATGCGTGGAGTGGTTTTAAATAAAACTAGAAATTATGCACACAAGATAAGAGTTATAATATATATATATATATTACTCATATTTAGACCAGGGTAGAAAATTAAATAATCACATCAAATAATTTTAATCACCGTGTATAAGGAATTTTATTAAATAATACGCTTTATTAAAACCTTGAAGCATAAATAAATGCGGTCGTTTCAGTAAAAATAAGAAATTTAAATTATGTACAAGACGCTGTATATCAAAAGAAACAGTATTAAAAAGCTCTGCGTGTAATGTAATTATTCCTAAACAAATGGAAATTACGTGCAAAATTTATATCTTAATTAACTCTATTTCAAGTAACCGGTATTGAACAAAACGTACAGATAATAACTAATATTTAGTTAGGATTCACTAAAAATTACAGGGTATTATTTTTAATTGAAGTTAATTGAATCGTTAGTAACAGATAATATCTATAGAAACTTGTAAAAACCCAATGAAATGCAAATCCTAGAAGTGTTAGTTAGAAGTAGGATGTTTGAACACACCTGCGTATTTTAAAAGGCAATTTCAGTTTAATTTGTTTAGATAAACATGTCGATTCTAAGGATATTGGAAACGGTCAGATGCTTTAGCACGAAATACAAAACAGGGTTTATTTAAAAAGCTCTGAGAATTAATATTATTTTGAACACCTGCGTAGTTTAAATATCACGTACGGCGAAAATTGTGTAGATAACAAATGGTTTCAAAGAATCTTGGAGAAACCGGGGCTTAATATTCACGAGAATGTGCGATACGGGGTTATTAAACCCAGATAGTCCACATGGACTAAAATATAATCGATAATAAGGAATATCAATTTGCACCAATACGAACAGGGTAGAAAAGGAAAGAGAAAATGCGTCAAGCAAAGACACATATAGTAAAAGGCGTGATTTAAGCAACGTCACGAGGGTCACAATTGGTTGAAAATAGGATGCAAATATCAGAGGTAGAAACAACAATTTCGGTACAAAATTAATTAGTTTTTCTCGGACATGTTTGCGTGCCGTGTGGAAATTTTCTGAGATTTAAATGGGGCGAGTGAAAATTTCGTAAAAACCGACACGCGAGCGACGGACTGGGAACATAGAATGAGAAATTCTTTAGAATTACCCGTTTTGGGGAACAGACCGACAGACAGGCTTTTTGCTATATATAGAGGGGGTAATATGAGTTTCGGCCTCTTAGACTTTTGACTATTCGATGCGTTAAAAGCTCTTACATCCGCGACTTGATTCAAGATGTTAACCAGTGCATTTTAGTTTGATAAAATAATTTAAACTTTTGCTCGTATATTTTAGTGATTCAAAATAGTTTGTTATTTACGTGCTAACATGAATGTACTTCAGTGCACTTAGATACAAGGTAATAAAATTTAGTATCACTGTACCTATTAGCAAAATTTACAACGACAAATGTATACACAAAAGTAGGCAGTTTTGGCGTATATTGGTGAAAGACGCATGAATTCCTTTGCTATTTTTCGGGGGTGTTAATAATTAAATGGTTCAAATACGTGTCTGGATCCACGAAACAAGGGTCAGATATACACAGATGAGTTCCGGAAAAGCCCAGAAACAACTTTAAATAAATGGTAATGGAGAAAATTTTAAAAGCGTTGAGAATTAGAAGCCGTAAATATAATCCTGTTGGAATGGTGTGATTAACTAAAGGGACGATGTACATTGAAGCTACGAGGATGTAACCTTCAGGTAAATTATACCATTTTGTTGAACATTTTTGTGTGTGTTGAATTACTTTATAATTGATTTACTTTAAATGGACATTAGTGAAATTGTACTAACCATAAAATTTTAATGTTAAGATGAAATTTGCTTGTTTAAGTAGAAAGGGGTATTTTGTATTGATGTTCTGGATTATGATGAAATTTTAGGTATGTCTTTGAGCTCAATTAGACGAACCTGGTTAATTAACGTAAAGGGGTGGTAGATGCTCCCTTTTTACTCTGCTTATATTGTTATATTAATTAGTAGGCATCCAACAAGGACTTTAATTCTGGATGCACATTAAAATGATAATAAAATTAATCTTGAAATTTTTTTTTAAAACTGAATTTTATGCTGAAATTTAATTTGAAAATTTAATGTATTCTGAATATTGATGTAAATAGAGTTAACGTTGATGTTTGTGGTAGGAATGTGTTGTTTTTTTTTATGTATGAGGATGAAAGCTATCTAGAGGAGCAGCCGAGGCGATTAACAGAAGAAAATCAACAGACCAGGTAATTCAAGAGGTTTCACAGCAATATATATATATATATATATATATATATATATATATATTACTCATATTTAGACCAGGGTAGAAAATTAAATAATCACATCAAATAATTTTAATCACCGTGTATAATGAATATTATTAGATAATACGTGTTATTAAAACCGTGAAGCATAAAAATTTATTAGTTTCAGTAAAAATAAGAAATTTAAATCATCAAATCATCAAAAGAAACAGTATTAAAAAGCTCTGCGTGTAATTTATTTATTCCTAATAAAGAAACAAATGGAAATTATGTGCAAAATTTATATCTTAATTAACTCTATTTCAAGTAACCGGTATTGAACAAAACGTACAGATAATAACTAATATTTAGTTAGGATTCACTAAAAATTACAGGGTATTATTTTTAATTGAAGTTAATTGAATCGTTAGTAACAGATAATATCTATAGAAACTTGTAAAAACCCAATGAAATGCAAATCCTAGAAGTGTTAGTTAGAAGTAGGATGTTTGAACACACCTGCGCATTTTAAAAGGCAATTTCAGTTTAATTTGTTTAGATAAACATGTCGATTCTAAGGATATTGGAAACGGTCAGATGCTTTAGCACGAAATACAAAACAGGGTTTATTTAAAAAGCTCTGAGAATTAATATTATTTTGAACACCTGCGTAGTTTAAATATCACGTACGGCGAAAATTTGGCAGATAATTAATGTTTTCAAAGAATCTTGGAGAAACCGTGGCTTAATATTCACGAGAAGGTGCGATACGGAGTTATTAAACCCAGATAGTTCACATGGACTAAAATATAATCGATAATAAAGAGTATCAATTTGCACCAATACGAACAGGTTAGAAAAGGAAAGAGAAAATGCGTCAAGCAAAGACACATATAGTGAAAGGCGTGATTTAGGCAACGTCACGAGGGTCACAATTGGTTGAAAATAGGATGCAAATATCAGAGGTAGAAACAACAATTTCTGTACAAAATTAATTAGTTTTTCTCGGACATGTTTTCGTGCCGTGTGAGAATTTCTGAGATTTAAAAGGGGCGAGTGAAAAATTCGTAAAAACCGACACGCGAGCGACGGACTGGGAACATAGAATGAGAAATTCTTTAGAATTACCCGTTTTGGGGAACAGACCGACAGACAGGCTTTTTGCTATATATACCGGTGGTAATATGAGTTCGGCCTCTTAGACTTTTGACTATTCGATGCGTTAAAAGCTCTTACATCCGCGACTTGATTGAAGATGTTAAACAGTGCATTTTAGTTTGATAAAATAATTTAAAGTTTGCTCGTATATTTTAGTGATTCAAAATAGTTTGTTATTTACGTGCTAACATGTATGTACTTCAGTGCACTTAGATACAAGGTAATAAAATTTAGTATCACTGTACCAATTAGCAAAATTTACAACGACAAATGTATACACAAAAGTAGGCAGTTTTGGCGTATATTGGTGAAAGACGCATGAATTTCTTTGCTATTTTTCGGGGGTGTTAATAATTAAATGGTTCAAATACGTGTCTGGATCCACGAAACAAGGGTCAGATATACACAGATGAGTTCCGGAAAAGCCCAGAAACAACTTTAAATAAATGGAGATGGAGAAAATTTTAAAAGCGTTGAGAATTAGAAGCCGTAAATATAATCCTGTTGGAATGGTGTGATTAACTAAAGGGGCGATGTACATTGAAGCTACGAGGATAGTTACCTTCAGGTAAATTATACTATTTTGTTTGACATTTTTGTGTGTGTTGAATTACTTTATAATTGATTTACTTTAAATGGACATTAGTGAAATTGTACTAACCATAAAATTTTAATGTTAAGATGAAATTTGCTTGTTTAAGTAGAAAGGGGTATTTTGTATTGATGTTCTGGATTATGATGAAATTTTAGGTATGTCTTTGAGCTCAATTAGACGAACCTGGTTAATTAACGTAAAGGGGTGGTAGATGCTCCCTTTTTACTCTGCTTATATTGTTATATTAATTAGTAGGCATCCAACAAGGACTTTAATTCTGGATGCACATTAAAATGATAATAAAATTAATCTTGAAATACTTTTTAAAACTGAATTTTATGCTGAAATTTAATTTGAAAATTTAATGTATTCTGAATATTGATGTAAATAGAGTTAACGTTGATGTTTGTGGTAGGAATGTGTTTGTTTTTTTATGTATGAGGATGAAAGCTATCTAGAGGAGCAGCCGAGGCGATTAAGAGAAGAAAATCAACAGACCAGGTAATTCAAGAGGTTTCACAGCATTCTTGACGCCCAATCTGTGGGGCTCAATTCGAAAAGCGGAGTACTAAGATAGTGGAGGTTTCACAGCATTCTTTGAAAACCAACGTGGGGCTCGAATGTTTTTTTTTAAGGGCCAGTTCCCGCATTCCAAGGAGCATTTCACAGCAATATATATATATATATATATTGAAATATTGAATCTAATAGGAATTATTAGAAATTGTTAAATAAAGTATAAGTTCATTGCAACATTGTAATACAAGGATAACCCAGAGAGATTATCGACAGTTCATGTGAACGGACATGCAGCTTTGCATCCGTGAGGGCAGTGATACTGCAGGTGGCAAGTCACAGGCGGTTTACATACCGCAATTACTTAGAATTAAGTTGTTACATTGTAATAAAGTGTACAATTAAGAGAAACGCAGACATGAGACCTGCAAGTTCCCACAGCCGTGTGAGGGGCAGGTTATTATAAAAAGCCCGGGAGCTCAAGGCCCGGCAGTCAGTCTTCGAACTCCATACTTCGTTGTTCAAGCTACTCAATCGAGTCAGTCTGAGTATTACAGCTTTTGCATGGTTGTCTACCTAGATTACTCGCCCAGTACAATTAATTATTTTTTATTAAAGCTATTATGTACAAGTTATTCCAAATTTCACCATAATTTCTGTTTAAAATCAAATAAAATTTGTTAAGTGTTTAAAGTTGTTTTGTAAAAACACAGCTCCAAAGGCCCGAACCTTAATTGGCGCAGTCGTAACGGATGTCAAAAGGGCACTAAAAATCCAAAAATCGGAAGATTGGTGACCAAGAATTTCAATTCGCAATTTTGACAGAACCCAAACCACGTTGGAGGAAAAACACAAATTGTCTAAATCCAGCAACAAACAAAGTTGGACAAAGAACAAAAATCGTCTAAATCCAACAAACAAACCAAGGTGGACAAGATACAGCATCGATCGAGCCCACAAAAGAAACAGATGAAATTAATGTAATTTCATTTCCATTCATACCAATTTAAACCATAAACTATAATTGATATATGCTAGTATTATTATTTTATTATTGATTACCATTTATTATTATGTTATGAATATTATTTTATGAATATTTTCTTGAAAATAGTTACAAAGTAAATTATTTTCAAACATTTTTATGAGACGAATGTTTAAAGAGATTTTTTTTTCTTTAAAAAGCAAATGCGACTTGATATTTAAGAGATTCTTACCACAATTATTAAAACAAACTCAAAAATAAATCAAAAATAACGGACGCGCACTCACTAATACCAAATAAGAAACATTAACTAGCGCGATTCAAACGCACGTTTTTAATCCGGTAAACTAAAAGACAAAACGCAAAATTAATTTCAAAGCTAAAGCTAATTCTTCAAAGCAATTACAGAACGATTATTTAAACCATTGGCCTCTATAATACTGTATAAATTATAGCAAAACACTGCTACGGTAACCTAAAACCAACGTAATCTAAAACGCCGTCCGCAGATAAGCGAAGTCTGCGAACGCAACATTATTATTACCTCAGAGAAATCGCCTTCAAAACAATAACTTTCACATTACTAAAGTAATGCAGTTTTGCATTAATACCCACAAGTAATTAATCTATAAAAGCGCGTAAAATTGCAACTATCTTTAATTAAAAATTACCCATCATTTATAAAGTGCATTATTCCAGTACAAATACAGAATAACCGAGAGTTCAATTACAAGTCGAGCATCACCGAGATATCTAAAAATAATTAGACGTATCATTTATGCAAGCATTCAGCGAGTACGGAAGTGAAGTATTTAATTCCTATTAACACCTGTAAGTGTTAATTACCTCAACGTTTATAAGTGTACGTGATTAAATAACAAAGACTACATCTTTTAGTATTTAATTGCAACAATAAAGCGCAAAAGTAATTAACCTGCAAGTTATAATTAGAATTCAAGACAGACGAACTATAGATTTATGCAACTCAACCCACGGAAAGAGTATTAATTACAAATTAACAGAATTAAACTAAAACAAATCTAAGTAGATATAGCGAGAACAAATCCATCCATTTCAGATTCTTTAGAATGCAGAAACTCAAGACAAACTAAAAGCCGCATAAAAACAGGCAAATTCAAGACTACGGTAATTAAATCAACATTATCGAGCATAAATCTCACAAGATCATTACCGCACTGTGTAACTAAGCACAAGTAACAGCAAATACGATTCTAAAAATAACTCGACGCAGTCTAAACTTAAAATTAACAAATCCAAACCAAAGTTAACACTACAAATAGAAAAATTAATCTCAATTTCTTACCAAATTTGTATTTACCCAATCTAAACTGAAAATTAACAAATCCAAACCAAAAATAACGCTGAAAATAGCAAAATAAATCTCAATCATTACAAAATTTGAATTTACCCAACCTAAATGAAAAATTAAAAAATCTAAACCAAAAATAACGTTTCAAATAACAAAAATCAACCGCAATTTTTACAAAATTTCAAAATACCCAATCTAAAAGGAAAATTAAAAAAACCAGAGCAAAATTAACATCAGAAATAGCAAAACCAACCCCAATTTTTACAAAATTCAAAATTATCCAATCCAAACGGAAAATTAATACATCCAAAGCATAATTGACGTTACAAATAGCAAAATCATCCCCAATTTTTACAAAATTTGAAATTATCCAATCCAAACGGAAAATTAATACATCCAAAGCATAATTAACGTTACAAATAGAAAATCAACCCCAATTTTTACAAAATTCGAAATCTCACAACCCAAACGGAAAATTAGTAAATCCGAAGCGAAAAAAACTTCAATTCAATAAAAAAAATTTTTTTTGAAATTACCCAAAATCGAAAACAACCCTTAACCAACATAAGTAGCACAGACATGCGACTCTATTGGGAGACAATACAGATATTTGATGGCACGGAAGCACATCTTTCAAATTTCATTGGAGCAGCCAAACCCGGAGATAACGAAAGAAAATCATTGCTTATACACTAGATAATAAGTAAACTAACCGGAAGGGCACTAACCTTAATCGCCAGTAGGGACGATTTACAAGAATGGCAAGAGTTTAAACAGCTACTAATTGCATATTTTGGAGACCAACGTAACATAAAATGCCTGGTACGAGACCTAATAAACCTTAGAATGGAACACAATCAATCCCCCTACCAATTCGGAATGAAATGCCAAGACGTGAGAAGTTTAATTTTAACAAAATTAAAAATCGAAGAACCCGATCAAAACGTTAGACATTTAAAAACAAAAATGTATGACGAAATGGCACTGGACACATACATAAACGCTTTACCAGAACGACTATCGGATAAAATCAGATTCCAACGACCCCAAAATTTAGAAGAAGCTATGAACCTAGTAATAAAAGAAGAAAATGTAATGTATTACCGCAACAGACTATACAACCCCAACGCGAATAAAAGTTATTCACCAATAAAAACTATTCAAGCCACAAGACAAGCAATCCCTCAACAAAAATTAACACCCTTTAACGCACAAACAAATCAACCGCGAATTAAGAACCCAAGTTTCAACAATACAAATTTTAATAATCAATTTAAACATTTTTCAAAACCAACATTTAACCCAACTTTTACGAAACCCGCATTCCAGCCAAGATTTAATCAAAACCTAAACCAACAAAGACCAGTATTCAACGCAAACCCCAATAGAAATACACCAATGACTAATAATCATAACAACCCTAATAATTATTATAAACCAACACCAATGGATACTTCATCTGGTAGCACCAGACAAAATACAAAAATAACACATATCCGACCAAACCCTCATCAGAAACGCAATTTTACATCGGAAGAATTATTCCACCAAGAAGTAGAAAAATTTGACACTGACCAGAATAATTACATTGAGACAAGTACGAACAATGAATCAAACCATGCAGAAACTTATGAACGCGACGAACAATACGAAACTTACGAGGAGTACGACGAAGAAAACTCGAACTCAAATTTTCAAATGGACCAATTCATAACCGACCAAACTTAATAAACTTAAATAATATAAATCACTTAGTACTACCATACATAGAAATACCCCACGCCGAATTCAAACTATTAATCGACACCGGATCCTCAAAAACATTAATTAGCCCCAGAACCGTACAAAAACATTATTTGGCTTATGTAAAAAGAGAACCATTTAAAATTAAAACAGCCCATCAAACAACACTACACCAATTCGTAGCTAACATACCCTTACCGAGAACATTTAATGTTAAAATAAAACATAAATTTTGTGTATTCGAATTTAACGACAAATATGACGGCTTAATCGGAATGGACCTTCTAAGAAAATTAGGAGCCAACATTGACATTAAAAATCGCTTATTAAGGACGAAATACGGAAAAATCCCCATTAAATTTCAAAACAACACACAAACAGAAAAAAATACACAATAGAACCCCGAACGGAAAGAAAAATAAAAATCCCAGTAAAATCTAACAAAAATTTAGGAATAATAAATCATATGACATTTCAACAAGGAGTAGAAACCCCAACTGTTTTAGTGCAAATAAAAGATAACTATGCAACCACAACAATATTAAATTCAAACGACTACCCCGTAGAATTATCATTGACAAACCGAATTAACGTAGAAGAACTAAATTTTAACGAAATGGAAATAGACGAAAATTTAGAAAACGATTACAACCCAATACAACATGACGAAATGTTAAGAGAAAATTTAACTAACATCCGCTTCAATACCCATATCAATCAAGAAGAAGAAAGAGCAATTAAAAACTTATGTTTTGAATACCGAGACATATTCCATTGTGAAGGAATACCATTAACATTCACCAACACAGTAAAACATAATATCGAGCTAACAGACAACAAGCCAATTTTTACAAAAGCATATAGACTACCTCATGCAAGCCAAGAAGAAGCTGACAGACAAGTAGCAGACTTATTAGACCAAGACATAATCCAGCACTCCAATTCACCATGGAGCAGCCCCGTGTTAATAGTACCTAAGAAATTGGACGCAACCGGAAAGAGAAAATACAGAATGGTAATAGATTATAGAAAGTTAAATGAAAAAACAGTAGATGACAAATATCCACTACCAAATATAACCGAAATTTTAGACAAATTAGGCAAATGCCAATATTTTTCAACATTAGACCTAGCATCAGGATACCATCAGGTAGAGATGGAAGAAAAAGATATATCAAAAACAGCCTTCAGCACACCTAGAGGACATTACGAGTACAAACGAATGCCATTCGGATTAAAGAACGCACCCGCTACTTTCCAGAGAGTCATGGACAATATACTACGAGGAATACACAATGAAAAATGCATTGTATACCTTGACGACATCATAGTTTATTCCACATCATTGGTAGAACACATAGAAAAATTGAAAGAAGTATTTGAAAGACTAAGACAAGCACATTTCAAAGTACAGTTAGACAAAAGTGAATTTTTACAAAAAGAAGTAGCATTTTTAGTACATGTAACAACACCCCAAGGAGTAATGCCAAATCCCGACAAAACAAATGCAGTTCTAAATTACCCATTACCAAAAACAACCAAAGAAATTAAAGGATTCCTAGGACTTAGTGGTTACTACCGCAAATTCCTTAAAGGTTACGCTCAGATAACCAAACCCCTGACAAATTGTTTAAAAAAGGGAAACAAAATTGAACACACCCTGGAATTTATTAAAGCCGTAGACAAAATTAAAAACATATTAACGAATCACCCTGTATTAGAGTACCCAGACTTTTCAAAACCATTTATACTGACGACAGACGCATCGAATGTAGCATTAGGCGCAGTATTGAGCCAAGGAAAAGTAGGTAGCGATAAACCTATAAGCTACGCATCCAGAACCCTAAACGAAACCGAACAGAAATATAGCACCATAGAAATAGAATTATTAGCCATAATTTGGGCAAGAAAATATTTTAGACCTTACTTATACGGAAGAAAGTTTTACATATACACTGACAATGGACCACTAGTATGGCTATGCAAACTGAAAGAACCGAATTCAAAATTGCAACGATCGAGAATCAGACTCGAAGAGTACGATTACGAAATTATATACAAAAAAGGAATTTATAACAACAACGCAGACGCTTTAAGTAGAATCCAACTCAATGCATTAGAAACTGAATCCATTATAGGAAACGTAGACGAAGCAGAAATAAGGGAAGATCCAGACGAGATCGACACGATACATTCGACACAAAACGAAGAACCTAAAAACGCGATTAAAATTTTAAACGAAGCAATCGATATGAAACCCAACCAATTTATAGTAACCGAAGTTTTAAATAACCCCAATCCCGTAAAATATACAAAAGTAGATAACAAAAAGATATACCAAGTTCAAATAACTAAAGATGACAACGAGGAACAAATAATTAAAATTCTAAAAGAATACACCCCCGAGAAAAAACGATTTTATTTTTATTTAAACACCGAACATTTATACCAAAGATTTTCAGAATTATACATTAAACTATTCAATAACTCTGGCCCTAAACTCATCAGATGTACGAGAAAATTAATAACATTAGACGACCCTGACGAAATAAACGATGTAATTAGGAATCAACACGAAGGAAAAACCAACCATCGTGGAATTAACGAAACAATAAAGCAACTTGTAAGACGCTATTATTTTAAAGACATGAAGGACTTGACCACAGATTTCATTAACCAATGTGAATTATGTGACAAAGCGAAATACGACAGAAAACCCCCAAAGATACCCTTAATGTTAACCAAAACACCCGACAAACCATTTCAAAAACTACATGCCGATACTCTAGTAGTAGAAGCGCAAAACTATCTAACAATTGTAGACGCATTCACAAAAATAGGCCAAGCAATACTAATCACATCCAAAAATAGCATTGACGTGACCCAAGGATTTTTACAATATTTCACATTTTATGGAACACCCGAATCAATAACTCTAGACAATGGTAGCGAATTTAAAAATGAGACAATACAAAACACTTTAGAACTCCACAAAATAAAAATTCATTTCATAACGGAAAACCACCCTGAATCAAACGGACTAATTGAACGATTACATTTAACCCTGTTAAAACAAATTCGATTATTAAGAATAAATTATAAAAAGGAACATATAACCAATTTAATGTCATACGCACTAATCGCTTATAATAATACAATTCACTCATCAACAAATTTTACACCCTTAGAATTAACATTAGGACACTCAGATTCACGAAATCCCTATGACATACACTACAATAAGGAAGTATATCAACAATATGCGAAAGACCACAAACAAAAACTAAAAATAACTTATGACAAGGTAAAAGATAAATTAGAGAACGATAAAGAACGTATCACCACAACCCGAAATAAAAATACCGACGCAAATAAATTTTCAATAGGACAAACCGTGTATGAGAAGAACTTTTAAAGCAAGCGACATAAAACGGCACCCAGAAATTTAGGACCATTTAAAATTAAGAAAATATCAGATAAAAACATAGCAGTAGTAGACAACGGTAAAATAACAAAGTACATTCATTTGAAAAACCTAAGACACCCTGTCATTTCAGATGGACAGTCATCACCCTTACCGTCAACCACCACCCAGGTAGAACGGACAACCAAGTAATAATATAAAAATAAAAAACAACCCCAGTATACTACCAATTAAATTAGGCAGTATGCAAAACACAATCGATTCTTACTTTAATGCAACAAATTTTAGCAACATTAAGAATAACGAAATAATATTTTTAATAGAAATCCCGATAGTAGAAAGTAACAATTATCATTATTATCATTTATTTGCTTTTCCAACGAAAGTTACTAGCACATACCAAGCAATCATACCCAAAACCAAATTCCTATCCCTAAATGAACTGAGATATGGTTATACAAACGAAAAATGTACTGAAATAACACCAAACCAGTATTTATGCCAATCGATGACGACAACAACCATTCAAGAAGACAACTATTAAAAATCTCAAATCATTACGAAAACTGTGAAGCCAAACAAGTGCAAATAACTAACATGAAAATTCAAAAAGTTACAGAAAACAAATGGATAGACATTTTCCCAACAAGTAATAGCAACCATCCACTGCAACCAAGATGAAAATAACCAAGCATTAATTGGAAGCAAACTAATTACCCTCAAAGAAGACTGTTATGTGAAATTGAAAGACGAAGTAATCAGAGTTTATCAAGATCCAATAGCAACAAAGATACTTGCAAACCTACCGGAACTACAGTTCAAGATAGAACAAGAAGACGAAGAAATAATCAAGAAACCTATGAAGCTAGAGCATCTAGACTTAGACGACCTCAACCACGCCATGAAATTAGTGAAAAGTTACAAAGAACATTTAAGCGAACTCAAAACGCCAAAGTTACATTATAATAATATAAGTGTTTGGACAATTGTATTAATCATTTTAATAATTTTTGTAATTATGTATGTATTTTACAAAATGTACCTTAGATATAAGAATGAAAGAAACAGTTCTATATTTAAGAGAAATAAAGAAACGATAAGTATTCCCTTAAAAACAATGAATTTTAAATGAATTTGAATAATGAATTTTATGTATTTAAAAATTAAGTAAAACCTTAATTTTTCATTTACGGTGGGAGGAGTTATGTATCCCCCAATTATATATATATATTATATTGAAATATTGAATCTAATAGGAATTATTAGAAATTGTTAAATAAAGTATAAGTTCATTGCAACATTGTAATACAAGGATAACCCAGAGAGGTTATCGACAGTTCATAAGAACGGACATGCAACTTTGCATCCGTGAGGGCAGTGATACTGCAGGTGGCAGGTCACAGGCGGTTAACATACCGCAATTACTTAGAATTAAGTTGTTACATTGTAATAAAGTGTACAATTAAGAGAAACGCAGACATGAGATCTGCAAGTTCCCACAGCCGTGTGAGGGGCAGGTTATTATAAAAGCCCGGGAGCTCAAGGCCCGGCAATCAGTCTTCGAACTCCATACTTCGTTATTCAAGCTACTCACCAGTACAATTAATTATTTTTTATTAAAGTTATTATGTACAAGTTATTCCAAATTTCACCATAATTTCTGTTTAAAATCAAATAAAATTTGTTAAGTGTTTGAAGTTGTTTTTTAAAAACATAGCTCCAAAGGCCCGAACCTTAACTCGCGTTGCTAACAAACAAATATATCGGTTGGGTTGAAATACCATGAAAAGAAGCTGCTAGAAATGTTGTGTTAAAACGTTCGTTAAAATAAAACACCTGCAGGTTTTTAAATGTCTAGTTCCACTTATTTTTATAGATAATAAACAAGTTTCAAAGAATATCGGGTAAACGGTTGGTTGTTTTTGCATGAAACACTAATAAGGGGTTATTTAAAGCACGTCCACGTGGGTTAGATAGCAGATAGACAGGAATATCGATTTCTACCACTCAAACAAGGTGAGAAAGAGACGCAGAATATGCATAAGCAAGGGACAGCGTTAGAATAGGCGGGATTTGTAAAACGTCAATGCATAGACTATTGGTCGATATCATTAGTCGCACATCAGACAAGACACGGGAATATTGAATATTAATTTTCAGAAAATATCGTAACGACGCGCTGAATTTCGAGGATTTAGAAATCGGTTGAACCAAAATTTTAAAAACGTGTTATTGTAAATGAAGGACTTCGCGTGAAATGTGGCCAAGAGGTGGCATCGGAAATTGTATAAATACTTTTTCAAAATATAATAAAAGCCCTTAGTATTTTGATCGCTTCAGACTACGTACGAAAGTTACCACGAGCTTGTAAGTATAGGAAATTATTTTAAATTATATAGCACGGTATTAGCCTCATAATTTGTACGCGAATTGTGCCGAGTTTAAAATTTATTGAGGTGTCACATATATCTTTTTAACAAGCTCGTGTAGTGACGTTATGTAACGTGGATTAAATTATATAATTATGAAAGAAGTATAATTAATTTGGATTTGGAAATTGGATACACCGTGAAGGCAGCGCAAGCAGCTCAACTTAAATGGGGTTCTTCTACTAATAGCTAGAAGCGGCCTGCAGAGCAGAAAGAAGCAAATATACGGCATCGTCAACGGAGCAGAGATCTTCTAGAAATTCCAGGTAACGCTTTACAATTGTGTTGTTATAAACTATGAAACTATGAATATTGGGTGACGTATGAGAGTGAATTTTGAAGGTACTGTGCATTAATTTGCGTATTGAAAATAATACGTATAACTAACTTTATTATGGTATTTAAATAGAAATCTGAAGGTGTATATAAAGCTTATTAACGTTCCATCAGGAAGTTAAATTTTGTAAAGAGTACATGGGTTTGTTTTTTTTTGTTTGTTGTTAAAGTATGCGAAGTATAAGGGCATACATTATTCATAATTAACTGGGTTATCATAAGCTCACCATACTCCAGAGTTTACGTAGATTTAAAATAAATTATAAAGAAAGAATGAGAAATAAGATATTATTCAGGGCCCATTTACTCCGGGTACATTCTATGTGTTTGATAATTTAAATTAAAATACAGGACATTACAAAATAGGATTTGTGAAGGTGTAACTTGATCACTGAAATGTGGATAATATTGAATTTTATTTGTAAATAGTGATAAATAAAAGATTGTATGATTGTTGTATTTTGTGGTTTTATTGAGAGTGTGCGTGAACGATGCAAAGCATAATGGTGAATCTAGGTATCCAAGAGGAGGTCCAACTGAGCTAGCCGGAAGCAGTTGAAGAAAGCAATTCAACCGAGGAAGCTGGAATCGGGGTAAGAAATTTTTTTTTTAATTTTTTTTATTTTTGGTGAAATTTTCGATTTTTGTATAAATTAATTTTCGAAACTACTGAGAATCCGAAAAGTACCACGGCAATATATATATATATATATATATATATATATATATATATATATATATAGTTTAGAGATAATGACCTTTATAAATATGATGATATATTATTAATGGGTTTGAGGTCAGCTGTAGGAAAGTAAACTCTTTTTAAGGCCTAAATTTTCGAATTTTATTTAAATTCTTGATCACAGGCTTTCTAAAATTTTACAATTAACTAGGCTAACATATAAATGAATTGATAGTAACTTACAAGACGAGGTTAAACATTAAATTAACATGAAAATTACATCGAAATCTATTTTAACTAATTTTGCTTCAATTTGTTATAAGAAAATTGTATAACTTGTATAAAAATAAAATAAAATGTCAAATTTTGAAACCTTTCAGTTTCACTTTTTAATTATTTGAAGATTTAAAACAGAATGCCTATGTGTGCATGTATGCATGTGTGATGTGTTTGTGTGTGTATGAGTGTGGGTGCGTGTACATGTTATATTTATGTGAGTGTCTATGAATATTTGTGATTATGTATATTAATCTGTTTGTTTGTTAGTACCTGTATGTGTGAATGTGATAGGATGTGTATGTATGTAATGCTAATCACTACAATATCAATTATTGCATTAGGTATATGTTACTTCTGAAGACTAAGTATGTATGTGTAAATCGAACTTAGACCACCAATATCTGTTTTTTATTTATACAATTTTTTGGCGAAATATATGATACATTTCCAGAAATAGTCTTTTTGTGTATCTTTTCTAGTTCTAAAATTTTAGGATGTTCAAAATCAATTTTGTGATCTAAATCAATTGAGTGTCTTGATAAAGCACAGGAATTTGGTTTGATTCTAATGTCACTTTTGTGTTGGGTTATACGTTGTTTTAAAGTTTGTGACGTTTGCCCAATATAAGGATTACTACAATCTATACAATTAATTTGGTATACAAGGTTTCTTTGAAATAAATCTGGTGTCTTATCTTTAAATTTTGAAAAATGCTTCTTAATGTTAAAATGTTTTTTAGCGTATTTGAAATTGTAATTTTAAATACTTTAATTAATTTATGAGTTAGGTGGTCATCTATATTTGGTAGTGTTTTGTATAGCTGTATAGTTTTGTTATTTTCGTTAGTTGCATTATTATTATCTATATCACCATCGTTATTGTTTATATTATTGTATTTTTTTGTGTTATATAATAATTTTGTTATCAGGTGTATAGGATAGTTATTATTTTTTAGAATATTTGAAAGATGTTTCATGTTTTTATTATGAAAAGAGGGATGTGATATCTTTTTTATTCGATCTTTTAATCACAAAATAAAATTTAATTTTGTGTTAAATGGATGATAAGAATAATAATTTAAGTATCTGTTTGAATGTGTAGGCTTCTGATACCAATCTAAAATAATTTCATTTTTATCATTTCTAATTAATAAAGTGTCTAGGAATGGTACAGAGTTATTTGATTCCGTTTCTATTGTAAATTGAATGTGGGTATTGTATTTATTAAAAATGTTAAGAGTTTCATCTATTTTATCTTTCGGAATAGCTGTCACTATATCAGAAAAAGATACACAAAAAAAACTATTTCTGAAAATGTATCATATATTTCGCCAAAAAATTGTATAAATAAAAAAACAGATATTGGTGGTCTAAGTTCGATTTACACATACATACTTAGTCTTCAGAAGTAACATATACCTAATGCAATAATTGATATTGTAGTGATTAGCATTACATACATACACATCCTATCACATTCACACATACACGTACTAACAAACAAACAGATTAATATACATAATCACAAATATTCATAGACACTCACATAAATATAACATGTACACGCACCCACACTCATACACACACAAACACATACACACATGCATACATGCACACATAGGCATTCTGTTTTAAATCTTCAAATAATTAAAAAGTGAAACTGAAAGGTTTCAAAATTTGACATTTTATTTTATTTTTATACAAGTTATACATTTTCTTATAACAAATTGAAGCAAAAATTAGTTAAAATAGATTTCGATGTAATTTTCATGTTAATTTAATGTTTAACCTCGTCTTGTAAGTTACTATCAATTCATTTATATGTTAGCCTAGTTAATTGTAAAATTTTAGAAAGCCTGTGATCAAGAATTTAAATAAAATTCGAAAATTTAGGCCTTAAAAAAGAGTTTACTTTCCTACAGCTGACCTCAAACCCATTAATAATATATCATTATATTATATATATATATATATATATATATATATATATATTGCATTGATAATAGAGTTATTTAAGGGTATATGGAGTCATAAGAGTCGCATACTACATGGAAATAGTACTAAAAGTTAGAAAACTAAATAATTTTATTATAAGTATGTAATTCGCAAATTATGCAAAAAGCAAACACTTAACACACTGTATAAAGATCTCGGTTTAATTAATGCAGAGAAGCTCATCTTTCAATAATACAACCACTTGCAGTAAGATAAATAACTGTACGCAATCAAACTTATTTTAAACCAGAAAAGCATTCATAAATTCTAAATAAATACGCATTAAAAACATTGAAAGCTATAAAATCATGACACGAATTCTGTTAAAATTAAACACGCAATAGTGCAAAGAAATTACAAAGCTTTTTCGCAAGAAACGCACTTTTCAAAACACATATGTTTCGGAAACGCAGGATGTATATAAACGCATTTCAGTTAACGTCATTATAGAAATTTCGCCTACGTGATTTTTACATGGTGTAAATTCAAAACCCAAAACATTATCTTGACAAAAATAAAGCCCTAAGTTGTCTACGTGAGAAGTAGAGTTATTCCTACAACAACACAAAACAGACGGGTGAAAGTAGACGGGTTATAGAAATCCACTATATAGAACTTGAATACTACGTAACCAATAGCATTGTTTCGGCGGGTTATTATGAAATTCATACCTGAGGAAACCCAGAGTATTGACAATATCCTATAGCATGCCTTAAACTTTGACTGAAGGACGTCGATAACCAATGGTGTCAGTTGGAGGTGTTGCTTTATATATCACTCAAATTTAATAAAAAATCAGTTTTCCTTCAACCTGCATCAGTTTTGCATCAGTTTTACATCAGTTCAAATTAAAAATTTACGTAAAGTGAATATAGAAAAATTAAATAATTATATTTCGTGGAAGTCGTAATAGAAAAATTTTGAAATTAAAATAAGAGTGAAAAATATACGAGAAAAGTTTTGCCGCTAACTGGATAACGTAAGTGAAAGCTTATTAATTAAACATAATTTTAATATTTTTAATTTAGGGCTATGGGATAATCTGGAAAAATCTGGGATAATCTGGGAAAATCTGGGAAAACTCTAGGCATAACTCTAAAGATTAATCTAAATTTGCAAATAAATCAGAATTTAAACCCATCTAAAATTGCACAAAAATATTGGTTTGCATCTACGCATCGGAGCACAAAACGAAGGATTGTTCTAAGCATTGAATGGGTGTTTGGTCAAGCAGTACTATAAAATCAGCAAGTGAACGCAACTGAATGCAATACAGGGGTACTGGTCAACAGCACGCAGTAGCAGATCCAAGAATAGGGAGAACAAAAGGACACGCAAGGAAAACTAGAGGTCCGAACATTATCTAAATAGCATAAGGCATTATTTTTTTTATTGATCATTTACTACATTTTCTATTATCCTAGAATATTTATGTATAGGGTCATCAAAAATTTTTTATACGTGAAAATTTACGTAAAAGAGAAAAGTGATTAAACGTTCCAGAATGTTTCTAATAGTGTACAGTGTCATTTTTGCTGGCTTTAAATTAACTAAAAAGAGCTATAATTTTGGGGATAAACAAATTGGTATTATTATATTTTGATTCAGGGGTTTATTTTATCGAATAGTGAATCATATTAAGTTATAAAGTGTATATATTTCTTCTTTGTCATTATACAAATCTTGGTGAATTTTGTTTGTCTCATTCAAGTAGGAAAGTATTAGATAAAAAGGGGGTAAATTCTTTGTTATCGTAACGTTGTGCGCTCTGTGTGGATTACTCTGAGTTAGTCGAGGCATATTTAAATTTTAGGTTGTTTAGAGACACAGGGCGGGCAGCAGGAAGCTGAACGTTAATTACATCGGCGTGCAGTTATTTAAGGGTGTATAGGGTCACAAGGGAGGAATACTTTATATAAATTACATAAAAACCACGAAAACTAAACGTTTAAAGTACAAAATGTATATAACTCATTCATTATGCAAAAGCAGATACAAATCACCCTGTATAAAATCAAGAACAGGCTACAGTTAATTAAAGGAAGCACATTCAGTAATAACTTAACCACACTCATCGAGATAAATAATTGCAGACGCAATTCAATCAATTTTAAAACATTTAAAACATTTTAAGTTCAAAAATAAATACAAATTTGGTATATTTGAAGAAAGATAACTGTAAAGCAAAATTTCTTTCACGACGCATTTGTGTAAGAAAATAATCAAGGCATGTTTATAATAAACAAACTCTTTAAAGCAAGCATATTTAACAACGCAGGAAGTCAATAAGCGTATGTAAATAAAAAATGTATAGATACTGAAATGAAAGCGTGCGTGCGGTTTGAAATCTATATAAGTTGCAACATTTAATAAAACCCAATATAGGTAAAGAAAATATGGATATTAATATTACGACTACGTGCAGTTTCAAGCATATATGATATACCGGTTGTTAACAAATTCAAGTACAAAGCTTTGATGTACGTGAAAATTTAAACGTACAAAGTATGAAACACGGCATAAAACCCAACAGGTTGCAGATAGCACATAATTCCATCGCCTTGGCCATGGTCTAATAATAGATAGCGAGATGTCAACCACGTGGATCGTCAAGGAAGGAATTTGTATATACAACCAACCGAAGGAGATATAGAGGAGGCATTCCATTATGTACGCGCTGACTGTAATAGTTGAATCCAAATTATAACGTTAATTTTAATTTAGTGAAAGTGACAAGCAATAGAAATTAAGAAATACAAGTGAAGTACATAGTTAAAGTGCGCGTTGAAATACGTGTGTATCAAACTCTGCAATTGATATAAAACGTAAATCTAGAATTAATTAATATAAACAAAAGCTTTACAATTTATTTAGGACTCACAATAAGTAGGAAACTAAATCAAGACTAACTAAAACAAGACGTTAAAAATAAATTACTGGATTAAAACTCTGCAGAATAATCCCCGAAGTACAGGGTTAGTACTTCAAAAACTACTCCAAGTTGCTGGTAAACATTTCTAAGTACTGAGGAACACGCCAAGCTACGGATTAACCACTCAAAACCACTGAATAAACAACCGATTTGCGCCAGGGAGCTCTACTAAGAAACTACAGGAGGAGCATAAGGTCTGGATTATCGTTTCAATTTGTAGTATGTTACATTTATTGTTTTAAATATTTTATCAGTTTAAAAGTTGCATGTAATTTACATACTGTGTGTAAAAGGTCAACAAAAATTTGGTTGATACGCAAAAGTACGTTTTTAAAGGGAAATAGTTTTTCGAACGTTCAACGAAATATTCATGGTAAAATACAATTCTTTTTGCTGGCTTTCATTGATATAAAAAAGTGGGTAAAAATTATCTGTTATCATATCGTCGTTCACTCTGTGCGGGGTATCACTAAGCTACTCGGGGTATAAAAATAATTGTTAATTTTAAATTATTTTAAAGGCACAGAGAGGTGGCGATCAGCAGGCAAATGGTCGTTATACATTTGACAAGGGGCGATATCGTAGCAATATATATATATATATATATATATATATATATATTTTTATTATATATATATATATATATATATATATATACATAAAAAATGTTTTTATCTAGATTAAGTTTATTATCAGATTATTCTCTTTAGGTAAGAGAGGAATTCCTTTTCTATCCCCAAGTTACCTAAAAGATTTAGTTTTAGAGTATCCTTCAAACGTATGTTATGTATAGTCTTCAAATATGTAGAAGGATTACAACTATTTTGTTAAATTTGATGCGACGATATCAGGTTTAAGGGGTTTTACTACGATATGCGCTGAGGTGAGTTATTAATCGATGACATGCTGTGCTTGTGTTAGTGGTACAACATCCACTACAAGTAAGTTATTAGCCATAAAAGGTAACTGAATATAATTATTAAAAGCCGTTCTGAATGAACCTGTACCTTGAAAAAGTTATAGATTACTAAAACAGGTAGAACGGTTTCAGAGTTCCAATGATCTAAAGAGCCTTACTAAAGGTTTGACTAAATTAGTGGAGTCCTTAGTGAGGAACCAGACTAAGACAGGTCCCGAAAAGAGGGCAGTAGCTTTTTCGGTTCTTAGAGTAGCAGAGACCATAGGGGTCGATATGACATTTTAATACACACTACTGCGATGTGGAAAGCAACGGAAAACCACCACATTACTTCCAAGTACACAGCGTAGTTAAATTGATATTTAAGATGATGGCATCCTCTGGGGTAAAAAATTCCGGAGTTAAAATATTCCCCCATGCGGATCTCCGGGAAGGGACTACTTCAGAAGATGTGATCGGAAAGCTTAGAAAGAGTCGTGAACATTCTGCGAGTCGGAGCGTTGAATGTCAGAAGTATGCAGCAAGTAGGTAAGCTAGATAACTTGAAAATTGAAATGGATAGGTTAGCATTAGACATAGTAGGGTTCAGCGAAGTTCGGTGGCCAGAGGCGGGGAATTTTTAGTGCGGAAACTTTAGAGTAATTCACACAAGATCAAAGGAAGGAAATACGGGGATAGTTATGAGAAAAAAAATAGAACACTGTGTAGAAAACTACCTACAAAAGAATGAAAGAGTACTCGTGGTTAGATTAGAATCTAAACCGGTAAATACAGTAATAATACAAGTGTAGTGTAATTAGGACGCAATATTAATTATAGAAAGTAGAACACAATGCAATGGTCAATAATAAGTGTCAATTATGAAAGTATTGTGAAACTGCATAGATTAACAAACTAAACTAGATATGCAGAAATGAAGTAGAATAGTTAATAATGAATGCGACCCAGATTGTGAATATATTAACAGAGATTTAAACATTAAGAAGAAGACAATAAACGTGAGTCCCGAATGGAACTGAAGTTTTATTTCAGGTAAAGTCTGATCCCTATACCACACCTGAACGAGACTTTACATGGCGATCCTGCCAGTCGGCCAGGACGACAACCTGCCGATGAAATACAGAAAAAATTGGTTCTTCACAATCAAAAGAAGAAATAATTATAGCCCAGTCTAGAAATAACGGCGGTACCACAGCAAATCCAATAAATGGTATGTTTTTTGTCACTTAACCGGAATGGCAATTGAATTTATGACTACAAGAATACTGATTATAATATGCAGACGAGGAATAAAACGGGAAATCGCCAAAGCGTTGGAAAAAGCAGAAATCAAGCGAAGCAACGAACACGTGTAAGGAGTATAAGATAAGTACAATAGTTACATAAATTTAGGTGAGATGTAAATGTCAGAAATTAAAGATTTAAGAGAACAAGTGGGAGATTTTAAGCGCAATCTAGACAAAGACAATCAAAGTCGGCGTAAGAATATTCAACATTATACTAGAAAACTTGAACATTTGCGAAGATTTCATCAAGAGTTCTCAAAGTTACGGTTAAATTTTAACAAGAGAACCCACAATGTGGATGTTTTAAATAAAGTTAAGAAATATATAGAATGTTCAGACATTTTGTTAAGTAGGTTAAACGATACGCAAAAAATAGTATTAAGTGTAAGTAAGGCTGTAAATCTTAGCGATAGTAGTAAAATGGGGGAAAAATTTGATTTAAGAACGGCGGCTAGCATGTTGCCATATATGGAGAGTAACGAAAATTCTTTTAAACAGCTTATTGACGTCATTAAGTTATACGATGCATTGTTAGATAGATGCTGAAGGAAAAAAATTACCAACAAATTATGTATTAAAAATTCGACTATCGCAAAGTGCAAAAATTTGATTGAATACATCACACTCAGATAAGCGTTAGTAGTAGTAGTAGTAGTAGCGTTAGTTAACGATTTAAAGAAGAAATTTTTAACAAGAAAATCAATTCCAATTCTATCGGGTCAATTGCATAATGCAAAACAAGGGAAATAGGTCGGTAGAAAATTTTGGTAGATTGGTGGAAGAAATTTTAGTAGATCTGATGTTAGAACAAGCAGACGGACATGAGCATGCTGTAAAAATATTGCGAGCAACGAATGAAAAAATAGTCATTCATTCTTTTGCTAACGGATTACAAAATTCAGAATTACGAACTATCGTAAAAGCGAGAAATTATAGTCGTTTGAATGAGCGATACGCAGAGCAAAAAACGAAGAAATATCGACAAAAGAAAACACGCAGTTATTTCACATGCGAGGAAATATTAATAATAATTATCAACAAGGTCATTTACGTAACAATTATAATGCAAATCTACATAAAAGTCATAATTCGCATAAAAATGATTTCTCAACGCGGAATTCAAAAATATTCTATTAAGTATAATAGACGGCAATTTACAAACTCTAAGAGAGGTCAAAGAACTTCTCGAGGAAACGACTATAGAAATCAGAACGGACCACACAATCGTAATAAATGCAACATTAGAAATTCCAGTGCATATTACCTAGATACTGATGAGAACGCATCAAGGTCAACGGAACCTCCGCAGAACAATTCGTATAGTATAAGTGTATATAAGCAAACCAACGCGGTTGAGACATTTTTTCGAAACTCAATACAGTAACATAGTTACAGATAAAGATGTACTTGTGTTGAATGTGAACGGACTAAATTTTGTGGAGAATTAAATGTGGAAAGCGTGAATTTGTGTTTCTTTTAGCCACCGGAGGGTCTGTAAATGTAATTTTTAAACAGAGTGTATCTGAAGGACCAGAAATTGATGTTTCAAGAAAGATTGAAACAAAAGTTATTTCAGGATCTACTAATTCTTTAGGATCAGTGAAGCTTATATTGCAGGTGAGTAAAAATAATATAATTTATCACGAATTTTTGTCAATGAATGAGTTTGGAACTGGTATAAATGGTATAATATATCAGATTTTTTCAAAAAATATGCGGCAAATAAAGATTCTGAAAAATTTTATTTATCTTTTTGGGTAAGTAATACTAAAATAAAGTTACCAATAGAATCTAATGTTAGTGTTAATACAAATATCCCAGCACGTTGCGAAATAATCAAATATTTTTATGTTGATACATGAGCCGATTACGTAATATTACCGGATCAATTACGTGAAGGTATCTTTATAGCAGGTACGTTAGTTAGACCTAAGGATAACATGGTACTTGTTCAAATTTTAAATGTTAGGGATGAAGAAATTAGTCTTAAGGGTTGTACCCCAAAGGCAGAAAAATTAAGCGTCAAGTTTATTTACATTGATGCCGACAATTTATTATTAATTCGGGTTTCCCAAAAACCATGTTGAAGTGATATTAGGAACCAAATCAGGGATGAATGGTCGACTGCTAACGCACACTAGTGCTTTCCCTTTCAAAGACCGCTGCAGACGCAGTAAGTTTTCCGTATTGCTAAAGCCGCGGATTTGACTTTGAGTTGAGTACTCGTAGCTACTTATGAAAAGTGGCCACTCTTCTGGCCTACCAATAAAAGTAGACAAGTCTTTCGGTACGGCTTACCGCACATGTATTTGTTCAGATATTAATGATACAAAGGACGTTAGTGGTTTTTTATAACTCGAATATGCATTACACCTTTGAACATTGTTGCTACTGTCTCGCCAATGGAAAGTCTTTATTTTTGAGTTGTTCTTTAAGTGAATTGCCAACACACTTAGCTTGTTTGACATCCACTTGACATTGGTATCTGCGAGAAATGTTTTATTTAGCATGTATATTAGTTTGTTATTAAATTAGTTCACATTTCTTATTTTCCAAGTAACGCAGATAGGCTCGCCTTTCTTCTTCTTCGATTTAACTCGAATGCAACATCCGACTGTATGCCATTGAGCTCATTTTGACTGCTTGAATTCGTGACATAATTGTTAGCAATGCATACGGCATCACTTACTGAATGCGTACCCTGACAATTGCTTCTGTCCAGTGGCGAAGTTATATTTACGATTTGGGGGGGCTCAATCCCTAGCAACTTGGAAACATAAAAATAGACGCGCCTACAGTTTTAGGATAAAAATAATATTTACTTAATCTTCAAAGTTTTATTGAAAATATTTCTAAACAAACAAATATTTGTTGCTAAAAAACGATTAACTATACTAGGTGTAACGTCACTAAAGCTTTAATTTCGGTTTCCTAATTTCAAAACTGGTCTATTATTTCTTGATGGTCAATATCTTTAACCATATCATTATTAATATTAAGTAGCGAAAGGCTACTAAACCTATCTTGAGCTATTCGACTTCGTAACCATGTTTTGATCCGCCGAATGGTTGAAAAAGGTTTTTCACAAGTAGTCGATCCAATGGGAAGCGTCGCAATCTGAATGTATTTGGAAATGTCCCTTTTGTCACAATGGATTTTAAGTTAGACAGTTATCACCGATTTTGTCCTCGAGGCAATTTTTGATCACACGCATCTCCGCTTTCAGTGAATCTTTTTCAATGTTCAATAACTCCCTGTAATGTTCTATGAAAAACTGGCTTTTTACTAGATCCATTTCTAAAAATTTATTTGTGGAAATAGCAAGCTGTTGACTGGTCGGAAAATCGGATTTTCATATGATTTATGATACTGTCAAGTATGCGAATTATGTATCCCCCAATTATCTATATATATATATATATATTGAATATATTGAATCTAATAGGAATTATTAGAAATTGTTAAATAAAGTATAAGTTCATTGCAACAATGTAATACAAGGATGACCCAGACAGGTTATTAACAGTTCATGAGAACGGACATGTAACTTTGCATCCGAGAGGGCAGTGATACTGCAGGTGGCAGGTCACAGGCGGTTAACATACCGTAATTACTTAGAAATAAGATTGTTACAATGTAATAAAGTGTACAATTAAGAGAAAGGCGGACATGAGATCTGCAAGTTCCCACAGCCATGTGAGCGGGCAAGATATTATAAAAAGCCCGGGAGCTCAAGGCCCGGCAGTCAGTCTTCGAACTCCATACTTCGTTGTTCAAGCTACTCAATTGAGTCAGTCTGAGTATTACAGCTTTTGCATTGTTGTCTACCTAGACTACTCGCCTTAGTACAGTTAATATTATTTTTGATTAAAGTTATTATTTTTGACAGTTATTCTAAATTCCATTGTAATTTCTGTTTAAGAATCAATAAAAATTGTTAAGTGTTTGGAATTGTTTTTAAAAACACCGCTCCAAATGCCCGAACCTTAACTTGCGTTAATGCGCATTAATCAGCCAAAAACTCCTGATTTCAATCAACGTTGTTCCTGAACTGGTTAGAGCATCATCATATTCATCCTGTCCTATAGTCGACATTATTGCGTATTCACACAAATTAGTCGAAATCTTTTACCTTCTTTTGAAAGAATTTCCAGTATACAAGGTAACATAATTGTCTTGTGCTATTTTTTTATATTATGCCATAGACCGTTGAATGATGCCTGGTTTCTTTTTTTTTCCAGTGCTTCTATTGTTCCATCTATTATGTTTGTGGATGCTCCTAACGTATTTTCCTTCTCCTGTAACTGTTTGCTCAAAATATTTACAATTGTCAAAATTTCTGTCGGCAGAACTAAGGTTACTAAAAAATTTAGTTATTGTTATACTTGATAAAAGACCAATTGCCTAAACAACGTTTCTATTGGAATTTTCTTCAATTTTATTTTTTAGAGCTGCAGTAATTGAAGAATAGTATTTTTAACCGCTTGACAATTATTGCCCCTACACCTCGTGTCTGAAATCCTACTCAATTCCAGTGCTTTGGTTCCTAATTGTTTTTGTACATCTTTAAAGGCTTTATGGTTTGAAGGCTGGGAAAAGTGCACAAATAAGGTATTGAAAAATTCTTTGACTCCCTGTATGTCACTGCATGTATCAACTACAGCTAAGTTGAGTCTATGAGCCATACAATGAATATAAATTGCTTTAGGATGCTTCTCCGTAATCTTTACTTGTAGACCACCTTTCTTTCCCGACATGACACTTGCACCATCATATGCTTGTGCAATTACTGGTATATTTGTTAGACCCACTTTATCAAGAAAATGTATTATCAAGCTACACAAGCTTGAAGCGTCACGTTGCTGGAAACATTCTATAAATCCCAAAAACCGTTCTTCTATTTTTTGTGAAACGTACGCAAAGTGATAATTGCAGCTTTTTTGAAGCACTTCGCTTCTTCAAACATTATTGCATAGGCTCCATATTCTTTAACTTCACAGACTATTTTGCATTGTATAATGTTTCCAGCACCATTGATAATATCTTTTTGTATATCTGAACTACCAGGGTTAAAATATTTGTTGTAGGACTTAAAAATGGATTATTATGTCTTGAGATTAATTCGCAAATTTCTTTATAATTCCTCTTGTTTGTAGAGTCTTTGGATTCGTTGTGATCTCTGAATGGTATTCCTTGAAGAGATAATGTTAGGATAATATCAGATATTATTTTAAAATAATCTCTATTATTTTGAATTACCTCATCACATGATGAAAAAATTTTATCAACTACGGTTCCTTCCTTTTTAGATTGCACAAATAGAGAATACTTATTGTTGTTCTTCATATGGTATTGACTCTCAGAATGCTTCCTTAATTTTTCACCACTCTTTTTCCAATTTTTAAACCCTTCAATTGTAAAAATCTGTTCGTAACTTATTGTTTCACGAAAAAGTCTACAAGAGTAACTGTATACTGCGCTCTTTGAAAACTATATTCTAGCCATGGATATAACGTAAAATATTTATCAGAAAATCCCCTCTTCTGCTGACCATATTGGTAGTTTCTTGATGATGAGTTGGCTGATAGATAAGTGCAATCGAATTGATTGTACTGGAAGAAGATTGAGGTTCTCTCCAAGAGAGAGATGCTGCAGTAATAAATAAACGATTACATAATCGATATTTTTAATTAGAACACCCTTTATAATGTTCAAGATTTGGATTCTACTTGAAAATGTTGCAGCTGTTTAGCGTAATTGGTCGGTTCGTGAAATCTTAAATGCAGACTTGCTATAATTTGAAATTATTTCTCTAATTGTCAGAAACATTTAAACGTTTTATTTAATTTGTCATGTCTAAATTTTTTAGTCCTTTGGTGAAATGGTCAACTGTTTCGTGATCTGTCTGCATTTCACCTACCTTCTGTCTAGACATTTTATGAAAGCGTTGATAGCCATAAACAAGTACAACAAAAACACCATTTTAAAATATTAGGAAATAAACATGACATTTTTTTAAAGTTTGAGCTTTACCTCTGAAATGTCAGTGTTTACTAGCTTTTATACATTTTTTAAGTTAAAAATAAGAGTCGGGAACATTCTGCGAGTCGGAGCGTGGAATGTTAGAAGTATGAAGCAAGTAGGTAAGCTAGAGAACCTAAAAATCGAAATGAATAAGTTGTCACTAGACATAGTAGGGATCAGCGAAGTTCGGTGGCCAGAGGCGGGGGATTTTTGGAGTGGAGACTTCAGGGTAATTCATACAGGAGCAGAGGACGGAAATTTGGGTGTGGGGATAGTTATGCGGAAAAAGATAGGATACTGTGTAGAAAATTACTTACAAAAGAACGAAAGAGTACTCATGGTTAGATTAGAATCTAAACCGGTAAACACAGTAATAATACAAGTATACATGCCCACCTCTAGCTACAGTGACGAGGAGGTAGAAGCCATCTACAAAGATATCGAAGACATATTAAGATACGTAAAAGGACATGAAAATTTAATAATTACGAGGGATTTTAATGCTGTGGTAGGTGAGGGTAGGGAAGGAGCGGTAGTAGGTTTATTTGGTTTAGGCACGAGAAACGACAGGGGAAATAGGCTGGTAGAATTTTGCGACAAGAACAATTTAATCATCACAAACACATTATTTCAACATCATGCTAGAAGACGATATACGTGAAAGATGGCAGGAGATATAGGACGATATCAAATAGATTACATTCTTGTTAGACAACGGTTTAGGAATCAAGTAAAAGACTGTAGAAGCTACCCAGAAGCAGATATAGATACTGACCACAACATCGTAATTATGGAGGCCGCACTTAAATTTAAAAATCTGAGAAAAGGGAACGGAAAAAGGCACTTGGACTTAGAGAAACTAAAAGATAAAGATATTCAAGTAAGATTCGAAGAAAAGTCAAATGAATTGCTGAATGATATCGGGAAAATATCTGAAACTAAGGAAGTAGAAACAGAATGGAATAACATTAAATCCAGCCTAGACATGGCGGCCAGAGATATTTTGGGGTATACACACAAAAAAAAAAGAAACCATGGATAACAAAGGATATCGTGAATTTAATAGAAGAAAGACGAAAATACAAAAATAAATCAGACGAAACAGGAAAACAGAGATACAAAGCCATAAAATGGGAAATTATTCGAAAATGCAGGAAAGCTAAAGAACAATGGATTGATGAAAAGTGCAAAGAAGTACAAACTAAGATGGAAATAGGAAAGACAGACGAAGTATACAAATTAATTAGAATGAATTTTAGGGATATAAAACCGTATAGCAAAAATATAAGGGACGCACAAGGAAACGTCATTATAGAAAACGTAGAGAAAGTGAGTAGATGGCAAGAATATATAGGGAATTTATATGCAGGAGAGGAACTAACTGCATTAGAACAGGAATCAGACATTGAAAATGATGACTTGGGATATCCTATACTTCGAGACTAGTTTGAATTAGCATTAAAGAGTCTGAAAAATGGTAAGGCGCCGGGTACAGATAAGGTACAAGCAGAAACTCTAAAAGCCGCTGGACAAGCAGTAACAGAACGTCTCTTCCAACTTGTAAGCTATATGTATGAGACAGGCGAGATACCCAAAGATTTCAAACGTAGCATCATAGTAACTATACCAAAAAAGAAAGGCGCGGATAGATGTGAAAATTTTCGAACAATAAGTTTGACAGCACACGTGTCAAAAATATTAACTAGAATTGTGCAAAGACGAATGGAAAAACGAGCTGAAGAAATACTAGCGAAACAGGGGAACACGGGAGGCTATTTTAGCTCTGAGAGTGATAATAGAGAAAACAATAGAAAAAGGGGAAAGCATGTATATAGGGTTTGTAGATCTGGAAAAAGCATTCGACAATGTAAATTGGAAAAAAATGTTTGAAATACTCAAAAAGATTGGAATGAGTTATAGGGATAGACGAATAGTACATAGCTTATACAAAGAGCAAACAGCAGTAATAGAATTAGAGCAGGAACGTAGAGAAGTAAACATTAGGAAGGGGGTGAGACAGGGATGTGCCTTATCCCCATTGATTTTTAACTTGCACATAGAAGAGGCAATGAATACTGTCAAATGCAGGAAGACATTTGGAATTAATATGCAGGGACAAAAAATTGATATGCTTAGATTTGCAGATGATATAGCGGTATTAGCGTCTAGCAAGGAAGAGTTAGAAGCTGCTCTTAATGAAATAGAAACGGTTCTAACAGAGAGATACGGTATGAAAATTAACAAAACTAAAACTAAAGTTCTAGTTTGCAAAGGTGGGAAAAATAAATCAAAAACAAGAATACAAGTATTTAACACGAACTTACAAGAGGTTAAGGATTTCTGCTACCTAGGAAGCCAAATAACGCAAGATGGGAAAAGCACAAAAGATATAAAACAAAGATTAGCACAAGGTCGTGCTACATTTAACAAGAAAAAGCAACTACTGTGCTCAAAGACTACAAACATAAAAACTAGGAAAAGATTGCTTAAAACATATGTGTGGAGCACAGCACTGTACGGCTGTGAAGCCTGGACAGTAGGAGAAGCGGACAAGAAAAAGGTAGAAGCCTTTGAAATGTGGTGTTACAGGCGCATGATGAAGATATCATGGACAGACAAAGTTAAGAACGAAGAGGTACTAAAAATGGTAGGGGAAGAAAGAAATATGTGGAAAACGGTAAAAAATAGGAGAGATAGGATGATAGGCCACATACTACGGCATGAGGGAATAGTGCGGAATATATTAGAAGCAGAGATAGGAAAAAAGAGAAGAAGAGGCAGACCTAGATTAGACTACTTCACACAGATAGTAAAAGATGTAGGCTGTAGAGGTTTCAGGGAGATGTGTAGGCTAGCCCAGAATAGAAATCAATGGAGGTACGCATCCAACCAATCCCAAGATGGATAAACTAATGACGAAAAGATAACTGTGCTTGATTATTGTAAGTAACTACAAGAATTGGTTGGGCAATATTCTCGAATAATGTTAAGTGTATGAAAGGATTTACTGGAAAACCATTATTTCGGCAATTGTCTAAGTGTTGGGGGATCTTGGTAGCCACAGGTTGCTTAACCTCCTTCACTGAATCTCGGTAAAATAGGGTATAAAATTAGAAAACAATAGAAAGGGAACGAGCTGAATACACATACTCCATGAAAACAAGAAAAGAAGAAAAAGAAGAAAACCACCAAAAACGCAAAATCAAAGTAGTTGCTTATATAACCCTACATAAAAATAACTGAGTTGCAAACGAATCCGTGACTTTCAGTAAACAATAGATTCCATTAATAAAAGAAATAACAAATGAGAATCAAGTGCCCACAATATCTAGGTAGCATTGCAAGTTTTTCCTGGGTTTTCCTTGCAATATTAACATGAAATACAGCCTACATACATGATTTCTATTTATACATAAAATAACTAATTACATAAAAATAAGCATATTAACAATCCTTGTAAAACAAATTATTATCTGACAAGTATAAATCCACAATAAGGTTACCTCAAAACCATATACAATCTCCGTTGAACAGTATTGGTATCTGACAAGTGTAAACCCGCTATATGGTCGCCTCAGATCCATATACATTCTTCATAGAACAACATTGGTATCTGACAAGTGTAAACCGCCATAGAGTCGCCTCAGAACCATGTTAAAATCTACCAAAGAGGTAACTTAAATCATAATGAATTTTCCCCCTCAAAATAAATATAAAAAACGACTACTTAAGCCTTTCAATTATGCAATCGCACACTTCTTTAATAACCATCCTCTCAATTGTATAAATAGAAACATGTTAAAAAATGTTTTCCAATTCCAAGTTATTGAATTTATATAAAATTCACCAATAAAAATTAATCAGCAGATTTCACGTTAAGCGTATTGGCTACTTAAAGAAAGCCGATCCCAGGTCGCAACACAAATTGAAGGCAATCATTCTGTTAAACTTTAAAAATTTTTGCTTAGTATACTCAAACCAAATATTTCAAACATCAATAAATCAAAGTCACCTTCCATTTATGTCATAAGTGTCAAACTTGAAGTTTTTATTATTATTTTGACAACGATCCTAGGTCATGGATCGAAACGTAAATAAAGTTGATTTTAAAAACTATGAGTGGTTTAATTCCCAAAGAAGATTAACCTGAATACACATGCTTTGTGAGAATTTCGGGGAACTGTGTAGGCTAGCTCAGAATATAAATAAGTGCGGGTACGTGTCCAACCAGTTTTGAGACGGAAAACCTAATGGCTGGGAAATACCTGCAACTAATGTTGATTGTGCGAAAAAATAAATTGGAAAATATATTAAATCGCCAAATGGTTAAGTGTTGGGGGAACTTGGCAGCCACAGACTGCTTACCTCCCTTCACATCCATTGAAGGTCGGAGAAATAGGGCATATAACTGTAAAACAATAGAAAGTGATCGAACTGCATCTAACAAGAAAGAACATCACCTATGAGGAAAGACAACAAACATAGAATAAGAAGAAAATTGTTGAAAGCATATGTGTGGAGCACAGCACAGTATGCCTATGAAATACGGGAAGTCTGAAACGCAGACAGAAAAACGGTAGCAGCTTTTTGAAATGATGTGCTTAAGATGTATGAGGACGATAGCATGGACAGACAAAAATAATAACAAATAAGTTACAGAAATAGTAGGGGAACAAGGATATCTGGGGAAAAAGAGAAATAGTAGGGCGGAATACGTTCTAAGGCATTTTTGGGGAATAGTATGTGATATATTACAAGCAGAGATAGGAAAAAAGAGGTAGATGTAGACCTAGATCAGACAGTTATAGATGCAAACTGTGCATATTTCAGGGAAATCTGTAGGTTAGTTCAGAATAGGGAACAATGATGGTACGCGTCTAACCAGTTCTAGGACTCAAGACCTAATGATGATGATACATTGTTTGTTTGACGTTGGATCGTACTCAAAAAATTAAAACGTAGTTGTATAAGCACTTTTTGTCAATTTTGAATAGATTTAGAGCTACTCTTGTATATAAAATATTTTTAATAACTTATGGCGTCAAAAACTAATAACATACCTTAACTATGATAATTTCTGAAATGGTCTTTTCAAAGAGAATCTACGTATCGAATAGTTTACGGGATGCGTTTTATTAAAAAATACGAGCAACCGTGTATGATATATGCGATTTTATTTGAAAATATAGCAATTAAAAATCGACTTGTTTCGGAATCTTTAACGAAAAGCATAAATCTAACTAAGAAGGAATGTATGCGTGCGCGTGACTTTTTGGACCTATTTTATATCATGCTTCTTCTAACCTTCGAGCATTCTGTTTCTTTATTCTACATTTTGGCCAGTAGGCGATGATTTTTGTTTAAAAAGGATCTGATGTCTGAAGTGTCTTTCTTCATATTTTTTACAACTTTAAGAGTTAACAATTATTTCATCAAAATGTTGAAAAATTTAGAAACTGCAGTGTATAGGCTAATACCTACTCATGTTAAACGGTCACGCTGCTTCAGGCATCGTTTGACGAATGAGGTCGTTGAACAGTCGTTGTAGCATGATCCCACATGGTTAGATATAGTTACGAATATTGCAAAGCTAATCTACAAACGCACATACTTTAAAGGGTACACAGACGTTCACTCAGCAATTTAAGTTTAATTTCAATTTCTTCTTTACGCTTGTGTTGAAAATTTTGCAAGCTCTTTTGGACTGAATCCGTATATAGCCAAATAAGCTATTTGTTTATTAGATATCCTTCTCAAAGGGTAAACCTATCTGTGGATCCTCAAAAAATTCCAAGTTAGAAGTCTTAATGATTAAAAAGATCTTGGAAGAATGTTTTAATTTATAGGTAGTGGTTATTCTTGACTCTCTTCCAAAACAATATATCTTAAATAATTCAAATATTAACCTAAAATGCATCACCAAAAACCTCCAGAAATAAGTAATGGAATATATTCAGCCCATGCCCCATAACACTCTTGCTTATTTTCCTGGAAATGCAGTACGCTGTACAGGTCTTCTTCATGTTGCTCGTCGCATACAGAATGATTACCAACTACACATACTGGAATATCTCCAAATTGCTTTGAGGTACACCACAAACTGCTCTGTTGATTTACGGAAACATTTTTATTAAGGCTGTTTAGTAGCTTATTGTAACATACACATGATAAAGGATTATAGGAGATCACTAACTCTTCCAGTGAGATTAACTCGCTGAATGTATTCTCGTGTACGTACGTAACGATATTGTTAAATAGATTGAGAATACCAAGATTTTTTGCCGGGAAAAATATATTTGACGTTACCGTGCTAATTAAATTGTTACTTAAATCTAATATTTCCAATTTTGGAAGACCTTTAAATGCCATTTCGTGAATGTACTGAATACGGTTATACGATAGATCAATTAAACGTAACCGGGAAAAAAATACAAACGCTTCTCGTTGCACATTTTGAAATTGATTATGTAACAAACTTAAGATTTTCAGTTTTGGTAAGTGTCCAAACCAATGTTGGTCAAAATACTGCAGTTGATTTTTATACAAAAATATTTCTTCCAACTTTGGAACGCCAACAATTATATTATCACTAATAAACTTCAATTTTTTATTATTTATTATACCAAGCGTTCTAAGTTCTAGTAGATTTCTAAACGCTCCTCTTTCAATTCTATTAACATCCATTCTGCTTACGTAAAGTGTTTCTATATGTGAGAAGTTTGCCACTGACTCCCCATACAGAACCAATAGGGACTGATTTACAAGAACTATACCCGTCACCATTCCTACAGTTTTATCTTCCCCGAGTGTACGTGGATTAATGCATCTATTTGCTGTTATGTTTTTAGCACCTACGACATCAAAATTCACATAAACATATACATTTTTAAAGAAAGATGGACAGACACATGTGCAAGTGGTGACCGTAAGCAATAAGAGATGCGCATTTTCAATAAGTATATGTTGCTGCATGTTGCTAAAATTTATATCAACTAAAATTATTTGACGACTGCGGGAGAAGCTAATCCTAATCTTATCATTGACCTTTATGCATGTAAACAGTTCAATGTTCGTATAAACACGATTTCAGCTTCTTCAAAGTTGTATCTCCAAATTAGTTGAAACGAACACCCGAGAACTACCGAGAACATCAAATGGTGCGAATCTTCTGCCTATTATATTAACCTTTTGCGTAATAGTTCAACAATATTTTAACAATTGGACTCATAACAGTTTTTGGTATAACTAAGCAGTTGCTGATTGATCAAGTTTTTCATTCTACTTTTTAAGTAGAGTGTCAAAGTTGCCCATCTAAGTAAGCATAAAAACTTCATCCTGAAGATGTTATTTGAATAACAAACATTGACACTGTGCAGCTTTGAGTTTGTAAATAATAATGCGCTTAACGTGAAAATTTTATTAAAATAAATTGTTTGAGCTCCTTAGCGCTTACGACTTCGAAAGATACCTTGGTGAATTAAATTAAAACATTTGATTAAGTATAAATTTTTTTTAACTAGCATACCAACCCAAAGTTAACATTGTTTTTTAAAAATTGCTAAACATTATTCATTAAAAATAAAATTGCTTCATAGCTAACGTATTAAAAACTTATAAATTACTACAACACAGATAAAATCTAATTGGACTCCTTCATGGTGAAATACAACTCAAACCGCCAAGTGTAATCTGAGAAAGTTTAAATACTGAGGTCAAATAGATTAGATTAGATATAATAAACGTTCTTAGTTTTAAATTCTTATATATTTCTATATATATTATATTGCTATGATAATAAGGTTATTTAAGGGTATATATGGTTACGAAGGAGGAATGCTTTATGTAAATATCATAAAAACCCCGAAAACTAAACGTTTAAAGTACAAAATGTACATAACTCATTCATTATGCAAAAGCAGATACAAACTACCTTGTATAAAATCAAGAACAAGCTACAGTTAATTAAAGGAAGCGCATTCAGTAATATCTTAACCACATTGATCGTGATAAATAATTGCGGATGCAATTCAATCAATTTTAAACCATTTAAAACATTCTAAGCTCAAAAATAAATACAAATTCGGCATATTTGAAGAAAGTTAACTGTAAAGCGAAATTTCTTTCACGACGGATTTGCGTAAGAAAATAATCAATGCGTGTTTATAATGAACAAATTTTTTAACACAAGCATATTTTATAACGCAGGAAGTCAATAAGCGCGTGTAAATAAAAAAAGTATAGATACTGAAACGAAACCGTACGTGCGGTTTGAAATGTATATAAGTTGCCACATTTAATAAAACCCAATATGGGGAAAGAAAATATGGATATTAATATTACGACTACGTGCAGTTTTAAGCATACATGATATACCAGTTGTTAACAAATTCCCGTGTAAAGGTTTGATGTACATGAAAATTTAAACGTATAAAGTATGCAATACCTAATAAAACCCAACAGGTTGCAGATAGCACATACTTCCAATTTCTTGACCATGGTCTAATAACAGATAGCGGGATGTCAACCAACAAGAGCACGTGGAACGTCAAGAAAAACATTTATATATAAACCAACCGGAGGAGATATCGAGGAGACATTCCATGATCGACACGCTGACTGTAATAGTTAAAACCAAATTATTACGTAAATTTCAATTTAGGAAAAGTGACAAGTAATAGAAATTAAGAATTTCAATTGAAATACATAGTAAAAGTGCGCGTTAAAATACGTGTGTATAAAACTCTGCCGTTGATATAAAACGTAAATCCAGATTTAATTAATATAAACAAAATCTTTACAATTTATTTAGAGCTTTAAGTAAAGACGCAATATATATATGAAACTAAATCAAGACTAACTAAATCACGACGTTAAAACTAAATTACTGGGTTAAAACTCTACAGAATAAATAGCATAATACTCGACTCCAAGTTGTTGGTAAATATTTCGAAGTACTGAGGAACACGCCAAGCTGCGGGTTAACCACTCGAAACCACTGAATAAACAACCGATTTGGGTCAGGGAGCTCTATTAAAAAACTACAGGAGGAGCATAAGGTCGGGATTATCTTTTCAATTTATAGTATGTTACATTTATTGTTTTAAATATTTGACGAGTTTAAAAGTTGCGTGTAATTTAAATATTGTATGTAAATGGTTAACAACAATTTGGTTGATACGCAAAGATACGTTTTAAAAGGGGAATAATTTTTCAAACGTTCAACGACACATTCATGGTAACAAAAGGGTTATAATCTTCGTAATGAACAAATTTGATAAAAATATTTATTTTAATTCTGATTCAAAAGTTATGTAAATAGTACATGGTAAATGTTCTTCCCTTATTATACAAATTTTGGTGAATTTTGCTTGTCTTATTCAGGTATATGGAGTGTTAGAAAGAAATGGGTAAAAATTATCTGTTATCATATCGTCGTTCACTCTGTGCGGGGTATCACTGAACTAGTCGGGGCATAAAAATAATTGTGTTAATTTTAAATTATTTTAGAGGCACAGAGAGGTGGCGATCAGCAAGCAATTGGTCGTTATACATCTGACGAGGAGCGATATCGTAGCAATATATATATATATATATATATATATATATATATATATATATACACACACAGAAAAATGTTTTTATTTAGATTAAGTTTATTATCAGATTACTTTCTTTAGGTAAGTCAGGAATTCTTTTTCAATCCCCAGGTTACCTAAAAGATTTAGTGTTATAGTATTCTTCAAACTTATGTTATGTATAATTTTGGAATGTGTAGAAGGATTGAAACTATTTTGTAAAATTTGATACGACGATATCAGGTTTAAGTGTTTTTACTCGCGTATGCGCTGATGTGAGTTATTAATCGATGACATCCTGTGTCTGTATTAGTGGCACAACAGCCACCACAAGGTATCTTATAAACTTCATTTTTTGGTCGAGTTTCAATCTTATTTACTAAATCCGAATGAAGTAAGTTATTAGCCATAAAAGGTAACGGAATATAATTATTAAAAGCCGTTCTGAATAAACCTGCACCCTAAAGAAGTTCTAGATTACTAGAACGGGTAGTACGGCTTCAGAGTTCCAGTGATGTAAAGAGACTAACTATAGGTTTAACCAAATTAGTAGGGTCTTTAGTGAGCAACCACACTAAGACAGATCCCCGAAAGAGGGCATCAGCCTTTTCGGTACTTAGAACGGCAGAGACCATAGGGGTCTATACGGCATTCTAAGACACACTAATGCTATGTGGAAAGCAACGGGAAACCACCACATTACCTCTCAAGTACACAGCGTATTTAAATTGATATTTAAGATGATGGCATCCTCTGGTGTAAAAAATTCCGGAGTTAAAATAGTCCCTACATGTGATTTTCCAATGCTCCACCTGAAGGTACTACATTGGCCAGGAAATTGAATTTTTCCGAACCCTTGCTGTTTCAAACAAGGTGAGGATCTTTAACGTGCGTGACAACACTCACACACGGTACCTCCATTTTACCTCTTATCCGAACGAGGGCGTATTTTTATGAAAAATGCTCGCCTAACATTTTTCAAGCGGACCGTGTCGGGATTCGAACCCGGGACCTTGGACGTAATAGGCACACGCATACTAACTGCGCCAGGGAGCCGCCTAGTTAAAATAGTCCTTGCAAGTGATTTTCCAATGCTCCACCCGAAAGTTAAAATAGTCCACCATTAGGATCTCCGGGAGGGCACCACTTCGGAGGATGTGATCGGAAAGTATAAAAAAGGGTCGTGAACATTCTGCGAGTCGGAGCGTGGAATGTCTGTAGTATGCAGCAAATAGGTAAGCTAGCAAACTTGAAAATTGAAATGGATAGGTTAGCATTGGACATAGTAGGGATCAGGAAAATTTGGTGGCCAGGGGCCGGTGGTTTATGGTGCGGATACTTCAGAGTAATTCACACAAAATAGAGGAAGGAAATTGGGGCGTGGGGATAGTTATGAGAAAAAAAAACACTGTGTAGAAAACTACCTACAAAAGAATAAAACAGTACTCAAAATGTAAAGAAAATGAATATATAAAGAATTTATATGCAGGAACTAACGGCACTAAAACAGGAATCAGACATTGAAAATGATGACTTGGGATATCCGATACTTATAAAAGGTGCAAGCAGAAACTCTAAAAGTCGCTAGACAAGCAGTAAGAAAACGCCTCTTCCAATTTGTAAGCTATATGTATGAAACAGGCAAGATACCCAAAGATTTCAAACGTAACATCATAGTCAGTATACTAAAAACGAGAGGCGCGGATAGGTGTGAAAATTTTCGAACAATAAGTTTGACAGCACACGTGTCAAAAATATTAACTGGAATTGTAGAAAGACAAATGGAAAACAGAATGAAGAGGTACTAGGAGAAGATCAGTTTGGGTTTAAGCGAAACAGAGAAACACGGGAGAAAACATTAGAAAAAGAAGAAAGCATGTATATAGAGTTTGTAGATCTGGAAAAAGCATTCGAAAATGTAAAACGGAAAAAAATGTTCGAAATACTCAAAAAGATTGGATGAGTTTTAGGGATAGATGAATAGTACATACCTTATACAAAGAGCAAACAGCTGTAACAGAATTAGAACAGGAACGTAGAGAAGTAGATAGCCCTTAATGAAATGGAAACAATTCTAACAGAGAGATACGGCATGAAAATTAACGAAAATAAAATTAAAATACCAGTAATACAAATGAGGGCAAAATAAATAAAAACCTAGAATACAAATAGGAAACGAGACCTTAAAAAGGTTAAGGATTTTCGCTAGGAAGCCAAATAACCCAAGATGAGAAGAGCGCAAAAGATATAAAACAAAGATTAACGCAAGGTCGTGCCACATTTAACAAGAAAAAGCAATTACTGTGTTCAAAGATGACAAACATAGAAACAAGGAAAAAATTACTGAAAGCATATATGTGGGGCACAGCACTGTACGGCCGTGAAAGTTGGATAGTTGAAGAAGCGGACAGGAAAAAGATAGAAGCTTTTGAAATGTGGTGCAACAGACGAATGATGAAAATATCATGGACAGACAAAGTTAAGAACAAAGGATTCTAAAAATGATAGGGAAAGAAAGAAATATGTGGAAAACGGTAAAAAATAGGACAGATATGATGATAGGCCACATACTACAGCATGAGGGAGTAGTGCGGAATATATTAGGAGCAGAGATAGGAAAAAGAAGAGGTAAAGATTGACCTAGGTTAGACTATTGCAAACAGATAGTCAAAGATGTAGACTGTGGGAATTTCATTAAAATGTGTAATAGAAACCGATGGAAGTACACGTCCAACCACTTTCAAAACAGAAAACCTTATGATGACAAAAAATAATTGTAACTTGATGATTATTATAGCCAACTACAGGTGTTGGTTTTACAATATTTTCAACTAACGTTAATTGTGTGAATAATTTACTGATAAACTGTTAATTCGGCAAACGTCTGTGTTGGGGGATTTTGGCAGCTGCAGGCTTTACATACAACTGAATATCGGTGAAATAAGGCCTATATATATATCTAGGCTGTAGGCATGTCAGGGAACTGTGTAGGTTATAGCTCAGAATAGAGTCAGTGAACCTAATGACAAAAAATAATTGCACTTAAACTTGATTGTTGTTATAAACAACTTCAGTTGTTGGTTTAGCAATATTTTCAACTAATCTTGATTGTGCAGGGAAATTTATTGGAAAACTATTAATTCGGCAAATTTTCAAATGTTGGGAATATTGAGAGTCGCAGGTTGCTTAACCCCCTTCACATCGACTGAATATTGGTGAAATATGGTATATATTTACAAAATAATAGAAAGGAAACCGAACTGTATCTAACAAGAAAGAGCAGCGGCTTTGCCCGAAGACAACAAACATAGAAACAAGGACAAAAGTGTTGGAAGCACGTCTATGAAATAGGAACGAGAAAAGGAAAAAGCTTTTTGAAATGTTGTGCTTCAACATGGACAGATAAAGTTAATAACAAAGAGGTTATAGAAATAGTAGGGGAATAAAGATATCTGTCTGAAACAAAAAAAAGAAGAAATAGAAGGACAGGATATGTTTTAAGGCATTTTGGGGAATAGTACAGGCTATATTACAAGCAAATATAAGAATAGAGAGGTAAATGTAGACTTAGATCAGAATATTGCACGCAGATAGTGAAAGATGCAGACTGTGGGAATTTTAGGGAAATGTGTAGGTTAACTCAGAATAGGACACAATGGAGGTACGCGTTAATCAGTTCGAGGACTGAAGACTTAATGATGATGAAGCTTTAGAAGCTTGGGCAATGCGTTTATTTAGATCAGTGGTTCCCAGGTTGTTCCTACACAAGACCCTAGATACTTGTGACTTTTGAAGGAGTTTGTGGCAAAATAAAATTGAGGCAAAGGAGTATATACGGGTGGTTATGGTAATTGTGGTGGTGGTGGTGATGGGGATCCGCAAGGGTTTAGTATGAAATTAAAAATTCGTAACTCGCATTGGTTATTATGAAAGTGAAAATACATAGCATTAAACAAATTGTTAGCGTTTTTTACGTCCTGAGTAATATACAGGGCGGCTTACAACTATTGGCATATGGAGTAAGCGCAAGTTATTTGGACCAAAATTGGGGGATTGAGCAAAATATGTCTATACATAATGTTGCTATGGAAAACGATACAGATGTTGAAGCTGAATTTCGTTTCTTGGATAGTCTCTCACTAGGTGAAAGAAGGACGATGTGTATATATATATATATATATATATATATATATATATATATATATACATTATATTGATTATTTATTTATATTTTTAAATACTTTATATATACCCTTCATTTATTTGTTAGTGTACAAATTTTGACTCTATTTTTGGTGCTTTAATTATGTCTGGTCGGTCTACAAAACAAAACTTATATAAGTGTGCCTCGACTATTTTGAACCTCTCTCTCTCAGGGTATCTACACCTTCCTACCGTGGGTTCGGTGATAGGTAGATGATCACGACACCGACCAAACAGCACTACCTTAATTTTAGTATACGTAACCTTTTTTATGCGTATATGCCAAATTTAACAAACAGATCCGCGTAGCCTTGTGCCAATTCAAATACACTTTCCAAAATGACTTTGACGTTCCGAAAAACACAGTACTCACCCGATTTATCCTCAGCTGTAGGCCTTTTCCTTAACTCTGGCTAACGATCTCGTTCACCGGATGTGTCTTCACACTACGCTCCACTATCAAAAGGACTACTTGGCTTTCCAGACACCAGGTTTTTGATATATTTGTTTTTATTATCCACCCAAAATCTATAAATAATTACTGAATTTAGAATTTAGAATACTTTTAATTTTAACTTCCCCGCGCTAATTTTCTTCTACTTATACCGTTGTTCTGTTTAAACACTCCTTCTAATCCAACAATATACGATCCAATACCAATCCTTAACCTTCTCTTTCAAATTCTGTGCTGCTTTATACTTTCCACCCAATACCTTTCAATCGCAATGTAATACCCAAATCACTTCCAATTCGTTTTCCTTCGGTCTACTAAATCCACTCCAAATCCTTTTTACCTCAATCCAAATCACTCTAAATACCAATTCTTATTTACACCTGTCTCGGTGCCGCTCCAATATCTAATCTTCTAACTTTCCACTCTTCTTGACTCGTACTGTTCCCTCTGACTATCTATACTCTTCTCTAATTTAATCAAAAGCTTTAACTTCCAAAAGATTTTATTTCAACTTTAAAATATCCAACTTAGTACATTTATACCAAAACACGTCTTTTTACCAAAATAATTCAAATCGTTCTCGTTTATTATTTTTACCTAGGGGATACCGCCACATTCAAAATTATTATGGCTACTCTTTATACATTTCTACAAACCCAACACCCAATTAAATTGTCACAACTAGTGTTGTGTCACTAATACCTATTAGTTATCTTTTTACGCTTTACGATTATATAAATAACTGTTCGATCATTGGTACATATGATCGCGTCGCACTTAAATCACTTTTGATACAATATTTTCACATATTATTTTGATAATACAAGTTTGTCCAAAGGTTGATTCTAATAAATACGTGCCGAAATGTTTCACATATAAACCTGGCCCTGTGTTGTGAACAGTGGAACTTACACAGACGCAACCGGCTTTTAGTCCAGCAAATTTACACTCTATGGATTATCACCGTACAACTTAGTATAAATCCTCGAATACTGAGTTTTCGTACGTCATCAAGTCATTCTTTCACGTATTGGCACTTTTACTCTGACCAATCTACTTTAAATACTTTACCATTTTAAAGTACGGCAAACACAAAATTTACAATTACGTGATCTGGTCATTGGCTTTGTTTGGCATATACACAACCTTAAAACAACAGAATACTCTTTATACCCTTTTAGCTATTACGTACACTTCAACACATATATATATATATATATATATATATATATATATATATACATACATACATATATTGTTGTGGAATTATTGGTTAAATAGGTCCAGACAATAAAATTTTATCAACTGTGTATGTATGGAAAATAGGAGTAAATTATTTACGCGCCAAATTAATCAGCTTATATAGTGAAAACGGACGGTTATTAAGAAATTTTTCTATTTCTAAATTAGAATGTCAAAAATGCACAAACGGAAAAAGCTTTAGAGTACAGAAAAACTCAAGGATACGCATAAGTAATTATAATAATTTTAAATTAAATTGTAATAATTTTAAATTAAGTAGAAATGGAGCCTGCAAGTATAGAAAATCAATAATTTAAACGCGTCGTTTCATTTAAATAAAAGCAAACGTTCGTTTATAAATACTAAGAAGGGAAGAAACTCGGAATTGTTACTTTAAATAAAAAATGGCTTTGAAGGATCACCTGTGGTTAAATGTCAGGTTCATAGAACTGGATTATGCGTTGAGACAAAAGTTCTATGGAATTGTGGCAACGGTCGATTTGACAAACTGCTAACAATAACAAGTGCCTTGAAGACTGAGTGAAATAAACGATCGATAATGTAAAACAGACAGAGAAACGTATAAGAAAGCGTTGGTTACAAGTCGCGTCTAAATACACGGGTAAATGTGAAAGCCAACGACAATATCGATCTCCTGTAGCATGACAGGGGTTTCTAAATGAGACAATAAATATGGGTAGAACGGAGAAAGGTAGCTGATAGGTGGAGCGTTAGGACGGGGGAAAACGGTATCATTGGTTTAAGGCTAGGCAGTTGTGAGAAGTGCGCGTCCGTTGAGGTATTAAACGAATTTCAGGGTAACATTATAATGATCTTGGAATTTTTCAGACGGTACGTTCAAAATTTGTAGAAGTGCTTTTAAAAATAAGCTTTTCATTGAAGAGAGGTTCCATTGAGGGGTGTGAAAAGCATATAAATACTCGGACAAAGATAATGAGGCTCTCTTTCCTTTTAGATCTGAGATCGCGCTTAGATCTTCAACGTAATTAATAGTATTGCTCTTACGTGTATTAATTATTGTGTATTTGGTAAAATAGTATAAAACATCTTGTTTGAAAATATGTAAAGCTGTAGTAACGTCCCGCTAAAGTAGTAAAAGTAATATTGCAAGAGTGGGTGCTAAGGTCTAGATCAGAGGTTCTCAACCTTTTCTGAACCACCGCCCCCTCTACTGGAAAAAAAACTTCCAACGCCCCCCTCCTCATCATAGTGCATTATAACGAATATTAAAATATTGTTGCATAGTATCTATCTATATATATATATATATATATATATATATATATACATATATATATACATAGATACTCATATACGAACGTTGCACTTTTGACTGCTATTACAAGCGTTCACTAAAGCGTTGGACAAGGTATATATATTAAAAATCGCAAAAGTAAACCTTAATTAAAACGACTATCAAATGTAGTACAAACTTGTTTATTAAAAACTTAAATATGAATACATAATGAACAGAAAAAAGATTAAGAAGAAAAATTAATGAGATAGTTGAGGCTGGTGAAGTTTTAACAATTTGCTAATGTCGGGTTCCAATTTCGTTAACATCAGTCGCAAATCGCCACGTTCAGTAATGTGCAGTCTGTTCCTTTTCTTAGACAATAAATTAGCTACTGCACTGAACCCACGCTCAGCCAAATAAGATGAAGGAAATGCAATTAAAAATATCTGTACTCTTGACCACAATCCAGGGTAAAGAACTGGTATTGGTTTTTGAAGCCAGAACTCTTGATATCCATTTCTGAATTTTACTTTTAGTTCTTCGTTAGTTGTGAGTTCTACGAGTTCCTCTTCTAAATTTGATGATTCTGCTGTATCTGCATTTGCGAAAGGATCTAAAACCCAACCCGGTATATTCATGTTTAAAATATCCTGGAATCGCTCCACACAATCAACATGAAGAACGTCCAAGTGTTGGCAGTAAGTAAGTAAATCTTCATGTTTTGCAGAGACTGATGATAATGTGGGAAAGTGGCTGTATTCACCTCTCCCTAGATTTCGTTTGAATAGAAGAAGTTTTCCCACAAAAGCAGCTATGACGTTTTTTGTTTTAATTAAATTCAATTCGTCACCTTGCAATTGTAAATTGACTTCATTAAATATTTTAAACAAGTCTGTCAAATAAGCGATGTCATTTTTATGTATAATCAGGTTTTCGCGCAATTTTTCGTTTCTGTTTTCAAGAAAGTCCAGTACTGAATCAAATAGTTGAAAAAAACGGTTCAAACAAGTACCTTTTGAGAGCCAACGAACTTCTGTGTGCAGCAGCAAGCGATTGTAATCTTCATCATTTTCACTACAAAGTTGGCTAAATAATCTGTCATACAATGAATTGCTTCTGATCGTATTTACTGCTCTAATAACGTAATGAAGCGACGAATGCAAACGTTCGTTCAGATTTTTTGCAACCAAGTGCTGACGATGAATAATACAATGTATAGCGAGTACATTTGGTACTGCTTGTTTCAAATGAGCTATGAAACCCTTATGACGTCCCGTCATTGCTGGAGCACCATCAGTAGCTGCCGACAAAATATTATGCATAGGTATTTCTTTCTCTTGAAAAAACGTACTCATGGTATTAAATATCGTTTCTCCCTTTGTATTAGTTTCCAAATTTTTTGCAAATAATAACTCTTGATAAATTTTTTCGTCTTTTATGAACCGAACGTATGATAACAGCAGTACTTCGTTATTTGGTAGAGTGGATTCATCAAGTTGAATGGAAAAATTGCAAGTTTTAAGTAATCGCATAATGATATTTCAACGTCTTGAGCCATTTCGTCTATTCTCCTTTGCACTGAGTTATTACTCAGAGGAATTTTTCTGATGACATCTGCCGATGTCTTATGATGAAGAACAGTTTTATTACCTCTCTGACTGCCGGCAAGATAAGTTCCTCGCCAATGGTATGTGGTTTTCCCGTTTTGCGATTAACAATGAAATGTTATATGATGCTCGTAGTCCATCATCTTCTTGTTTAGAAGACGACGCAAATAGGTTTGATATAGTTGGCTGTTTCAAATATTTCTTCTGCAGTTCTTGAAAATAGGACAAATCTTTGTCCTTTTATCAGTATGCATTTTATTTAAATGTTCTTGTAGCCTAGAAGGCTTCATGGCTTCATTTGAGAAAACTTTTGGCATAGTAAACACATGGGTAATGATGGGTTTACAGGAGAGTGCGTAAATCCATATTTCAAATACAAAAACTGTACTGCCGGCATTTCTTCTTAGATTCAGACATTTTGAAATCCAAAACTTGCCACGGTTTAAAATAAATTAACTTTTCAACGAATTTATAAATAATTATAAAATTAATGGTTATAATGACTTATATAACTTATCACTCACGAACATGGATTATTTGCGAAGCACACAAAATAATAACACATTCCTAGAGCTATCCCTGCCTTTTATACGTTTGATTTCATACAAGCATCAACTTGTATGTTTTATCTTGTTTGCGATGCCGGTGCACTTTGTAAGCAAGTCATATCGCGTCTTTGCTTATCAACTTGCAAAGACTTGTTGCGGACAATATTAAACGGAATTAGGTATTCATAGACCTAATGCTGAATTAAATGTTTTAAAGTATATTTTCTCGATAACAATAACATAGACATTTTAGATAGCTAAATAAACTGTCTATTCATGCCAACTAGGTATTTTCAAAGTATTTGAATATATTTATTTTCTAAAAAGGTAAGTACGTCACGAACGCCCCCCTTGATCCTCCTAACGCCCCCCTTTTGCCCCTGTACTCGCTACCGCCCCCTTTGAAAGCTACAGCGCCCACATTGGGGTCGGTACCGCCCCCGTTGGGAACCTATGGTCTAGATAGAAGGTGCCGTTACTAAAACGACTCTATTAAATGAGATAGTATTTGGATAAGCAAATCCTAAAGCTTAACTTGTATGCATGGAGGATACTTGGTATGGAATGTTAAATTTCAACAAAACAAATATCTGGGTAGAAGATTAGAGGTGGTGGCAAATATTTGGATGGTGGGGGATCAGTTGGATCCAGACATAATCGGAGTATATGGACAACGACGAGGGTTGCTGGTAACCATCTTCAGAGGTGACGAGAAATGAAGGCTACTGCAGGTAAAGAAACTTAATTTCCTCTTTTTGTATAAACATTTGTGTTGATATTTTGTGTTTGAGTGTTTTGACTTATTGGGGTTGTATTTATAACTATAAAAACTCGTTTAAAACGATATATGTGCAGGACAATTAATCTTGATTATTTAAAAAGGTTAATTGATGATGTATAAATGTTTATTCATGATATAAAATGTTGTTGTAAGGAGTAAACGGGTTTTTAAATTTGATTTTAAGAAAAATGCAAGGTTTAAAAGCATTTAGAGGAACTGCGTTATAATGAGCTCAAAATAGACCAGAATTAAATCAATCTAGGGTTGCATGAAGGGCCCATCTACTCGTATTAAATAGAATTTGTTGAAATGATTGAGGTGGTAACAGTTTTAGCAAACTGTCTGTACCAAGGTGTAAATATTTTATTACTAATGAAAACTTGTTAATATGTGTAAATAAAAAGTTTGTTTGTTCTGTTGCTTTATTTGTGTGGTAATAGCATGTGACTGTGTTTGTAAGAAAGGAAGGTACTTAGGAGGGTAGGTAAGCACTAAGAAGCCGATTGCTGATCTAGCCAGGGTGAGCAGAAATTAGGAGGCGTTCAAAAAGATAGTGTAAGAAAATTTTGTTTATATTTTTTTCAGAAAATTTTATGTTGGCCTAAACGTTGGGTCACGAATTTTTGTGACTTTCAGAAGGTTTTATGACGCCCACTTCGTGGGGCCTGATAGGTTTTTAGTAAAGTACGAGTGTTCCTGATAATCCACGGAGATATATATATATATATATATATATATATATATATATATATGCCTAAATTTTTGGATATATTTAATCCCTTAATCACAGACTTCTAAAAATATTACAAACAACTAGGCTAAATTATACAAATATTAATTGCAACTTACAAAATGAGTTGTTTAAAATTTAACATCGAAATTAAGTAATAAACATAACTTTTTAGTTTTTCACTTTTAAATGCAGGAAGGATATATAATTTGTATAAGAAGAAATGTAAAAATAAAAATTAAGCCAGATTTTGAAATCTTTTAAATTTTCTTTTTTAATGGGATACCTGATATCTTTATTTAATGTATATGTTATGTTGTATGTAATAGTTGTTTGTCTGTATGTGTGTGTGTGTGTGTTTGTGTGTGTGTGCGCGTGTGTGTGTATGTGTATGCGCATGCTTTAGGTTGTGTGGTGTGTATGTATGTATGTATTTATAACGTTAAAAATATTAACAAATCTTACATTAGGTATGTAGCTATGTTTTAAAATTAAGTAAATATGTGTAAATCGAGCTCAAACCACTAATATCAGTTTTTATTTAACTATCTTTTGCACTAAAACTGTGATACATTTCAAGAAATAATCTTTTTTGTTTATCATTCTGTAATTCTAAAATTTTTGGATTTTTGAAATCTATTCTATGATCTAAATTAGTTGAATGGCTAGATGAAGCACAGGAATTTGGTTTTAACTTTTATGTCACTTCTGTGTTGAATTATACGTTGATTTAAGGATTGACATGTTTGTCCAATATGCAGGCCATTACAATCTAAACAATTAATTTGGTACACAATATTTATTTGAAATAGTTCGGGTGTTTTATCCTTTAATTTTGAAAAGAGATTGTTGACTGTTAAAATATTTTTCTTTGCATACTTAAAATTATAATTTTTAAATATTTTAATTAGCTTATGAGTTAATTCATTGTCTGTATTTGGTATTGTTTTATATATTTCTAAGTTTTTGTTGTTGTTGTACTTGTGTTATTTTTGTTTATATTAGTGTTGTTTCTGTTTTTATATTCTTCAGAGGTATATAATAATAGTAGTAGGATAGTTGTTTTTTAAAATGTTTGGAAGTTTATTTATATTTTTATTGTAAAATGTTGAATGACATATTCTTTTAATTCGATTTTTTAATTCTAAAATAAAATTTATTTTTGTTTTGAAAGGGTGATACGAATGGTAATTTAAATATCTGTTGGAACGGCTTTGTTTTTGATACCAATCTAAAACTATTTTATTTTTATCGTTTCGAATTAATAGTGTCCAAGAAAGGTACCGATTTATTGGATCTAAATTGGATATGACTATTATAGCTATTAAAAATATTAAGGGTTTCAACTATTTTATTTTCTGGTATGGCCGTTATTAAATCATCAACAAATTTCTTTAAAAATGGAAGGTTAAACAAAAGTGGTGGACTAACACTAATTAATAATTCATCCATAACTATTTGTGCTATAATGGAAATAAGATTTGATCCCATTAGAGATCCAAAAATTTGTAAATAAATTTTATTATTAAAAGAAAAATAAGTTATCAAAAAGAAATTCAATGATTTGTAAAAAAATAGTTTTTAAAATTTACAATTTGGTTCAATTGCATTCCAAAATTTACTGATGTTGTTAATAACTAAGTCTTTAGGGATATTTGTAAAGAGAGATGCAACGTCTAAACCTTCTAATACATAACTTTTTGGTAATTGAAAATTGTTTAATTGTTCCGAAAATTCAAAAGAATCTGTTATATTATGATTGTTTTAGCGATAGATTTTGTTACAATTTCAGAAATGAATTTTGAAAGCTTTTCAGTTACTGCATTGTTTGTAGCAACAATGGAACGGAGTGGATAGTTGTCTTTATGTATTTTTGGGAGACCATAAAGTTTTGGATTGTGCTGTTATAATTATTAAAAGATTTTGCCTCTAAATCACTAATCATTTTTCTATTTCTTAATAGTTTTATAAGATCTAATGTTTGTTTTTGTAAATTTGCCATTGAATCATTTTTAATTTCATTGTATATATTATTATCCATTAGTAAATCAGACATTTTTTGTATATAACTTGTTTTAGATATAGCAACGGTGACATTGCTTTTATCAGCTTTAACTATTAACAAATTTTCATTTTCTTCTTAGCGCTTGATGTATTTCGCTGTTATTAATGCCATCCACAAATGTTTGAACAGCCAGTTGTTCGAGAAACTATCTGGTGCCGTTGGATATGCCAATCTAACTAATCTGGCAATGTCAGTTTCGAATTCTTGCAGGCTTTTATTTGTCTTTTGCGAGCGGTTCTTATCTTGTGCATGGTAAACTTGTTGAAGATGAGCGTCTCCATATCTCATTTCAAGTTTCGATGTTAAGAGGCCGTAATCATTCTGCTGGTGATCGAAAATCGTTTGTAAGATGTTAAGAGCTCCCCCCCCCCGTAGGGCCACTATTAGAGAGATAGCCTTCTTTTTGTTGCATTAACCGTTGGCTATTGCCGCAGCTTCAAATTGTTTCAAATATGTGGGCCGAGGAGTTTTACTATTGAATGTGGGTGGTTTCACTTTAAATTTTGACGGTATTGACTCGCTTTCTACCCTGCTTCTTATTTCTGGAATGTTCTGATTTACAACTTGGTTTACTAATTCAAGTGGTCGCGTTGTTAGTGAAAGTACTAGTTCATGCAGCCTCATCATATCTTCTTCCATTTTTACCAATTTACTGTCCAACTTTTGCTCAACTGTTTTTACCTGTTCCGTGAAATCTTCTTTCAATGCAATGGAGCTTTCCATTAATCTTTGTTCTAACGTGGCTGTATTTTTACTTAACTTTTTTATTTTCTCAGCATTTTCACTTAAATTTTCTTTAAGGGTTGATTCCAGTTTAACTGACCTCACTACGTTTTTATTAAGTGTCACTTCCATACCGTATTTAAACTCTTTAAGGGTTGATTCCAGTTCAACTGACCCCACTTCCATTTCGGATTTAAAATCCTTAAGGAAATTCATTAAAGTTTCTACGTCCATTTTACTTTGGCTTCTTGTAACTGGCATATATAAACTTCTTAAATATCTTTAGACTTGTGTGTTTTTCCTTTTAAATTAATCACTATATACCCCACACAGGCCTGACACCAGTGTAGCGTGCTACTACTACCGCGTTTCACTAATTTAAAACAAGTAATAACAAGAGTCTTTATTTCTCACTGTTCACAAGTCTAATTAACAGTATATGCCTTATTTATAGATGTTTTCAGTCCAATTAACAATAAATCACTATCACACTAATGAATTTACAAGCACTATTATCTTCTTAAACTAACTTCTTAAGGATTGGTCCATTCACAACACTAACACAACTACTATAATTTATTTATTACACTTTTGTCTATTTATGTATTCTACAAGCTGCATGTACATTAGACACGTGCACATCATACAACATTTATGTTTACTGTTGGACTTCTAAAAGCTCAACTATTTAACTTTACACGATATAATTTGTTCGACATTCTGATATAGACTAACTCTTTGCTTCCTCATCGGTCTTATTTATACCCTGGATTAAAAGGATGACTCATTCTCCAGAAATTGCTACAAGAATCTCGGTCCCTGTAGAATATGCAGTGCTTACGGCGCTTGTGTGTGTGTTTGACGGGTTGCCTAATAGTAGCTCGCAACAGTACGATAAAGAATTGTTAGCCATAATTTGGGCAACAAAGTATTTTAGATTCGTTGTGACTGAATGGTATTCCTTCTCGAGATAATGTTAAGATAATATCAGATATTATTTTAAAATAATCTCTATTATTCTGAATTACTTCATCACATAATGAAAAAATGTCATCAACTACGGTTCCGAGGGGTTAACCACTCCCGAAATACACGTACGTTTCACTCGAAATCACCACCGAAATCCCGAAATCACCGTCAAAATCTCAAAATCACCACCGAAATCTCGAAATCACCACCAAAATCCCGAAATCACCATCTAAGCCCCGAAATCACCATCGAAATCCCGAAATCACTACCGAAATCGCCATCGAATTCGCGCCGAAATCGATTTTGTATATTTATTTGTCTCCGAATTTGCGTACTGACTTCGACATTATTCTATTCAACGTGATGTGTGATTAACAAAACATTACGTTCTCTTCATCAGCATTTTGCTGGTTATGTAATTTCTATCAATTTGTTCATTATACTTTGTATTTAATTGAGGGCTTTGTTCACACATACTATTACAGATTGCATTTATCTCGACGCTTCTATCCGATCGAAATTCGATCCTATCTCCGATCTGTCAAATCAATCCGTATCTCAAACTATTGCGTATATCTCGTGCTTTATTTTAATAGATCATAGGATCCGCAATTCAGTCCGGTAGAATTGAAGGAAGAGGGACATATAAGAGAGATATGGGTACACAAATAACGTCAAGCGGTATTAAAGGGAACGTTATTTTGATAGTTAAGATATGTGCGCGATTAGATATTTAACACGGTTTGCGTTATTAGAAAGATATGTATTTATATTTATAATAAAACATGTGTGAATCACTGACGTGAATAACAAATTGTCAAATACAATAAAAATATGTTTAGAATATACAATTAAAAAAATCACCAAAGAGATGAAAATTATGTTATAAATCTTCAGAGGACAACCTTAAAGAACTAACTGAAGCTAAAAACTCAGGTATTGTGTAGAAAGCATTTTCTAATAAGAACCTTTTTATATTTAATTTAAATTGATAAATAGGCAAATCTTTTATGCTAGAATGAAGTGCATTATAAAAAATACAGCCAAAGTAGTTAGAACCATTTCTGCTCCTTCTTAGCCTTTTCCCTTGTTGCGAGTGTCAAAGTGATATCAGTGTTGTGTTGATATTGAAAGATTTGTTTTTTATGTAAAGCAGACATTATAAAATAAACAGACAAGGCAAAGTTAAAATTTTAAATTTCATAAAAGATTCACGGCAGTCATCACGGAACCCAAGGTTAGACATAATGCGAACAACTCTACGTTGAAGCTTGAAAACCCGAAGGGAGCCGCTACAATGACCCCACACAATTATAGCATATGAAATATGACAATGGAACATGCTATGATAACATGACAGTAGCACATTAGGTGAAAGTGATCTTACCAAAGAGTTTATGAGATAAATAGTTCGGCAAAGTTTTTTGCATAGCAGATCACAGTGGGTGTCCCAACTTAATTTACTATCCAGGGTGATACCGAGAAAACTAGCTGATTGCTCCTTTGAAAAAGAATCCCTTTTTAATGAAAAAATTATTTGTTTGGTTTTATCCCTATTCAGGGCAAGTTTGTTATCATTGAACCATGAATCAGTGAGGCATAAAGATGTTGTACTGTCAGCTACCAGTTGAGCCATACTATCACTCTTATTATATAGAGTGGTATCATCTGCATAAAGGACAACATCACACTTGTCTTTTAGAAAAAAAGGTAGGTCGTTAATAAAGCATAAGAAAAGAAGCGGACCGAGGATGGAACCTTGAGGAACACCCGAAAAAACTTCACACATGCTGGACAATTTGCCTTTGTAAAAAACCCGTTGAGACCTAGCAGTCAGATATGAAGCAATTAGCTTAATACTATCATCATCAAAATTTAAACCTTTTAATTTGTTAACTAAGAGGGCATGATCAACACAATCGAAAGCCTTAGTCAAATCACAGAATTTAACGGCAAGATAACTACCCTCCTCAAAAACATCTGAAATTTTATTTACTAATTTGACTAATGCATCACTAACAGATAATTTTTTTCGGAAGCCGAATTGCTCAGCACAAAACAAATTATTATTTTCAAGATAAGAAGTAATTTGAGTATTTAATATACATTCAAAAACTTTCGAAAAAGTGGGTAAAAGAGAAATAGGACGATAGTTCTTAATATCATCAAACATACACTTTTTATGAACAAGGATCACTTTTGCTTGTTTTAGAATATCAGGGAAAACTGCTTTCTTTATGCAAATATTAAGTAATTTGGTTAGCGGAATAAGAATACTGTTGATAACTGATTTAACTAAAGAGATGTTAATATTAAACAAATCCTTCGATCGGGAATTCCTCATCGCTAAGATAACATCTCGTACGTAGTTGAAAGAAACTTCTTCAAAATGGAAAGAGGGTACCAAACCAGAGAAACAATGTGTAAAAATAGTAGTGGTGGTACTGGTGTTAGTATTAGATAAATTGGATAAGATTTCTGCAACAGAATCAATAAAAGAATAGTTGAAGTCATCGGCTGAGAAACGAGTGTTCATATCATTGGCTCTGTTTTTAGAACCTTTGAAATTATTAATCAAATCCCATTTTCTTTTATTATTATTTTTAGCTCTAAGAATGTAGTTGTCATAGGCATTAATTTTAACATTTTTGAGTGCATGACGATAAGCATATTTTAATTTATTAACATGCAGTTTGAGTTCTGCACTAGGAAAAGCATCATAGAATTCAACATGAAGTAAGTAATTATCACGCATCTTTCGTAGGTCATCCGTAAACCAATTGACAACTATTTTGGAACAGTTATTCAATATGCTTAAGTGTTTGATAGGAAAACATAGATCAGCTGCAGAAGCAATTATAGACATAAAGTTAGAAAATTTGTCATTAATGGACAGACTATTATCATCAATAAAGTTCCAGTTAACTAGTTGGAGATGATTAAAAAATTTATATTTCCCATATATTGTATAAGGTCGATAAGATTTATGATGATTAACAACTTTAACATTATCGTTAAGATTTAATTGAGTGGCAAGGCCGAAATGATCAGACAAGCCAGTCTTAACCACTCTACAAGAGAGAGATGGAATATTGGTAAAGATTGTATCAAGACAATGAGAAAGATGAGTAGCTGTTTTATTAACAATGTGCAAGCCAAAGGAAACAAAAAAATCAATCAGTGTTATAGCTGCTTTCTCAGTAGATTCAAAATGAACATTAAAATCACCACATACCAAGAGGTGAGACCTAAAAGGCAAATCAAGGCGCTTAAATACTCTGTGAAGCGTTTCACAAAATATGTTAATTGATCCCTTATTATAGGGGATCTATAAATAGTAATAATAGTAAGATTGATACGATTAAAATGTATTGCACATAATTCAGCATGTAATTCAATTGAGTATTTATTGTACACAAAGAACGTCAAGTAGTTAAGATATGCGCGATTCGATATTTAACACCGCTTGCGTTATTAACGTTACGCCTGGACCTAAAGTATCCGTCAATAACACCGTGCGGTAACGTTAATAATGCAAGCGGTGTTAAATATAGAATCGCGCATATATTAATTGTCAAAATAGGGTTCCAGCTAATACCGCCTAACTTTATTTGTGTACCCATATCTCTCTACTCCCTAGTGATAATGTTAATAACACAAGCGGTGTTAAATATTGAATCGCGCATATCTTAACTATTAAAATAGCGTTTTCGTTAATACCGCTTGACGCTATTTGTGTATTCATATCTCTCTATACAGTGTGTACAGTATAAAATGCAGTACATGGGGATCTTGGAAACTGTAGGAGATACGATCTTGGTTAAATGGGACAAAAGTTGCATAATCATGAGGGTATCTCAGATCGGTTTTCGAATTTCAGAAATTTTTCATAAGTTACTAGATTTAGACAAAAAACACAAAATTGACGATTTTTTTATTTGCTCGTAGTTAGTCTACTAATTGATATAGAATGTTCAAATTTGGTACATCATGGTAATTCCCCATTGCGCTTTACATTTTCAACTTAGATTTTGTCTAAGGCATCCAGATTTTGCGTGACGATGTTCAATTTTTTATTTTTAAATAGCAGCCATATTGGATTTTTACATTTTTGAAATGCTGACAAAAAACCCTTTCCAAAGAGGTATAACATGGCTATGTTTCATTGAATCAAAACACTAAAAATCACATAATTATGTTTTGGTCGTAGTAGGGTTTAATTTCCATTATGACAAAGAGAAACAATTGCTCAACATCTGAGAAACGTCAAAGTTTATCCTTTATTTTATGTTTCAAGTAGTGCAGTTTAAAAAAACAGTTAATTAATTTACATAGAAATTTAAGCAAAGTATTTGCGCTTGAAATGGATCGCTTTACTAACCGTGATAAATATCAAATGTTAGAATGTTTAATTCTTTCTGGAAGGAATGATGTTAAAGCCGCTGAATTGTATTTAAATAAATACCCAGAAAAACATCAACCAAACAGATGTATGTTTCGGAGATTACAAAATAATTTAATAAATTATGTTAGTTTTGGCTTGTCTAAGAGAAATAGGCAAATTAAAAAAGATAATAAAAACAGCGTTTTACAAACAGTTGTCGAAAATCCTCGTACTTCTCTTAGACAAATTCAGAATATAACAGGTGTTGATCATTCTACGGCAAGAGCTATTTTAAAACGTTTCAACTACCATCCATATCATGAACGACTATGTCAGGGATTGCGTACTGAAGATCAAATTCGAAGAATGGAATTTTGTGCCTGGTACATCAGAAAGTGCAACGAAAATTCAAATTTTGCTTATACAATTTTGTGGCCTGACGAAAGTCGATTTACGAATTGTGGTATGTTCAACCGCAAAAATACAATGTTTTGGTCAGATGAAAATCCACATTTGAACCGCCAAGTTAGACATCAAGTTAAATGGGGATTCAAAGTCTGGATTGGTATTATTGGAAGGTACATTATAGGTCCGTTTTTTTATGATGCAAATTTAAACTCTGCGAGATACTTAGATTTATTGCAGGGAAATGTGGCAGATAGACTAATGGAGCTTCCACTCGCTACTTTGCAAAATATGATTTTTCAAAATGATGGCGCTCCACCCCACAATGCTCTGATTATGAGAAATTTTTTAATTCTGAGTATAATGAAAACTGGATTGGAAATCGGGGACCAATTAAGTGGCTGGCGAGATCACCGGATTTAACTCCTCTAGATTTCTTTATATGGGGCCATTTAAAAAGTCGTGTGTACTCAAAAACGTATGATAATGTAGGCCAATTACAACAAGCAGTCCAAGAGGCCGTAAATAAAATAACTCCAACTATGATAAGACGATCTTGTAAAGATGTTTATAAAAGGTGTCAGTTGTGTGTTCAACAAAATGGGGGGTTATTTGAACATTTAAAATAAATAATGAATTCATGTGGCTGACTATTGTTATATTTTTTTCCTTGATTGTTAATTTGCAATTGTCTGAACATGAATGACAACTAAAAACAGCTTAAATAATATTTTGTATGGGCCAATAAATCTTTTAGGAAGTGGACCATTTACATTAAAAAGATACGATAAAATTACAATTCATAAGTTATTTAAAACCATAAGTTCCAAAAAAATTATGCAGTATGTATTTACTATTTACTTTATCATACTAATTTCATTCTAACAATTACTTAATCAATAAGAGCTTTTTGCTAAATATATTAATCTCGTTATATACAGCAGGGCGAGTTTTTTTCATATTTACAATGGGCATCTTGGAAACTGTTAGAGCTAGAGAGACGCTCAAATGGGAAAAGTAATGCGGTCTTTTCTGCTGATCTCCCATGTGCTTTTTATATTTTTGAAAAAGTATATTTACAAAAATGGAGGTTATGTACATATCTATAAAACTAAAATAAATATAAAATTTTGAACTGTTCACTTTTATTTAGCATAAAAATATCTACAAGTTTTCTCTTTACATTATTTCTCTAATGCCAATAGTAAAACTTACAGATGAATATGAAAAACATTGAAATATTTAGTTTTTTTCAAAATATCTAGATCTCGATCTAGATATCCGTGGACTTCTTCTAAAATATAAAAGCACGTGCAAGATTGAAACGACTTTTGCTTTACAAAAGACTGAAACGTCTTTTTGTTCTATTGTACTGAAAGCACCACTGAAACGTTATTTCTTTTACATTAAGGCGCTAGTGAATCAAAAGACTTTTGACATAGCTAGGGGTCTATTCCTGGGTTGAGCAATAAGAGGGGGGGGGGGAGTCGAATTCTGTTTGCAAACCAAAGTTAAGCTAAATCAAATAGGCGCTACCATGTCCTGAGATAATTACGATAATTGCAAAGCACAGTTGTAAGGGCGGACGTGGAAACCCAAAGATAAAATGATCGCCTTCGTTAACAAAAACCTGTCTTATAAAAATAAGACGCAGCTTCTGTAAGAAATTGCAAAGATTAAATAAATAAAAAGTTATATAAAAATAAAAAAATGTATATCCAATAAGATATTGGTACCAAATTATTACTCAGAAAAGTTTTACCTTTGTGTAATTAGATTTGATCGCATTTGACCAAAATAAAAGCCTTAAATTTGAACTAATTGTTTACTAAAAAAAGCTCTTTTAAAATATCGGAACTTTTTAACGAGAAAAAAATTGTCATTATCAACTACATCAAAGTTAAAGTTTTGACTTTTTTTTTTAAAACAACCAACTATACTTTAAACATGAACCTGTTATAAATATTTGAGTGAAAATAATTTAAAAGCATAACACACTGAATTACGTTCTAACATGGGCAGATCTTTTCAGGTAGATTACAATTACTAGAATCTTACATAACGTGTATTTGAACTTTCATATTTACGTTTAATAATTTATGTATAGATAAAAGCTGATCACAAAAATAGGAATGTTTTGTTTAAAATCCATTACAGCTGCACAAAGCATCTGCTTTCAAGATAACATCTGTCAACTGTGCAAAACAAAAAAAATATGACGTCGAAAACATACGTTGAAATTATCGAAGGTTCATATGGAACAAACTTGTTATTATAGAAAGCTATTCTGACAAAATTTTGTTCTTCGGCTTATAAAATCAGTTCAACAATAATTGAAATTTACACAATTTACATGTTGTAAACATAACAGCAAGTTTACGTGCTCTAACCTTTAAAACACATGCATGAAGTATCTTATAACTAATAACGAACCAAAACTGCTTTTGTTACTTCACGATAAATCGAGATGAAAATTTCGTCTTCAAACAAAGTTACCAGCCATTCTAATTAGATACGACTGCATCCAAATTAACATCCATAACTTCTTACTAGACAAATTTCTTATTAGACAAATTTCAAATCGACTGTTCCTAAATAACGGTAATTCTAAATTTTTGGATCCTACATGACGAATTCTACATATTTCATTCTACGTGTCGCGCTAAATAAATTAATTCAAATTAAATTAGTTCGTAAAATATATACGTTACCAACCGTTAGTAGAAGATATCTCAATAGTTAATAATTGATGCGAAGGTTGCCAGCCTCTAACCGAAAATACATCTTAATAAAGCTGTTGCCAGCGCCCGACTAACTTGTCGAAACTAGAACCTAGTGGTCGCGACGTTAGAGGCGTGGGATACGAAATAAACAACTAGAGATGCGCTTGGAACTAGCTTTATGTGACACAGATATATTAATATAAGTAGATCAATAAGGTACAATGCACGCTTAGCGCATTATTCTTCTAATTCAATGTAAATAATTATTACAGAAAATAAAAATGTTACAAGATCAGCAGAAAAAACACATTACTTTACTTTCCCATTTGAGCATTTCTCTGTCTCCAACAGTTTTCAAGATGCTCCTAGTAAAAATAAAAAAAAGAACACCGTATGTTCCCTTATCCACCGCAACATAAAGTTTCTCATCTATCAAACGAAACAAAAACGCCTAAAAGCAATGAAAAGAGGATTCCTTTTCTTGCTGGAAAGTCCTGGTAGTATATCACCATACAGAATCACACACTATGAAAATTCCCATAAAAGACTGATTTTATTACGTATGTATTCGGGTTTTTTTAGGTAGCGTATACCTGGTAAATAATGGAGATAAGCTTGTTTTATTACATTTTCTATATATAAATGTCTTACTTTAGATTTAATTTTTAAAATTCTTGAACGTCTTCGTGATACTTCCACCATTTTCTAGTGATCTTTTAAATATGAAACTATTCGCTGACTCCAGCTAGCTAAATACTAATCATAAGGTATGGTATGTTTAAATCAACAGCAACACACTCTGTTTTAAAAGTAGATACTTAATTTTAAGATTACTAAAAATTCAGTAACGAAATTTTAACAAAAAATTAATAAATTAATTAATTAGTTGATTGCGGCGAAATCGCAGAAATCACAAACAATTTTAATGATTTCGCCGAAATCTTTAAAAAACCAGTTGATTTCGGCGAAATCGTCGAAATCTTTAAAAAACCAGTTGATTTCGGCGAAATCACCGAAATCATGCAAATTTTTAATGATTTCCGAAATACATGTACGTTTTTACCCTAGTGGTTAACCCCTCGTACGGTTCCCTCCTTTTTAGATTGCACAAATAGAGAATACTTATTGTTGTTCTTCATATGGTATTGACTCTCAGAATGCTTCTTTACCTTTATATCAAGGTTTTTCCAATTTTTAAACCGTTCAATTGTAAAATCTGATCGTAACTTATTGTTTCACGAAAAAGTCTACAAGAGTAACTGTATACTGCATCTTTTTGAATACTATATACTAGCCATGGATATAACGTAAAATATTTATCAGAAAATCCCCTCTTCTGTTGACCAAAACTGGTCAAGGATTATGTAGTGAGTATTGGTTATGACGGATTTGATTGTAGAGTGCCTAAATCTGTTGGAACAGTTTGTTTTGTAAGAGTGGTGATATTGGTAGTTTCTTGATTATGAGTTGGCTGATAGAGAAGTGCAATCAAATTGATTGTACTGGAAGAAGATTGAGGTTCTGTCCAAGAAGGGAATGCTGCAATCATAAATAAACGATTACAAAATCGACATTTTTTGATTAGAACACCCTATATAATGTTCAAGATTTGGATTCTCCTTGAAAATGTTGCAGCTGTTTGGCGTAATTAGTCGTTTCGTGAAATGTTAAATGCAGACTTGCTGTAATTTGATATTATTCCTCTGATTGTCAGAAAAATTTAAGCGTTTCATTTAATTTGTCATGCCTAAAATTTCTAGTCGTTTGATGAAAGGGTCAACTGTTTCGTGATCTGCTTGCATTTCACCTACCTACTGTCTAGACATTTTATGAAACCGCTGATAGCCATAAACAAGTACAACAAAAACACCATTTTAAAATATTAGGAAATAAGCATGACATTTTTTAAAGTTTGAGCTTTACCTCTGAAATGCCAGTGTTTATTAGTTTTATATAATTTTTGTTTAACGTTGAATCGTACCCAAAAAATTAAAACGGAGATGTAAGCCATTTTTCGTCGATTTTGAATAGATTTAGAGCTACTCTTGTATATAAAATATTTTTAATAACTTATGGCGTCAAAAACTAATAACATACCTTAACTATGATAATTTCTGAAATGGTCTTTTCAAAGAGAATCTACGTATCGAATAGTTTACGGGATGCATTTTATTACAAAATACGAGCACCGTGTATGATATATGCGATTTTATTTGAAAATATAGCAATTAAAAATCGACTTGTTTCGGAAACTTTAACGAAAAGCATACATCTAACTAAGAAGGAATGTATGCGTGCGCGTGACTTTTTGGACCTATTTTGGATTTCATGCTTCTTCTTACCTTCGAGCACTCTGTTTCTTTTTTCTACATTTTGGCCAGTTGGCGATGATTTTTTTTTAAAAAAGAATCTCATGTCTGAAGTGGCTTTTTTCATATTTTTTACAACTTCAAGAGTTTACAATTATTTCATCAAAATATTGAAAAATTTAGAAACTGCAATGCACAGGCTAATTAATACCTACTCAGGTTAAACGGTCACGCTGCTTCAGGCCTCGTTTGACGATTGAGGTCGTTGAACAGTCTCTGTAGCATGATGCCACATGGTTAGATATAGTTACGAATATTGCAAAGCTAACCTACAAACGCACATACTTTAAGGGGTACACAGACGTTCACTCAGCAATTTAAGTTTAATTTCAGAGTCTTCTTTACGCTTGTGTTGAAAATTTTGCAAGCTGTTTTGGACTGAATCCGTATATATCCAAGTAAGCTATTCGTTTATTAGATATCCTTCTCAACGGGTAAACCTATCTGTGGTTCCTCAAAAAATTACAAGTTAGAAGTCTTAATGATTAAAAGGAATTTATAACAATAACGCAGGCGCCCTAAGTAGAATACAGTTTAACGCACTAGAAATGGAATAAATTATAGAAAACGTAGACGAGACGGAAATAAGAGAAGACCCAGAAAAGATAGACACAATACATTCGACACAGAATGAAAAGCCAAAAACCGCGATTAAAATTTTAAACGAAGCAATCGATATGAAACCAACTCAATTTATAATTACCGAAGTTTTAGCCAACGCCAATCCCGTAAAATATACAAAAATAGACAACAAGAAAATATACCAAATTTAAATAACCAAGGACGATAACAAGGAACAAATAATGAAAATTCTACAACAATACACTCCCGAGAAAAAACAATTTTACTTTTATTTTAATACCGAATATTTATATAAACGATTCTCAGAATTATACGTTAAATTATTCAATAACTCTGGCCCTGAACTTATTCGATGCGCAAGAAAATTAATAACCTTAGACGACTTTGACGAAATAAACGACGTAATAAGAAATCAACACGAAGGCAAAACCAACCATCGTGGAATTAATGAAACACTAAAGCAACCTATAAGACGATACTGTTATAAAGATATGAAAGAGTTAACCACAGATTTTATCAACCAATGTGAACTATGCGACAAGGCAAAATACGACAGAACACCTCTAAAAATACCCTTAATGTTAATCAAAACACCCGACAAACCGTTCCAAAAATTACATGCAGACACTGTAGTAGTAGAAGCACAAAACTTTTTAACCATTGCAGATGTATTCACCAAAATAGGTCAAGCAATATCCATCACCTCTAAAAATAGCATTGACGTAACATAAAGATTTTTACAATACCTAACATTTTATGGCACACCTGAAACCATAACTTTAGATAACGGCAGCGAATTTAAAAAAGAAAACGGCACCCAGGAATTTAGGCCCGTTTAAAATTAAGAGAATATCAGACATAAATATAGCCGTAGTAGATAACGGCATGACAGTAAAATACATTCACTTAAAAAACCTAAGACGCCCTGAAATTTCAGATGGACAATCATCACCCTTACCGTTAACCTCCGCCCATGTAGAACGGACAACGAAAAATTAATTGTAGACATAAAAAACAACCCCAGTATATTACCAATAAAATTGGGAAGTATGCAAAATACAATAGACTATTTGACATTCGCACAAAAATTCGATTTAACGGAACTAAAACAAAAATATCAAACAATCAAAGACAACTATTATCGATTAAAACAATCAATGGACACCGCCAAATTCGAAAAGGAATACGTCATGGAAATGATGAATTATAACAGCATAATAGAAAGCATTTTAAGAAACAGAGAAGATAAATTAAACAGATTAATACCCACAGAACAAATTATAAGACGAAAAAGAGGACTAATTAACGGATTAGTTAACATAATAAAAGCTATCGCGGCAATTTAGATAATCAAGACGCAGAACGTTGTGACAACGCAATACAGCAATTAATCTAAAATCAAAACGATATAAAAACCATTTTTAACAGCCAAATATTTCTAACCCATTCAACTATCATAAAATTCAACGAAACGTTAAGAAGGCTAGTAAGAAATAAAGATCAACCCTTGCTTTAATTCAACAAATTTTAGCCACATTAGAAAATGCCGTAAGATTTGCAAAATACATTACACTCTAGTATCACAGTACTAACTGAGTTATTAAAAGAATTAGATCATTTATAACTAACATTAAATTACCTTTTGACGTAACAGCATCAAACATTCACATATTTGAAAAAATAGCTATAGTAAAAGGCTATGCAAATAATAACGAAATAATATTTTTAATAGAAATCCCAATAGGTAGGAGAAAGTAACAATTTAAATTATTATCATTTATTTGCTTTTCCAATGAAAATTACTAGCACATACCCAAGTAATCATACCCAACACCAAGTTCCTATTCTTAAATAAACTAAGATATGGTTACACAAACGAAAAATGTAAAGAAGTCACACCAAATCAATATTTATGCCAATCGTTGACAACAACAATCATCCAAGAAAACAGTCCTTGCGAAGTACAATTACTAAAATTTTCAAGTCATTACGACAACTGTGAATCTAAACCCGTACAGATCACCAATCTGAAGATTCAGAAAATTACAGAAAACAAATGGATTGCCATATTTCCAACAGAAGTAATAGCAACCGTCCACTGCAATTAAGACGAGAATAATCTAGCATTCACTGGAAGCAAATTCATCTCCCTTAAAGAAGACTGTTATTTAAAATTGAAGAACAAAATCCTCAGAGTTTATCAAGATCCTACAGCAACCAAGAAACTCGCAAATTTACCAGAGCTACAATTCAAGACAACACAAACCGAAGATGAAGAAATAATCAAGAAACCCATGCAACTAGAACATCTAGACTTAAACAATCTTGACCACGCCATAATGGACAATTATAAAGAACACTTAAGTGAATTAAAAGTGCCAAAGTTACACTATGACAATATAAGCGTTTGGACAATTGTATTAATCATTTTACTAAATTTTCTAATCATGTATGTATTTTACAAAATGTATTTTAAGTATAAGAATAAAGAAAACAATTTTAGAAATAATGAAATAATAGATGTACCCTTAGGGACAATGAATTTTAAACAATGAATTTTATGAATTTAAAAAAAATTAAGCAAAGAAAACCTTAATTTTTCATTTACGTCAGGAGGAGTTATGTATCTCCCAATATGTATGTATAATAAAATAGAATATATTAGAAATTATTAGAAATCATTAAGAAATTATTAAGTCAAGTGCAACAATGTAATTCCAGGATAAATACAGAAAGGTTATTAGACGTTCACAAGCGAGTTGTGAGAACGGATGCAATACATTGTATTCCAGACAGTAAGCGATACTGCAGGTGCAGGTCGCAGACGGTTAATAACTGCGAATACTTAGGAAGTAAGATTGTTACATTATATAATGAATAAAATTAAGAAATAAGCAGACATGAGCTCCGCAAATTCCCACAGACATGTGAAGGGCAAGGACAACATAATACCCCGGGAGCCCCAAGACCGTCAGTCAGTCTACGTATTTCAGTTTTAACATTGGAGTTAGCTTAGACTACTCACTCATACTAGTTCAATTATTAATTATTTTTTTGACTTAGTTTAATTTTAATCAAGTTTGTCAAATATCTGTATAATAAATAAATTTTGTTACAAAGTTTTGTAAGAAGCTTTTAAAAACACCGCTCCCAAGGCACGAAACCTAACTCGCGTCGCTTTAAAAAACTATACTCGAAATAAACGGAATTATATAAAGGTAATACAATTTCTATGAACTGACTATGGTATCCTAGAAGCTCTTTTAATTTACCACAGCTTTAATCGTTTAATAAACTAAACAGTAACATATTATCTTTGACCAATTTATACAACAAAACCAAACTTTGAAACAAAAAGCTTTTTCAGGTTTTTACCTATTTTACTATTTATAAAAAGAGGGTGGCTAATCCTTCGATCACGTTTAATTAATAAGGTTGTTGCTAACAGATGCTGTTGATTGTTTCTCGCTTTCTTACTTACTAGAACTTGGATACAGTGCAATTATGAATTCCATCACAAAAAAACGACAATTCGAAATACATACATAGATCCAAACATAAATAACTTCATATCATTCTATAAGGTCCACCCATCCCATAGAATAAAGCAATATGTTTAGTATTTAAAAAAGTTATATTTTCAATAAATACTACTTTAAATATCAAAATGTTTTTTATATTTTATTTTTAAGTCACTATTTATCATTCAAAACATCAAAGTTTAATTTCAATTTCTTCTTTACGCAGCTACGTATTGCTATTTTACCTGTGTTGAAAATTTTGCAAACTGTTCTGGACTGCAACCGTATATAGCCAATTAAGCTATCCGGTTATAGAATATCACAAAGAGATTGACGGATTGATTTCTTCTCAACAGGTAGACTTATCTGTGGATCCTCAAAAAATTCCAAGTTAGAAGTCTTAATGATTAGAAAGAGCCTGGAGAATGTTTTGATTTGTAGGTAATGGTTATTCTTGACTCTTTTCCAAAACAATATATCTTAATTAATCCAATATTAACCTAAAATGTATCACCACACACCTCCTGCAATAAGTACTGGAATATGTTCAGCCCATGCCCCATAACACTCTTGCTTATTTTCCTGCAAATGCAGCACGCTGAACAGGTCTTCTTCATGTTGCTCGTCACATACAGAATGATTACCAACTACACATACTGGAAAGTTCTGAAATTGCTTTGAGGTACACCACAAACTACTCTGTTTATTTATGAAGATATTTTTATTAATGCCGTTAAGTAGCATATTGAAACATACGCAGGATAAAGGATTATAGGATATCATCAACTCTTCCAGTAAGATTAACCCGTTGAATGTATTCTCATGTACGTACGTGATGCTATTGTTAAATAGATTGAGAATACGAAGACTTATTGCTGGGAAAAATATGTTTGAAGTTACTGTGCTGATGAAATTGCTACTTAAATCTAATGTGTTCAAATTTGAGAGACCTTCAAATGCCATTTCGTGAATGTATCGAATGCGGTTATACGACAGATCAATTAAACTTAGACGGGAAAATAGTATAAACGCTTCTCGTTGCACATTTTGAAACTGATTATGTGACAAACTTAAGATTTCCAGTTTTGGTAAGTTTCCAAGCCAATGTTGATCAAAATACTGCAGTTCATTTTTATACAATAAAATTCCTTTCAAATTTGGGGCGCCAACAATGATTTTATCACTAATAAATTTCAATTTTTTATTATTTGTTATGCCAAGCGATGTAAGTTTTGGCAGATTGCTAAAAGCTCCCTTTTCAATTCTACTAACATCAGTTCTGCTTACGTGAATTGCTTCTAAAAATGAGAAATTTGCAACCGATTCTCCATGTAAAACCACGAGCGACTTATCTGCAAGAATTATTTCTAACACTAGTCCAACAATTTCGTTTTCGCTAATTGTGTATGGGCTAATGCAGCCATTTACTTTTATTGCTTTAGTGCCTACGGCACTAAAATTCACATCAACATTCACATTTTTAAAGAAAGGGGAATTTACGCATGTGCAACTAATAACCGCAAATAAATACGCTTTTACAATAAGTAAACGTTCCCGCATATTGTTAAAATTTACATCAACTAAAATTATGTGATGACCGGGACTTAATCTTAATCTTATCGTTGACCTTTGTGCATGGAAACTGGTTTGATGTTTTAACGTCATGCATTGTAATCAGTGGTATAAACACGATTTCAGCATCTTTATTCATATCGTAAATTGGAACTACTTTGTTAAGTTTTTGTAACATTTTAAAAACTACTAAACAGAGTTTAATTTTTTTAGTGATTGTCACTTTTGGATATGTTCTTAGATCTTTTGGCTTCATTGCCTCTTGTTAAATTATACGGCGCACATCAAAAAGGTTGTAATGTATTTTATTTATTATTATTTATTTATTATTGTTTTAACTTTTATAAACATATATACTTATTTCCGACATTTTATGTCTTATAACATATGTTCAAAATGGCTGCCTTGTTCATAAATACTCGCACGAATTCGTTTTACCACGTTTGTTGACACTTTGTGGAGTACGCCTACACTAATAGTGTTAATCTCCGTTGTAATGTTCATTTTCAGTTCATTCAGTGTTTGAGACCTTTTTTATAAAGCCTTCCTTTAAGATAACCCCACAGGAAGAAATCTGGAGGCGTTAAATCGGAAGACCGTGGGGACCATAACACTGTAGAGATTATACGCTTGCTAAAAACTCATGTCATAAACTCATTGTTTCATTGGACGTGTGACATGTGGCACTGTCCTGCTGGAACCAACAATCACGTTCATCGGTTTCAAGCAACGAAATAAACTGTGTAATTATGTCTTTGTATACACCACTGTTCATTGTAGTTTCAAAGAAAATAGGCCCCACTATTCGAAGACGTGATACAGCACACCACACTCCAATTTTCAGACAGTGCAATGGATTTTCATGAAAAATATGAGGATTTTCAGTTGACCAGATTCTTGTGTTTTAGCTATTCACATATCTACTAACGTGGAACCAAGCCTCATCACTGAAGAAAACACGGTCTAGCTCTCCGATTCCATGGTTTTCGACGATGGACCGAAACCATCTACAGTAAACAAGGCGCTTTTCTTTGTCTGGATCTTTCAATTCCTGAACACCGCGAACACGATATGCACGAAATATTGACTGTTTCATAGCTTTCTGAGCATTACCCAATGAAATTTGTGATTGTATTGATAGTCTTCGTAGGCTTATTGAAGGCGACTGCTGCATAACATTTCTAACCTCGGCCAGTTTAGCGTCAGATAAAATGACTGGTCTCCCTGATCTCATTTTGTCTGCAACTGATCCGGTTTCACGGAAACATCGAATTAATCTGGTTAAGGTCGATTTGTTAGGCAAACTTACATCCGGATATGTCACACGAAATTGATCAATAACAAATTCATATGAGTGACTGGTAAAATACTGTTCAAGAAGAAACACTCGTTGCTCTTGGGAAAACGACATGTTTATCGTAATCTGGACAATAATGTAGACCTGTTGTAACCTGTACACACAATAATGGGCTTTACATCTGTTGTTTATAGTACCAGTGGTGCTGTCTTGCGGTAGCCACTAGAACTACTATAAAAACCTACTATTTACAGGCTTGTTTATTTGGATGTGCGCGACTTAATGAACGCACTGTAGTTACTTGACCGATTGCTTTCTAAGAATTATTTTGTATATCACAATGTTGACCCACAGATCGGAGTTACTTTATGACAAGGATTTATCTAGAGTAATACATATATAAGAAACTAGATGTCACAATGCAAGACATACAACTGGCCGACTTATAACACTCTATGCATGAGGATTTCTCAAGTTTGATATTAACTATCAGCCTTCCGTGGGGGGTACAATCAATTCTGAAAAATACGTTCTGTGCCGTGGAATGAGGTGCATTTTTCTCACAAATGTAATAACGCAATTTTTTTTATATCGTGGTTCATGTCTTAATCGTCAAACGCTTAAAAAGCCACGGCTGTTGATATGCGTCTTTATTTTTACAGGTAAGTTGACCACCAACTTTATAAGTTGGCGGCCATCAGGCATGGTTCAAATTGGCAACGTTGATGCAACAAACCCCGATTTCGGGTGTGTTCGTAGTTTTAGCTGCTAGTTTTCGCATGGTGCTTTCACACGACTGTGCTTATAAATAACTTAAAGCACTAGCAAAAAACGTTGAAAGACGAACGAGAATGCAATTCACTTAAAATTTAAAATTTACTCACAACAACAACAATACGCTAGTTAAAAATAGAAAGAATATGAAAAACATGTTTGCCTAAAGTAACTTGTATAAAAATATTTTGATCGATATAAGTACAACTTGTAAGTTCTTTATTTACATAAAGTCTTCGAATTCTTTTATTTGTGCTATTTCATAAAGCTTTCTTTTTGAGATTCTTACATGTTTTGACAAATATATCTTCATCTTAATATATTCAAATTTATAATCAATTTCGTTGGTGACCATTTCCAAGTTGTTGCATCTGCTTTCTGCATTACTTTTTTGCGAGCTCCATTGTCGCCTGCATCAGTAATTTGCCCGAGATAAAATTTGCTTTCATATTGTCCAATAACAAAGTCTCCCTATTGTATAGTGAGGACAGTAACTTTGTCACAAGAACTGTTGATTTCGGCATGCAATGCATGGCTTGCTGTTTCTTCATCGCTGAGGGAAAAGTTCAATATGCTGCCATCGCTATCAGCTATTTCAACGTTAACTATTGAGAAACTACTATCGCCTCTGTAGTATTTAAACCTTCTTACTTTCTTATAACCCTTCTTGGTTCCCCTTCTGTTACCAGTATCATTGATACATGCATTTGGTGTGATGCCAGTTGCATGTCCACATTGATTTTGCTACAGTTTTTGTACTTGCTGGAGTTTTATACTTTTAAGATATATAAAGTCAAAAAACGAAACGACATGGCTTCGGCTAACTTGACTATTACCTCAAGAGAAAATTAGAGATGGTTCAGGGTTCGGTTTGCTTAGTAGAGTAAAAGAGAATGTAATTCATTCCTTAACTAATTCGACAACAAAATAAATCACGCACTCTTAACAGCAAGTTATGGATAATCAACCTGATGAAAGTAATCTGTGGTATTGCAGAATTCTAGCTAGGTAGAACCATAAAGTTTATTAATACCAATTGTACATCGACATGATGGAGCAGTATTAAATGGAATCGACCCTCTATTTCCCTGAAATTTCATCGAACAAATTATGAACATTCTAACCAACATATATGTAGAGATAAACTGTATTATGTTTTTTTATTTGTAGTTAAGCGTCTAACCAGATTTAGTCCATCAAATTCCAAGATTTTACACAATATAAATAGAAACTATATTATAAAACTGGATTTTCTATAGGATTTGAAGATTGCAAAATGATTACTCTGCAATGCAGAACTATATAAACTATATAAACTTCAGAGGCATACTCAAGATGACCTCTAACTAAAGTAAGATATAAGTTTTAAAGGATGAAATATTTCTGAAACTAACTGTGATATGAAACATAAAACCGACATTTTGAAGCGCTTTAGACGTGATGATATTAACATGTTGCTCAAAAGATAATTTTGAATCTATTATTACGCCCAAGTCCCGCATTTCATCAACAACTGTGAGTTTATGATTCCCAATATATAATTAAATGACCGACTATTACTGCTTCTACTAAAAGTGATCTAATTTGTTCAAACATAGAAATAATTTATTTATTTCACAGTATTTAAACAAAATGTCCAGGTCACATTGCAGAAGCAGACAATCATTCTGAGTAACTATGGATTTATATATTTTTAAATCGTCGGCGTATAATTGAAATTGTGAATATGTAAAAAGGAGGATATGTCATTTATAAACATTACAAACAATAGAGGACCTAGATGTGAGCCTTGTGGCACTCCCGATGTTACTTGTATATGATTAGAACATGAGTTTCTAATGGAAACAATGTGAGACCTATTTGATTACATGAAATGAGCCATCGCAGCAAGATACCATGTAAACCGAATGTCTCAAGTTTCATAATTAGTGTTGGCAGATGAACTTTGTCGAAAGGTTTTGCAAAATCAGTATATATCGCGTCAACTTTCACACGGTTATCTAAAGATTCCGAAATGTAGTGAACATAATGCATAAGGTTTGTGACAACCGACCTGCCGTTGTGAAAACCGTGCTAATGGTTAATATTCGATCTTTAACGAGAAAGAATAATTCATTATAAATAATTTACTGACATCAGCATCTTGACTTTCAACGTGCATTTGAAGCATTACTTTATTTTAGATGCGTTGTTTTATTTTCTAAATTTTTAATTAGTTAACTATTAAGCTATTTTATTTTTATTTAATAATAACGTTCTAGCAATTTTTAAAATTATTTTAAATTTTGAGACAGTACCCTTGTAACACAAAAATGTCCTACTTAAGCAGATTTATTAGTTTATTTCACTGGGCAGTTGTTCGTGGTCGAAAGCACTATCAAGCTCAATTAAATAATCTATTTTAATAAAATTTTGTACTTTCAGTGCGTTATTACTTATTATTTCAGAGCTACAGTGCCAACTACAAAATTTTGGTTAGTAATTCCTTCAGACCAGTTACTTAAACGAACAGCCATGGCCGTCTACTTGTTAAGTAGAATGAAGAGTTTTACCAATTAGCAACTATTTGGTTAAACCAATTGTTAAAAGAGTACGGATCTATTGCGCAAAACGTCAATATATTAAACAGAAGTTTTGCATCATTGAGTGTTTTAATTGATTTTGAGATTACAACATACTGGGTCTATTTTGTGAAGGTCGGTTTAACTTTGTGACTAGAGAAATATTTAAAACATGGTTGACTACTTTCAGTCTGTTCGATAACGTGTCTCAAAAGTAGATAACCTACGCTGGTTGCATGTTAATTGTTTGGATGGTAAGTACGAAGTGCTAAAAAAATGGATCTTCCATTCATAAAATAATTTGAAAGATCTTCGCCAAACTTCGGACAGATGAATTAAAACTGCAAAATGAAAATGTTTTGTGTCATTTTTTTCTATTTAATATATATATATATATATATATATATATAATCAATTTACGGATAGGTTGACTAAGATCAGAAACCGGGACCTTTTATTTATTTGAGTCAACAAAATTTGCATGTGACCTGTTTTTGCACTCAGACGATGAGATCATAGGCGTCCCAGCATAATACATTATTGCTCAAAACAAATGAATCATGAACTGTAATAATTAAAAATAAAATTACGAGGATGGTGCATTTCTGACTTTAAAAACCGCCATAATAAATTTAACATCCTTTGTGCATATACAATATATGACTCAAAATCAATTCTACCTTAAATCAAAAGTGTATGTAATCTAAAAATTATATTTCTTAAAGGAAATTGCCTAATTCTATTAGTAGGATTTACTAATATAGAAACTATTAAAATGAAATATGATTGTAAACATTTCAAAGGAACGTAACAGGTTTTATAGGTATAGTCCAGGATTTTGACAATGTAAATTAGAATACTCTGTTTATGTACGAGACGATTGGATACAATATAAATAGATAATATATCCGAAACTAAAATTGACAAAAATATAAAACATGTATGTGCTTTATTATCATTACTATTAAATTTGTTTATGGAGCAAAGAATAAATAAACTAAAAATAATAGAAGCAACTTGTTGTAATTCTAGGAAAGAACATTCAAAGGCTGAAATGTACGGACGATATAGGTATATTAGCAAAAATAGATAAGAAGTTGGAAAATGATAAAATAAAGAAAATACTGACTGAAATTTAGAAGAAAACGTAGGCTTAAGTATATACTTGCAGATCAGGTTAAATGAGAAGTAGGAATAGATAGTTACCGAGCACTGAAAAAATTACCCCAGGAAAAAAAACAGTATCATACTAACCTTGACATTATGATTAAGAAGATAACGTAAGTATATGTAGAAAATTATAAGTTATATTGTTAACGTTTCACGGATTTCTTACATTATGAAGAATTCGAACGGGCTTTAAAGAAATTAGATCAGTAAGCAATATTAGGGCCTAAAGGAGACCGCCGATGTTGTTATAAACTATCAAACAAGAGTTTAAAGTAAATTTGGACGTTAATACAATTGACAGGATAGGATGCATCACACCTGCAAACCAAGTAGATAGCAATAGTAAACAAATTATGACTATTACAGTAAAACTTGTCAATTCTTGCAAGTGTTACAAATTCGTATTTTTTTAAAGAAAACTTCTAGGTGCGGCAATTAAATTACGAGAGTACGCAACTTCCACCGCGCAGGCACATTGGGCAAGGTTGTAATTGTAATATTATTGACCTTTTATATTTCCGAAGCAATAACTGATAGCTTCGTCTTTGTGTTTACTTTAGTTTGTTTTGGAGTGATGGTTGTAACTGATGCTCTTGAGTAGGAGTGTCGTGATCAAGGTGGACATAAAAATCGAGCAGCGTATCACCCTGAAACTTCTTGTGAAATTGAAAAAATCGTCAACTGAATGTTTACAAATGTTGAAGAACGTGTTTTCTAACAATGTTATGTCACGTGCGCGAGTTTTTGGTGCGGACGGTTTTCTGAAGGTCGGGCAGAGATCAAAGTTGATGAACGTCCCGATCGATATCATGGAGTTTTCGCGACTGACTGGCTGGCTGAGAATTAAGTCGTTAAGCAGAAATACTACAAAAAAGTCTAAATTAAGCTAAGCGCGAGAGAGAAATGTATAAAATATTGGATTTGTGGAAACGAGTCATGGATTCTGCACTAGGACAACGTGTCGGCACATAGCGCCCTATCGGTGACGCAGTTTTTATAGAATAAACACGTTTCTGTGGTTGCTCATACTTCTTATGAGTCAGATTTTGCAACGTGTGACTTCTTCCTGTTTCCAAGAGTGAAAAGCGAGTAGGAGAATATGGTTATTCTGGCGCACTCCTCACTACTCTCTCACTCACTCCACCTGCCGATTCATATCTAACCTAGGTTTCTACATGTAAATTCGCACAATAAAGTCTTATTTTAAAGGAATTTTCTCCTTGTGGGGTGGGATTTCCTCCTTGCTCCTCCATGTGGTGGTGAAATTTCCCCTTTGTGGAGAGAGGATTTCCTTCTTGCTTCATTTTTACCCCATCATTCCTACCATAAAAAATCGATAACCTAAACCGTAACCTTTTCGAGAGACCTCTCGGTGCCTATTGGCACCGCACGCCTTTGTATTTCCACCTGTTTAATTTTTATCTTAACATTAACTTTTATCGAGTTACAACCCCCAACTTTATAACTCTTTTATTTATAAACTGTTTCTAATCGTGTATAGTAATACCGATTTAATTTTTCTTGGAAGTCCGAATCTACCATTAATTTAACCTTAGGCCAATTCGATTTAAAAAATTGGTGTAAGCAAAAAAGTAGTACACATTCCTTTAAAACAATTTTATTTAATTATAAATATACAGAGTACACTTAACATCTATTTTCATGTAGGTAAAATCATCACTTCGCTCTGCTCTCGGTTACCTAGTTTTTTCCAAGGTCGTAGTAACGTCATAGACTTTTATAAATAAAGAGCAAGATAATGCTATTCTAAAGCTTTATTTTAACGGTAGATAAGTAACATAATTTAAAACATCTAACCAGCGAAGCATGGACCCAATAAAATTTAATTTTTAGTACCAAGTTACACACAATGAAGTGGTTTTAATTTTATCTAATTTTATTCGTTGCTTAAAATTTAAATCGACACCCAAATCCTCTATCTCCTTTTCTAGCCAATAGTTTGATTCATAGAAACCGTCTAGGTTTGGAATTATAAAATGTACCGAAGTTTGTCTCTGTATATAAAGTCTTTGATTCCACCGACAACCAAATCCATTCCTTCGTGTAATTCTTGCAGCTTGTAACAATCTTTTAATCGCGGCTCTCCCACTATATCTTGCATACGTATCTTCTTAGCTTGATCGACTTCTTCTTGTCGGTATTGGAGGGAATCCTTATTCTCCCACTCACTGTTGCGTAGTTGCATGTCCACCACTTTTGGAAATATATGATCGTTATAGGGTGTAGGATCCTCGGTTCTAAATGATCCGAAAAGTACTTTACTAGGCAAATATACAATGTTTAGCGAAACCCCTTTGCTTGTAGTGTACGCCAAGGTTACGAAACCCGCATTCCTTAGTTCGTCTATGTTATCTGCCATTTTGATAAATACGTTTTTAGAATAACCTTTTAAAAAGTATACGGAATTGGTACCATCCTTTTCCGCAAGGACGCCTACATAACTAAAAAAACCTTTCTTACTAACCATAAATTCATACAGCTTGTAGAGCCCTGATGTATCTAAGTTAGTCCATCGGCACTTAAAATAATCTTTTAATTCTTCCTCATTTTCTCAAATAAGATGTTCTTTGTCTAACACATCTTTGTATTGTTCGCATATTGTCGCAGTGTTTTCCATACAGTCCAACTTTAGCATTTTGCATCCATTTCCTCTAATTCCAGCTGTTTTTTCTTCCATTTACAGCGTATGGCGTGCATAGTGGGGCAATTTCTTTTAGCGTAAACGGATAGAGTTTACTGCCAATATTTAGGCATTGTCGTACAAACTCTGGGCGAATGTTAAGTGTATTTATCAACCCCAATTCCGAAATGATTATTTCTTTAGGAATTGTAAAATATGGTGTTGCAAATTGTGTAAAATATGTACTACCTGCTTTAATGTAGCACTTGTGTAAGATTTTCATTTTATCTTGACTGTTTTCCTCCTCTACTATCTTCAAATAATTTACAGGTATATAGTTAAAACTAAAAGTCAATAGCACATACTTTATCAATTTTTCCTTTTCCTCTGGTTTTTCGGACAACTTAATTTGCAAGCCCGTCAATTTCTTTGTATTGCTATTTCCCCAATATACGTATTGTAGTAGGTTATTGTACACTAAACAGCAGCTATTTTGTAGCTTTGCTGCGTTCAGCGACGTAGTAAAAAAAAGAAAATAAAAACGAGGAAGAAAAAGAAGAAATTGACCGTACTCAATCGGCGAGGGGGCGGGGTATTATACCAACAAAAAAATTAAGGAAGGCCTGAAACAAAAATAGACTCACTCACACACAATCAAACATTTACAAACTAAATACCTCTAATTTAAAAAAAAACAAAATTATATACGAAATGCATTAGTACCAAAAATGAACAATTCGTAGGTACACAATATACATATTTACAAAATAAAAAAAAGAATCCTTTTAACATGGCGAACTGCAGTTTTTAGGTCACCCCCTACATTAATCTTCAAACAGGAAAAAGGAACAAAATTACCCCACTAAAGACCACAGCTCGAAATCAGCCTTGTAAGTACGAAAATCTATACCTAAAATTATCTTAATAAAGAAATCAGTGAACATTATAATATCTTCGCTCATACAAACAACCAGTCATTTTACCACCAACAAGGTGATGCATCCGTAGACCTGTGTACATATGTTGTTTCAACAACTACCGGGTACCCATATAAGAATTTTAGTGTATAAACACTCACCCTCAAGTCACCACCGTCGGGTTGGCTCCTATCGTCTGTAGAAACGGTGCAAAACAGGGGTGCGCGTGATCCCGCCGTGGGTTGGTCCTCCCCTCACAACAAGGGGCGACCATTCATTGTGGCTTTAAGGGTCACCGAAAGGAGCTATAGTAATTATAAATAAAATTAATTTATTGTCGTCAAAAGGTACACTTTTATAAAACCCAAAAATACACGCTGAAAGGCGTGCGCAACTTTTCATACAAAAAAACGGAAACAACCAACCATTCTACGAGTGTGTTCGCTGTGTAGATTAAAAAGGAAGTAAATATTAATTTCGTTTCACTAATGACCAGAGCTCAAAGTAATATTGTTGTTAAGAAAATAAAACTGGAAAAACACGGTTTATTGGGATAATACGCGGCTTTAATTTGACGAAGCTTTCAATAAAAAAAACAAAAGAATTAATTATTGGTTACCTAAAACCAGTTATTGCCTGTTTAGTTTTAGCATAAACTTTACGCTGAGGAATTCTTAAAAAGAGTATTTATTATTCATTAGGCTCTAGGATGTAACAATAGGAATCGAATTTATACCAATAGATAAATGAATTAACACGTGAAAAGATTATTTTAATTTACTGAATTAATTTTCGTTTTTAACGCCCAAGGGATTTGAGTTGAAAATTATTAGATCGCGTATTTCTTATTAACAGAAAAAAATGTACGGGATGTTCACAATAAACGTAACAAATTCGTCCGATAGCTTACTCCACATTTTGACAAGCGGTACCGAGTACATTGGCGCCTTTAGTAATTATAACTTACTATCTTCCAATAAGGTTAAACAGTCTTTTAAGGGATTATACACCTGTTCCGCACTGACATAGTTTCCAATTGTATAGTTGTATATTGTCGTATCCAATCGCGTAATACCTGTTCTGTGGCCAAAATAGACGCGAATGCTTCCCTTAAACGTGCATCTGGACAACGTAAAAATCTAATATATAATTTTCAAGTTGTTTATTAACACCAGGACTTGTTATCTGATACTTAAATTTGTTGTATATCTTAATTCTTGCATTGGTTGTTAGCCATGTTAAACAATCGATTCCCACAGTTTTGTCGTTGTCAACTATAATATTGCAGTTTTCTTCGTATTCGCCTTTGTAACAAAAGTTATGGTTTGTAGTTATATAATTACATTTCTCCATCTTGCTAAATATGCCAGCAAAATCTTGGGTTACATCCATGTCAAAAAGCTAGTAATAATCTTGTTTGAGTTCGTCTAATATATCTGGTAGTTCTTCCAATAAGGTTTCCAACTTAACATCTGCTAGTTCCACTTTGTACGGAACACATATAGGATTTTGGAATTTTTTATTAATGCTTTCGAGACCTTCTTTTTCGATAATTTCTTTTACTCCCTGGCCCATCTTGTTAGTCAGAGAAAACAGAAGCTTAGCTTTAACACCATACCTAGCAAAAACAAATCGGTCGAACTTTCGTCGTAGATAGCTGTTAAATGCACCACAAATTTCTTTTTTTAGGATAAACATGCTTTTGTTTGCAGATGTTTGCTCGGCGTCAGAAAGGTCGCAAATTTTAACCAACATTATATTGTCACGAAATGGTTCTGTAATTGGAAAACTGTTATAGATATCTAGATGTTGGAAGATGCGTTATTTGCTAATTAGAGCGTGTTGTATCCAATATAATTATTTCCAAATTCCTATCTAGTGCCCTTTTGATTCTGTTACTTATAACTCTTAACCGGTTATAGATATTAAAATTCTGTAAGGTGCAATGCTCCTGCTTTAGTTACAGTATTTATTTATATGAGATTACCATATTTATAATCAACTATCTACCACTGTAATGATAGAAGTTAATCATAACGTCCATTTATGTTTCAGAGACAATTTATTTAAAGTTGTCGTGTATAACTTTTGTGATATTGCAATAATATTAAACTATTCCTTTATTTGCGTAATCAGATCTAGGTCTGGTTGTGGGTGCTTTAATGGTACAGTTCTTCGAATTTATCTCCATCAGAATAGGGTGAAAGTGCCCTATAGGGTAAAATTGCTTTATAAGGTGAAATTGCCTTATAGGGTGAAATTGCCTTATAGGGTGAAATTGCATGCAACTACGCAACAGTGAGTGGGAGAATTAGGATTCCCTCCGATACCAACAAGAAAAAGTCGATCGAGCTAACAAGATACGTATGCAGGATATAGTGGGAGAACCGTGATTAAAAGATTGTCACAAGCAGCAAGAATTACACGAAGGAATAGATCTGGTCGTCGGTGGAATCAAAGACTATAGATATAAGAACAAACTTTGGTACATTTTACAATTTGAAAACCTAGATGGGGTCTATGTATCAAACTATTGGCTAGAAAAGGATACAGAGGACTTGGGTGTCGATTTAAATTTTAGGCTGCGAATAAAATTATATAAAATTAAAACCACTCCAAACAAACATAAAGAAAAGACTATTTTCTGTTTTTAAATTATGTTATTTATCTACCGTTAAAATAAAGCTTTAGAATAGAATTATCTTACTATTTATTTATAAATGGCTATGACGTTACCACGATCTTGGAAAAGTAGTCGACACTAGGTATCCGAGAGCATAGCGAAGTGGTGATTTTACCTATATGAAAATAGATGTTAAGTGTACACTGTAAATTTGTAATTGAATATTATTGTTTTAAAGGAATGTGCACTACTTTCTTGCTTACACCAATTTTTAAATCGAGTTTGCCTAAGGTTAAATTAATGGTAGATTTGGACTTCCAAGAAAGATTAAATCGGTATTACCATACACGATTAGAGAAGCTGTTTATAAATAAAAAAGGTATACAAAATGGGGGTTGTAACTCGATAAGGGTTGATGTTAAGATAAAAATTAAACAGGTGGGAATACAAAAGTCGTGCGCTGCCGATAGGCACCGAGAGGTATCTCGAAAATTTTGGGGGTTAGGTTATCGATTTTTTAGGGTAGGTATGATGGGGATAAAAATGAAGCAACAAGGAAATCTCCCTTCCACAAGGAGGAAGTTTCACCCCCACAAGGAGGAGCAAGGAGGAAATCCCTCCCCACAAGAAGGAAATTTCTTTAAAATAAGACTCTATAGTGCGAATTTACATGTAAAAACCTAGGTTAGATATGAATCGGGAGGATGTGGATAGGGTGGAGTGGGTGAGAGAGGAGTGAACAGTGCGCCAGAATGTCTATATTCCCCCACTAAAGCGTATTGAAGTGAACACATTTTCAATCTGTTTAACATGTAAAAGTAAAAGTGGCCGAGTTGTTGATGATATACAGCATTGTGTTGAACAGTTGAAAACACGTATGCAGCGGTGAATCACACATACGGGATGGGAGTATGTTGAAAGAGATTAAATATTAAGTATGTATTTATTTGAAATAAATCACATATCCCATATCAGTCTCGTCATTGATTTGCTATACAACATGCATCGCAATTCCTTAAGAACTAACATTGATTTTTCCATCTGGTATAAAGGAGAAGATAACGCTGTATAAAATAAATTAGGCTAAAAACGGACAGAAGATAAATCACGCTGCCATATTTGTCCCAAACATTGTTGCGTCGAGCAACAGTTGATACGACTTAGCTTTTGTTGACAAAATTTTAATGTCTTACAACAAACACACAAAGCAATTACGTTTTTCCTTATCTGTCAAATACAAATTATGTTATAACTTACATAGAAAACTTGTTACAGATCGATTCACGCTGACGTTTAGAATATCACCAGGTGCCTGCAGTCATAAACATTCGGATATACTTCGCCCATGAGCCGTAACATTCCTTTTTATTCTGTTGCAAACGCAAAACCGTGTAAAGATCTTCCTCGGGATTTGCAGTACATGTCGTCTCTTTTGCAATTACGCAAACTGGAAAATCTTCAAACTGTTTCGAAATACACCACAAAGCATTGTGTTTATTTACTGAAACATTGATACTGATTTCCTTGAGTAACTTATTATAGCAAGGACATGTTAAAGGATTATAGGATAATACCAATTCCAGTAGAACCACTAAATTATCAAATGTATTTTCCGATACGTATGTAATATTATTGTTAAATAAATTAAGAAACTGAAGCTTATTAAGAGGTAAAAATAGATTTGGGATTAGGGTATTAATTATATTACTACTTAAATCCAATATGTGTAAATTCGGGAGACCATGGAAAGCTTTGACGTGAATGTATTCAATGCGGTTATATGATAGATCAAGAAACTGTAGCTTTGGTAATATGTCAAACGCCTGCCGTGGCACATTGCATAATTCATTGTGGCACAATATTAAAATTTTTAGGTTTGTTGATTGTCCCAGCCAGTGTTGATCAAAATATTTCAAATGATTCTTGTACAAGTACACAGCTGCCAAACGTGGGACCTTATTAAAAATTTCATCGTCTATAAGCGTCACCCTGTTATGGCTTATACTAAGCGAATGAAGTTTCGGAAGATTGTTAAAAGCATCTTTTTCAATCATGTTAATTCCCATATTATTTATATAAATTGCTTCCAAAAGTGTAAAATTTCCTATCGCACCCTCGTGTAAAACTAACAAGGACTGATTTGCAAGAATTATGCTCAGTACTCCTTCAGAAGTTTTAACATCACGAATTGTTTTCGGAGTAATGCAGCCAGTCACTTGTCGGTTTCTGATTCCTGCCGCACCAAAGTTCACTTGTACGGTTATATTTTGAAATGTCGGAAAACAAACGCAAGCACAATTCGTTACCATAAGCAGTAAGATGAGAAAATTATCAAGGTTTACAAAACGTTGCATATTGCTAAACCTAAGAATTACTAAATACGTACTTTGATATAAGATAGGAATGGCATTACACTGACCCTTTTATATTACATACTTGACAAACAACTCAACATGTATGTAGTAATCAAGTGCTGCTTGAATAAACGACGATTTTAGGAATCTAGATACTTCACGTGTAAGAAAGCAGAACTAAAATGATTCGTAATCTGTATATAAAATTAACCAATCCTGCTGTTTATCACAAAATGTACAAACACGCATTTGTGACTGATAAGTATAAGAAACAACCGACGAAGCAGCTTAGCTGTCTAGGAGTAATTGCGATAATGAAATAAATTTGTTTTTAAACTTGAACGCATATTTTTTATTACTTTTAGAAGCAACCAAAAGCGCCTTTTCGCCTATTATCTATTGATAAAATTCTCCTCGAAAGTTGAAATTAAACTATAAACTCACTTACACTTAGGTGCAGTTTACAACTATTCCCCTCTTCTCTCCATTTTATATTCATTGCCGAAAAACTTGCTCCGAAAATGTGATCTACTAAGACAATACGACATAATACAAAAAAATCCAATTCCGATTGAAGGTAGACCAACTTCTAAGGCAAACGGATTGATTTTTTCTAAAAAATTCTGTCACCTTTGGAGTACATCACTTTCAGAACACCATCAATTATTTGAATGAATACCCGCTGAGTACTTAGGTGCGTAAAGTTAGCCGCAACATTTTTAAATTTTCAAAAATATTTGTCATAATTAGGCGCCAATTAGGCGCCATTTTGCGCCGCTAAAACTAAATTTTGCGCCGTCTTGGCAAACAAGTTATTAATAAAACAAGGTTTTTCCGGCCAAGTTCACAAAGCCGCACTTTTTTCAATTTTCAGAAAATCTTTATTCCCTAATTTAGCGCCAATTAGGCGCCATTTTGCGCCGTTGGAACAAAATTTTGCACCCTCCTGTGTAACAAGTTATTTGAAAAAAACTATTTTTCCGAACTACCTAAAAGCGTGAAGTTGGCCGCAACTTTTTTGAATTTTGAAAAAAATTTTGTACCACAATTAAGCGGTAATTAAGCGCTATTTTTCCCCGTTAAAACGAAATTTTGCGCCCCACAGTGTAACAAGTTATTTGAAAAAAAAACTATTTTCCGAACTACTTAAAAGCGTGAAGTTGGCCGCGACTTTTTTGAATTTTGAAAAAAAATTTGTACCACAATTAAGCGGTAATTAGGCGCCATTGTGCGCCGTAGAAACGAAATTTTGCGCCTTCCAGTATTACAAGTTATTTGGAAAAAAAACTATTTTTCCGAACCACCTAAAAGCGCGAAGTTGACCTTACATGTGATTTTTTTCCAATGCTCCACCCGAAGGTACTAAATTGGCCAGGAAGCGAGTTTTTTTTTACCTGGAAAATTTAGAATTTTGCCGAACCCTTGCTGTTCCAAGCAAGGTAGGGATCTTCAACGTGCGTGACAACACTCACCCACGGGACCTCCATTTTACCTCTCATCCGAACGAGGGTGTATTTTTGTGAAAAATGCTCGCCTAACATTTATCAAGCGGCGCGTGTCGGAATTCAAACCCGGGACCTTGGACGTAGTAGTCACACACATACCACCACGCCACGGAGCCGCCCGTGAAGATGGCCGCGACTTTTTTGAATTTTGAAAAAATGTTTGTACCACAATTAAGCGGTAATTAGGCGCCCTTTTGCGCCGTTGGAACGAAATTTTGCGCCCTCCTGAGTAACAAGTTATTTGAAAAAACTATTTTTCCGAACTACCTAAAAGCCTAAAACTGGTCGTGCATTTACATTTCCAATGCTCCACCCCAAGGTACTACATTGGCCAGGAGACGAATTTTTTGTTGCCTGGAAATTAAAAATTTTACCGAACCGTTGCCGTTCCAGGCAAGGTAGGGATCTTTAACGTACGTGACAACACTCACACACGGAACCTCCATTTAACCTCCCATCCGAACGAGGGCGTAATATTTGTGAAAAATGCTCACCTGTCATTTTTGAATTACTTCTATCGTGTTTGACAATCCTCTTTTGTTAAAGTTGTTTACTTACATCTTATCTTTAATAAAGTGTAGTGTATTTTCAAATTTACCGAATGCTTGTATCACTCTTGAAAATGTTATTTATTTTACTAACTGCATGCACCTCATACTGACAAAACTAAGAAATTTCTACATCTTCCAATTTCAACAGTTTCCATATATCAACAAGTTTGCAAGATATTGTATGCGTTTGTTTAGTATCCAGCAAACATTAACGAATAAATTACTTTTCGTCATCTACACACTTACCTACTAGATATCAATATCCATGTATTTTCGTATTATCTTAAAAAATACATATTTGTTTTATATTTTATCTAGAATGACTACATATTATTTGAATAGTAAACATTCACAGATCAACTTTATTTATCCGCAAAAAATACTACTTTACAAGGGCGGAAGGAAAATTGAATTTTATACGTATTTCGGTTACTTTGTGCTGGCAATCCAAGAATTATTTAAAACATGAATTACACACTTTTAATTTAGTTTTGATAAACATAACCTGTTGAAAGCATATGTGTGGAGCACAGCACAGTATGCCTATGAAATACGGGCAGTCTGAAACGCAGACAGAAAAACGGTAGCAGTCTTTTGAAATGTTGTGCTTCAGATGTATGAGGACGATAGCATGGACAGACAAAGATAATAACAAATAGGTTATAGAAATAGTAGGGAAACAAGGATATCTGGGGGAAAAGATAAGAGAAATAGAAGGGCAGAATACGTTCTAAGGGATTTTTGGGTAATAGTATGGGATATATTACAATCAGAGATTGGAAAAAAAGAGGTAGATGTTGACCTAGATCAGATAGTGATAGATGCAGACTGTGCAAATTTCAGGGAAATCTGTAGGTTGGTTCAGAATAGGAAACAATGATGGTACGCGTCTAACCAGTTCCAGGACTGAAGACCTAATGATGATGATGAAACATAACCTGTTTTGTTGAATAGCGGTGACTAATATTCCGTATCTGGTGTAATGTGCATATTGCTATAAAATGAATCACATTAAAAACACCAAACTGTGTTTAAAATATGCTCAGTGCTAAAACTTTCACTTAAATAGCCTACATTATTTAGTTAAAGAGTTCGATCTACAATTATGTCCATATAAAATGATTCTAAAAATTACATTTTAAAAAGTTGCAAACTATATTCCTTCATCTATCAGAAAATATTTGGAACATCATTATTCTACCGATGGCCTCATTATGGTTACGAAAAATCCGTATTTTGATAGTGGCAACCACGTCATGTTATGACATTATGAATATTGGTGACGTAAATCGGAACTTAAATTACGACTATATTTTGAGCGAGCAATATCATAGCTTGCACATAATTTATCTACAACGTCAACGCCACCTTTGGTGTCGTTGTCGTCCATAATCATTTCTGGTTTTCCAATGACTTAGTCCATGTTACCGTCACGGTGTAATGTAGACACAACTAGCACATTTTTGGACCTTTTCAATAAACAAGATACTACAGTAACATCCTTTTGAAACCCAAACATACTAGAACCAATAACTCTTCCTGTCGGACAAGAAAACTTCAAAGACAACTGGCACTTGTATTTACGTATAGTGCTCAAATACGATAGTTTATATTCACGGAGAAGGCGAATTACCAAATCAATCCCTGTAAGTCAATGATCACACGTTACATTTGTTTGCGATTCATTTAAGCATTAGCGCATTCTTTGAACGACGGCATCGGGAATTATTAAAAACACGGACTCCACCAGGTTCTTTTCCAGGAAAAACTTCCAACTTCATAGTATAAAACGTTTTTGAATTAGAAAGGGTATTATGCCATATTTATTTGGCTTACTCGGAATATATTGTCAAAATACTTATAACTTTTTTACGATGGTTACGTTTTCAAAAGGCGTGTAAGCAGTTGCGTATCTACGAACACAAGCTTCAAGGAAGTCTCTAATAGGTGTAAGTTCATCAGTTTTTTTTCGTTCTAGTCTGGTATTTAAATCATCAAAACGTAGATTTTGAAAAAGAAACAAAAACCTGTTTTTCTCCATACTCAATTTGATAAACTATACTCCAGTCCTGTGAGTATTTCATACGTTGTCGGCATTCAAACAGCTCGATTTTAGGACTCTCGTGAAATAAATAATCCTATGTGCCCGAATTTTGGTATGTCAGTATGCTTGACATCTCTATCCCTACTGCATTAAACACTATAAATATGCTTATTAGTGGATTCCACGATAGTACAAAGCATACTTACGTCAATAAAATATTTCCAAACTTCTGAGATAGATTTAAAATTTTTTTGTTTTTTTAACTCCCGAAAAAAGCTTTATAATATTTACTGATCTTGTTCCCACGTTTTTTCTAGACACATATTTGTCCCACTTTGTCGTTTTGTCTTTTCTAAGATAATAAGTGCAAAATGAAAACCTATCTTCTTCTCCATAAGAAATATCTTATTCAGTATCACTATTGTCAATATTCTCTTCTAGCATCTCCTGCGCGTCTTCATCTGATCGATTATCAAATATCACCTCACTTGTTCTGGTTCATTTTCCTTTAGGTATTCTTTCATGGGTTTCTTCAGTTGTTTCTGTTCTTTTTCATAAGGCCACATGCTCTACCTATAAATATCACAACAGTAAAGATTGGTATAGAACTTTTCACTTACTTTGCGATGGATGCGCGGAAAACTTGCCACTTAGCCTCGTTAAAAGTGTGTCCAAGGACGGTGGACAATGAAATTGTGGTTTCGTCCGCTGATTAATCTTCCTTGCATCCAAACATAAACGAATACTATTGTCTTTTTTCCTCACCACCACGAATGGATTTAGAAAATGTGTGTTCGAGAACTCAATTATACCATCCTTCAACATCTTTGTTAGGTCTTGATTTACCTGTTCTCTATATGCTGCTGGTATTGGGTAAATTTTTGCATTGAACAGTTCAGAGTTGTCTACTTCTAAAACATGCTCATATCCTAACGCTGTGCTCGCCTCTACACCTACTAATTCAGAATGTGTATGCAATAACGCTTGTACCTCTTCTAATTATTCTCCTGGACATTTAATTGTGTCGATCTCTTTCACCTCTTCATTCTCTAATCCCATAACATTAATACACAAACCCGTGTCATCCTCTGTGACTTCATAAGTTGCTTTCTAGGGCAATATCCTATCCCTAATTCTAACTACCTTTCTCTGCATATGTATTACTACACCTAACTTCACCATACAATCAACACCTAATATCCCCTTAAATTTCAGTCCAGGTACAATTATAAATTCCTGCTCACAGCTAACTGAACCTAACTCTACTCTTAATACCACAACGCTATTCACCACAGCAAATCGCTTTTTATTCGGCGCTACCAAATGGTTTCTTTTTATTGGCATATTTCTATCACACACCTTTTGCTTAATTTCGCTGACGAATTCCTCCGGTATCAAACTCGCCTCTGCTCCAGAATCCTACTACTTCCGCATACTTCTCGTCGTCGTCTCCGTCCTGCTACTCCTCTCATTGTCTCTACCTGTTGTCGTCGTCTGCGTCCTTTCTATGTCCGGTAAGCTATTTTGTCTTTGAAATCTAGGTCTTTGTGTCTGTCCTCTGTTCATACTGTTGCTCCGAAAAAATGGCCTCCTAGGTTCCCAATTACGTACTGAATTTCTATTAAAATTAGTCCCCCGTCTCTGGTAATTATTCCCCCTATTTTTGAATCTCACTACGTTAATATTTTTGTCCCTATTTTCACGAGGTCGTCCGGTGCTCACATCGTCATACCTCTGCAGGTATTCTAAAAACATTTACCTCTCGACAATATTCTGCAACGCTACATGTTGCTTAACCTTAACTTCGAAATGTCTTAAAGATATTTAATTATTTGTCTGTCCGTCAAAGGTGGACTCAAATGGTTAGCTATGCTGTATTTGCATATAGCATACTGTTCCCTAGTTCCAGCGTATTCACCCGTGTATTTTCCTGTGATTAAATCGTCACGTACCTGATCTTGCTTGTGATCGCTTCAATAATGTTTTAAAAACTTATCCTCAACTCACTATATGAATCTATTTCCTGTCCAATTAAATTGTACCAGACCTCAGCATGGTCTTTTAACAACGCCTTAACTGTGTTTAATTTTGCCTGTTCATCATACAAATTTCCAACTAAATTTCTGACGCTATTTATAAAAATTTGGGTGTTTACCCTATTATCTCCGTAAAATTTCATTTGTTGATCTATCGATACGTTACTTGAAAAAAATCTGGGACCATCCCCCATTAAACTCGACACATTTTGTTTAATGCCACTCACCTCTCTTTCAACCCTTCTTAATTGATCCCTACACAAATCAGTTACCTCGGTCATTTTTGCATTTATCTCTTCCTCACAGAATATTCTTACCTCAGTCTTTAACTGTCCCATTTCCTGATTCAAACTTTTTATATCCCTTTCATTCTTTTCGACCCTTGTTTCAACTTCCTCCATTTTTATTGTCAAACTATTCTTAAATTCGTTAAACTCTTGGGTAGATCTATCTATCTTTGCACTTAAGGTATTTGTCATTTGTAAATTTCGTTTAGCGTCTTCCTTGACTCCACTCAATGTCTCATTCATTTTTTCAAATTTTTGATTTGCGTCTTCCCTTACTTCGCTCAATGTCGCATTCATGCTTTCTAACATCCTCATAATTAGTTCATTACCTTGTTCACCTGATTCCGTCCTGGACTGATCCCTGCTTCCTCCTGCATCCTCCATTTCTCTTGTTTTCTCAAATAACGCACTGTCACTGCTTCCTATCTCAACCCCTTGACTCCTTGGCCAATCTTTCCTCTGCATACGTTTACTCACACTTACCCACACACTCACAATATTTACAAAAATTCACTGCATTCAACTCTTTCTCAGCTCGCCAGTTCCTGGAATAAAATTTTACTTTTATCTGGAAAATCGAGCCCTCACGTTTGGGTCGCTATATTAAATGCTGTAGATCCCTTAATCGTGCCCCTCTTATGAATTTCTACTTACCCTAGCTGAACTCAAAACCAAACTCCTCGAACCTTTACCTAAATAAAACAATTTATGCTTCCCTAAGCTAATCTTCCACGGTTACTCATTCTCTCAACACTTTATATTAAAAAATATAAAAATTTCAAAATAAAATCTTTCGACAAAAACATACACCCTTTTATTCATATGACATAAATTATACTTCACACAATCTCAATATTTACAATTTATTTACAGTAAAATATTACACACTTTAGTTCAATGTAAAAGTCTTGTAACTTTTATGTTTCTCTATACTTGAACATTTCATTTAGAAGTAGATGGGCCTATCCTGAAACCCTAAATTTACTTTTCCCAGCTCTATGATGAGTTCAGTATAAACCCTTTTTATTCTGTATGCATACAACACTGCATTATCTAATTACACTAGAGACCCATTTATTCCTTACATCGAATAAAAATATTATTCATGCATTTAGACCCTGAGATTTAAAATAGAAAAGTGGCTTTCCATATGTTAAACAAATTAATTTTCAGTTCATAAATTTTCACCAAGTAACTCAAATCACCCATAGTTTTTATAATTCAATACCAGCACAACAATTCAATAAAAAATGTTGTTACCTGGAGTGTTCTTCGGAATCACCACCTCTGTAGATGACGTTCACCAAGCTCACGTTCCTGGACTATACTCAATTTCTGCTTTCTAACTAAGACAACCATTCCATCTCGACTCGTTCATCCAATTCCCCAACGATTTGTGGATGCTTTCCATACGGCTACTCTTCCAGATTCCAAACTCCACTTAACGTCCAACCAGCACTCTCGTTCAAGATGTAATTCAATCACTTACCTCAGTAACATTCAGCATTACTCGTTATAATTATCTATACATATATGTTCAGCCCGTTTTCTTCAATTGCATTTACTTGTGCTTTTATAACACTGAAAAATACATTCGGCGGACTACACTATCACCCGGTTTTTAAACTAGGATGTCTTCTCAATGTATGCGAAGTGAATCAGAAAATAAGTGAAAAATAAAAAAGCTTTGCCACCTCGGCATGGTTTATATAAGCTTAACCACCACCCCCCCTTTTGTGACGTATTTTTACTCAGCTTTCCTTGATTTGTAGCAACCGCCACACCGTTTCACAAAATTCTCTCGTACAAACAACATAACGAACTTTCAAAACTACGAATTTTACACTCCAACGACACATTACTTCGAAAAACTAATTAAACTGGTCAACCGTTCGTGCTTTCCATGTAAAACCGTCCCTCTACTATTCCTTGTAACGAATTCTAAACACATTTCTTATGTCCGCGTCTATATTCTTATTGCACTCATGCTCTAATAATCTGTCTTGTCTCTGTCTTGTCTACCTACTTACAAAGTCAACGTTATTTTCACTCTACTGTTATCTTTATCCACCGCATATTTTCCATTCTTCTTATAGTCCCACTATTGTTCTGTTGTCTACGGTTAATGTTCCCTTCCTACACGTGCGCCTTGAAAACTCAATAACGTTCACAAACATGTTGCATCTCCGTCCCGCCTATTTATTTTTAAACTGCACTCTGCTGTCACGCTATTGAAACTGTTTGTCATATCGCCACCTGCTATCTTTCACCTTTCTTTGTTGTGTATCAGATATAATCTGTCTCAGGATTATATCGATTTGTTTTGAACTAGTCAAGCGCTGTTGTTAGCCTTGTGTCGTCCGTTAGTACAAACTACCAAAAATTATTTTCAGCGTAAACTAGCTTTCCATAAATGTTTATCTACCCCAGTCGTCTGTTCTATAAAATCGTTGACTGTTTTCAACTTGCATTTGATATTCAAGCTTGTAGCATTTTTCTAAAGCTTTTAACATACGCTAATTTAAATAAACGTACTTTGCATTAAATTATTGATTTTTCTACTGCATAGCTTTGATATTATCAATTAGTGTATACGATTTTCAACCTTGTCGTCGATCTTAATTGTTGTCCTTGTCTTATATTAACGTTTACCAAATAAACCTACACTATAAATTGCAATTTAATCCCAGTCTAGTTATTGAAGATTTTAAATAAATAAATGATTGATTTTTATTTACAGGGTGCCTACCTAATAACATGCTTGACCAATTTACACATGGTTAGCTTTACCCATCACCGGAATATATATATATATATATATATATATATAAAGGTTCTTATATATATAGTGAATAAGATGAAATAATAACTTGGACTTTTATGCAAACCCCAATTGATCATTTCAAATCGAGCTAGTAATTAAAAGATAGAAAATATAAGGTCTTGGACAGGACTTGAACCTGTATCCAGGTTATGCCGGAATCATGCGTTTACCAATTACGCCACCGAGACCGATGACACAATTGGGAAATTCTACAAATTTAAATCGTGTACACGTACTTGAAAGTTAGGTTGATGTATCGTGGTATACACGATTTAAATTTGTAAAATTTCCAATTGTGTCATCGGTCTCGGTGGCGTAATTGGTAAGCGCATGGTTCCGGCAAAACCAGGATACAGGTTCAAGTCCTGTCCAAGACCTTATATTTTCCATCTTTCAATTACTAGCTCGATTTGAAATGATCATTTGGGCTTTGCATAAAAGTCTAAGTTATCATTTCATCTTATTTACTGTAATACGATAGTATTTATCAACTTACCTTGTGTAATTAACTATCTAAAATATTTATATATTTAATACTTGGCTTATAGCCGTAATTTTGAGCGTAGCTTCCTGTCTACAACTGACATAAGTCAAAAACTTGACAATGTCAGATAGGATTGACAAAAATGCCGAACGTAATTGAAAGTTAGGTTGATGTATCGTCGTGTACACGATTTAAATTTATAAAATTTCCCAATTGTGTCATCGGTCTCGGTGGCGTAATTGGTAAACGCATGGTTCCGGCAAAACCAGGATACAGGTTCAAGTCCTGTCCAAGACCTTATATTTTCCATCTTTCAATTACTAGCTCGATTTGAAATGATCATTTGGGCTTTGCATAAAAGTCTAAGTTATTATTTCATCTTATTCACTGTAATACGATAGTATTTATCAACTTACCTTGTGTAATTAACTATCTAAAATATATATATATATATATATATATATATATATATATATTATAATGTCTAAGGAGCTACTAAGAGTTATAAGGGTTGTTTAGTACAAGGTAGTATATGCCAAACAAAAATAATCCACATAATCGATCACATATACTTAAAAATGTATGTTTGCTGTATTTTATGTACACTAAAATACCATTCAAATATAGTAGTTGAAATTCAGTGCCAAAAGGCAATATTAAAATGACTAAGTGGCGTAATAAGATGTGAAATGCTCAAGGGTTTATACCGAGTTGAATTTTAAAAAGCCTTTGAAAGTACATTTGCCGTCCAAAAGCCGTATGCGCCTATGAATGTTCACTATCAATGCATCCAGGGTCAAGTATATTTTATTTTGGTATCATTTTCTATAGAATCAACTTTTGGACAATATTTGTAAGCCCAAAATTATTAGTTAAAACATCGTAAAATGTGATTGGTTGAATGTAAAGATTTAGGACATTTATTAGAATTTAATGTGATTATAAATTTGTATAAAAGACATGGACTATGGTATGTGCGACACGAACTTATGTATTTGTATGAATTTTAAGAGGTAGTAGGCTAATTGAGAATTAACATGGTCACCGTAGAGAATAAACAAAGCAGAATATTTCGAACAAATTTTGTAATAAGACGTGTTTTCAGAGATTATTTTCGAACGAATTTTGTAATAGACGTGTTTTCAGAGTTGTGCTAATGTTGTATTCAGATATTTTGAAATAGAAAATAAAAGCAATTGATTTAACAAGAGTTTAATTGAAAAGTGGTAAAAAGAAACAAGCAGCGAGAGTATAAAGAAATAGTAGTGATTGTGCAACAGAAAGTTAGTAGATTTGGAGAGTGGTTAAAGGTAGCAGGTTATTGAGAGTGGTGATACAGATTAGAAGTTGGATATTGGAGTGTGGTTTAAAGTTAGAAGGTTATCAAGAGTGGTTATACAGAGATTTGAAGTTGGATATTGGAGAGCGGTTTAAAGGCGACAGGAACAGCGAGCGAAAATATACAGGAACGAGTGGATTGGGATTGAGATACGGAGAAGCGGACGGATATATATAGGACACAAGGATTTGAAGTGGAGATTAGTACAAGGAAGTTATAGCACTAGTTTTTTCAAAATTCTAAATTTGGATTGATCATTTCAGGTATTGGGGAGCAGCTAAAAATTGAAGGACACCTGGAAGCAGAACGGATATTCAAAAGCATCATTGTAAGGACGTATACGGTAATTAGGATTTTGTGCCAGTATTCATCAAGGCATCAACGGAGTATAGACCAGGTGAGTTTTTAACATCATATTTCTGTAATACGTCAAAAAATTTAGTCATACAAATTTTGCTTGTAATTTAATTTGGCACATAGTAACTTTGATCTAATTAGAAAATTTGGCATATACAAAAGTAGAAGAGCAATTTTGGTAGTAAAGCAAAAGCGTGCACTTTGGTTGGATTTAGCACATCTACTTATAACGGAATCCACTATAAGTAGTTTGAATACCCTGAGATTAAGAGTTTTAAATAGTCGAGGCATTGCAATAAGTAGTTAATACTAGAACCAACCAAACAGTGCAAGTACGGGGCGTGCGTTAGGTGTGCACAATTTTAAAGTTTATAAAAATAAAAAGGAAGAATATCGGTTGTAGCACAAAAAAAAAAAGAAGTAGGAGAGAGGGGGGTAGAATATATGTGGCGCCCAACGTGGGGCTGAAATAAGGCTAGATTGAATTGAAAATAGACAGAAATAGTAGTAAGACACGGGAGCTTGAGATTAGGTGGGGCCAGTAGTTAGATATTTTCAGGAATACAAATTCAAAGACAGGCTGCAGAGATGACGGACCCAGCAATGAAACGGATTACGAGATCGGGACTGATATACGGAATTGAGGCAGAAATCACGACACTAAACGATGAACGTAGGACACAGGACATAGAACTAGACGCGGGAGGAGACATCCAAGAGACGGAGACAAGGCAGACTGACCCGGAGGCGACAGACATGGACACGGACCAGGCGACGGCACCGGAGGTTAGGGTGGCAGAAACCGCTGGAAGCTTAGATATCATACAAATCCTAATGAGTCTAAAGAACGATTTTAAAACTTCACAGACGGAACTAACAAAAAAATTTGAAACCTCAAACACGGAACTGAAGGCGGAACTATCGGACAAAATTGAAACTTCACGCACTGAACAAAAAGAGGCAAATACGCTTTTGAATAATAAAATAACGACTTTAACAAACCGAATGGAGGAATCACATAACGAACTAAGAAACGAGTTTAGGACGGCACACGCGGAACTAATTAAAAGTTTTTCAGAGACATGCACGGCACTAAAAACCGATGTAACTAAAACAATTACAGAAACACACACGGAACTACATACGGACGTCATAGACAAAACCGAAGAATCGCGGACAGATATTAAGACGACATGCACGGAACTAAAAACGGATGTAACGAACACCGCGGCAGAATCACACACGGAACTACATACGGACGTCATAGACAAAACCGAAGAGTCGCGGACAGATGTTAAGACCTCACACGCGGAACTACAAACGGAGTTAACAGACCAGACTGCAGAAACACATACGGAACTACAAACGGACCTAACCGACAAAACTGAACAGTCGCGGACAGAGGACGAACGCGGGACTGAGCTACAAGACAACGTAGACCGCGTAGATGACGAGACAAAAATTACACGGATACAATTGCAGGGACAGACACAGCACTTGACACCGAAATTGGGCGCGGACGACACGGTATTACTACTCACAGGACAAGTGGCACTAAATGTAAAAACACTACGGAAAATTTTAGGCGTTATGAGAAATTTCGATTTGGCAACGGCACTGGAGACAAAAACACGGACTAGTCATTGGGATCAAAACCGGGGGTATAGGGATGACAACCGACGACATACATACTATAATAGGGAACACTGGGAGAACGACATACCAAGACAAAACAGGTGCCCGCACGATGACAACGCGGATGACGGCCGGACGACGGGAGGAGGAACCTAGCACGGATATAGCCGGACGGACAGGGACGCGAATGTCCACCATATAACGACAAACGCAAGGACTCAGGACACGGATCAAATTGAAGTGGTGCAGATACACGAGGCACCTTTAAAAAAAAAAAAAAAACGCAAATTTTTGGGAGAACAAATGTAAAGGATTAAAGGTTGACGTTGTTTATAGTTTAAAAGACTTGTTAGTAAATAATTATAATTTGAAAAAAAAGAATCTTTTGTTCATTAATATTAGTTTAAATGAGTGTTTATATGTTGCTTTAATTGATAGTGGTTCACAGTTGTCGCTGGTAGATGAGAGGGTGGTGATAAAACATGCTGATTTTTTTTAAAGGAAGAATAGAAGCGATTGATGGGGTTAATCTATGGTCGGCTATGAATAAAAAGTTAACTACGATTTATAGGATCATCCGTGTACCGATATTTGTAGGAAAAAAAAAATGTAGGGGAGGCAGAATTTTTAATTACAAAGGGGTTGCATATAGATTTCATAATAGGAATGGATTTTATAGAGGACTTTGGAGTGAATATAGATGGTAAAGATAAGTCGATTCGAATTTTTGATAAAGATAAGTTATGGATGGTGTCTACGGGTAGTGAGGAATATAGGAATGGAGATAATATAGATAAGTCAGGATTAGGAATGGATAGAATAAGTGATCATAGACAGGTTAAAGTACGATTATGTAATATGTTTGTGAGATTAATTAAGGATGAACAGATTGGAAAAGTGAGTAATGAGATAAAGGCGAAGCTAGAAGAATTATTTAATAAATATGTAGGGTTATTTAATGAAGAGCCAAGATTGGCGAGGAGATACATGCATAAGTTAGAGGTCACGGAAGACAACGGGTTTAATACAAAGGTGTATCCAATTCCGTTTGCTATTAGAAATAGGGTTAAAGCCGAGATTAACAAGATGTTACGAGATGGAATAATAGAACCAGCGAAAACTCAATATGTGAACCCGGTAGTTATTGTTTCTAAACCAAATAAAAGGGATATAAGGATTTGTTTGGATGCGAGGAAGTTGAATTCGATTACGAAACCGCAGTATGAACAACCGCAGGGGTTGGATAATTTGTTGTACAAAGGTTGTACAGGAAGAGGGTTAGTAGAATAGTTGTAATATAGTTCATGCGACGGAAGGTTTAGTTTTGTTTCAGTTTGGTTTAGTTTTGTTTTAGTTTATAAGGTAGGTTAGTATGTAGCATAGTTAGACAGACATATTGAGAATTAAAAATAGGGGTTGAATAATTAAAATAGGTAGGAATCCGAAAAGGGGTTTGTGTAGAAAGGTGAGAGGGGGTTTTGATTTGAAATAAAACTAGAAATTATGCACACCAGGAAAGAGTAAAGCCGATGCAATTTCCAATTTCATTCAAAATCAGTGGGGCCAATATAATGTCTAAGGGAGCTACTAAGAGTTATAAGGGTTGTTTAGTACAAGGTAGTATATGCCAAACAAAAATAATCCACATAATCGATCACATATACTTAAAAATGTATGTTTGCTGTATTTTATGTACACTAAAATACCATTCAAATATAGTAGTTGAAATTCAGTGCCAAAAGGCAATATTAAAATGACTAAGTGGCGTAATAAGATGTGAAATGCTCAAGGGTTTATACCGAGTTGAATTTTAAAAAGCCTTTGAAAGTACATTTGCCGTCCAAAAGCCGTATGCGCCTATGAATGTTCACTATCAATGCATCCAGGGTCAAGTATATTTTATTTTGGTATCATTTTCTATAGAATCAACTTTTGGACAATATTTGTAAGCCCAAAATTATTAGTTAAAACATCGTAAAATGTGATTGGTTGAATGTAAAGATTTAGGACATTTATTAGAATTTAATGTGATTATAAATTTGTATAAAAGACATGGACTATGGTATGTGCGACACGAACTTATGTATTTGTATGAATTTTAAGAGGTAGTAGGCTAATTGAGAATTAACATGGTCACCGTAGAGAATAAACAAAGCAGAATATTTCGAACAAATTTTGTAATAAGACGTGTTTTCAGAGATTATTTTCGAACGAATTTTGTAATAGACGTGTTTTCAGAGTTGTGCTAATGTTGTATTCAGATATTTTGAAATAGAAAATAAAAGCAATTGATTTAACAAGAGTTTAATTGAAAAGTGGTAAAAAGAAACAAGCAGCGAGAGTATAAAGAAATAGTAGTGATTGTGCAACAGAAAGTTAGTAGATTTGGAGAGTGGTTAAAGGTAGCAGGTTATTGAGAGTGGTGATACAGATTAGAAGTTGGATATTGGAGTGTGGTTTAAAGTTAGAAGGTTATCAAGAGTGGTTATACAGAGATTTGAAGTTGGATATTGGAGAGCGGTTTAAAGGCGACAGGAACAGCGAGCGAAAATATACAGGAACGAGTGGATTGGGATTGAGATACGGAGAAGCGGACGGATATATATAGGACACAAGGATTTGAAGTGGAGATTAGTACAAGGGAAGTTATAGCACTAGTTTTTTTCAAAATTCTAAATTTGGATTGATCATTTCAGGTATTGGGGAGCAGCTAAAAATTGAAGGACACCTGGAAGCAGAACGGATATTCAAAAGCATCATTGTAAGGACGTATACGGTAATTAGGATTTTGTGCCAGTATTCATCAAGGCATCAACGGAGTATAGACCAGGTGAGTTTTTAACATCATATTTCTGTAATACGTCAAAAATTTAGTCATACAAATTTTGCTTGTAATTTAATTTGGCACATAGTAACTTTGATCTAATTAGAAAATTTGGCATATACAAAAGTAGAAGAGCAATTTTGGTAGTAAAGCAAAAGCGTGCACTTTGGTTGGATTTAGCACATCTACTTATAACGGAATCCACTATAAGTAGTTTGAATACCCTGAGATTAAGAGTTTTAAATAGTCGAGGCATTGCAATAAGTAGTTAATACTAGAACCAACCAAACAGTGCAAGTACGGGGCGTGCGTTAGGTGTGCACAATTTTAAAGTTTATAAAAATAAAAAGGAAGAATATCGGTTGTAGCACAAAAAAAAAAAAGAAGTAGGAGAGAGGGGGGTAGAATAATATATATTGTTCTAGAGAGTAGGACAATATAAACTAAATCAGATTAAACTATTCATATATTACATGAAAACTTTTCTCTATTTACGCGTTTTGGTTCGACGGACCAATTTCAAAATACCTACAACTTCACAACATATAAAAAATAAATAAGTACTAAATATATATATATATATATATATATATATATATATAATGCTATGATAATAGGGCCATTTAAGGGTATATAGGATCACTAGAATAGTACACTTTATATAAACATCATAAGAGTCCAGAAAACTAGACATTTTACCGAGGAAAAATGCGAAATCCGACGATTAGGCAAAAAGGCAAATGCCAACGCCCTGTATAGAAACTGTGATTATAATTATATATAAAGAAAGGAAGAGTATTCGTAAAGATTCAACTTAACAAACAACCTTGAAAGTCATAAAACCAGAAGCTATAAAACAATACGCGTGCATCATTATTATACAAGAAATTCCATTTAAACGAGCAAGTTTGTCAATGCGTAAAACGGATAGACGCATATAATTTCGAACATCAATAAATACTAAGCTACGTGACCAAAAGTATGAAAATCGAACACTTTGATAATTTGAAAAGTCTGTATGTGAAAAGCAAGGTGTAAGGCGGTAATCAACGAATGATGCGCTTGACCCACCATTACAAACAGATAGGCGTTTTCTTTAAATACCACAGGATTTGATAAACAAATCAGTTTGACTCTAATGAGAACACGATCCACATTACCTGATATAAAATATTTACGTGATATAATTGCAAGTGATTTAATAATTAATAATATAAATGTGGTGATATTTAAATAAGTAAATAAATAAACAAGGTTTGTCGTTTAATCCTCAAAAACGTTATAAAAGGTTGCTTTAAATGGGTTTTACGATTTATATTAACAAAGGACTCCAAATAATTTCTGGATCCGACATGGAGAAGTTGAACAAGCATGCCCAAACAATTTCTGGATCAGACCTAGGGAAGTTGGACAAGCATGTCCAAACAAATTCTGGATCCGACCTGGAGTATTTAAATAAATACCTGAAGCATCCATCTGGCGCAGAATTTCTAAATCCTATTTGGGTAACCCAAGAAATAACTATACACGAAAGCTGAACCAGCGAATACGAAATATACCTGAAGCAAGAGAAGATATACCTGGAAATAACTGAAGCAGAAACTGGTCTGAATTGAAAGAACGAGACACGCCTACGAAGGACATTATAATTTGAATAAGGGCCGCTATACTTGAGGCCACGTCGCCAATGCTCTACCCGAAGGTACTACATTGGGTTTAAACGCGAAAAATATACTCCAAAACTCCAAAAAGGGACAACAGATTAGCCAGTATAAATGTTTTGTGGCATTAATAATTTTATTTCTGAATATTTAAAGATATTGCATTTACGAAAATTTATGCGAAGATCAACAAAAATCGTTTTGGCATACGTTATAATTTACGTAAAAATTTAAGGAAGACTGTTGAACGTTAATAAGGCTTCAGGTAATAATAAAAGGGTTGATTTTTGCTAGCTTTTTGGATCAATTAAAGGGAGTTATAATTTTTGGGATAAATTAATTCAATTTTATAAAAGGGGTTCTACTTAACAACATTATAAACGCTTTGTACATTGTATATATTGAGAACATTATATAAATTGTGGTTAATTGTGTTTAGCTCAAATACATAGGAAGTAGAGATAAAAAGGGGGATTAAGAATTCTTTGTTGTCGTATCGTCGCAAGCTCCGTGCGTGGTTAAAACTGAGCTAGCTGATGCATAATAATTAAAATTGATTAAGAAAAAATTAAAAATGTATTTTTTAAGATAAAAAGCAGGCATCGGGTTATTGCAACATTATCATAGCAATATTTATACATATATATATATATATATATATATATATATATATATATATATTATAATGTTTGAGGAGCTACCAAGGGTTCTAAGGGTTGTTTAGTACGAGGTAGTGTATGCCCAAGCAAAATAATTCATATATTTGATCACATAACTTAAAAATGTATGTTTGCCGTATTTTACATATACTAAAATACAATTCAAAATGGTAGTTGAAATATAAGTGCCAAAAGGTAAATTAAAATGACTAAATGACGTAGTAAGATGTACAGTGCTCAAGGGTTTATACCGAGTTTGAATTTTATAGGCCATTGAAAGTATATTTGCCGTCCAAAAACCGGATGCGTCTATGGATGTTCACTATCAACCACGCATCCAGGTTCAAGTGTGATTTATTTTGGCTTTTTATTTTAAATAGAATCAACTTTTGGACAAAATTTGTAAGCTCAAAATTATTAGTTATAAAAATGTCAAATGTGATTGAAGGACTGTAAATATTTAGGACCAATACTAGAATTTTATGTGAATTATGAAAGTGTAACAAAGACATGAATTATGGTATGTGCGACACAAACGTAGTGTTTGGATATTATTGGACGATTTTAGTTATGTAAATTTATAATTTAGTAGGCAAGAAATGTTATAATGGTCGCCTTGGAAAGAAAACAAAGGGAGATTATTTCGAAATTTTTTTGTATAAAGACGTGTTTTCATAGAACTGTGCTAATTTGTGTAACGATTTTAAAAGTTAATAAAAGTGTTTGATTTTGAATAGTTTTGATTGAGTAAAGAAGGGTAAAGAGCAGCAGCGAAATATAAATGAGCAACGGCGACGATAATAAAAAGTGTAAAGATTGGTAATAGTGCGACGGTGAAGCGACGAGTACTTGAATAGATTTGGAACGATATTGGGAAAGGCGGAAGGAAAATCGAGTGGTTATACATAGGGACGAAGTTGGATTTGGATAGAGATTAAAAGGCGGAAGGACATAGAGTGGTTATATAAGCGACGGCGAAGCGACGAATACTTAAATAGATTTGGGATTGATTTGGATAGCGATTAAAAGGCAGAAAGACATAGGGTGGTTATTTAAAGGAACGAAGATCGATTTGGATAGAGATTTATAGGTAGCAGGACAATCGAGTGGGTATACAAAGAAACGAAGATTGATTTGGATATAGATTTATAGCGGGGCATCGAGTAATTTGAAACAGGACGGCGATTAGATTTGGATAAAATACGAAAAGGCGGACGGATTAATTGAGAACACGAGGAGCGAAATTAGGAGAGCAACAATTGGTAGTGGAGGATTCAAAGCAGAAATTAGGACAGAAGAATTAGCGCAGGGGAAGTAACATAACCGGGTATTCCAAATTCTAAATTAGGGTTATTTATTTCAGATATTGGGGAGCATCTAAAATTTAAGAACGACACCTGGAGGCGATACGAAAATTTTACCAGATAGTACAACCGTGTAAAGGCGCATACGGCAACGAGGATTTTAAGCCAGCAGTTAGAGAGGCCAAGAACAAAGTATAATCCAGGTGAGTGCTGAAATATCTTAAGACGTCAAAAAAGGTCATAAATTTGTGGTAGTAATTTAATTTGGCACAAGGCAACGTTGATCGTAATAAAAATTTGGCATATACAAAAGTAGTTTCAAAAATTCAGTACTAAAACAAAAGAGTGTGCAGTTTGGTTGAGCATTGCACATCTACTTATAACGGAACTCACTATAAGTAGGTGGACACCCTGAGAATTAAGAGCTTAAATAGTCGAGGCATTGTAATAAACAGTTTGATTAAAGAACCAACCAAACATTGCAAGTACGGGGCGTGCATTAGGTGTGCACATTACATAAAAGGCGCGACAAAAAAGTGTAAAATAAAATAAAAATAAATAAAAATAAAGAAAAAGAAGAAAAGGGGGGTAGAGAGTAGATCTGTAAAGGATATATATATATATATATATATATATATATATATGTATATATATACACACATATATATATATATATATATATATATATATATATATATACTCAAATTTAGACCAGGGTAGAAAATTAATTAACGACATCAAATAATTTTAATCACCGTGTATAAGGAAGCTTTGGGAAAAAGTACGCGTAATTAAAATGCCTAGTGTGAAGATTTAAATCATTCAATTAGAATGTAGGGTTTGTATTGAATTTTATTAGATAATACGTGTTATTAAAACCGTGAAGCATAAAAATTTATTCGTTTCATTAAAAATAAGGGATTTAAATTATTCACTAGACGCTTTCTACAAAAAGAAGCAGAATTAAAATGCTCAACGTGTATTTAATTTTATTGTTCAAAGAAACAAATAGAAATTACGTGTGAAATTTATATTAATTAATTCAATTTTTAAGTAATGGGTATTAAACAAAGTGTACAAATAATAATTAATATTTAATTAGAATTCACTAAAGATTAAAGGGTAGAAGTCAATGCCATTCATTATTATTTTAATTGGAGTTAATTGAACGATTATTAAGGTATAATAGGCATAAAAGCTTTTAAAAAAACCCAATAATATTCAAATCGTAGAAGTGTTATTTAAAGTATTACGATTGAACACCTGCGTATTTTTAAATGTCATATTCTAATAAATTTGAGCTGATAAACATGCAGATTCTGCGTATATTGCAAACGGTCGGATAAACCGTAGCTTATATTAACATATGAATCCACGTGAACTGAAATAACCGATAGTAAAGAGTATCGATTTGCACCACTAAGGCCAAGTTAGAAAAAGACAGATAAAATGCGCAAGGCAGAGACACAGATAATTAAATGCGTGATTTGTGTAGTGTCACGAGGGCTACGATTGGTTGAAATAAGTTGCAGATATGAGAGGTGAAAACACAACAATTTCTATACAAAATTAATTAGTGTTTGCGAGTCGTGTGAAAATTTCTTAGATTTTCAACTGGCGCGTGTGCAAATTTAATAGAATCGCTGTGCCGGACTGTCGAGAAGGGAACAGAGAATGCGAAATTCTGGAAAGTGTCCGTTGAGGGACAAATCCGACGTGCAAGCAAGACTATTATATAAACCCGGACTTTAAACAGTTTCGCTCTCTTAGATTTTCGATTTTGATTCAATACTTGAAACAGTTTGCTCTTATATTTTGTGATTATTGAATACTTTAAAATAGTTTGCTCTTTACGTGCTACGATACAAGTTATTATGCATTAGTGCACTTAGAAAAGAAGATACAAGGTAATAAAGTCTAGTTATATTTGCGAGTATTACTGTACTAATTATTCAAATTTGTAACGATAAATGAATAAACAAAAGTAGGCAGTTTTGGGTATAGCGTAAAAGAAGTATGAATTTCAGTGCTATTTTTCGGGAGTGAGTAATCAAATGTTATTCATAATCGTGATTGGATCCACAAAACGAGATTTAGATATACATAGATGAGTTCCTGAGAAGCCCTGAAACAACTTTAGATGAATGGTGGTGTAGAAAATTTTAAAAGCGTTCAGAATCAGAATCCGTAAACATAACCCAGTTGGAATGGTGTGATTAACAAAGGACGATGTACATTGGAGCCACGAGTGCATTAACCTTCAGGTAACTTATGCTTTGTTGTTCGATTTTTGATGTTTTGGTGTGTGTTGAATAACTTTATAATTTGTTTGCTAAAAAAATGGACAGTAGTGAATTTGTAGAAACAACAAATTTTTAATTTTAAGGTGAAATTTTCTTGTTTAAGTAGAAAGGAGTATTTAGCAGTTTATGTTCTTGATTATGATGAAAATTTGGGTCTGTCTTTGAGCTCAATTAGACTAACCTGTTTAATTAACGTAAAGGGGTGGAAGATGCTCCCTTTTATTCAGACTCAGGTCTGCAAATATTGTTAAATTAATTAGTAGGCATCCTACAAGGATTTTAATTCTGGATGCAAATTAAAATGATAACAAATTTAATCTTGAAATTTTATGATACTGAAATTTATGCTAAATTTTAATTTTGAAATTTTAATGTATTGTGAATATTGATGTAAATAGAGTTAACGTTGATGTTTGTGGTAGAAATGTGTTTGTTTTTTTTATGAATGAGGATGAAAGTTATCTAGGGGAGCAGCCGAGGCGGAAAGAGTAAAGAGGCGATTATCAGAAGAGATTCAACAGAGTGAGAATCACAGCAAATCTTGGTGCCCAGTTCGAGTGGCGCGAATATTTTTTTTTTATTTTTATTTTACTTTTTTACTCTGGTGAGACCTTTTGGAGGTTTCACAGCATACATGACGCCCAATCTGTGGGGCTCGAATGATCACTTCAAGTACCAGTTCGCTATCTTGACCATACGCTGTTTTGTTTAGATATCACCTTTTCCATAATTAAACAAAATAAATGATGTAACTTCAATTCCACTTTAGTTTATGTTTATTTACGCATCTTTGAACTGCGTTCTCTTATCAAAAATGTTTATTGTTTCCGCGTACTTACATAAAGCTTTGTTAGGTTTTATCTCTTATCTTCGTATTATATTATAACTAATTAGAACACTTTTCAAGGCGTGTTTAATTACATGTACTATCACTTCTCTTGAATACGCGTACTTTTACTGAAAGATATTCTTATTCGCATTGTTAAAAGCTAATTATGGTCTATATACAGGGTGTTAAATACTTGCCATTTACATAATATCCAAATTACTTAATTTTCTGCTAAATAAATGCAGTTTCCTGCTTCCTATTGCACTTTATGTTTACTACACGACACTTGCTACTCTATACACCTCTAAACAACCTCTTATCACAGCAATATATATATATATATATATATATATATATATATATAGCAAAGAGAAAAAGGCGCCATTTTTGTCAATTAAATCAATATTCTACAATAATTCATCATAAAAGCGTGAACTTCCTTTACAAACACTCGGTGTCTAACAATTATTTTTCATTATGTCGGAACTAACATTTTTGGAAGATCGAAGAACTAATGATTTTTTTTTAATTTATCATTTGACATACACTTTCCCGAACAAGAAAGATTTAAAACTTGTGTTTTGCAATTTTATGTGGTGCAATTTTATATTTAAGAAAATGGTTTTATTTTCTGAAAATAACCGGTTAAATAAAATTCTGTTTTTAGACATAAATAAAACCAAAATATTAAATTATAATGATCTGGTAGATATGAGTGAATTTGAAGGAAAAGTGCAGGTTGAACAATAATTTGTTTAGCGAGGTAACAGTACTCCAAAGGTTGTGCTAGGGGTAAGAATTTTTTAGGAAAGATCTATCCGTTTGCGAAGAGTGGTGGTCTACCTTCAATAAATCCGCATTGGATTTTTTTTTATTATGTCGTACTTTCTTAGTATTCCCACAGTAAACGCATTTTCGAAAAGAATTTTGGGGTATTGAATACAAAATGGAGAGTTGAGTGGAATAGTTATAAACCGCATTTAATTAAAAAGGAATTGATGATTAATTTTTTTAATTTCAACTTTCGATGCGAAGAATTTTATATAAGTAAAAAAATATTCGTTAAAATTTAAAAACGAAATTTTTCGTTTTTGCAATTACTCCTAGACAGCTAAACTGCTTTGTCGATTATTACTTATGCTAATCAACTGCAAAGACGTGTGTACATCTTGTGATAACAGCAGGATTCGTTAAAGCTATCTATAGATTACGATTCATTTTAGTTCTGCTTTCTTGTACTTAGAGCGCCTAGATTACTAAAATCGCTGTTCGTTCAAGCTAGCAATTGATTACTACATACATATTAACCATTGAGTTGCTTGTTACGTATCTGATATACAGAGGTCAGCGTAACACGATTCATATCATATATCAAAGTTCGTGTTTAGTAATTTTAGTTTTAGCAATATGCAACGTTTTGTAAACCTTGATAATTTTCTCTTCTTACTGCTTATGGTAACAAATTGTGCTTGTGTTTGTTCGCCAACCTTTCAGAATGTAACCGTACAAGTGAACTTTGGTGCCGTAGGAATCAGAAACCGACAAGTGACTGGCTGTATTACTCCGAAAACAGTTCGTGATGATAAAGCTCTTGGAGGAGTACGGAACATAATTCTTGCAAATCAGTCTTTGTTTGTTTTACATGAGGATGCGATAGGTAATTTTACGCTTCTGGAAGCAATTTATATAAATAGAATGGGTATTAGCACGATTGAAAAAGGAGCTTTTAACAACCTTCCCAAACTTCATTCGCTTAGTATAAGCCATAACAGGTTGATGCTTATAGATGATGAAATTCTTACAAAGGTCCCAAATTTGGCTGCTGTTCACTTGTATAAGAATCATTTGAAATATTTTGATCAACACTGGCTGGGACAACCAACAAACCTAGAAATATTAATACTGTGTTACAATGAATTACACAATGTTCCAAGGCAGGCGTTTGACATATTACCAAAGCTACGGTTTCTTGATCTATCGTATAACCGTATTGAATACATTCACGTCAAAGCTTTCTATGGTCTTTGGAGTTTACACATATTGGATTTAAGTAGTAATATAATTAATACCCTAACCCCAAATCTATTTTTACCTCTTAATAAGCTTCAGATTCTTAATTTATTTAACAATAATATTACATACGTATCGGAAAATACATTTGATAATTTAGTGGTTCTACTGGAATTGGTATTATCCTATAATCCTTTAACATGTCCTTGCTATAATAAGTTACTAAAGGGAATCGGTATCAATGTTGCAGTAAATAAACAGAATGCTTTATGGTGTATTTCGAAGCGGTTTGAAGATTTTCCGGATTGTGTAATTGCAAAAGAGACGACATGTACTGTAAATCCTGAGGAAGATCTTTACACGGTTTTGCGTTTGCAACACGATAAACAGGAATGTTACGGTTCATGGGCGATGTACATTCAGACGTATATGACTGCAGGAACCTGGTGAATGATTTGATTTGTAGCAAGTTTTCTATGTAAGTTTAAGATAATTTGTATTTGACAGATAAGTAAATATATGTGCTGTAGCAATTAAATAACGAGTCTGGCTGGAGATATATGATTTATTTTTTTTATGTCAAACTGTTCAAAATAATGCTATAAATCATCAACAATTGCGCCATTTTTGCTTTTACATGTGGGCACACCCGGCTCGGGTAGAGCCTGGACTATTATGAGGGGGAAAATAAAAATCATAACAAACACATAAAAGACACTTACTGGTAATATAGTACTGAATTGGTACTAACACTGACGAAATTCATGACCAAGAACAAGAGAAACAATAACTGAGAAGGATAGGAATTGGTCGATTTTAGTTATAGAAAGACGCGAGTTACGTTTTGGGCCTTGGAGCGGTCTTTTTAAAAACTTTTTCCAAAACTTCTTGTAACAAATTTTATTTCTTATACAGAAATTGCAATGGAATTTTGACAAACTTGATTAATTATTCTAAGTCGAAATAAAATAATAATTGGATTTAATTGAGGGCGAGTAGCCTAAGCAAACGGCAATGTTAAACCTGAAATACTCAGGACTGACTGATGGTCTTGGGGCTCCCGGGGTATTTATGTTGTCCCTAGGTCAGCTCAGAAGAAAATACAACGAAGGTACGCGTACAACCAGTTCTAGTACGGCAAACCTAATGTTAAAATAAGTAATTGTATTTCAACCTGATGATTGTCATAAACAACTATGGGTGGTGGTTTAGCAATGTTCAACAAATGTTGATTGTGCGAAAGGAGTAATTCGAAAACTATTGATTCAGCAAATGTCTTGGTCGTGAGGTAATTTGGTAGCCATTAAGTTATTTACATCCCTTTCGCTTACCATTGAATATCGGTGAAATAGAATATCTTTTTTGGAAACAAAAAAAAAAGGGGAAAGCGTTTATATAGGATTGTAGATCTAGAAAAAGCATTCGACAATTTAAACGGGAAAAAATATTTGAAATACTCAAAAAGATTGAAGTAAGTTATAGAGATAGACGTACAGTACATAGCTCACACAAAAAGTAAAGAGCTGTAATAAAATTAGATCATTAATGTAAAGATATAAATATTAGGAAAGGGAAGTGGCACGCATGTGCACTATCCCTATTAATTTTTAACTTTTATATCGAAAAGGCAATAAATACTATCAAATGCATAAAGACGCTTGCAATTATTATGCCGTGACACACAATTGATATGCTTAAATTTGCAAACGATATGACGGTATTAGTATGTAGCAAGAAACAGTTAGAAACAGCCCTTAGTGAAGTGAAAACAGTACTAACAGAGAGATAAGGTATGAACATTAACAGAAATAAAACTATAGTACTAGTATGCAAAGGAGGGGAAATAAGACAAAAACCAGAATACAGATAGGAGACGAGAACTTACAATAGGTTAAGAATTTGTGCTATCTAGCAAACCAAGTGACCCAAGAGGGTAAAAGTGAAGAAGATTTAAAAAAGAATTAGCACGTGGTCGTGCTACATTTAGCAAGAAAAAGCAACTGGTATTTTCGAAAACAAAAAACAGAAACATGGAAAGAATTGTTGAAAGCATATGTGTGGAGCAGAGCATTGTACATTGTGAAACTTGGACAGTAGGAAAAGTGGAAAGAAAAAGAAGCCTTTGAACGTAGTGCTACAGACGTATGATAAAGATATCATGGACAGACAAAGTTAAAAACAAAGAGGTACTAGAAGTTATAGAGGAAGAAGAAAGAGGAAAGACACGTTCTAAGACATGCGGTAATAGTGCGGTATATATTAGAAGCAAAAAAGGAAAAAGAAAGATAGAGGTAGATCTAGATTAAATTATTGCACATATAAATAGTGAAAGATGTAGGTTGTATGAATCTCAGGTAAAGGTGTAGGGTAGCTCAGAATAGGAAACAATAAAGATACGTGTCCAACCAGTTTCAGAAATAAAGGTCTAACTAGGAGGGCGTATTTATTCTTAAAATTGCGATTCACTCTTATGTGCTGAAGGCTATTTTGTGCGACCTGAGGAGAAAATCCTCCAATGTTTAAAACATTACTGTCCCTCCGTTGCTTCAGTCCCAGAGTACTCTTTAAAGCATTCCCGATTAATCTCTTCTAATTTTAAACCAGACTTTCTATTGCGTTTGTCTACTTAGCGATCAGAAACATATTTAGTTTTAAATATTTTTGTGTGTGCCGTTTACTTTTTTATATATTTAAATATCGTTGAATTTTATTAAACAGTTTGTTTTATGCGCTTATTTTCAAGTCTTTTTAAAAATGTAGTATCTTGAAAAGTAGTAAACTTTGAATGAATGTGCAATTAAAGGGTATATTATACGAGGACTTTTATTAAAATTTCGGCATGTGGAAACAGTGTGGCATCATATGCTAGAAAAAAATATTCATCAATGTTGACATTTGAGCTGTCAAACTAAAATGCCATAGTGGAAAAATATTTAGCACTTTGATTACAGTGTAATCTTAGAACAAATAATATTAGAAGAAGCATGACTTTAAATCGTGAGCACTTTCAAACAATAACTTTGTTTTATGTTTGATTGGGAAAAGAGTGAAAAAAGATGCACTGATGAATTAAAAACTGCTTTTGGCATAAAGAATTTACATTTTGTCGCTGCAGTCCAACTGATGAATTTTGCAAAATCGACCAACAACTTAGAAAACTGCAGAAAACATTGATGCTGTTTAACAAATTATAATGCAATCACTCTTGAGCACTTGAGCATCGACATGAAACCAATTCATCTAATTTTAAACAATCACGTAAGTGTTAAAAAGTTAATGTTCACGTTGAGTTTCCACAATTTAACTCGAAGTCAAAAAGAATCTTGTGTTAAACGGTGTCGAGAAATGCTTTAACGGTTTAACTACATCAAATTTTGGTATATGACATCGTTAGTGACGGTAAAAATTGGATATACGTATCTGAACCTAAAACGACGCAGAAATTAATTGTTAGTATCTTTATTTCAAGGAGAAACAAAGCCAAAAACTTACTTGTTAGCACAGTGTTTGTAAGATAATGGTTGCTTGTTACTCTCAAAACTGGAAAGTTGTTAATATTCCCTTAGAAAAGCATAGAACTGGGAATACGATGGTGTTCAGCCATCCATTTATTGCAGGTGTTTACTAAAATGAGAATCAGAAATAGGAAACGCCGCATCATTCTGCAACACAAAATGCAAGTCCTCACATGGGAGAGCAAACCACGAATTATCAAACCGGTCAATTGGTGAAATCAACTCATGCTCTATACAATCCCGAATTAAGTCGTAAATAGTTCTTTACATTTGCAGAAATTAAAAATCAACTTGGTGTTTAACGATTTTCAACTGTAGAAATTGCTAAAAAAAATTCTGAAATAGAATCTTTAGTGTATTATCTTAGGAATGGTAAATCTGCATAAAAAATAAATAGATGTAAAGGAGAATCTTTTAAAAATTAGTAAGGCATTTTTAGTTTTAGAATATTTTTCTTTTCTTGTATCCCGAATCTTTATAACAGCCCTCGTATTTCTGCTAGTCGATCGCGATGAGGATTTCGAACGCACGATTGGAAGTGATTCTAGTGCTTTTATTGAAGGTATACTGTATGGGAAATACATTGTCAACTGGTCCATTAAGACAATCAAATGCTGCTTACTAAATACAGGAGCTATTTTTTTCAAGATCCAATCGATCGCAAAATAGAAACCACAGTGAAAATAAGAAATTTGCAACATTTAGATACGCCTTCCAGCTATTTCTTTCCATAGTCATCACTCCGACGTAGACATTCGTGGTAGCGTGCTACCAACTTTCCAATATCCACGCGATAAAGGGTAGCGGCTTGAGCTTTTAGCCAATTTTTTACGATGGTTTGTAAAAATCTCAGCACACAAATCGTAAACCTACAACTTTATCGAATCTCCTGATCCATTCGCTAAATAGGATCATTGGTTGGTTGGCACTCGCTGCATTCCCTGACCGCCTGCATCATGAACGTCTGTATCTCCTGATTCAAAGTTCCTCCACCATTGTCGCACATTGTTGCCACTCATGAAAGTTTCATCGAACACTTTAGTTGTTCTTTGACGAGTTTGTCTGGATTGCATCCTTCAGCATGAAGAAATCGAATGAGAACAAGCGCTTCACACTGGACAGGAGACTTTATTGTTTTAGGCATATATACATGCTTACTGAGCGTTCAGAACTGGCAACTGTGACGTGACGCGATCGACGCGCATGCTAGTGACATTGCGCAACACATCTTCAGCATCATCGGATTTTCATTGTGGTTTTAATTTCGCGACCAATCAGACTTTGAAAAAAATTGCTTGTACATGTAAATTAAATTCATGCATATACTGAAAGTATCGGATGAAAATATGTTTTAATCAAAAAATATTAATGCTGTTGTTCAAAATTACAAAAAAGCATAGCTCACTTTCGTAAGTTTTTGTTTATCCTCTTGAGCGATAGTGAATTCTATCTCATCGTTTCGTCATGCTTGACTTATAATACTTATACCCTTTTGACCTGACAGATAACGTGGGCAAAAAAGAATAATTTAAATCAGTTTCTTAAAATTGTCATTTAACCATGGTTTTAACAAGCGTTATTTTTGTAATACTTGTCTGTAACCTTACAAAAACTTCGGTTGAGTGTTGCGCAATAACTTTTGTGAACACAACTGTTAAATTGACTTATGATAGAACTGGCGATACCGATGTCCAAATAGAGGGATGCATTTCACCATTTAAAACCATAGCGGTGTCTGAGCTTACGAAACAAATACTGGAATTAAAAATAAGTAAGCAGAAAATTCCAACATTTAACAGTGAGGCAATAGCAAATTTTAGTTACGGGTTTGTCATACAAATAGAAAACAATGAGATAGATACTATTAGAGGCAATGCGTTTAGCAATATACCAGGTGTTTCTCGAATTTCATTAGCCAACAACAAAATTAAATTTTTGGAAGATGCAATATTTATACGAGCGTCTAGTTTGCAGGAACTGAATTTAATGGGAAATCGGTTAACTATATTTCGTGGTGATAGTTTAGGTATGTTAAATCATCTGGAAACCTTAAATTTAAGCCACAATCTAATAGAAAAAATATCGGCGCCAGTTTTTGTATTTTTGGATGCGTTAAGGGTTTTAAACTTATCTCACAATCGCATTTCTGTATTGAAATGGAGTGCGTTTACTGGACTAAAAAATTTGGAAGGTTTAGATATGTCTTATAACTTTATCCACATCCTTCCAAACCCTATTTTTAATTCTCTCAGGATGATGAAACGTATAAATCTGTTTAATAATAACATAACATACATACATCCTGTTGTGATAAACAGTATTTCTCATGCTAAAGAACTAGTTATACTATACAACCCTTTTCCGTGTGTTTGTTATTACGAAATTCTCTCACAGATTGGTAAAAAGGTAAGTTTAAATAATGAAAGTTTGAACTGTTCAGTAAAAGTTTATAATATACCAGTTTGTTTAAATAGTTATACTACTGAATGCGTTCGCACGGAAAAAGACTTGTACAGTGAACTACACCGTGGACAACCAGATTTAGAGTGCTCCTACAAAATGTTGTGACAACCTTGGTTAAAGCGTATCTTGCAATTGCCTTTCGGTGGAACCTCGTGTTTTATTTATATAAAAATGCGAATAAATGTGTACATAATAGGACTGAAAACAACTTCGAATAAAATGATATGCTTAAGAAGTGCGTTATTTTAACAAACAATAGATACAAACTAGTTTGGCAGACGTATATATATATATATATATATATATATATATATATATATATATATATAATATATAATATATAATTTCTTCAAAGATCTATTTATTTATTTTACCGGTCCTTTAGTTTTTTTTTCTATATTTTTGCTACCTTTGTAACAATTTCATTTTCATTCGTACAAGTGCTTTTTTAGTCACTAGACGATCGGAGCTTTTCTTTCCAAATAGTTAGATGTTTTTCTTAAGAAGTTTATTTGTTTTCAGTTTCTTTTATTTTGTTTTAGTTATACCTTAGTTATTAGTTTTATTTTATTTTTGAGGCCTCGTAAAAACTAAGATCCGGCTTATTTGACCAAATATTCGTTTGGAAGAAGTTTCTAAGGGATTTTCCACATATTTTAGATTTTTCTTTTTTCTTTGATTTTTGTATTTTGTAGTTTCTTTTATTTTATTTTAGTTTTAGCTCGCGCCCTAGTTTTATTTTTATTTTTATGGTCTCTTTGAAACTAAGGTTCGGTGCGACTGAACAAATATTCATTTGGAGGCAGACTATAATTTTTTTATATTTTGTCTAATTTCTTCAAAAACCTATTTGTTTATTTTACCTGTCCTTTAGTTTTTTCTATATTTTTACTACCTTTGAAACAATTTTATTTTCATTCGTATCACTACTTCCTTAGTCACTAAACCATCGGAGCTCTTCTTTCTAAATTGTTGGATATTTTTCTTAAGAAGTTTATTTGTTTTTAGTTTCTTTTATTTTGTTTTAGTTATACCTTAGTTATTAGTTTTATTTTGTTTTTGAGACTTCGTAAAAACTAAGATCCGGCTTATTTGACCAAATATTTATTTGAAGGAAGTATATAAAGAGTTTTCCACATATTTTGGATTTTTTTCTTTTTTCTTTGTTTTTTGTATTTTGTAATTTCTTTTATTTTATTTTAGTTTTAGCTTGCGCCCGTTTCATTTTTGTGGTCTCTTTGAAACTGAGGTTCGGTGCGACTGAACAAATATTCGTTTGGAGGCAGATTATAATTTTTTTTATACTTTGTCTAATTTCTTCAAAAATTTATTTGTTTATTTCACCAGCCCTTTAGCTTTTTCTATATTTTTGCTACTTTTGAAACAATTTTATTTTCATTCGTATAAGTGCTCATTTAGTCACTAGACGATTGGAGCTCTTCTCTCCAAATAGTTGGACGTTTTTCTTAAGAAGTTTATTTGTTTTTAGTATCTTTTATTTTGTTTTAGTTATACTTTACTTATTAGTTTTATTTTATTTTTGAGGCTTTGTAGAAACTAAGATCCGGCTTATTTGACCAAATATTCGTTTGAAAGAAGTTTATAAAAACTTTTCCACATATTTTAGATTTTTTCTTTTTTCTTTGTTTTTTGTATTTTGTAGTTTCCTTTATTTTATTTTAGTTTTAGCTTGAGCTCTAGTTTTATTTTTATTTTTATGGTTTTTTAAAAATTAAGGTTCGGTGCGACTGAACAAATATTCGTTTGGAGGCAGATTATAATTTTTTGCTTATATTTTGTCTAATTTATTCAAACATCTATTTGTTTATTTTACCAGTCTAGTTTTTTACTATATTTTTGCTATCTTTGAAACAATTTTATTTTCATTTGTATAAGTTCTCCTTTAGTCACTAGACAATCGGAGCTTATCTATCCAAATAGTTGGATGTTTTTCTTAAGAAGTTTATTTGTTTTTAGTTTTTTTTATTTTGTTTAAGTTATACCTTAGTTATTAGTTTTATTTTATTTTGAGACTTTGTAGAAACTAAGATCCGGCTTATTTGACCAAATATTCGTTTGAAGGAAGTGTATATAGATTTTTCCACATATTTTAGATTTTTTCTTTTTTCTCTGTTTTTTATATTTTCTAATTTCTTTTATTTTATTTTAGTTTTAGCTTGCGCCCTAGTTTTATTTTTATTTTTATGGCCTCTTTGAAACTAAGGTTCGGTGCGACTGAACAAATATTCGTTTGGAGGCAGATAACTTTTTTTTTCTTATACTTTGTCTAATTTATTCAAAAATCTGTTTGTTTATTTTACCAGTCCTTTAGTTTTTTCTATATTTTTGCTACCTTTGAAAAAAAATTATTTTCATTCGTATAAGTGCTCCTTTAGTCTCTAGATCATCGGAGCTCTTCTTTCCAAATAGTTGGATGTTTTTCTTAAGAAGTCTATTTGTTTTTAATTTCTTTTATTTTGTTTTGGTTATACCTTAGTTAGTAGTTTTATTTTATTGTTGAGTCTGATAAAAACTGAGATCCGTCTTATTTGACCAAATATTCCTCTGAAGGAAGTATATAAGAGTTTTTCCGCATATTTTAGATATTTGTTTCTTTGTTTTTGTATTTTGTAGTTTCTTCTATTTTATTTTAGTTTTAGCTTGCGCCCGTTTTATTTTTATGATCTCTTTGAAACTAAGCTTCGGTGGGACTGAACCAACATTTGTTTGGAGGCAGATTAAAATTTTTTTTTATACTATGTCTACTTTTTTCAAAAATCTATTTGTTTATTTTACCAGTTCTTTAGTTTTTTTCTATATTTTTGCTACCTTTAGAACAATTTTATTTTCATTCGTATAGGTACTCCTTTAGTCACTAGACGATCGGAGCTCTTCTTTCCAAATAGTTGGATATTTTTCTTAAGATGTTTATTTGTTTTTAGTTTCTTTTATTTTGTTTTAGTTATACCTTAGTTATTAGTTTTATTTTACTTTTGAGGTCTCGTAAGAACTAAGATCCGGCTTATTTGTCCAAATATTCGTTTGAAGGAAGTTTATAAGAGGTTTTTCACATATTTAAGATTTTTTCTTTTTTTTTCTTTTCTCTATAATTTTACATTAATGTGAAAGTTAGTAGCCAATGATGTTTTCACCATCATCAGTTCGTAAATAGTTCACAAATCGCATCTTTGACACAAAATTTTATTAATAGAAATCAATTAATTAAGTTAAGGGATCAATGTTGGCGTTTAAAGCTTAGTAAGATTTTGGTATTGCTAGTATGTAAGTATCTTACGAATTGCATTTCTTATTCTAATTTTTGTTATCAAAAACCAAACCAATATATTAGGTTAGGGAAATTTATTTTGTGATGTTAGAGCTCAGTCGACATTTAGCGTAATCAGTTTGTAAATATTTCATAATTTGAATTATCTTTAAAAGCAGGTTTACATTGTTTATCTTATTAACTATTTTCTAGATAATTTGTTTCACAAGAAACGCTCATAATTCGATTCCAATAATTTTATTGTAATATGAAAACAACAAGATAATTTTAATCTGTGTAGATAGTTGTACAAAATAGTTTATTTTCATGTTATTTAATATTTGGTGTAGCACACATTACAATTAATCTCGTTACCAAAGGCAAAAGTTTAAATATTCTTCTATTTTGAGCAAGGTGTACAGCATATCCGCTGCAATCTTGTTATTCTGACATAAGGCCAATAAAGTTGAAAATTATAGGAACGGTATTTCACATTAGTCTTTAAAAGCTTTATTAGACTTCCTTATTCGTTTGGTAATTTTAAATATCACAAATGCTGGGAAAAACTTCAGTGCAACAGATATTCAACAAATTACAAACCTAAAAATCATATAAATAGAGGCGCAGAACGTCTAAAAAGGAATTTTGTTTTATAAAATACAAGTGAAAATAAGCTATACAACACGCTAGTCTACATAAAAGTTAATAAAGTTAGTGAAATTTAAATAAAAGTTAAATATTTCTAACCGAAGTTAGAAGGTTTACATTTTTTACACAAAACTGTTTATTTAAAAACCTTTAGTCATCCCGCTGCTTTAGTACTATTTTTTGTTTGGGTTGAACTTGATTCTATCTCGCGTTCAATTTACAACATTGAAATCTCATCTTTACAAGGAAAAAGTCATTTATGCCAAGATACTTGTACGCAAAATATAATTTAAATTAATGATTTACATAACCTGGGAATTTGATGAACGAGGCGTATCAGGGACAACAGCAGATTGCAGCTCGGACATAACTCAAAGATTAGAGGTATATTGTACCTTATAATTCGATAACATTCATATTTTATAAAGGAACTTGTAAATTTATTGAGGAACCTTAAGTATTAGGTGTTGTATGAAGGGTTCGTATAGTATACTTAAACTGATTCAGGTCAATCTATTAACATTAGTTAGGAGGAATACCACTTCTACTTGCTGTAAATTTATGAAATCTGATATATAGAGTAGTGAGGTTACTAAACCGTGTAATTACTTACTTAACGAACATCACATTTCATTCTTTTATACATATTTGTACTCATTAAAAATTTGATTGTTACACGTCTAGCTCTTACTTACTGAACAAAAGATTTATATTTCAGATCTACCAGCTCAAGGCTAGCCACAAGGGCACTACAACTCTAAGATTTTATTTTGCAGGTATTGTTTGTTTCCATTCGTTAGATGGCGACTTTGCAACATTGTGTTGGATTGCATGCAAAACCTCCCGCTGCCAAAAATTCTCGTGCAAGAAATGTTCTATTTAAGGAAATTTTGGCTGTATGTCTTTTGTGGGCATCACATCAAAACAGAAATACCCGAGTTCTTCGTAAATCCTGAGGGGAGTGCAAGCGAGGCCCTGATAAAGTTTGTAGCTTGATTTGGCTAAAAATACAGAAGATAAGCCTTGGAATCAAGGAACTTCATGTTTCTAGAAACGTATTTGGAGGCCAAAACCGAAACGATACATTGGTTCGCTTTCTATGGCGTTGGTTGCGACAAACTGATTCAGGAAATTCATTAAAATTTTTCGAAACAATGTAGCTCATTCTTGCAGTATGACTGAAACTTTAGTACTGCTAAAAGGAAAATAAGACGTATGGACATGATTTACACCGCATGGGTACGCAGACCTCATAAAAACGGCGAACCGCAACACTTACAAGGTAACCCAGGTTACTATAGTAAACATGTTGGATTTTAAAACTTGGTGGTCAAAGTTCTACAAGAAGACCTCGTTACCTATCGACAACTACAAAGTTTTCAATTTCAGAATACATATATCGTATACTCTGCAACGGTTAGCCACTTCACTGCATCAGATTTTGTTGATGGGTTGATTAACCCAACTAGTGAAAAACCATTCTCAACAGTTGAATCTCTCTTCTGAACACTCATACTCAACGAAAACTTCTATCAACTACAAGAAGATGAATGACCTGAAAAAGCTATTGCTGTACATTCCGTCAGATAAATCTGCAGCTACTTACAAAACCAACGAGTGGGCGGGATCTTAAGCGAGTTTTATAACAACCGTAGTTTAATGTAATCGAACAAATAAACTATAAATATTTTATATATATATATATATATATATATATATATATACATAAATATATATACATAAATATATATATAAATATATATATATATATATATATATATATATTGACGTGATAAGGGGTCACGAGAGGTCATTGAAACCCAAATTCTGTAAATAAATCCCAACAAAATATAAAAGAATCCGGAATAATAAAAATTTCCGTAAATTCGTGATTACGCACAGGCGTACTTTTATGTATGAATAATCGCCTTGTATGATATAAGCGTATTGTAAATAAATAGCAAGTAAGATAAGTTGTATATGTAAAAATAATTAATTTTAAGATACCTTAAAAATGCATTTATTGCGAACGCAAATCGATCATTTTAAGATAAATACAAAGCCGTCAATACATTTTTGATAAAAAAAAGCTTTTCATTTATTGTAAATAACATAGGATAATGCTAGCTTTATGCAGTTTGCTTAAGAAACTACAATCTTGTTAAAAAAAAACCAATTTTAATATTAATTTTGTGTGCTCAACTACGAAAGCAAATATTTTCTATAAAATGTAACCGCTTTTGTATTAAAAAGCAATTAAAGTTTCGGGAGAATAGTCAAATTCGTATAAACTAATTAATAAATGAAACATGTATTCCAAGAAGCGGCCCGGAATACTAAAAACTCAGAAAATGTAATAGAAATTGATCAGAAATATTTATGATCTTCGTATACATTGTAGGATAGAAGGAGACTGCTAGCATTAACTTCAGGTTTTAAACAAAGATGAAGCAGTACACATCACGAATAAGTGGAACTCGATTTTAGACGCTAATGAGATGTTTCTGGGAAACCTTGCAACATAATGTTTCATACTATTCTACTACCTTCTGGATATAGATAATTTGGCTACATAAAGAAGCGTTTATTAAGAACGAGGATTCATTCGATTCTTAAACTCGATCGCAAAATGTTATTTTGATTTAAGTGGCAAGCTGTTGCTTTGCGAAGATGATATTTGAAGTATGCAGTAAGCATACTGTAATTTAATAAAAACAATGGTACAATGAACATAGAAGTGATGTTTTAAATGCAAATTACATAAAAAATGGAATTTATTAATTACAATCAAAAAGGAAATTCTTCAATATAACGGTATTTTAAAAATTTTATTAAATTATCGAAAGGACGATTTAACCAAAAAATGTACTCTTGTAACTGCTGTTTGAAATGAAGATGTTAAATATGTAAAATCTTGTAAGCTGATTTGACGTCAATTTAAAATAAGAAGATATTTAATTACGAGGATTCTGCAAGTATTACTATTAGATTTATTTTAATTGATATTGGAGTATTTGTATTTAATTCATTGAGTCATTTTTTAAATAAAGGTTAAGTTTGTAATGTTTTATTTTGTTTGTCTTTTCTTTCTTTTTATGAATTAGAAGAAGGAAACAATTCCACTAAATTCATTAAATTAATTTATAACAACCGGAAACATTTTGTCAGTACAACAATGAAATGTGTTGACTGAGTACTCAACCAATCATGGAAATGCATCGGTTCTTGAAAATACATTCATGGGATAACGCTACTAAGTTTTTCTTTATTTTCCAAAAATTAGGTTTTCGAATAAGTTCTTTTCTTCAAACTACTGAGTGAATTGTTAACGAAAACAAATTAAATTCTTTATACATTTATAACATTAATGAATCGGGTTTCTCCGTGGTACAGAAAAAAGACGTCAAAGCCATTACTGAAACAGGAAAACATCAAGTAGTTGCTTTATCTAATGGGGAAAGGTGTGTTTATGCAACACTAGTACTGCACTAGAGCCTACGGCAGTTATACGCCTCCCATATTAATATTTAAAGAAAAAAAATACACCGCGCCTTGCAAATGGAGCATCACCTGGAAGTTTAATTGAAGTGCCGGAGTCTGTATTCTCGGAACTCTTTATTAAGTGGCTGAGTTTATAGAATACACAATACCATATAAAAATATGAAAGTTTAAATAATACTTAACGGTTTTTCTATTAATGTAGTCGTACGAAAAATTTGAAAGCAATCTTAGTGGCACCTAATAATAGTATCCTAGCGTTACAGCTACCTGAAGACGTCTCGTAGATTGCAACCATTGGAAGGTGATGTATTCAAACCACTCAAGACTCATTATAACCAAGCTCGTATAAAATGAATGCGTTGTAGTACAAAACGACAGGTTACGCAGCTTAAGCTCCCTGGTCTGTTATTTGAGGATTATGAAAACAGTAACTTTGATCAATGCAGCAAATGGTTTTGGGGATAACGGAGTTTGACCAGTGATCCTCTGAATAGCAAATCATAACCTAAGTATTATCTCTATTAAATCTGATAAGGATATTGGAGCAATTCCTAATGTTCCCATCGAAGTCGGAATGCGTTCTGTATCTTTTAGAATGCAGGTACATCTAATGGTTCGAACGATTTAATAGCTTCTATATCTGACTTATCTCCACTACGAAAATAGGCAATGTACAGTATTAGAGGAAAAAATCTAAACTATCTTAAAAACCCAAATTTAACCTCAAACCTGTACAAAACAGAATTAAAGGAGTCACAGCAGGAGTAGCTGTAAAAATAAAAAAAAAAGTACTAAAAATACCACAAGAAAACTTATACCTGACGAAGTGTGCAAAACATACAGGAACACTTAATAATTTGGAAAAATGGAAATTTCTTCAACGTCTCCGGTAGAAACTAAGTGCGATTAACAGAAATGGTATCGTTCTCTGTGTCATGACACAGAATGAGGGTACGGTACGTTGTCTAACGTATCAATAGTGGTCACTTGAAACGTGTGCTGAATGTGATGAAGTATCCAGTGCACAATTTGTTTAAGATTTTTATCGGGCATACTGTGCATTTTCCAATATCTATTCGATGTTTGATTTGAATTTTATGTTGCTGTTAATAGTGTCCTTAATACAGTGTCGTAAAAATCCAATTACCTACTATTGCCACACCCAGTGCGATTTAGCTGACGTATTGGGTTATGAAGTTCTTAAGTTCCACCACCTGGAAACTAGTAAATCTACTTAGAAAGCGCACTTGCAATAAACATAAACCATTACAACTGCAAAACTAGTCTAAAGTACCAAACAAAATGTTAAAAATTATAAATATGACAACAGAATATCCACCAGATGAATGGAGTAACGATTTTATAAATCGTGCAGTATATGCAACCTTAACCTGTTTTTGACGTTATGCTATGATTATTTGATTATTTTTTTGTTTCATGCAAGAAAATATGCTCTCCCAAAGAACAACGCTGAGAGAGAAATTGAGAGTGAAGGAGAGAGAGGGAGAGAAAGAGAGGAAGAGCGAGAGCGGGAGTGAGAGAGGAGAGCTAAAGCGAGACAGAAAGAGATAGGATGGAAAAAAGGGGAGGGGGAGAGAGAAGAGGGGGTGAGAGATAGAGAGGAAAAGGAAAAAATGGTTTGTAAATAAATAAACTCTACTTAGTACTTTCATAGCTAAACTTTTAATTTTTTTTTTCAAATTTGGCGTACACGTTTAGGCAACTAATAAAAAGAATTTGGTGGAGTTTATTTACCCTGCTTGTTTTAAAATTTTAACCCACGCACAATCCCATACCTGCCCTGAAGTAATACTCAATTCGTTAATCTTGTATAGAGTTTCCTTTCTCTTGAAGAAGTTCAACAACGCATATATTTTTACACGAAACCTCCACTAAGAAAATCATGGCCTCTTCAGATAAGTATACGGTCGAAAAAAAATTAAAAACGCTACATTAGTTTAAAAGTTTTAAATCTTGCGATATGAGATTTAAGTTGGCGGTTCTTATTACACCACTTATTAACGCAAATGTTGAAAATTTAATAAATATGGCACATAAGTACTTTGTCTTTACTAAATTATAAATTTAAGACTTAGATTTTAGTCAAAATGTTTTCCTTACCACAAGTCCATAACTTAAAGTTACTCTATTTGCACAGCAGTACTCACCTGAAACAAAATATATATAATTAATGTCTTATTAATACTGCCATAATTTAAATAAGAATAGAATAAGAACTGGCTTAAAGCAAAAAATGCTTGGAAATTTGTGGTAGTAGGTTCTACACCGCCTTTACTAAGCATAAACAAAGAGGGTAGAAGGTTTGTTACGCGTCATTTTGACGCGCATCAAATTCCTTTTGCAATTCAATCTCTATTTGTTGTTTCATCAACTACTTGTTTAAATAAAACGCCTTTTCTAAACATTTTCTGAACATTTCCTGTTGTGAATTTTGAAATTAGCATTCAGTGAGCGCTTGAATTAACCCTGCCGCAGTGAAGCTGCACTTTTACCGAGTATGGGGGATGTAAATGGTCGCCATGCTAAGTGCCCCCTGTTAGCATGGAAGGCGTGAATAAAACGGGGTGCCGCTTTGTTCCCCGAGTTTTGGACCGATTGGGACTTGTCAACTGTCTAGCCACGCATTCCCTGGGCTCGGTCCTACACCACGAGATTTAGGAATTTTTAACGAAGTTGTCTTCTCTTGGTCCGGGCGGTTTAGCCACGACCCCCACACCCTCTTGCCCGTCGGACATGACCACGATGGTAGGGAAGGCACGGTACAACGGTGTTGCAGAATTGCCCCACCGGCGTCGTTTACCTCAGTGCAAGCCCAATAGCCACGAAACTACAGCTTCGGTTGGGGGTTTGGTCTGTGGGATCGTTTTCACTTGGCTAGGGAGCGGATTTTATACCGCATCAGCACAGTCTCTTGCTCTCCGTCATGTTGTGGGTCTATTGCCACTCAGGTCACTGGGTCACTGAAAGAGATAAGTTTATCACGATCCTTCCCAGAGTAGATAGCCAATCCCTTGGCCATATATCCTAGAATTTCTCCTATCCCCCACCTGGGTAATCAACCACATGGGAGGTTATTGTGTTAGTTGTTTTACTTTTAAGTGATTTTTTAAAAAATTGCGCAATTAGGCGTTTATATAACCCCCAAATTAACATTTAAGGTTTATCAGCAAGTAGGATCTGCATATTTTCGATTGATTTAAGTATTGTTTATAATCCACTACCGTAATTTTAATGTTTGTGTTTTTTAAGGAAAAAATCTTTTGGAGTACAATAAAAATTGTATTCGCATAAATTCATATACAATGTGCAAAAAAAACAAATGCCAAAGTTATTTTACTGAATTTTGAGTAAAAATTTTACTAAATTTTTTGTGTTTGATGTGTTTGTTGTTCCACTTTTAGCTTTTCTAGTTCTGAGCTACCAGGCATTGTACTTGTTTTTTTTACCCTTTTGTGGTAGTCTTTCTCGACTAATTCTGTATTTATGGTAAGTTCTTCTAGTTTTGAACACACGTCTGAAGTTATTTTTAACATATATCTAAAATTCAAATTCTTCTTCGTTAAAACGTAATTTGGTGAGGTTTACGTGAAATGCGTGTCCTGGTTGTGTGCTATTTCATCTTTGTATTGAAGTTTGATGTTATGCAACTAATGGGATTTTTTTACTAATTACTTGGTATCTGTATTCCAGTCCGTTTTGTACTGATATTAGGCCGCATGAGTGAATGTCAGCTGAGCCTTAAAGATCTGTCTTTATGAGTCATTAGTTCATGATTGTTTCCTTCTGTTGTTACCAGACAACAATCCTCAAACAAACTTATTTCATTTCGTTATGTGAACGTTACTGAAAACTTATTTCCTTTTGTTCTGTAGCCAGCACTTGTAAAAATGTCACAAATTTTATTCCCTTTTCCTCGTTCACGATGCCACGCCCACTATGTAAGGGGTAAAACATATACGCAGCTCCGAATCCACCAGGAAGTTAGTTCATGTGATCGAAATCCAAGGACTAGTACTACTGACACTCTTTTGATTGTTATTCAAAAGTCGTCTGCTCAAGCTACGCTTAATTAAACCATACATTACACAATCAGTGTTGTTACCCTGATTAGTACACACTTATTCTCTCATTACATAGTTGGTGATTGTTATCCCTACTCAAACTTTACACGGTCAGTAATTTATATCCAGAAAAGTACACAATTATTTTATCATTACACAGTCAGTTATTGTTATCCTGACTAGCACCCAACTATTCTTTGACATCCTGACTAACGTAAACCACTCGCTTACACGTGAAGGTACTAAAGCTGCATCTCGACGACGCCGTTAACCAGCCAGGTCTTGTTAGCGAATCCACGTCGTTGAGGCATACCACCATTTCTGTGTAAATTGACTCTTAATTTTGATTACATGGCCATTTAATAAGTTATTGCAAGTTTCTGCGTGTAAATACAAGTTAATCAAACTTTAAAATGCTTTCCTTATCTCTAGCGAAGTAATTAATGATCCTAATAAAAAGGTCCACTAAGTGCAAGAGTTAATTTGCATCATTGCTAGCGTGTGTAAATATTCCCAAAGAACTTTCACAATGTTTAAATGATAGGGAGCATAATTCTTTAATCATAAATACCAGTTGCAAATAACAGGTGTTAATCAATTGTAAATATTTCTAGTGCATATTTTATCATAGTTTTAGTGAAAAGATTTAGCATTTGTGTAACCTTCAAATGCATAATAATAACAAAGAAGCTGTAGTTTATAACGTATAGTGTTGAAAACGTGTTCCATGGTATTAGTTTACGAGTTGGAAAGTTGTTTGTGAAAGATTTCTGGGTAGCGTTGTGTTAATTGGTTAACAAGTTCAACCGTTGCACAAAATAACATTAGATTCTACGAAAAGTATTTGACGGTTAAACGGGCAAGGAACGACATAGAATAAGGAAAGAATGTTTGTAGCATGTATTAGAATGGGATAAAGATATCATGTGCTAAGTGTTCGTTTGACTTTGAAAGAAAACTGTGAAACAAAGAAAGATTAATGGATTGTGTATTTATAAGAGTAGGATGATCGTTTTTTGTGTATTATTTAGAGTGGTCGATTTCATCAAGGATAGATGAAACTTGCATCTGAGGAACAGCAAAGGATTATTGGATTGCTTATATAGAAGGGAAACAGGCGATAGTTTTAAGATTGTTTAGAGAGGGTAAATGTCATTTTGGGTATAACCGAACTTGCAACACATGGTGTAAGAAGGATAGTGGATGTAGAATACATGGTAGATAGGGATAGCTAAACTCGTGGTAGGTATATGAAGTATGGAGTGAGTACGAAGTAAGAAAAGAAAAATTTTCGTATATAAGTTAGAATGAGACGACTTTAATACGTGTATTATGGTGGGCGTGTGCTAACCAAAAAACTTATTTTAGTAGAGACTAGAATTCGGCGAAATAAGGATCCGTTGCAAACCTAAAGTGTATTTTTGTGGTAAATTGTTGTTTGGAGTGTTTAAAATTCTAGGATTTCGCAGACGGTTGGTGCACGGATATGAAATTTACAAAGTATTGTTGAACCTTAGCTCGTGTGTTGTTGGAATTCAGTGGCAGTTGAAAATTTTGTTTGTGGAAGGGTCTTAAACGTTTAGAAAATTACCAAGAAGGCTAGTTTGTTTGTATTAATGCATTTACGAGAAATTTCGAGTTAAGGGGAGTAGATTTGGCTATATAACCACGAGAAGATAGGGATAGAGCTCGCTTTTGCTGGTCATCGACGCATTCACTAACATTGGCGAAGTAATTACTGTTGATTTTTTTTATCAAGTGAATTTTAATATTTGAATTAAAAGTTGATAATATCATACACAACCTGGTATAACGTGTTACGAGCAGTCTAAAATTTTGATGAAATACATTTTGACAAATACGAAGCATGTTTGAATACTGTAAATAAAGACGGTTTTATATTTTAGTGGTTGTTGCATGTTGTACACACTAATGGAGGAGAGAGTATTGATGAATCGATTTGGTGATTTACCTATGGTATGGTAGATGGACCAGAAGCATAATTGGAGGAGTTGGATGTACCGTCACTTGGCAGCCGAGAGATTTGAGCAGATGATTGCCATCACGGATGGTGTTATACTATTTGATGAGGTTTGAGAACGTGCAGTCTTTGGCGAGGACATCAAGACTTGATGATATGACTGCAGTTCCAGGTGCGATGGTGCATTCCAGGTAACAGATATTTGTGAAACGTTGGTTTTTTGTGGTTATTTGGTGTGTTATGACAATGTTGTGCCTTATGGGTATATTTTTATAAACTCTTTGGACTAAAGAGTTACTTATTCAACGTTTATGATTTATTATTTAACTATTTTATGTAGGAATTTATATTTATAAAATGATTTGGTAAGATGTAATTGTGTGCAAAGTAAGAGGGCCTTATGGTAATTTGCAGTGCAACATTTAGCACGAGTATTTAATAGTCTTACTATGAGCTCATATTAAAACCAGGGATAACGTAACACGTATGGTTAAGCCCTGTTACTTTAAATTGTTTACTATAAGATAGAATTTTATTTCGAAAATAATTTGAAAGAAAATGTAATATTTAAAAACGAGGTTGTAAGTAATGTTAATGATGTGTGAATTAACAATTGATAAAGATTGTTAGTATAGAATTGTTCTGTTTGAATAAATCGAGGTGAGTTGTCGTTGGCGAGTTTTCTTTGGTAGGATAGAAATGTAGTATTTTCTTAGATAAATGCAGAGCAGCCATGGTAAACTTCACAGAAGAAGTTGAGTTTTTAATTGTAGCAAAAGCACGGCAGTAGCTTTTATGATTAATGTTTTATCGTAAAACATGCCTTTTACCCTCTTCAAATGTACGAAATTAATGGTCGTGTTTCACACTATCTTATAGTAACCCCGGAAAGCCATAAATTATTTCTTATCTATCTCGGTTTTCTTATATTGCATTTTTAATAGCCGAGCGAGTTCCTCGAACAGGAGCGTTTTTATTTATAGTTAGTTTATACAATATTTCTTAGTATTTGATAAAGAATTTGTCTTTATTAATCACGAATTTAGGTTTTATTTAAAACTTTTAAAATGAAGTTAAATGATATATCGACACACACGGAAGTCAATTTAGCTGATGAGGGTTTTGTCCTTAGGCTTTGTAGATGCAACTAAATATTGTTTTTATGCGAATATTTTACACACGATGCGTTTACCAATTACGCCATCAAAACGGATGAAAGCAATTGAAAAATTATAAAATCTAAATCTTGAATGTAAATATCTATCAACCTAACTTTCAATTACGTGTAGTATATTTGCCAATCATATCTGATACTGTCAAGTTTTTGATTTATGTCAGATATAGATAGGAAGCGTCGCTCAAAATCACATATTGGTTAATTGCACAAGGCAAGTTGATTAATACTAAGGTATTAGTTAATAAGATGAAATAATAACTTAGATTTTTGTAAAGTCTAAATTTCAAATTATGCTAATAATTGAGAGATGGAAAATAGAAGGTTCCGGATAGAATTTGAACCTATATTTTGGCATTTCGCAGTTATCAATTACGCCATCGAGCGTGGTAACATGATTTAGATTTGAATAATTCCCCAAATGTTGTCACACACACACAAGCCATGTATAAATCATAAAAGCAAGTAAACTTTGCTACGTACCTAGATGTAGCCGGAAGAAAAATAAATACCAGGCTAACTACCAAACGCGGAGAGTGGGGGATTCACCTAAATTCCAAGAAAAAACACATTGCCCACGATTATCTATTAACCATAAGAATAAATAAAGGATTCTGCACAAACAAGCAAAAAAAAATAAATTAAACGTTACTATTTCACAAAAAAACAATTATGTAATATGAACAGTTTAGTACTTTAGATACGAAGTGCGAATCTCGTATTTCACACAAAATAAAATTAATCAGCAGTAAATAAACATGTGAGCTTTTGTCAGGTGTCTTTAAATTTTCACCCAATACTTTTTGGAAAATAAGCTTATCAGTAAGAAAGAATTAATGTGTTAAAGCTTTTGATAAACATTCTTTTTAAATTGTACATAATACCGTTTGTAAAATAGAACAATCAGTAGAAAAGAATCAGCGTGTGTCTGCCAAATCTATTTAATCATGGTACATCACACCTGTAGAGCGATAACATCGCTTCGCAGCCACAAACAGTAGTTCTACAGTGTCAATGTTTCTTATCAGTTGGTCTACATACAAAAGCAGTTGGTTTACGTCAACGCACAGTTGGGCCTACATAAAAAGAGAGAACCAATTTGGCCTCCAGCTAAAAGCTAAAAAGAGAATCTTATTAGGATGGGTAAGCGCGGGATAACCCACCAATACACGTAAGACACCTCCTACTTGTCGAACAAAAAACAAACAAACGTGCATTGCTTTTAAAATACGGTGACGAATAATGTAGATAATATTTCGACGCACAAGCTGCAGAATCAAATTCAACATTCGTTCAAATGACACGAATTCGAAATGCAAATCCTCGCTCATCGAAGCGCGATTAAAACTGAAAAACACGATTTTCTCGGATAGTGCGCGACCTTATTTCAACAAGTCTTTACATTGAAACAATAGAGAAAACCATTATACGCGGTCATAATGTATACCAAGATAACGACTACCTAAAACAGTATATACACTATTTAATTGTTGCATAAACTTGTCGTTTCAAAGCAACTAGATTTAAGTTGAGGGATTATTAGAGAGCGTATTTATTATTAATTATGTTGAAGGATTTAACAATAGAAACTGAATTTATTTGAGCGAGTATTGAATTAACCAGGGAAATTTTAAAAGCAAAATTGGAACGTAAGAACTTTTTTACTTGAGTTTATTTAAAGCTGTTAGACGATGTACAAGTAACAGAGCAATTAATATCTTGTTCATTAATTAGCTAGAATCTATCCTACCTACAAAACAATTGTAATATTTTTTATGTTTATCATGCACATTTCTATAATATGCATCATTGTCTTGTTGCTACGGTGACACTTTGAAATAATGCGATTATAGAATAGGCTCTAGCGCTCTCCTTATCGACAACCACACTATTAATTCTGGATCAGTTATTATTCTCAGCTGTGGACACTTGCGTTTTAGTTTTACCAGGGTGAAAGTCGTCGTACATTATCTACAATCATAGCCACGTGTTTGTGTGCCTGGTGTTGTAGAAAAAAAGAAGAATATTGGAATAACATCATGAACATCTGGCATTATTATTAAGCCTTAGAAATTTGCGTTTTATTGAAAATTTCTTAAAGAAATAATTTATTATTTGTTATAATCAGAAAAGTTGTTTATTCAATAACGTCAGTCATGTACTTTGTACTGCAGATATAATATTTTTAACGTGTTAAATATTTGTTGAATTATAGTTTATATTGGTACTATTTTAAGAACACCTTGAATATTTGCGTTTGTAAGATCGATATCAGTACTGCCAACGATTAAATTAATTTTCAAGTACAAAACTATCAATAGAACACACTTTGGTGTTAAACTTTCTGAACAATTATTGTAAATAAGTCCGGATAATTAATACTTAGTGGGAAATATCTCACAAAACAATAAAGTTTATAACTTTAGAAGCGGATGTTCCTAGTTTGTAAGGAAACTAAGGGAATAAATTTATGTTTACTTATGCTTTCTAAGTAATTTGAAAGAAACTAATTTATGAATTTTGAACTGTAGTAATAAAAACCTAGTGTATTAAAGCACTATTTTGAGGTTACTATAAACAGATAGCTACAAGAAGAACCGATACAAAATCAATGCAGGTGATATAATCCATTTGAAAACTTTGTGTGTGGGCATTTAAGAATTTGTGGTTTTGTGTTTTAATTCAGAGCTACCCAGAATGGCTCCTGGATCCAAAGGAAGAGCTTTAGTTGACATTCAAGAATAAGAGTTTTGGTTTTTGCTTTGTACTTTCTGGCTGATTTAGTAGGGAAGTGGAATTTCAGGATATCGGTAGCGTAATTGGTAAACGCACAGTTCCGGCAAAACTGAGATGCAGGTTCAAATCCTGTCCAAGGCCTTATATTTTCCTTCTTTCAATTACTAGCTCGATTTGAAATGATCATTTGGGCTTTACTTATAAAAGTCTAAGTTATTATTTCATCTTATTAATTGCAATACGTTAGTATTTATCAACTTACCTTGTGTAAAAAACCACTTATAATATTTATATATATATATGACTCTAGCTTGTTCATTTCAGCAGAGTAATTGTGATTAAGTTGGAAACCAACGAAAAAAATGCATTCTGAAACTTCTCAGATTCATAAGTATATATATATATATATATATATATATATATATATATATATTTGTTTTTATTTTTTTGCTTCTATTACGAACGATACTAATAAATAGAACTCGGTGTTGGTTTTTGGGATGCTTTCGTTCGAAAAAACTATATACTATATATCCATTTATTTATCACTACGTTTCGGGTATTTTTTTACCCTTAATCATGTGCTAAAAAGGAGTGAAAACAGCTATAACTTTACAATTATGTGTTATACGTACATTAATGTGGATTCTATATAAATTTAAAGATTATTAACTAATAACTAAAACTATTTAACAGCTTGTAACGTTGACGTTGACATTAAATGTCAAATATTAAAAAAAATTTTACATGTGCATACTTTGAATAGGTTGGTTAGTCAAAAATTAAGATTTTTTTTCAGAATTATGTGAAACTGTACTGTAAAATTGTAAAATTTAATGTTGTTAGATGGTAAAAAAAAAAATTAAAAGTGTAAAGTATATACGTATATATTTACATACATGCGAGAGCATGTTATCATTTTTTTTAAATAATACATAGTACGTGTCAACAACAAATTACTACTATACATACGTATAAATCTGTTTGATGTAAAGAATGTTAAAGTTATTAGCGGTGAAAAAGTAGTGAATATATTGTACTTAGATTTTGAGTATCGGGTTTTTCATTCATACTGTTTTTTTCTTTTTGAATGTGATATGCTTCTAAAAATATGCGTTGGGAATATATTTCTTCTGTATCAAGAATTATAGTTTCTGAATATTTTGGTGAGTGTTTAGTTGATTGTATGTGGTTAGATAGTGCACATGACCTTTTTCCTATTTTAGCGTCCGACTTGTGTTGGCTGATTCTATTTTTTAACCATTGGCTTGTGTGATCTATGTAAAAACTATTGCAACTACATTGGATTTTGTAAACTATATATATATATATATATATATATATTCTTATGCCGCCCCCCTTCGTCACTTTTTCTTTTTGTTTGTCGTTGGGCGCCTTTTCTTATTAATTTAATGATTTTATACGATGTGCAAATATCTATTTCACGCCACTTACTTTAGCAACGTTTGGTTGGTTAATTAAATCAAAATTGTTTTTAATATGCCTCGACTATATGAACTCTTTCTTCTCAGGGTATCCACCTACTTACCGTGGGTTCAGTGGTAAGTAGATGTGCAATGCCCAACCAAACTGCACTATCTTTTGTTTTAGTACCTTTTTTAGAATTTACTTTTGTATATGCCAAATTTTATGTGATCCACGTAGCCTTGTGCCAAATTAATTAATACCACAAAATTTAAGACTTTGACGTTATAATACACTGTACTCACCTGGATTATACGTCGTTACTGGCCTCTCTTAATGCTGGCTCAAAAACCTTTTCGCCGTATGCGCCTTCACAAGGTTTCACTATCACTTTGAACTGCCGTCTAGTCTCCAGGTACCTTTTCTTTAATTTTGTTGCGCCCAAATCTGAAATAAATATAACCCGAATTTAGAATTTAGAATACCCTTTTTATCTACTTCCCCTGCGCTGATTCTTCCGTAGTAATTTCTTCTTTGATTTGTACCATTCCGCCTGCTACTCTTACGCTGCCTTCTAAATTTTCTTCTCTCGTTCTAAATCAATCCAAATCTATCCTCGTTTCTGTTTACCACTCAATCCAAATCTATCTTCGTTCCTATTTACCACTCAATCCAACCATATCTTCGTTCCTGTTTACCACTCAATATCCCGCTACACATAAATCCATATCCAAATCAATCCTTATATTCTTCACTCTTATGTTTCTCACTCGATGCCTTCTACCTATAATCTCGTTCCAATCCAATCTTATCTTCCGCCGGTTTGCTGTTGCACTAATTCCAATATTACCCTTTATTCGTCGCCGCTATTAATTCTTTATACACTGATGCTTTTCTTTACTCTTCTGTTATAAATCAAACTCTTACAATTCCAACACATTTATTTAATCTTCCAAAAATATTAACAATTTAGCGCAGTTTCATAAAACACGTCTTTACACAAAAATAATTCGAAAACGATTTTCTTTGTTTACAATCCTAGGTGATAATTACAACATTTTCTGCCTACTCTGTTACATGTTATATAAAATAAAACCATCCAATAACATTTTATCACTGAGTTCGTGTCACAAATACCTTAAATTTTGTCTTTTACACTTTCCTATTTTATACATAATATTCTATCATTGGTCCTAAATATTTCACAACCCTTCAATCATATTTGACACTGCTATTACTTATAATTTTGAGATTACATGTTTGTCCAAAAGTTGATTCTAGTAAAATAAAAGCCAAAATAATTCACATATGAACCTGGATCTGCGAGGTTAATAGTGGACATCCATAGACGCATCCGGTTTTCGGTTGGCAAATGTACGTTCAATGGCCTATTAAATTATAACTCAGTATAAAACCTTGAGCACTGTGTATTATATCCCGTCATCAAGTCATTATAATTTACGTCTTGGCACTTACATTTCAACTAATATTTTAAATACTTTAACGTATGTAAAGTACGGCAAACATACATTTTAAAATTACGGGATCTGATATATGGATTATTTTATTTGGCATACACTACCTTCTACACAAAACCACCCTTAGAACCCTTGTGGCTCCTCCTGACATTACAATATATATTATATATATATATATCGTTACGATATCGCCCTTCGTCAGATGTACAACGACCAATTGCCTGCTGATCGCCACCTCTCTGTGCCTTTAAAATAATTTAAAATTAACACAATTATATTTATGCCTCCACTAGATCAGTGATACACCGTACAGAGTGAACAACAATATGATAACGGAGAATTTTTACCCACTTCCTTCTAACACTCCGTATACCGGAATAAGACAAGCGAAATTCACCAAATTTTGTATAATAAACGAAGAAAATTTACAATATACTATTTACATAACTTTTGAATCAGAATTAATATAAATATTCCTATCAAATTTGTTCATTACGAAGATTATAACCCTTTTTACACTTTTTCATATCACTTAAAGCAAGCAAAAAGAATTGTAAATAGTCCCTGTATGTTTGTTGTGGTTTGTTTAGTATTCTTCTTAATCTTCTTTGGGGATTAAACCACTCATAGTTTTTTTATTATTTTGAAAACGATCCTAGGTCATGGATCGAAACGTTAATAAAGATAATTTTAAAAACTATGAGTGGTTTAATCCCCAAAGAAGATTAAGAAAAAAGAATTGTATTTTACCATGAATGTTTCGTTGAACGTTCAAAGAACTAATCCCCTTTTAAAATGTACCTCTGCCTATCAACCAAAATTTTGTTGATCTATAAGTGATTGAACTTTTGCTTTCCACCTACTTCACATTTCATGCTGACGTAATTTGATAATAGTTAAATAAAACTTATTTCTATGAAGAGGACTTCTTACGTTGGTGTACGCTTACTTAAAGTGTATTGTAAAGCGGAAATTCTTATATGAAAAAGCACCACAATTGCATTTGCATAAATTATATGACCAGTCATTTTAGTTAGATGCAAATAATTGATAAATTTAAAATGTTCTTTTTTTCTAGGTACATGCATACTTGTGCAATTATGGTTAGAGCTTAGTTTTTTTTAGTTTTGTTGTATTTGTTATAGACTGTGATATTTATGTTTGGGTAATATAGTTTAGGTGAATGACTTTGAATTTTGTTGTTATTTGTGTTTATTTTAAATTCGTAACAGGTAAAAAAATATACACACAAGACTCCATCAGTATATATTGCAAAAAAACCCATTAAAGTCTTCCCTTGGAACACCCATCTTCTAGGGAGACTGAACTGTATGTATGTATGTAAGTATAATATCTTTATTTATTTATTTGTTTACATGAAGTAGTTAGCAATTACCCCAGCTGAGTTTAGGCTGTGAAGCACACTTTTACACTTAACTAGGAAATTGAGGTGGGTTGGCGCTCAACGACTTTATATTAGTCAGAAGGTTCAAAGACCTCTCCAGGTAGAAATAGAGTATTTAATGAAAGGGTGTCCCTAAAAAGATTTGCATTTGTTCTCATAAAACCTACCGCTTAAAGCTAACTGGTGTATTATTTACTGTTACGTCTCATTTGCAGAGTAAAATTAATTCAGGTGACAAGCATCAATTTAGCATGTAACAAATTTTAACGTGCTAAAAAGTCCTTAAGTACTATAATATTAAAGAAGTTTAGTTTCAATTCGTTTAAGACATGACACACCATGTATAATGTTTGTTCTTTCCTATCAAGTCGAAGTTATAAATTAATGTATATTGCAAAACAAACGTTTAGTTTTCGTAGTTAAATGTACTAAAAAGAAAGGACATAAACTTTTAACCTTGTAACGAAGCGATGGGTTTTCAGCTACATTTAGTTGTTTGCGTTCCATTATACTGTGATAAAACTGAATAAACAATATCTGGCGCAAATTCGTTTGTCTCAGTCTTGCTTTGCTAGGATTGACGCTTAAATCCGACAGTTGCTTGCTATTCTTAATCTAGACAACATGTCAATAAATTTAGCCACGAGCGACTGGAAGCTCGCTTTATATATATTTTATATAGGTGTCTGAATGAACAGGCACAAGATGTTGGAGCAGTCAAATCAAGTGCTCAACAACGTTTTTATGGTAACGTTTTATAATGACGTTTTGATAGCTATATTTAAATAATTACTCTTAATTACTTGGTTTCAACTTTCACCTATCCACGGGCTTTTATTCTATAACAAAGAAGCGTATGCAGAAATTCTCGTTTGCCGCAACGAAATTAAGAAAATAATAATAAGTAAGCAAATATAAAATGTTTTAAATTATTAGGTTACAAGTTTGAATTCTGTTCTAGACCTTATGTTTTCTTTTTTTCAATTACTAACTCGATTTGAAATTATCATTTAAGGTTAGTTTAAAAGCCTAAGTTATAGTTTCGTGTTATTGATTAATATATCATATGGATATGTGTATTATTGTATTGCTGTAGGTAATTTTTCATTGAGTAGATTGCAGAGACCATTATCTTTCATATACAACAGATGATTCTGTACATATTCAATTCTTTCCATGTAGTTTTTCTGTATTCTAAAATAAAGACGATAGTTATATCAAACAAGAAATAATAAAAAAAAAACACACAAAAGCGTTCAAAAACAGACGGACTTACACAATACGCTTGCCAACATAAATATAAAGATACACAACATAAGCCCGCATTTGACGCGTAATCAAACACCCTTACATACATTCCTACACAACTACTAAGATGTACACAAAGACGCTATACACACAAGCAAACAAAAAAAAACAAAAGAAAAAGAAATGAATAATTTTTTAAGCTATTATTAATGCCAAGCCAATATTTTATAGTTTATCTACTTATAGTTTTAGTTTGGAAAAATTAGATTGTCTAAAGGAATCAAAATTTCTATTTTTTTATGCTAGCTAATTGTAGTGATTCATGGTGAGTACGTCATTATTAATATTAGTAGGTTGTTTTTTTAGTTGTTGCTTGTAAGCAAGCATTGAATATAAGCGAAAATTCAGACAGTAAACAAGAGTTTTCTTTCAAGCCAGCAGTCACTATTTTGGAAAATTATAAAGAAGGTCGTTAATAAAAGTAATATAAATAACATAAGATTCAAAATTGTATATTTAATTATTTTATTTACTTCCCAAAAAGTTCACTATCAGCTACCGCAGCTTTTAGTTTGCAGTACAAAATCAAAAATTTTCTAGAAGGGTAAGTCTTTTCTATGCAAGTGCCATTTTACAAGCAGCACAATGAAGCAGTGCATTTTTGGTTAGTTTGCAATGCTTTATATTTACACTTGATACAGATGAACGTTAGGCACCAGTGTTACCTAATTAATTTTCTCTCCAAGCTGTGCGTGTAAATAAATTCGAAGTCCCTGTGATAAAGAAAGTGAAATCGACAGTCTTCCGACTAAGCTAGGGGTCTATTCCTTGGGTAGAGCAATCAGGAATGGCCGTGGGTTTCAAAACAACAATTTGGAGCTGACGCATAATTACAAAAAAATAAAGGGGTTCGGTGGCGCCACCAAGTCCTACGCTTAATAAAGGCAAAGGGTACCCTAAGGGAGAACTTGGAAACCCTCAGTGGAAAACATCACATTGACTGCGAAAACGCGGGATCTGAAAACTATTATCAGAACAAATAAAGGACACAAGAGATGCACTCTTGCTACCTTGTATTGTAAAGAGAAAGAGGTTATTATTAATATTAAAACTTTGAATGTAAACGTTAAAAGGAGATTTAAAGACCATACTTCTTGGCAACACTGTTCAAGTAATTTATTTTTAAGTCACAGCTAGTAGTCTTACCTTTTTTTAATGGAACAGATTTATGAATTTTAATTTAGTTTCCATATTTTGGACGCACTTGCCCAAAATAAAACAGTTAATTTCACTCAAGTGATATTCATTTAATTAACAATTATTCTCTTTTGCTCAAAAATTTTTTTACAAAAATATACAATAAAAAGGATTGTATAATCTTTTATATATATATATATATATATATATATATATATATTGTAGTGGTTTTAAAAGGTTAAATTAACTATAAACAAAGCATTTTGAAACACCCTGTATAGAGGAAACAACCCGAATTTACGTGCGAAATTTATTTCATTTAGTTCAGTTTAATGTAACAAGTATTAACAAAATTTTTACAAATAATGATTAAAATTTAGTAGGTTCGCAAAGAGAATAAATTTTAGAAGCCAATGCAATTTATTTATTAATTTATTGGAGTTTAATTACGTCTAATACGCATAAAAGCATGAAAAATCAATAAATCCAAGGCGAATAGCGTTCGTTATAACAAACAAATAAATCGGTTGGGTTGAAATACCATGAAAAGAAGCTCCTAGAAATGTTGTGTTAAAACGTCAGTTAATTAAACACCTGCTTGTTTCTAAATGTCAAGTTCCTCTTATTTTTATAGATAACAAACAAGTTTCAAAGAATATCGGGTAAACGGTTGGAGGGTTCGCGTACATATTAACTAAAAGTTTCCTTAAAGTGCAGAAAGGATAGAGGGTCAATGAGACAGACATGCGAATAGTACATTTCAAAAAGCAAGTATTCAGTCCACATGGGGTCAATAGAACGCGGACAGGAATATCGATTCTCTACCACTCAAACAAGGTTAAAATGAAACAGATAATATGCATAAGAAAGGGACAGCGTTAAGATAGGCGGGATTTTGAAGACGTCAATGCATATACTATTGGTCGATATCGTTAGTTTTAAAACAGGCAAACACGGGGATATTTGAAGTCGGGTTTATTGGAAAATATCGTAACGACGCACTAAATTTCGCAGATTTCGGAAACGGTTGAAACAAAATTTTAAGAACGTGTTGTGTTAAATTAGATTTTTCACGGTAAGAGGGTCTGGAGAGGTTACAGTCGAAGCATATAAATAATTGACGAATTAGCACGGCTCGCTCTCTTATTTCATCGTTCCTTTGGCATTTTGATCGCTTCAGACTACGTACTGAAAGTTACCACGAGCTTGTAAGTATAGAAAATTATTTTAAATTAAATAGTACGGTGTTAGCTTCATAATTTGTACGCGGATAGTGCCGAGTCTAAGATTTATTGAGGTGCAATTTATAATTTTTTAACAAGCTCGTGTAGTGACGTTATGTAACGTGAATTAAATTAAACAATTATCAAAGAATAGTAATAATTGGATTTGGAGTTGGATGTATCGTGTATGAACAGCGTTCCAGCACAACTTAGAGGATGTTCAACTACTAATATCTGGAGGCGGGAGCAAAGCAGTACCACGAAACAACTTAATGGCATCATCAACGAAGCAGGGATATTCAAGAAATTCCAGGTAACGCTTTAGAATTTGTTGTTGTTGATAGACTATGAGGGTTATTGTGATGGGTGAGAGTTAACTATGACGGTATTTTACATTATTTGGCGTATTGAAAGTAATACGTATAACTAACTTTTATTGTGGTATTTAAATCAAAATATAAAAGTGTATATAAAGCTGATTAACATTAATCAGGAATTTAAATATATTTTTGTTATGAGTACATGGGTTTTTGTTGTGTTTGTAATAGGAATATGCCAAGTAAAGAGCATACATTAATCATAATTAACTGGGTTATCATGAGCTCACCATACTCCAGAGTTTCCTAATTGAAATTAATTATAAATAAAGAAAGAAAGATAAGGTATTATTCAGGGCCCATTTACTCAGGTTACATTCAATGTGTTTGATTTTTCTAGTTAAAATTCTGGACTTTACAAAATAGAGTTTATTGAGGTGTAACTTGACCACTGAGATGTAAATAATTTTGAAGTTTTATTTGTAAATAGTGGAAAATAAATGTTGTATGATTGTTGTATTATTTTGTGGTTTTATTGAGAGTGTGCGTGAACGATAGAGAGTATGAGAGTGAATCTAGGTATACAAGAGGAGGCCCAATTGAGCTAGCCAGGGAAGCAGTTGAAGAAAGCAATTCAATCGAGGAAGCTGGACTCAGGGTAAGAAATTAATGTTTTTTGAAATTTTTTTTATTGTGTGAAATTTATTTTCGATTTTGGAAAATAAATAAAATTTTCGAATGTTATTTTTTTCTGTCGATTATTTAGAGACGTTCCACGGCAATTTATGACGCCCAATTCGTGAGGCTACGATATTTATAAGGTCCACGGCAATATATATATATATATATATATATATATATATTTTTAATGAGAACAAGATAATTATCTTAACATAACCTTAAATATGCCCGATTGATACTCAGATCTGTTTATCTTAGTTCACAGTTGCTACTGGTATTTCTAGTTCAAGATTGAGGATATTTATCATGTCTAAACATTAGAACTGCTTCAATTTCTGTAAGTATGAATTTATAAGTTTACTTAATAGACTTTATAATTCCAGGTAATAAACTAAACGACGCATAATGTAAACAGTAATGTGGATAATATTATTATTTCCAAACAGCAATTTTTATTGCAAGCTTAATGTAAACAAACGTTAAGGTTAACGTACTCACTTAAATATGAACATTGTTTTCTTTAACAACTTCTATAAAAATAGCTGTTCCCGGTCACGTCCTAAAGCTAATCGCTTACCTTTGTCTGTTATGCGTATGATGAAACGTCACAAGAAAAACACCTTGCTGTCGCCATATATCCCGACTTACAATTAATGGACAAGCAACATTTATTGCAGGATTTTGCTGTAACAGCAACTAATGAAAGTGATAATCTTACACATGATTCTCCTTTATGTAAATAATTCTTCAACAGAGATTGTTTTCGTGTTTCACGAACCACCAAAGCAAAACAGCTTGCACAAGGACGCCATATTTTTCCTTTATAACGAAACGAGACTACATAATTTTTTATAAATTTAAAGTTGATTTCTGATGAGCGCTATAATTCAATTATTTAGTATTAAGTAATAAGTAATTTTATTTGATTACCGCTAACAGGGAATAATTAGAATCAAGTGAATTTAGCACTTGAAGGTACAACTTTGATGGCTATTCTCATATCGCTCGATTGGTTCTTTTCAAAACCCATGTTGCTGCTATCGCAACAAAAACCCGAGAGCGAATGAATACGAATTTACGAACTAACAAGACGACCAAATATTCATGTTATTTTAAGCATAGTTCAAGTAACCATCAGTTAAGGAACGAGTCTTTATTATTTGTTTTAAATAGTACTCGACTCGTGATTGGATAATAAGGTAAATAACTGAATAGTAATTGATATTTGAGAATTAATTACTAGCTTGAATAAGTGTCGCATTAAATATAGTAACCAAAGAATATACGCATGTATGAACGCCAAAAAAAATGTTACAAGTTTTTCTATTATTGCACGTACAAATTGATTCGCACCCAGATATAAAACTATAAAATACATTGTTGTTATTTTTATCTTATGGTAACTATTATTTGTGCTTTTTTACTCATACAATTTCGAACCCTTTAATTTGCCATTTCTTCTTTTCCAACTTTTCTCTATATTACAATTAGTTCGTAAGGAAAAGGAAATTGAGTTGTTTGTAATTGACTTTTTGTCTATGTGATTACCCATGAAAAGGTCAAGAAAAGCAGCAGTTGCGTATGCACACGATTGCTTCTCATAATCTACAACGTTACAAAGGGTATTGGAAAACGATTACAAAACGCGAGATCAAAGTACTTTGGAATAAAAAATTTATATAAGGGTTAAAATTAAAATAAGGGTTAAGGATTAAGCAAGGATCTCCTGAAATTCAGTACTTAATATCCTGTTATACCGCTTTCCTACAGTTGCTAGAATGTCGATAAACCTATCCTGAAGTACGATGCTATGTAACAGAAAACTGGCTTGTTATTTTTTTTTTAAATACTGAATAAAATACGACAAATTTCTAGCACTAAAATTATGTTTAGAATGTGCATATACGCAAGACAACTAACTGTTCATGATATTGACATAGGCTGTTACAAATGCTGATAGGGTATTCCATTCATATCCTAATCGCTTCTATTACTAAAGTGGTACATGTGATTTGTGATAGAATAGACATGTTATGTAGAACTCTGCAAACATTAATAAACTTTATGAAACTAATCCATTTGGCGTATCAGTGCTCTAATTATGTTTGTAAACATTAGTTTTCTATCGGTTAACAAATTTAGTCACTCTTTGGTTAAAATTTACTATTTTACTATTCGTATATTGTGTACAACTGTCATCATACGTTATTTGTGTTTGCTGATCCTTCGTTCAGATAGTGAATATTATAGAAAATTACCAGAATGTAATTTACTAGCTTCCGTACAGATTAATACGCCGAGAATTCAATATTTAATGTATATACCAAAAAAAACCCTTTGTATTTAGCCTTTTCAGTAAAGTTCCCTGCCAGTTTTTAGGATTAAGTTAAAATATTAAGGTTACCGTCCATAATTTATCTAGTGTAGAATACACTTAATACGACTTATAATTATTAACATTCATCCAATTGTATGTGAAATCTGCACGCACTTCAGAAGTATTAAGACCTAATTTTACACAATCGTCAAAAAATCACTTTGCGGTTTCATTTTCTATTTAAATTACTTTAGTTATAACTTTAGAATGCTCAAGATTACTCAAATACTCAAAAAATGTCACGGATATAAAACAATTCAGAATCGAAAGTCAATGTTTACACAAACCCTTAATGAATCTCATAGATCTAGTCCACCACGATATGTAAATCTTTAAGGATTATTGACGAACAATGACTATGGCTTCCTAAAAAGAAGCTTCATATTTCTTCAAACACTATAAACAATTTTGCAAACAGTGACCCATGCTGAGACTGCATCGGCAGGCAAATTAAATGTTTGAACTCATATAATTTAATTAAGATGATAGGTTCAATGAGAGTGCTTAGAACTTTGTATAAAAAAAAGGGTACAGCATCCATACTTTTGTAAAAAATACCTATTGGGGGTAAAGTCACTTTAACACAATAAGAAAACTTACGGTAGTGTTGATCATGTAGTAAATCGCAAAAAACGGAACGGGATATTTTCAAAATTGTATCCTCGATGCATAATATTTGGCTATAATTAAATGACTGTGTTGTGACGTATGAATGGAAATGTATTGTACGAAATATATATATATATATATATATATATTGCTGTGATAAGGGGTTGTTTAGGGGTGTATTGAGTAGTAAGGGTCGTGTAGTAACTATAAATAGCAATGGGAATCAGAAAACAGCATTTATTTAGCAGAAAAATAAGTAATTCGTACATTATGTAAATAGCAAGCATTTAACACCCTGTATATAGACCGTAATTAACTTTAAATAATGCCAGCAAGCACATCTTTCGATAATAGAACGCGCATTCAGTTGAGAAATAATCGTACATGTAATTGAACTACGTTGAGGAGTGTTCAACAAGCTTATAAAACAAATACGCAGAAAATAAGAGAAAACTTAATAAATCCTTACGCAATTACGCTTGTGATAAAGAAGGAACAAGATGCGCTTTGATAAAAAAACGCACTTTCAAAGATCAGTCTAAATAAATACATGAACGAAAACAGCACTAGAGTTACATCATTTATTTTTGTACAATTATCCAAAAGCATTATCTATATAAAACAAACAGACGTAAGGTAAGAGTCTGGCCACGATAACAAATAATAAGGCAATCAAAGATCGCAAATAAACACCATGACACGGAAATCCGAAAGAGTATCATTAGAAATCAGCTTGAAATATTGAAGACAAACCTGGTTGGTCGCGACAATCTGCAAGACTGTTTGTAGTGGGAAAAGCTATATAACACCCACCGGTGATAAGGTAGGTCAGTTTCCACTTAAAGCACGTTGAATCCACATCACTTTTAACCAGAAATCTACGCGTCAGATAAATAAAATTTATAATATAGAGAAAATAGTGCTGCATAAAAATTGTGTTAAGAATATATGAAAAGTTTTTGCCGTTTTTTTTATAGAAAACGTGAGTAGAAATTGGTTAATTAATTTAAATTAAATATTTATAATGATATAGGGCTTCTAATCTGCGTCGAAAACAATTCTAATTTTAATTTTGGTATAATTATGGGACAATTCTAATACGCTGCTAATTTATGATTTAAGGGAAGAGATTTAAAGCATATACAGAGAAATATCGAATAAAGCAAGAGGTGATTTTGGAAAACAAAAGGGTAACTGTACTGAAATATTGGTTCGACAGAGCAGAGCATTGGTATTCGACTGAGAACAAGGGGGTGTTGATCCACAACACGAAACAACATATCAGGAGATCACAGGTCAGATCTACTTAATTTTAAGGAATCTTTTCAATTCAAATTTTAATACTGAATTTATTAAATTTATCTAAAACTTGTAAAGAGTCAACAGGTACATTGCATACGTTTAAACTTACGTAATAAATCGTAAAAGGGTCTTGAACGTTCCAGATTTTTTTGTAAAGGTATAGTTTTTGGTGACTTTATATTGAATTAAAAGTATATAAATTTTGGGATAAATACTCCATATGATATTAATTGATTGAAGGGTGTATTTAAAGAATTTCAAAAATTGTAAATATTATATCCTTTCATTATATGAATGTTGATTGACTTCGTTTTACCAATTCAAACAGGTAATCATAAAGGAGTGAAAGAAAATGATCATCGTAACGTTGTGCACTCTGTGTAGATTAAAAAGGGCTAGCCGTGGCATAATAAAATTAAAAGATTAAAGTGAGAACACAGAGCGGTGGCGTTCGGTAGAACGTTTATTACACCGAGTACGGAGTTATCATGTCAATTTTTAATGACGTAACAACGTGGGGAGAAAACTACATAGCATTTATATATTTTTGACGTGATAAGGGGTCACGAGAAGTCATTGAACTCGTAATTCTAAAAATAAATCCCACCAAAATATAATAGAATCCGGAAAAACTGGATTCATGGTTACACCCTGTAAAATACAAGCGCAATTTTATTCATTAAAGTGCCATGCAAAAATGCAAATTGCGTGTGTATAAATAATCACCTTGTATGATATAGATGTATTGTAAATAAATAGCAAGTAACGTAAGTCGTGCATGCAAAAATAATTAATTGTAAAATACCGTAAAACGCATCATTTTAAAATAAATACCAAACCATTTATTTTACATATTAATTATCAATACATTTTCGATGCATATAAAAATACTTTTTAATTGCTGTATATAGCATAGAACTAATTTTACGCATTTAGTTTAAGAAACTACAATCAACGTGTATTTTAAACCTCAATTTTCATACTGCAAATGTTTTCTATAAACCCCTTTTGCACTAAAAAGCAATTAAAGTTTAAATTAATTATTCCGTGGATTATAGTATTTTAAAATAAAGAATTTTCTAGAATATAAAAAATGAGTTATTGGTATTTTAGAACTACGTAAATAACTCATAATAATAAACATTTTATTCCAAGAAGGGACCCGATTATTGAAGAAACACGTAAGATCCTTGGAACAATGGATAAAAAATATTTATGATCTTCGCATTCACTGTTAGAGAGAAGAGATACACGACAGTAATAGTATATGTGAGACAAGGATAGAAACGTGCTTCACGAGTAACTGGAATAAGATAATTAGGTAATAAATGCCGCAATTTTAGACGCTAATTGGTTTTTCCGAGAAACCATGCATTATAATGTTCAACATTAATCTAGTAAGCTTCTGGAAACAGATAAATTTGTATATAAAGAAGCGTTCGCTAGATTTGGAATTCATTCGATTTTATTCATTAATTTGATTCGATTTGTTCGAGCGCGGAATGCTATTTTAAGTCGCGAGCGGTTGCTATGCGAAAATAGTATTTGAGTACGCAGTAAGCATATTATAATTTAATAGTGGCGAGGTGGCAATGAATAACGACGTATTGTTTTAAGCGTAAATTACAACCAAAAATGAAAATTATTAATTACAAGAGGGAAAGTTCTACAAGATAACGCTATTTTTAAAAATTTTATTAATCAATCGAAAGACAGATTTAACCAGAAAGGTACTTTGGTAATTGCTGTTTTAAATGAGATTTTTTTATGGAGAATCTTGTAATCTGATTTGGACATGAATTTAAAATAAGAAGATATTTAATTACGAGCTGGATAAAAACGCTTTGTGGATATTTACTATAATTTTTTGTAACTGATATTTAAATTTTGTCATTTGGCGTCAATTTACAATAAGAAGATATTTTATTACGAGGAACGTTTTTGTGGATTCTGCAAATATTGCTTTTAGATTTATTTTTAACTGATTTATATTTAATGTAAGATATAATAATAAGTGTTAATCATATAATGTTTTTAAATAAAGGGTTTTACGAGGAAAATTTATAATCAGAGTTCGAAATACTGTGACCTTTTAATATATTATCTGTCAAGGATTTTTTCTGGCTAAAACAAATCTTACAAGCGTGGAAATAATCATAGCCAGGTAAACCATCCTCAAAAGAATAAATTTAAATCTGTAAATTTAGAGTAAGGTAAGAAACAATTGTATTTTTATATAACAATTACTTCTTAGAAATTATTTAATGTTTGAAAGAAACAATGTTGTAAATGCTTTTGTATGAAAAAATCTTTTATACTGTAAAAATGATTTGTGATATTGCTGAGTATTATTTCATTTTGAAAATTCTGTCAGTTCGGTTGAGCTAACCGGGCAAAATTCGAAAGGAAGGTAAGTGAATAATATCAATTTTACAAATTGCTGTACCTGTATCACAGCACTCTTTCAGCAGCGCATTAAAGCGAGCCTTTATTACAGCACTCTTTTATATATATATATTTCCTTGACAAGGGGTTCTTTAGGGGTGTATTGAGTAGCAAGGGTCGTGTAGTAACCATAAATTGCAATAGGAATCAGAAAACTGCATTTATTTAGCAGAAAATTAAGTAATTCGTATATTAGGTAAATAGCAAGCATTTAACACCCTGTATATAGACCATAATTAGCTTTAAGCGATGCCAGTAAGCATATCTTAACAATAGAACGCATGTTTAGCCGAAAAATAAGTAATTCACACATTATGTAAATAGCAAGTATTTAACACTCTGTATATAGACCGTTATTAATTTTAAGCAATTCCAGTAAGCATATCTTCAACATAGAACGCTTATTCAGAAGAAATGATCGTACATGTAATTAAACATACGTTGGGAAGTGTCTAACTAGTTATAAAACAAATACGAAGATAAGAGATAAAACCTAATAAAGCTTTATGCAAGTACGCGGAAACTTTAAACATTTTTGATAAGAAAACGCAGTTTCAAACACGCATAAAAATACATAAACGAAAATAGCATTGAAGTTACATCATTTATTTTGTTTAATTATCCAAAGGGCGATATCTATACAAAACAACGTCTGGAAAAGATAACAAAGTATCTATAGCAAATAAACTTGACACGGAAAATCGAAGAAATTACATCAGAAACAACTTCGAAATGCAGGAAATATAAAGACCTGGTTGGTTGAGATATCTGCAAAACTGTTGATAACCCAGCCCACATGAAAGTGGGAAGAGCCTATATGAAGACAGAGCAATGATAAGACGAGTCAGTTCGCAACTCAGGCAGGACGAAGCTGCGTCACTGTTAACCAGAAAGTCACGCGTAATTTAATATTTAATAAAATATCAGGTCTACGTTACAGTGATAGAGTGCAACGATTACAAAGACTTTTCTGTCGTTTAACGGCTTCGAATTGGTGGTACATTTTTGAATACTTCGAATCTGAGATATAACACTTCGAATGTGTGGTGTATTTCTGAATACTTCAAGTTGCAATAATTCATGTATGCATCGACAAGAATAAGTCAAATTTGGGTCAATATAATATTTCAAATCAGCGTCGACAATTATATTTTGGTACAATTCTGGTACAATTTTGAGTTGCGAGATTCAAAGCATATAAAATAAAGAAGCACGAAGTAATTTATGGAAAACAATGGGTAACTGTACTCAAGTATTGGTTCGACTAAGCAGAGCAGTGATAGACGAATGAGGACAACAAAGGGGTGTTGATCCACAACCCGAACAACCTGTAGCAGGTCAGATCCATTTAATTTTAAGATATTTTTCTATTTAAATTTCAATACTGAATTTACTCAATTTATATAAAAAGTGTGATAATGTCAACAACAAACATTGCATACGTTAAACTTACGTAATGTATTATAAAGGGGTCTAGAACGTTTCAGGTTTCTTTGGTAAAAAGATGTAGTTTTTGGTGACTTTAAATTGAATTCAAAGTATATAAATTTTGGGATAAATAATACATATGATATTGACTGATTGAAGGGTGTATTTAAATATTTTTCAAAAATTGTAAATGATGAGCCAAGGAAGTTTTTATGATAGTTGCGTATTTTTACTTGATAATATCTTTTTTGAGTAATTTGCATTTTAAGAGCACGCAAAATTTTTCATACTATATACATGCTGCAAAAAACAGATTTCCTTTTTGGCATGATGGATAATGTTTCGGGAAAGTTGTTATTTATGACAGCTTACACTTTCGCCTATAAGACAAAAAAGAACTACGTTGAAGAAGTCGTCACTTTAATTATTAAGAATTATTGAGCTACGTTTCTGCAAGATTTCTACAAAATATATAAAAATTGCAATAACTTTGAAACCGTGAGCAATTGGTTTACAACATACATGATTATTCTTGTATCAAATTGTCTCCCTTATTTTATCCACGAGTATAAATATATATATATATATATATATATATATATATAAATAGGGTTATTTAGGGGCATATAGGATTACAAGGGTAGTATACTTCATGTAAACAAACAAACAAACGTGAAACGAATTTTTTTTTAACTTGACGCATTAGTGTAAGAAAATAATCATGTGTGCTCACAATAAACAGGCCTTTGGAAAACAAGCATGTCGCATGACACAAGAAGTCGATAAACGCATCTAATTTACGTCATCTGTTAAAGAATCCCATTATAAAATTTGCTACGTGTTGTCTTTAGAATAAAATCGACAAATTCGTACAAAATACGAATACATGATATTGAAAGGTACAAAGTACCATAGCCAACGAACTTCATAACGTAAAGCTTTGGCATCTACGTGATTTTGGGAGCATTTTAACAAAATATAGAATAGGTAATTCCCTGTAAAACCCGAATACTTACATGATAAACCAAGTGCAACGCCTCTACCATGCTCAAGCAACAAAGATAGTGCTCGGTAGACCAATTACAGCATGTGGGATGGCTTGTCTTTGTATATGACGCCAAGCTGATAATGATTAATCTCTCCATAACTGAAGCACGAACTGTTCTAGTCTAAACAAATATACTACGCAAAGTTCAAGTGTGAAATTAAACCACGATTTATAAGTGAAAGTCAATAATTAAAAATTTCAAGTACAAGTGCGCGTTCAAATATCCAAGTGTAATAGAAATTTGCCGCCAACATAAGACGTAAGTCCAAATTTTAATTACGGTAAACTTGAACTTTAACATTTATTAACTTAGGGTTCTAAGAAATCTACTAAAAAAAATACACCGAGAGGTTCACTAAAAATTCCTCGGAGAAATCCACTAAAAGATTTACGAAGCAATTCAATAAACAATTCACTAAACAAATTCAATAAAAAATATAACGTAAAAATCCAATACTACAAGTAACAAATATAATTAAAGGGAAAACTCTGAATCAAGACGTTAAGCTAAAAGCAATCCAAGGTCACTGGTTAACAGCACGTAGTGGCAGTTTAAAGGATTAGGGTGTATGCAGAGTTACACATTCGAACCAGGAAATCAACCAAGAAAAATATCAGGTTAGCGATCATATTTAATTAATAGCTTGAGTTATTTTTTTGAACATTTAAAACTTGCATGTACTTAGACATTTATGTAAAGAGTCATCAAAAATTCTGATACATAAAAATTACGTTAAGAGAAAGAAGAGTCATTGAATATTCAACGAGGCTTCCAATATAATACAGAGTTATTTTTTTGGCTTTAACTGCTTTAGTAGGGTTATAATTTGGTGACGAAAAATCTATATTTTTAGTTTCATTCAAGGGTTTTAAATAGCAAATGTTACGAAGGTAGAAGAGTTGCAAATTGTACATATTTCTTGGTTTATTGTACAAATTTTGGTTATTTAGTTTATCTTATTCAGGAATGAAGTGTTATAGAAAAAGGGGGGTAAAAATTTTTTTGTTATCGTATCGTCGTGCACTCTGTGTGGGGTCGAACTGAGCTAGTCGAGGAATAAATCTAATTGTGTGAAATTTAGAATTTATTCTAGATTATTTAGGAACACAGAGCGATGGAGAGCAGCAGGTAACTGATTGTTAAATACCTCGAAGTACGGCAATATATATATATATATATATATATATATATATATAAAATATGGGTAATAATATTTTTGGATTTAGGTCATCATTAAAACTTGGTATATTGAATAAGTTTCACATGTAAGTCAAGTAATAATATGTAGTAATAATCTTTTATTTGACGCGTTTCGGTAACACTATAATCAATAAATTTATCTATAAATACTAAAACAATATGTTAACAATCATTAGATTTTATATAAACATATACATACCATTGTGCAATTTTAATTATAGTACAATATAAGTCAATACATACAAATAATAGTACAAACTAACATTTACAACACGCATCACAGTTTCGCTTCAATAAATGGTATGAATAACAATATCATAATTGGCTGTGCTATCCAATATTTAATCACTCCACAACATGGTATTCAAATATGTGAGGATTTAAAATAGTCTAAACAATAGTATTTTGGTAGAATATTTTTGTTAAAATTCAGTACATTCATCTTTTACAAAATAATTATGGTTAATATTCATAGATCCATCTTGGTCAGTTTTTGAATTTATAGTATTCGGGTATTTATATATGTGTAAAGTTTCGATTACATTTCTCTTGTTGTCATTGTTTTCGGTGTCTAAAATATCTACATTATTAAAATCAAATTGGTGTAAGTTGTCAATTGCATGAGAAGCAAGAGCAGTACTTTTTTTATATTGGTTTTTAGGGTATATTTGTGGTCATAAATTCGTTTGCGAAGGTATTGTTTAGTATTACCTATATATACCCCAGAACATCCTGTGCAGTTAATTTTATAAATTGTGTGTGTCTTATTGTCATGTTCGATGGGTGGAAATAGTTTGGTGAAAAAATCTTTAAATGAGTAATTTGGTTTATGAATTATTTGTATGTTATATTTTTGAAGACAGTTTTTAATTTTTTCAGAGAGTCCTGGGGTATACATAATTCCAATTCTGGTTTCTTTTTTCTAGCTGTTTTTTATTTTTATTTTGATTGTTGTAGATTTTATGTATTTTTGATTTTATTATTGATTTATATACGGTGTGACACGGATGCTTAGTTTATTTGTTTTGTTGTGTTCCTTAAATACTGCGATATACATGCTTGGAAAATATACATTAGAAATATGACTTGGAGTTTTTATATATTGTATGTATTTCAAATTAGTAGGCGAGAAAATACTGTACGCAAGACTCCATCAATTTATATTACTGAAGAAACCATTTAAATCGTCTCCTAGAACACCCATCGTTTAGTGAGACTAAAATCAGGCGGGTTGGCTCTCAATGGCTTCGTATTAGACAGAAAGTTTGAAGACTTTTCCAGGTAGGTGTAAGTAAAAGTGTTGAAGTTTGTATACCCCTAAAAGATTTGCATTTGTTTTTATAGGACCCAACCTTTCACTATCGACAGCTAGCTAGTGCATTATTCTTAAATTTAAGGTAACTAGCGTCAATTTAGTACGTAACAAAATATTTTATTAACACTAATAGTTTTGTGACATATTCAAGTCATTAAGAAGCGTGTGGCGTCCTTCTTGAAGTACGTTAGAAATGAAATTGGAAAACATAAAACCGTCCATTTAAACTTTTTTATTGTGTACGGTTATTTATTATTTACTTAATTACTTTGACTATTTACACGCTATTCTTCTTTATTATATAAACACTCCGTGAGAATTTTTTTTCGAGCAGAACTTTATAAGTTTTGAACTAACTTTAGAACAAACTAACATAAACTTGTTTATTATTTGTTTTCTTCCGGTAGAAGGTGCTCGTTATTTCACTGAACTATTTATTACTTTGTAATACAGTGTCAATCGATATTTATATCCAGCTGTATAGTATAACATTTTGCTGCCTTCTATTAGGAAAAAGAAATCTACCAATGTATGAGGGATAGAGACAATAAAATTCTTTAGAAGCTTTATTGGCTAAATTTTTATACTCGTTGTAGCGCCTCTCACAAGTTGTTACACTTTAGTCCCAAAAATTGTTGTTTCAAGTTTCCTATAGAAAAAATAGCATTACAAAATGTTCAGAAACTAAAATCAATGTTTAAATCAATTTCTCTGTCTACGCAATTTCAAGTATGCTTGTCTATTAGTATACGTAAAACGGCAACTCTAACGTTTTCAGGGTAACTACAAAAGCATTTTCGTTTAAATACTCAACACAAAGATTGACAAAGCTCACAAACTTTACATTATATTAATATTGGCCTCTCAAATTTAAGCAGCCAATTAATAAAGTTATAGACACGACCTCAACATTAAACAAATGATAGCATTATTTCATAAGGGCAACCATTTCAATTACGGAGTTTTAATTGATTTACTCCAACAACCAGAAACTCGCAGTATCAAGATGTGTACCGTTTCTAACCGATTGGAACTTAACGTTTTCAGTATCGGTTTTTGTTCTTTAGCAAAGCAAAATAAGGCTTTAATTGGGTTCTTCCTTTTTTGTAAATTGTGTAATAGAGGGTAGCTTCAAACCCAATGACATACAAATCAATTTCACGCATTTACAAACGTTTTGCCGTGTGAGTTCAAAGAAAAGATGTTAGCGTAACAAATTCTACTGCTGTAGAGAACGTGGGTCAAGCTGAGCGTATCCATCAAGCCATGAAAAAGAAAACAACTGTTTTTAGGACAACTTTCAATATAATGATTAGTTGCAGAATTTACGTTAGAGCAGAAGTTTTTAATCTCTTAAACTACAACGTATAGTTATGATTGTCTAAAAGTTTTCCACCTTTAATGAGAAAACACCTTCGTTGGCCACAACTTCCCAATGTTATAAAAAAATGGGAACGAGAAGATAGCTTTTTAACACTAGAATGAAGAAGAACGCCCTTGTACGGCCGCTACCTAAGTAAGCGTTGCTGCTGATTAGTAAATAATCGAAGAGGACAACAGATACGTATGGGAAACAAGAACATCTACACTTTTTGTATCTTTCAAATCATCTGTTATCGGAACCGCTTTGAAACCTTTGTTCAACTTTTCACTTAAACTGAATCCTTCCTCAACCACGTTTGCGACCTATTTTAGTAAACTAATAGATTACGTCTACCATATTAAAATATTTTATACAGTAATATAACGTTTGAGCGTTACCGGAAATAAAAATTAGTTAAGAAAGGGGAAAAGAGTAATTTAAGACGGACAACTTCATGCTTATTTTTTTTGTATAGTATACGTTGTGGCGTCAGGGTAACTTATTTTTCTAAATGGGCGCCAGTGAACAAAAATCTTCCGACATAGCTAGGGGTCTATTCCTGGGTAGCGCAATAGGAAGTGGGACGGGGGGGAGTCGAATTTTGTTTGCAAACCAAAGCTAAACTAAGTTAAATAGACGCCACCAAGTCCTGAGATAATCACGATAATAGCAAAGCACAATTCTAAGGGCGGACGTGGAAACCCAAAGATAAAATGATCGTCTTCGTTAACAAAAACCCGTCTTATGAAAATAAGACACAGCTCCTGTAAGATATTACAAAGATTAAATAAATAAAAATGTAGAACACCATTTGTGTCCTATAAAAGTATCAAAAATAAAAAAAATGTATATCCAATATGATATTGGCACAAAATTATTACCCAAAAATTCTACCTTTATATTATCAGATTTGATCGTATTTGACCAAAATAAAAGTCTCAAAGTTTAACTAATTGTTTACTAAAAAAACTCTCTTTTAAAATTTTTTAACAAGTAAAAAAATTCCATCATTAACATCAAAGTCAAGGTTTTGGATTTTTAAAGCAAACGACTGCTCTTCAAACATAAACTTGCTTTAAACATTTGATTAAAATAATTTGTAACCACAATACACTGAATTAACGCTTCTAATCTGGGCAGATCTTTTCAGGTAGATTACAGTTTCTAAATTATTACGCAGCGTGTATTTAAATTTTCATATTTAGATTTTATAATTTATCTGTAAATAAAAGCTAATTGCAAGATTGATGAATGCTTAATTTAAATTTTATGACAGCTGCACGAAGCATCTGCTTTCACGGCAACATCTGTCAAATGTGCTAAACACAAAAAAGTATGACGTCGAAAATATACCTTGAAATTTATCTGAAGTTCAAATAGAACAAAGCTTGTAATTATATAAACCTAACTTGACAAAATTTCGTTCTACGGCTAGTAAAACCAGTTCAACAATAATTGAGAATTAAACAGATTATATGTTTGTAAACATAATAGCTACTTTTCGTGCTTTATATGATAGTCTGTTTATCAAATTTTTACGACATTTAAAACACGTGCAAGAAATTTCTTATATGTAATAACGAACCGAACTGCCTTTGTTGCTCCAAGACAAATCTGGACGGAAATTCATAATCTCCAAACAATGTTACTAGCCATTTTTAATTTGGAACGACTGCAATCAAAACCAACATCTTCACTCGTACTTTATCTATCATTCTTCGATTTCGAATTCTTCGTTGACGAATTCTTGTACAAAACCATACAAATTACAAAACCAAAATCTTACTTGTACCTTCCTATAGTTCTTCGTAGGCGAATTCTTCGTTGACGCGCTAAATAAATGAAACCAAAATAAATTAGTTCGTAAAATGTATAATTTACCAACCGTTAGTAGAAGTTATCAAAGTGGTTTCAGGTCTAGCACGACCTGACCCGTTTACATAAGTAATTTAGCCGAAGGTCGCACGCTTCTAGCCGGGAATACATCTTGATAAGGCGGTTGCTAGCGGGCGACTAACTCGACAAAGCGAAAACCGAATGATAGCGACGTTAGAGGTGGGGAAATAGCAAAGAAGCAGCTAGAGATGCTTGACGAAGTAACTTTATGTCACACAGATATTTTAATATAAGAAAATTAATAAAGAAAAAGGCACGCTTAGCGCATTATCCTCGTAATTCAATGCGAAGTCATCTACCGGCTTTAGAATCATCAATAAAAAACTAATCACGACGATAGCTAACAGAAAAAAAATATCAGTGTTCAGGTACACTCCCACCCTACCACCAACCGAACTGTCGAAACAACTACAATGCTTCACAACGCCTTAATTTGCTAGAATGACAAATCCTCTACGAGTCTCACCTAGACTAACAATCAAAAATTACATCAACTTAAAAAAATTATGATGCATAAATTTCTAGAGCGACTAACTCACCTCGAGTCTCGTCTAGACTTACGTAATGCTGAGCGACCAACTCTTCCTGAGTTTCGTCTAGACTAACATACTGCTGAGCGACCAACCACGACGACAAGTTCCGCCTAGACTAAATTGCGTTGCAATGCCAATCTAAATTCAAAATCTGCTATCAAAAACAGAAACGTGCCTATGCACAAGAGCAATTCTCAAATGATATGACGACAGCTCAAACCGATGTACCCTTAAAAATAGAATTCGTAGCATTATTATCAAATTCGGACAAAATGTTTTTTATTGACTCAAGCGAATTAAACAACCAGGATCTTTCACTTCCTTAGCCAAAAGTCTACCTAAAATTTTTCTTTTCTCAACAACTGGTCTCTCACTTATTACATCTCTAATCCTAAGTTTATATTCAAGTTCCTCTTTAAGTAAACAAACAATTTGAAATTTTTCAGACATAATTGTTATAGTCTAATATTTTAATGAAATCAAATTGATAAATCTAAATGATTCAAGCCTTAAAAAAATTGTCAAAGCAAATTTGGGCAACGAAAGGTCAAAGTCAAAAAGTGAATTTGGTAAAAATAGATTTTTGCCAAAACAATATCGAATAAAGTCTTTATTAGGCCAAAATAAAGTTAAAGTTAAAAATAAATTCGGCTAAAGTAATTAACTGACAGAAGGAAAGTCAATGTCTCAACTAAATTTGTGCCAAAACAAATTTCGATAACAATAGCAAATTTGAGCAAACAAATTTCGAGACCAATAGCAAATTTGAGCAAACAAATTTCGAGAACAATAGCAAATTTGAGCAAACAAATTTCGAAACCCTACACGTTGAGGCGTCAGTGTAACTGTTTTTGTTGTTTTTTTATGATGATGGGTTGGACGTCGCAAAGCGAGAACCGAATGATAGCGACGTTAGAGGTGGGGAAATAGCAAAGAAGCAGCTAGAGATGCTTGACGAAGTAACTTTATGTCACACAGATATTTTAATATAAGAAGATTAATAAAGAAAAAGGCACGCTTAGCGTATTATCCTCGTAATTCAATGCGAATAATTATTGCTCAAATTAAACATGTTACAAACTTATTATTCAAGCACCCCTGTATAATTTAAATTTCTTACATAATAATATTCAAAAGCAAAACATTGCAGTAAAATCAGTATTTTTATTCAAATCATAAGCTTAGAACCACATAAATAGTAATTGTATTTCTGTTAGATATATATTGGAATTCGACTCCGGATTGTAAATTATTTTAAACCAAAAAATGTAAACAAACCAATTATAACCGTAAAATTTTAAAGTGGTGCATGTCATTTTTTTAAAGAAAGCTTTGAAATCAAGTAAATAACAGTAAATATGCATCACAAATATAAAGCCTTTAGAAATTTTTTGCTAAATAAATTAAAGTTAATATTACATAGTTACCAATACAAGGGAAACCCCGAACACCTTAATCATATTTTATAATACAATATATACAAACCGCAATAAAAAATCGAGCTTCTACAATGTTGTTAAATACAAAGAAAAACAGATGAGTTAATAAAACCCACAAAGATTAAATAGCCAACCAGACATCACAGTTACATGTTGTTAACTAAAAGAAACCATGTCAGTCATGCCTCCTTTGTGTGAAATACTTTAGTAGCATACCTCTCTGATGCAAAAAAAGTGTGGATAAGGACATCACTACTTAAAAGTTATCAACAAACAGATGTGGGGTTAAATTAAAAAAAGGTTTGGTTTGTCGTAAACGTCCAGTTGATTATGGAATAATAAATGAAGGTCGACCTGGTTGACAACGGATTTTCTACATAACCTACCAACACTGAAGTAGATTGAAAACGTTTTGCCTCTCAGCACATTAGTTTGAAATTCGATGCCCCGAAGAATCAAATAATCACACTTGGCTTTAATGGATTTTTGTCACTTAAAGCTGAAGCTGTAAGGCAACTTATTTGTGGAATTAGATTATGTTTCTGATTATATTTATATATACGATAGATGTTGTCTAAAGTATAGCTACATGTAAAGTGTTATATCGTTAAGGGTGCAAAAATTGAACACTGTCAGTGGATAGTAAAGTAAAGGCGTATTCTAGATTATTATTCTAGTTAAGGATCAAAGTATGAGAAATCGTAGATAAACTAACCCAACTATTAATGTAAATACATTTAGAAATTGTTTTATGCCTATTTGTTAACAGAAATGCTCAAATAATGCCATTTTCTTGACAATAAGCTGAATTGAGCATAACACCTCCAAACTAAAACTACAAAAGCTAGCATGGTCTGCTGGCAGTGCAGACTACCCATAGGTAAACTTTGGGTTTTTTTCCAGAAGACTGTTCTGTGGTTGTTTTCCACGGTAGTGAGACCAATGCTTTGCTATGGTGCTGTAGTCTGGTGGTCCAGGACCAGACTGGCACACGCATCAAAAGAACTCATACATATTCAAAGACTAGCCTGCTTAAGCATCACGGGCGCGATGAGATCCACGCCATCTGCAGCCTTATAGGGCATTCTCAGCCTCACTCCGCTTGATTTTCATCTACAGGAAATGGCTCTGAGGGCGGCAATAAGGTTGCGAGTTAAAAGTTGTGGATCGACAAGAGGTGCGACGGTAGGCATCACAGCATCCTGAAGGAGGCGGCGTGCACAATGCCGCTTTTGGATAGGGTGGTGGAGTCGATCGCACCCAAAATAGTATTCAGGAAACGCTTTAGTGTTTTTATTGACCCTGAAAGCACGTACCACCAGACATCTCTATCTTCACGGATGGATCCAAAACCAATGAAGGCTCAGCGGTGGCCATCTATTCGGATGACCTTGACCTTCATATTAGAGTTACACAGGGCTCGGTGGCTATTGTCTTTCAAGCAGAGGTTATTGCCATCGTTCACGATGTATCTGGCATTTTGGAATGTAAAATTCAGTTTAAAACAATACCCACTTCATATGACAATAGGGCAGCCCTAATGGTCCTAAACAAGCAAAAGTTCCTCTAAGGGGTGGTACTACAGTGCCACTACACATTAAAGCTTGCTTCTTGCACTAATGTCCTCCAGCTAGACTGGATCAAAGGATACTCGGGTGCGCATGGTAACTAGCAGGTGGACGATCTGGAAAAACAGGACTCAGTTCAGAGCTTTATCTGCCCTGAGCCGTCGGTTTTTTATTTATTTATTTCTTTGTTCCAACATTTCAGTAGTCTGTTACCAGAAATTTAAGCAGACCTGGCTTCCCCACAGAAAGTAACCATCAGTACAGCGTGTGAGTGTGTGTGTGTGTGCGCGCGCTTGAGGGCATGTGTTATGTGTGTGTGAGGGTTGTGTGTATTTGTGTGATGTTGGTCTGTGTTACGTTCCCTATCTAGGACCAGGACCATGGCAGCCGGATATCCCAGTCGTCAAGGAACGACGCTCAACGGACATTGCCTTGTCAGTCGAGACCATCGGCAGCCGGAAATCCAGATGTTGAAAAAGCAATGTAAGTGTGTTAATGGGCATTTGTATTTGTAAGGTGTGTGTGAGTGTGCGTATATGTGTTTGTGAGGGTTGTGTGTATGTGTGTTTGTGTATGTCATGTTGGTAACCGTGTTATGTTCCCCCTTTAGGACCAGGACCATCGGAAGCCGGGTAGTTTTGTTTTTGTCTTTTATCCGTCAAGATAGCGTTGGTGGATGAGTGCCGTGGTTTTTTTTGTGAGTTCATTTAGGTATGGAAAAAGTTTTTCGTTCCAAATCATCTGGTGTAGGGTCTTGTTTAATAATGTTTGTCCATGTGCGTAGAGGTACGGTTGTAGGTCATTACACTCGAATACTATATGTTCCGGTGTTTCTATTTCTCCGCACGTGCATATGTTGTTGTCAACTAAGTTCATGCGTTCTCTGTATGTTGGATAGGATTCGTGGCCAGTTAGGTAATGAATAAATCCCAGACTGGGCACCAGGTATTTGGGTTTTAGCCGGTTTTTGATATTTGGAATCATTGCGTATACCCTTCTACCGGTTGTGCTTTGATCCCATCTTGTCTGCCATTCTGCAAGTATGTAGTTCTTTATTTCCGTCTTTGTCGTGGGCAGTTGGTTTGTGTTTAAGATGCGTTGTAGTTGTTGGCTGTCATTGTGTGTAAGATTGTACATTGCAGCTCGCTGTTTTACTACTAGGTCCAAGGGCATAGCATCAATATATGAAGTGCATCATGTGCGATAGTCCCATAAGCCCCGTCGGTTCCTATATCGCCTTCTGCAGTGGTTCCATGCTAAAATTGGCAACCCTTCGGCGTCACACGTAGAAGTGGGTTAGCTTGACAAGCTGCCGATAGGCAAAACTGTGTATCACGTCCCCTGCGACCAAAAACAAAAAATACTGCAATAACCTGCCGATTACTCGTGGAAATCCTGACTGGGCATGGTAAGTTCAAAAAACACCTACACAGAATGGGTTTGTCTGGTGACCCTACCTGCCGCGGGTGTCAACAAGAAGACGAAACGGCGGCACACATTCTGCGTTCCTGTCCGGCACTATCCAGATTTTGAGGTTCCATGCTGGGAGATTTCTGGCTCGACAGGACCGAAATTATAAGCACACCCTGGTCCGACATCCTCAAGTTTACCTGCAAGGTCGGATGGCTGAGCGAGGGAAGACCAGGCTAGTGTAAGGAAGGCAGAACAACGGGCTCACCTAGTAGCCCAACTGCGTGAGACGCAGGTCACCCTACCAAATTCAATAGATAAATAATGTTATTTTATAATAGATTTAAGCAAGGTAAGCTGATATTCGTGTTTTATTGGTTTAAACATATAGGTAAACCATTTCATCAAGAGAATACCTTGTAATTAAAAATCTCTAGGTTGCTCGTCGTCCAGCGGAACTCTTATTGACTAGACGTAGTTGACGCACTTCAAATTGGACAGATTGAAAACCCAACATGGCAAATACTAGTAATAACGTATTCGCACCTGGGTAAAATATAGATCATTACTCAATTTTCTGCCATTTATTGGTATAAGGACCCACTCCCGCACCGTTGTAGTTGTACGGTGAATCTTTATTTTATTATGGGTTTCCCGCCCAGTTTGGGTAATTCCAAATTTACAACTTAATGCTTTAACCATCGATAACAGAAGTTGGACGCATTTCTCAATTTCAGAAAGAAATATGCTTATCTTTGCGTTCGTGAGATACACACACGCCCTCGATACCAAGGGATGCGTCCATCCACGTCCGGGAAATGCGCTTATCTCAGCTTAAAACAATTTAAAATTAATAACGTGGCAAACATAATTTTAATCGTTGGGAGAATATAGAACATGACGTAAACGTAGGCGTCACGTTGTGTGAAGAAAATTAAGTAAAAGGGTTCAACGGCTAAGTGAAAAATTGAGAAAAAGAGTTTATAGTTAATCAAAAGGGGGCCCCGATAACGGATAAACTTGAACGTACCATAATGACCACATGGATTTCAGATTTGCTTATGAGACTTGCATATAAAATGACCGCTTTGAACACCTACACATACAGCTTATCTACTCTCGTGTGAATAAAACTTTAACCCATTGGATGAAAATAACTTTTCTAAAATTGTGGCAGTGATGATATATGTATCCCGCTTTCGTGTTGTCACCTTTTAAAAGATTCACATGTGAATCTATAAATTCGAAGTAATACCAAAACCAACAATAATGAAAAGGCTGCGAGCTACGAAAAAAAGTGGTAGATGTAAATTTTAATGGTTTGGCGAATAGAGATTGAATGACGTACGCAAAAAGGAAGTGAATGGGTTTAAAGATTAAATAAAAGGATTCAAAGTTAACCAAAATTGTTCTCACAGCGGATAACTTGAAGGGTACAATCATGGCCAGAATGGCTTAAAGATTTTCTTATGGGATTATACATGTTAACACAAACCAAAATGACATACGTCCATGGCTGACAAAATGTTTTTTAAAATTGCGACAGGCAATTATATATTCTGTGTTTGGAGTACTTACCCACAGAGTCTAGTGTGAATCCATAAAGACTAAGAAGCACAAAAATGCCAACAAGAAAGAAAAAACAGCTATCTATGAAAATGTTAGAAATGTGGAGTTTTCCGAAGTACGGTCCAGGTTCGCTGACCTAAATTGGATGTACAAAAAGGAGCTACAACTAAATTATACACAAAAAATTTTATGACTAAGGTATTCAATGGTATTCCTATAAATGTTATCGTGTTCATTCCACGACGATGTATTATCGTTCCATACCGCAGCTTTGACGATCGCATTGGTCTAAAAACTATAAAAGTAACAGGTCATTTGCTCTTTCTACTAGAATTGGAAAGTCAGTAACTTTTGGTAGTTTTAAATGCTTTAAAGACATTTGCAGGATACTGGGTTTTTGCCTGAGAAAAGGACTAATACCAGCATTAATCAGTATTTTACATATATATGCACAAGAAGATTGGTAGCAGTCTTTAAGAGTGTGAAAGACAGAGTAATCAAATGTATTATTACCGAAAGAACAATTTTAAAATATATTAAAAATTTAATTTTTTCTTAATAATTTCAGTTTGTCCTTTGTATTCTAATATAAACTTAGTGACATCCAATTGAAAGGTTTGTAACCATATTTCATTGTAATAGTTTCTGTATTAGTAAATTCTACCAATAGGATTAGGCAATTTCCTTTAAGAAGTATAATTTTTACGTTACATGCATTTTGATCTAAGGTAGAATTATTTTTGTATCATATATTGTTCATACCTAAAGGTTGTCAAATTCATTAAGGCTGTTTTAAAAGGTCAGAAATGATATCATCATCGTAATTTTGATCAAAGTATTGCAGTTTTGGGAACCATTTTTTTTTGTATTAGTAATGTATTATGCTGGCGCCAATTAACTTATCGTCTGAGTGCAAAGATGGGTCACACACAAATTCTGCAGAATCAAATAACGCAAAAGTCACGGTTTCTGAGCTTAATTAACCTAAACTTTAGTTAATTGTACATATTTACTACATTGAGAAAATGCCACAAACAACTTTAATTTACAGTTTTAATTTATGTGGCAGATGAAGTATTTTATGACGGGAAGATCCGTTTCTTAAATCAATTTTTACTTACGATCTAAGCAATCAATATGCAACTTGAGTAGGTTAGCTACCATTAAAAATAAATTATCAAACAGACTTAAAGTAGCCAAACATGCTCAGATATTACACTACCAAGTAGGTGGTTTTTATTTTGGAGCCGCTGGTTCCTAAATAGACAATTTTATGTAAGGCATAAGCGCTTTGAGAGCTTCGAAGTCAAAGTAGATAGAGAGCTTTTACGATGTTCGCTGTAGCTACAGTCAACAATCACTCATCGAGTATTTATGAAAAAAACCTTTGAAACTATACCCGAGAAAGTTTGTAAATAACTACATATTTTGAATTCATTGCATGAACTGATAGGGCAGACCTAAAGTACGTCTGTGTGATTAGGTTGAGATTTTAGTTATGAAAATGTTTGACTTTTAATATTTGCAGAAGAATGTCTATCATATATCTGTAATGAACAATGTATGTAACACAGCCGAAAACACAATCGTGTATAATAGTGTAAAAACATGTTCATATTTGCTTTTTTTTCAATTAATGTGAAGGTATAGTTACAGATTTGTTATAATAAATTGCAATTGCCTATAGACGTGATTGAAAATTCAGTTCATTTAACGTTTGATTTTAGAAACCTTCCTTTCAGCTAGCAGTTTTAAATAGGTCTAAATTCTTATAGTTAATTTTTGTTTTGTGTTCAAGCAATAGTATACTTAACGATTTCTCATGTAAACTTTAAGCCAGAATCACTCCACTAATTTTAGCTTTTTTCCAATCTCTTGTTTTTGTTTTTAGGGTTTTAACCTAGTACCCATGCGAAATTCTATCCGATTAAAACATATTTTACATCTAACAGCATTCTGGAACTCCCTTTAAACATTTACACCACCCATCTTACTGAGTTAGTGGGAAACTATTTTTGTTGGTACAGTTGAGCATTTTGGAAATAGAAATTTTAACGAGTTTTTCTTAGAATTACGGGATAAATTTTGTGGAGCCAAAACTGTACGTAACAACTTTACTAATACAGAAATTCAATTTTTATTTAGAGATCTGCATTGCCTTAAACTATGTACTTAGAAATTTCTATATAGCAAAAGACTAAAATATGCAGAAATATACGATAATTATGCTATTGTTCGTTGTCTTAGTTTAACGAATTACTAAATTGAGTCAGTTACCGTGTTTGAGAAAGTAAGTAACTCGTGACATTGTGACACAATTATACCTTGCTAAATATTTTCATTCGATTTATGACTATGTTTAAATATTCCCATGCTTCCACTTCGACTCTGTCTGTTATAGGATACGTCCCTGATTACGCTTTATATTAATAAATCGATTTGTTCCTATAAAACCCGTCCTGATACAATTGAAATAAGTGATTGTGCAACACCTTGTAAAATATTAGTGTATTTAGTTCAAGTCAAAGTACTTCAATCTATCTTTATTGGTTGATATAAATAGGTTATCTACAATCTTTGCTTTCTGAAAGAATATGTTTACTTTATTTAAACGTAGTAATATAAGTTTGATTAGCAGAAGTTTTCTACATGTCCAATTAACAAAGGCGATTGGATTGGCGTTTGCCGGTTTTCTTTATCTATTTATGCATTAAAAAGACTTAAGACGTGTTCTTTTGACATGTGAACCCTAATATTTCAATCGATTATCATATTGTTTTCAAGACTGAGTTCACTTTGATCCTACCTTTCGTCCTAGCATGTGTTTCTTCTGCATGGCTAATTCTATTACTCCAAGAACGATGCGTGGCTTTCACACCCTCGGTAGATCGTTAAGTTTTTACGTACTTATTAACAGTAGTATGGTTCTTTTTTAGTTCTTTTATGTAAGCCTAATTGCTCTTTAGCGTAGGTTTGCTGTTTCAGCTATGATCCTGTCTACCGTGAAGACATCCCCTCAGTGAGTGAGGTCACAATGTTTGGCTGGTACACCTACGCGGATGATTAAGGGTGCAAGGTAAGGCGAGAGAACGATGTCTAGCTGTTTCGCCTCAACGAATAGTATCTCGACACGGGAAGGTATGTGCCGATCTCTTGATATTGTTTGTCCACTTTATGATTTATGTGCGTAACAGATAAACCGTGGATAAATTCACGTGCATAGCGCTGACGAACGAAACCAGCTTACAAAACTCGTTCAAAAACTAGCCTCACTAGTGTTTTTTATGTACTTAATTTACGTACTATGTTTTTAAAAATAGAAATTTTTGTCATAATTGGCAATAAAAATTCGATGTAGATCTACTTTTCTTGTCTATGTGGAACACCCCACTCTTCGCATTTGTAGTTAGCCCGGTATTTCTAAATTTCATTTATCTTCTTATACGTGACCGTGATTCGTTCGGACCTTTACTCCGCTTTTCTTACTGTTTCTGTCTGACCTGTGCATTTTACAGTTACAACATGTTTAAACCTTTTAAAATATATCAGTATCGAACTGATTTTGAAATTTTGTAAAAAGTATTTTTGAAATACTGCAATAAAACTTTCGTGAAAAACTTTTGTTGGCAATAGAATTTCTTCCTTATGAAAAACGGTCATGCATATAAATAATTTTTTACGCTGTCAATTTGTCAGTCTTCAAACCTCAACATCCATCTTTTGGGTTTTTTTCGCATAACTCTATTGCGTAGTTGCTGTTGGTTTTGAGCTTACCAGCCATTGTTATAGTTTTCTAATACGAAGACCTTCTGATCAGTCACTCTGAAGGTATGTGTGTGGTTGTGGTTGTTAAATACCATATTGTAAATTTTAAACAATCAAAATTTAAGAATTTAGTCAGGTAGTCTTAATTCAGGTGCAAAATTGCTCTTGATTTATTTGCGTCTGATAATCTATTCTTTTAATAGAACTCTTGTGTGCATTTTCTCCTATGAAAAAAGAATTTGTTGTATATAAATCTTCTTATTTAAAAATAAATTTCTGTATGGTTTCGCTAAATATATTTTATTAACTCACAGCGTTGCGGAGCAATTTACAGCTGATCACTTTAAGTCAACACAGTAGCATGTGTTATTTGTTTGTACTAAGACATTTTTTGGCAAAAAAAGTATACGTTTTAAAATGAAACAGTTTAACAAACTTATTTTGTTTAATGGTGTGCAACAGTCTTAAGTACTATTTATATTTGAAAGCTAAAGCTATATTGATATTTTTTATTCCGTTTTGAACAGACCTGCACCTTGAATAAGTTCTAAATGTTAGAACGGGTGGAATGGCTTGCACGTTTCAGTGAGCTAAAAACCCGAATTATTAGTTTAAACCAATTAGTGGAGTCTATAATGAAGAACCAGACTAAGACAGGTCCCGAAAGAGAGCACAGCTCTTAGATCGTAGGGGTCGGTATGGCATTCTAAGACGCACTACTGCGATGCGGAAGGCAACGGGAACCACCACATTACCTCCCAACTACACAGCGTACCAAAAACGTTTTAAAAAATGATGACATTATCTGGGGTAAAAAATTTCTGTGTTAAAATAGTCCCTCATTCGGATCGGGGGGGGGGATACTTTGTGTGATCGGCAAGCTCAATAAGAAGAAATGAAGAACTGGGAACATCTTGCAAGCCGGGGCGCGCAATGTTAGAAGTATGAAGTAAGATACAAACTAGGGAATTTGAAAATATAGGTCGGAGATTTTTGGAGTGAAGACTTTAGGAAAATCCATACAGGACCAGACAAAGGAAATTAGGGAGAAGGAATAGTTATGCGGAAAACGGTAGGACGTGTAGAAGACTACTTACAAAATAATAAAAGAATACTCATGGTTAGATTAAAATCTAAACAGGTAAATAAAGCAATAATACAAATATACACGCCCATCTCTTGCTACAGTGAGAAAGAAGTAGAAGCGATCTACAAAGATATTGAAAACATGCCAAAATTTCTAAAAGAACATAAAAATTTAATAATTATGGGAGATTTTAATTCAGTGGTAGGTGAGCATAGGGAAGGAGCGGTAGTAGGTCTATTTGGTTTAGGCGCGAGAAACGACAGAAGAAACAGGCTGACAGAAATTTGGGACGAAAACAATTAAACCATCGCAAACACTTTTTCAACATCGTGCTGGAAGATGATACACGTGGAAGATGCCAAAAGACCCAGAGTGGTATTAAATAGATTACATCCTTGTTAGATAACGGTCTAGATATCAAGTAAAGTCAAAAAGTTGTTGGACAAACAGTAACAGAATGTCTCCTCCAACGTGTCAGCTATATGTATGAGACAGGCGAGATACCCAAAGATTTCAAACGTAACATCATAGTTTCTATACCAGAAAAGAGAGGAGCGCATTAATGTAAAAATTTTTAAACAATAAGTTTGACAGTACATGTATCAAAAATATTAACTGGAATTGTACAAAGACATATGGAAAAACGTGGTAAAGAAATATTAGGAAAAGATCAATGTGGGTTTAGGCGAAACATGGGAATAAGAGAGTTTTGTTAGCTTTAATAACGATGATGGAAAAAACAACAGAAAAAATTGTATATAAAAATTGTATATAATGGATCTGTAGATCTGAAAAAAAGCAATCGACAATGTAAAATGAGAAAAAAACGTTCAAAATACTTAAAATTATTGAAATAAGACAGACGGTTAATGCAAAACTTATACAAATGGTAAACAGCTGTAATAGAATTACAGCAGGAAGGATCAATAAATACTAGGAAAGGGGTGAGATAGGGATGTACTCTATCTCATTTAGTTTTGAACCTGTATATCGAAGAGGCAATGAATATCCTCAAATGCAGAAAAACATTTGGAATTAATATGCAGGGGGAAACGATTGATATACTTAGATTTGCAGATGATATAGCGGTATTTGTATCTAGCAAGGAAGAATGAGAAACAGCTCTTGATGAAATAGAGACAGAAATAGCAGAGAGATACGGTACGAAAATTGTCAAAATAAAACCAAATTACTAGCATGTAAAGGAGGAGTAAATAGGTCAAAAACCCGAATATAAATAGAAAACGTAAGCATATAAGCGGTTAAGGACTTCTGTTACTTACGAAGCCAAATAATGCAAGATGGGAAAAGTGCAATAGATATAAAAAACAAAAAATGTACACAAGACCGTGCTGCATAAACAAGAAGAGGCTAGTGCTATGTTCAAAGCAACAAACATAGAAACAAGGTAAAAATTGTTGTAAACGTATAATGTGAGCATTGCACTGTACGACTGTGAAAGTTGAACAGTAGGGGAAGCGGACAAGAAAAAGATACAAGCCGTTTAAACGTGGTGGTACACACGCATAATGAACTGGACTGATAAAGTTAAAAACAAGGAGGTTTTGGAAATAGTAGGGGAAGAACAAAATATGTGCAAAACAGGAAGCAAATTAGAGATATAGGATGATATGATACCTTCTAAGGCATGATGGTATAGTGTGGAATATATTATAAGCAAACAAAAAAAAAGAGGGGTAGAGGTAGACCTAGATTAGACGATTGCACACAGATAGTGAAAGATATAGGCTGTGGAAATTTCAGGGAAAGAGAAAACCATGAAGGTACGCGTCCAACCAGTTCCAGAAATGAACTCCTAGTGGTGATGATATTTTTCTTTATCCAGATGAGGTTTTGCTGTAAAATGAACATCTGTATGCAGTGTGATTATTACGTTTTGGTACTACGCGATATTTTATTTGCCTTGAATATCGATACTGAGTGTTGGTGTTTGCTAATAGGGACCGTACGTTGTTCTATCCTATTTATTACTTCATCACCTGTACGTTGGCTTACAATACAATTCGGTTTGCTTGTAGTCACCCCTCCTCCGCATCCATGTGAATCGCTTTCATTTAGTCTTCCCACCATTAACTCAAGCCGTTATTCGTTCTCTTTTTCTGGGTGTGCAACAAAAGTTTAGGAGCTGACCAAAAAAATTTCGGTGTGGGTACTTTGGGATATTTAGCCTCCATATAGTTAGTTTCACTTTTCATTTTTTTTCTTTTGGAATATATGTTAAATTCATTATATTCGTGATATACATATTATAAAATTTTATGCGCATATTTCAATCTGCAAGTATTTACACACAGGTAATTGTTTTTTAACACTATTTCCGTAGAATTGTTTTGCTTTATAAATACAAATTCATATGTAAAACTGTCAAATCTAAATCAGAATCGAGCATGTTTACATTTACATAATAAAGGAATTAATTTCCTAAATTATGTTGTTGTTGGATTCTCTCCATGCCTACCTATTCTGAGTTCTCATCATTGATACGCAACTAATACATCCTACATCCATTTGAATTTGTTTATCGTGTTCGAGCTTCAGTGTTCCTTGTACCATTTTTACCCATCACATTTCCTTCTAAAATAAAGTTAAGCGTTCCTGTATGCTGCAAAATATGAACAATCATCCTGCCCCTCCTTTTTTTCTACATTTCGCCGCAGCGTTCTATTCTCATCAATGCGCCTCAATACCTCTTCATTCAAGTCCTAATCTACCCACCAAATCTTTAAAATCAACACAATTTGAAGGCCTCTCTATTTTCTTTTTTTCAGTGCTGCCTATCATCCACATTTCACATACATACAAGCCGCTTTCCATACAAAAACGTTCAGAAATGTTTTCCTAATACTTAAATCTATTTTTCATGTCATCATTTTTTTTTCAGAAATGCTTTCCTTGCTTGTGCTAGCCTACACGTAATGTCCTCTTTGCTTCTACATCCCTGGTTATCTTACGATCCAAGTAATAGAATTTCGCTACTTCTTTCAATGTATTATCTCCCAATTTGGTGTTCATTGCTTCACCTAATATTGCACGACTGCACTGTATCACCTTTCTTTTACCTTTATTAATGTTCATTATCCAATCAATCTTCAAAATAGGTCCCATGCGCTTCAACAAATTGTCTATATTCCATGCTAACTCTGATAAAATTAGAATGCCATCTGCAAACTTAAATGTCTTAATTTTTTTCTTTTTGAGCTTTAACCTCTTTCCCAAATTTTCTTCGATTTCTATCGTTGCTTGCTCCACGTACAAATCAAACAGCATTGGACTACAAGTCTACCTTACTCCTTTCTGAACTATTGCCACTTTTTTGTGTCCTTCGACTTCTGTCACTGCATCTTGCTTTCTGAACAAACTATAGATAACATATCGTTCTTGTATTTTACTCCACACGTCTTCATAATTTCGAAGAGCTTGTTCCAATCAGCTTCGTCAAAAGTTTTCTCTATATCAATGCTGTAAAAATGTTAGCTTGTTTTCCTAATCCTGTTTTCCAAGATAAGTCGTAGACTCAATACAGCCTCACGTACTTCAATATTTTTTCGAAAGTCAAACTGGTCTTCAGCCAATTCCCTTTCGATCTGATTTTTCATCTGCCTGTAGACGATTTTGGTTAAGATTTTACATGCACGACTAACTAAGCTTATGGTTCGATAATTTTCACATCTGTTAGCTCTTATTTTCTTTGGTATTGGATTAATTAAATTCTTTTTGATATTCGAGGGAACATCATCTGTTTGATACGTCCTACTTATTAGGTGGTACGGTTTTTTCTTGGCAATACTTCCCACGACATTGAGCAAATCCGATGAGATTTTATCAATTCCAGGTGAGTTATTTCTACTCAAACCTTTCAATGACCTTTCAAACTTAGAGCTAAGCATCCTGTCACCCTCAACTTGTAACGCAATTCGATACGCAATATAAATTAGATAGATAATAGATAATATTTAATGTTGAATGAACTAATTTGTTACAGGAATACATTGTAGAATCTTTATTTCATATAAAATCGTGTTTAAAAAACCAACACGTAATTAAATCCGTATTTTTATTTTAATTAATCTAAAAACCACAAGAATGTGAATAAACGAATTCTAATCATAAAATTTTATAGAAAAAGCATTTTATGCCCTTTTAAAGAGTTGTTGAGAAATTCACTAATGTGCACTTTAAATATCAGTTGTTAGATAAATTCCATGTAGTATGACAATTTTAATAAACATTGCAGCAGCTATCATAAAGTAAACCACAACAGTATATATTCTGAAATCAATCGAGAATATTTACTTTATCAGGACAAAATTAAGTGTCAAAGTGCACTATTCCAATATACGTCAAAAAACGGTACAGGAAAATACTTTTTCTACGACTGTTTTGGAACGAGCCTATTTTAGGTGTGTTTTTGATAGAGAAATCTACTACATTCTATACCGGTTTTTATTCCCGCACTCGTTGCTAGGCAAGTTGCTAAGCAACCAGTGCGGGAATGTTCAATTTGCACGGTTGCGCTTATATTTCTATTAATCAAGTAGCCCTGTACTTGCATCTTATTTCCAATGACGGCCGAGTTTTCAACGATGGGCTATGAAACAAATAATAAACCAACAAATGTCAAATAAATAATTTCATACTGTGAAAGCGTTTAAAATCTTAAAGTATTTGCAAAGTCTTTAAAAAATGGCTAGTGATAGTGAAAGCGAACTAGAACCGACGCCTCCAAATATTGTGGAAGCTGCAAATGCAACTACATTAAATTTATTACCGGAAATTTCCAAAAAAAAATATGAGAGTGCTTATAAATCGTTTATGGATTGGCGAAGAGATCAAAAGACAACATCTTATTCTGAAAATGTTTTAATTGCGTACTTTAATGAATTATCTAATAAGTATAAATCTCCGACATTGTGGACGCATTATTCTATGTTGAGAGCAAGTCTCACCATCCATCATAATGTAGATATATCAAAGTATGGAAAATTAAGAGCGTTTCTCAAACGGAAGTCAAGCGGTTATGAATCGAAAAAATCAAAAATTTTTACAACAGAGGAAATAAATAAATTTATTACTGAGGCTCCGGATCAACAGTTTCTTCTGACAAAAGTATGTAATATTAACTTAGGAGAATAATGCGTGTCTATAGCTATTTTTATATTGTTACAGACTGCATTAATTATGGGAATTATGGGTGCTTGCCGCAGACAGAAATTACATCAGATAAAGATTACTCATTTCACGGAATTGGGTTCTGCGATATTAGTTACAGTTCCCGACACGAAAACAAAAATTATACGCAGCTTTACGATAACGAGTAATTTTTATGAAATCACAAAAAAATACTGGAATCTACGTCCATCAAATGTTTGCGATCCTAGTTTTTTCTTAAATTATCAGAAAGGAAAATGCACCACACAGAAAGTGGGTATCAATAAATTTAGTGCTATGGGAAAGCAAATTGCTACGTATTTAAAACTACCCAATCCGGAATTATATACTGGTCATTGCTTCCGGAGATCTTCCGCCACTATTCTTGTAGATGCTGGAGAAGATATAACATCTTTAAAAAGGCACGGTGACTGGAAATCAACATCAGTCGCCAAAAACTATATAGCCGATTCTTTAACAAATAAGTTAAATGTAGGCAACATAATACAAAATTCAATTGATAGCACATCAAATGTTCCATCAACGTCCAAAGACAAGAATCTCCAACGTCAAGAAAATTTAGTTTTTGGGAAAACACCTTCTACAATGACGTTTAATAATTGCAATGTAACCTTTAATATTGTTAATAATAATGAATCTAAAAACTAAACTTAAATCAATTTATTTACTTTTATTATGATAAATTTGTACTTTTCTTTGAATTTATGTATATTCATAAACGATAATAAACTTATGATATTAATAAAATGTATACTCCTATACTTACCATGTATTTTATAATATTAACAAAAGAGGTATCACATTTAAAAAGTACGTACTACAGTCGTAGAAAAAGTATAGTGTACAACACGCATGGAATGCCCATTTCTCACGAGTATGATAAATTGCAGCACGAGCTGAAAGCGAGTGCTGCAAATCATACGAGTTAAGAGTTAAGTTAAGAGTTAAAATAATACGTACTAACAATTGCATTGCGCATGCTCGAGAACGTATATATATATATATATATATATATATATATGATGATATATTATTAATGGGTTTGAGGTCAGCTGTAGGAAAGTAAACTCTTTTTTAAGGTCTAAATTTTCGAATTTTATTTAAATTCTTGATCACAGGCTTTCTAAAATTTTACAATTAGCTAGGCTAACATATAAATGAATTGATAATAACTTACAAGACGAGGTTAAACATTAAATTAACATGAAAATTAAATCGAAATCTTATTTTAAATGATTTTTGCTTCTATTTGTTATAAAAATTGTATAACTTGTATAAAAATAAAAATAAAAATGAAAATGTCAAATTTTGAAACCTTTCAGTTTCCCTTTTTTATTATTTGACGATTTAAATATAGAATGCCTATGTGTGCATGTATGCATGTGTGTATGTGTTTGTGTGTGTATGAGTGTGGGTGCGTGTACATGTTATATTTATGTGAGTGTCTATAAATATTTGTGATTATGTATATTAATCTGTTTCTTTGTTAGTACGTGTATGTATGAATGTGATAGGATGTGTATGTATGTAATGCTAATCACTACAATATCGATTATTGCATTAGGTATATGTTACTTCTGAAGACTAAGTATGTATGTGTAAATCGAACTTAGACCACCAATATCTGTTTTTTATTTATACAATTTTTTTGACGAAATATATGATACATTTCCAGAAATAGTCTTTTTATGTATCTCTTTCTAGTTCTAAAATTTTAGGATGTTTAGAATCAATTTTGTGATCCAAATCAATCGAGTGTCTTGATAAAGCACAGGAATTTGGCTTGATTCTAATGTCACTTTTGTGTTGGGTTATACGTTGTTTTAAAGTTTGTGACGTTTGCCCAATGTAAGGATTATCACAATCTATACAATTAATTTGGTATACAAGGTTTCTTGGAAATAAATCTAGTGTCTTATCTTTAAATTTTGAAAAAATGCTTTTTATTGTTAAAATGTTTTTTTAGCGTATTTGAAATTGTAATTTTTAAATACACTATTAATTTATTTATGAGTTAGGTGGTCAACTATATTTGGTAGTGTTTTATATAGCTGTATAGTTCTGTTATTTTCGTTAGTTGTATTACTATAATCTATATCACCATCGTTATTGTTTATATTATTGTATTTTTTAGTGTTATATAATAATTTTGTTATCAGGTGTATAGGATTGTTATTATTTTTTAGAATATTTGAAAGCTTTTTCATGTTTTTATTATGAAAAGAGGGATGGGATATCTTTTTTATTCGATCTTTTAATCCCAAAATAAAATTTAATTTTGTTTTAAATGGATGATAAGAATAATAATTTAAATATCTGTTTGAATGTGTGGGCTTCTGATACCAGTCTAAAATAATTTCATTTTTATCATTTCTAATTAATAAAGTGTCTATAGGAATGGTATTGAGTTATTTGATTCCGTTTCTATTGTAAATTGAATGTGGGTATTGTATTTATTAAAAATGTTAAGAGTTTCATCTATTTTCTCTTTCGGAATAGCTGTCACTATATCATCAAATTTTTTAATAAATGGAGGATTAAATGGATGTTGTGGAATAACTGAATTCAACAGTTCGTGCATAACTATTTGAGCAATAATGGGACTGAGATTTGATCCCATCGGACATCCAAAAATTTGTAGATAAAATTTATTGTTGAAGAAAAAATAACAATTGTCAAATAAAAATTCAATTGTTAGTAAAAAAATTGTTTTTGATAACTTACAATTTGGTTCAAATTCAGTCCAAATTTTATTAATGTTAATGATTGAGACAATTAAGTCTTGGTGTGATAAGTACCTAGCCACAGGAAGTGTAAACAGGCAATCTGGTTATGGCAGAAAACTCACATCAGGCAAAAGTGTGGATGTCAGAGAGACCTTACACAGAAGTCCATATAAGTCAATTCGCCGAACATCATGACATCACAAGGTTCTGCATAAACGACTTAGTTCGTCAGATTTGCTACGAAAATGTTGCACCGGCTCGACCGAAATCCCAACTATCTAGAAAGTGTTGTTTTTCTGATGAAGCAACTCCGACACAAGTGGGATGGTTAATAGGCACAACGTTCGTATCTGGGTTCGAAAACCTTCACAGTTTCCGCGAAAATGTCCGAGACATCGAACAGATGAATGTGTGGTGTGCGCTGAAGAAGGACGGCACAACGGACGGCACAACTAGACCATTTTTCTTTATGGAGCAAGCAGTAACAGGTGTCATTTATCTGCACATGCTTGAGCAGTTTACTATTCCTTGGCTTCTTCCACTTTAGCTAAATGTTATCTTCCAGTAGGATAATGCACCGCCGCATTGGAATTTAAAAGTTCGTGAATTCCAAGACCGAGCATTTCTTCAGTGGTGGATAGGACGTGATGGGCCAACTAAATGGACACTAAGATCTTTGGACATAACCCCTTCGGTTTTCTTTCTATCGGGTTATGTGAAAGACATTGTGTACGCCTCGTCTGTACGTAACCTTGCCGATCCCCGCAGAAAAGTTGTGGATGCAATAGCCTCTATCACCCTTGACATACTTCTGTGCACTGGGTTGAATAGAGTATCGTCTAGACATTTTAAGGGCTACGAAAGGAGCCCATGTGGAAGTGCATTAATTTTCTGTACAAAATTTTTTAAGTTGCTTTATATGATACCACAAACAGCAGGTTTTTATGTATTTTTTATTGCATTTTGAAATCAGGGAGGTTCCGTGTGAACACCCTGTAATATTTAGATGCGGGTAAATTGCAAGAGCAAGCTATTAATCTTATAAGCGAACTTTTTATCATCCAAGTGAAACTATTACTGTCAACGCTGATGCTTCTTCTTATATGTTGGGGGTCGATTTAATGCAAGTTAATGGGGATTAAACTAGAACAATTGTTGTTTATGCATCCTGGACCTTATCCGCAGGTGAACAACGTTACACGCAAATAGAAAAAGAGGCATTAGCACTAACATGGACATACGAAAATTTTTCTGAGTATATTGTAGGGTTAGAAAGAGTGGTGTTGAAGACGGACAATAGACTTTTATACAAGTTCTAGTTATTAAGCAGTTGGATAATTTAAGACCCCCGATGGCAAAGGGTTAGGTTCAAGTTTATGCGATACAATTTCGAAGTCTTATACACTGCTGATAAAGATTTAGCAGTAGCAGATGCGCTAAACAGAAAACCTTTGTTAGCGGGAAAGATTTATGAGTTTGAAAAACAAGCACAAGGTAAGACTTAAAAAATTAATTCTGTACTCAACTTTAGAATATCCAGAGAAAAAAAAATTAAAACCTAAGATATTACCTTACCAAAAGTATCGCCACGGTATTTCTTTTGACGAACATTTTTTACTGAAAGTGCTCCGTGTAATTATTACGGCTTCCTTGTAACTTATGTTAATAAAATTTATATTTTTTGAAGCGCTATGGTATTACACAGTGCAGGGAGTGCGCGAAGAGTTCCGCCTGCTTGCTGGGTCTGACGTCACAGTTGGAGAATTTAATCCCGAACTGTCCTAGCTGTGTCGAAAAAAGAATTAACATTGAAGAGCCTTCTACTACAGATACTATTGCTACTAGAGCGTGGGAAAAAGTTTCAGCTAATCTCTATTTGCATGCAAAGAGTTTTGGTATCTTATTGTAAGAAATTATTTTTCTAGTTCTTAGAAGTGTTTACAAGAATTGTCACAAGAAGCAGTAATTTCTATGATGAGAGATTGTTTTCGTCGTAAGGCCTACCTAATAGTATAAGAACAGATAATGTACTGCAATTTTAAATGAAGTTTAAACAATTGTTTACGGATACAAGTGACGTTACGTTACAAATTTTTGTTTGCCAGAAGGGTCGATAACCTCATAATAATTTTAAGGGTGCAGCGGCTATTTCTATGAAAAAAATGATGAAGAAAATGGTAAAAATGAACGTGAGAAATAGCAGAAATACAAAACTACTTTACAAGTACCACTTACCCCGAAAGGTCTTACTGATTGTCAAAAGTAAAGAGCCTAAACCGTCTGGTCCCAGCAATCCGTTTAATATTTTCGCTACTCGGAAGACAGTTATTCTAGATATGGCTCCTTACTTTCGATGTTCTAAAATTTATCACCTCAAGCTCTACCTTTCTTCCCTAAATTTGATATTACAATGCTCTACCCAAAAGTAATGTATTGGTCAGGAAGCGAGTTTTTTTTTACCGGGAAATTTTGAATTTTGTCGAATCCTTACTGTTTCAAGCAAGGTATGGATCTTTAACGTACATGATAATACTCACACACGGAATCTACATTTTAGCTCTGAAAGGAACGTGGACGTGTTTTTGTGAATAATGCTCGCCTAACATTTTTCAATCGGTCGTGTTGGGAATCGAACCCGGTACCTTAAGTTTAGTAGTCATATGCGAACCAACTAAGCCACGTAGCCGCCTTTTACCTTTCTCCGCTATAATTTAAAACACTAACTTAAGGTCTAATGAAAGAAATGTTTAAAATAAAGGGTCTCTTCTAAATACGACTTCATCACTGAAATGATTGAATATCCTTTCATAATTATCATCTTTACCTACATTATAAATAACTCCAAATAAAATTCCATGCAAGTTTCAACTCTATCAACAGTAAATTCCGGAAAAAGCAAACCTAATATAACATCCGTCTGGGCACATTGTAACATATAAATTTTCCTGTAAATTTATTCATTGACTTTACCGCGGTGTATCTATTATTTTATTCTTTATTTAACAACATTTATATAATCGATTCATTTGTTATTGCATATTTAATAACCGATAAACTCCAAACCACTCTTCAATTTTAATTATAATTACAATCTACTACATACCACATATTCCGTACTGATAACAACACACACACACACACACACACACACACACACACACACACACACACACACACACACACACACATATATATATATATATATATATACAAACTTGTTAGCGTGTTGCTACATCTTGAAGTATCTAAGGTTTTCAAGTTGATCCGACGTTTAGCGATAGATTGTCACTTTTCGTTTCTTAGTTGAACTGGAAGGTCGCTTGGTGTTGAAAAACACTCAAGATGTTCAGGAAAGTCAAGTTTTCCTGGCAGAGGCGTCGTAATAGACGGACAGTATTCTAAAAGTTGTCCATGACAACTAAAGTAGAAGTGTAGTGTGCAAATCCTCTTGGCGAACGGTTCGTTTAAAAAATGTAAGCATATAAAATTAATTATTTTATTACAGTGCAACTTCGATAACTCTCGAAATGTAGATAATTTCGTAATGATTTTGATGTAATTTCACGTAATTTCGATGCAGGCTTAGATCATCAGAAAATATTTTATTTGGTTTGGTTCAATTAAATTTTATGGAATTCGTTTAGAAAGTAAATGAGTAAGCAACCTTGTTCGGCACATGGCCGCTATGCAGCCGACGTGTTTATCTGATGTACGTGACGTTTGAAGGTTATAGATCATTGCCGCTATCGGTAAGAAAATAATAGTTGTAGAATAATGCTGACGTAACAAAGTTCACTACGTAAATTTTGCTTGTAATGATTTCTTTTTGAAGCTTATTTTACTTTAGGTTGCTGTATGCAATTTATTACGACTTGTATGAATAATTGTGTTAATTAATTTTCAAAGGCTCATTTTGTAAAGTATAAAGTACAATGAGTACTACCACTTTTTGTAATTAATAGCGTGTTCAACCTAAGATATTATACTACACCGGTTGTACAGATGTAGACATAATAACGTCACCGTTATCTTGTTTATCACAAATTAAAATACTAATATGTTAATTTATAGGACCTAAGTCATGTAAGATGAAATTTAAACTTGGAGTATTTTAGCAACTTATAATATTTGCCAAAAGTTAAGTAAACATTTCTTTAAACATTGTGAGGTCAAAGTAGCGCTACCGTGACTACCTAATATGAAAAATAATGTCTATAATTAAATATCTGATTGAAAAATTACACTCATAAGATTTAAATTTTATTAAGTACACTTATAAATTATAATGTTATTTACTTTTCTTAAAAGAGAATATAGAGTTATTTTTGGACTTCAGTTCACTTCTCAGTAATCATTAAATTTTCCAAATTTTGTTAAGTATTTACAAGGTAAACTTACTCGAAGGTGTACCACGATATAATGGAAACAAATTGAACTTAATGCAAAGATTACATATTCATACTGGTCCGCAAAATATATAGGGTGTCTATGTTGGTAGAAATTATGTTTCAGAGTCGCCCTACTCATCGTTAGATCCTTGAAGAAGACGGTCAGATGTAAGTATGACATTTGTGACAATTAAACTTTGTATTTAAAGGGGTTAGCGATTACTTAGGTTTCCAAATTTTTCTTTAAGCGAATTCATTTAATCAGTTGCTTTATAAAAAATTTAGGTGGCGTCCTTTATTTTGTTTCTTTCAACCTAAATATACCCACTGACCCAATCTCATGCGACCGTGGGTCACAAACTCAGTTAGCTAAAAGTCTTAAGAGTGTTCTTTAACTATAAGCCAATTTCCATTCAAACCTTACCCTGGGCTTGTTACATTTACATAAGAATTCTCGATAGGTAATATTAAATCTACCACGATTTTATTGTGGAATAGATTTATAAAAAATATATACATAACAACATATTATTAACAGAAATCCTTATGAAAACATTAATCCATAAATAATACTACCACACCATTTTTGCAGTTTCCGAGATTGATTTATTCGACATTTTAAATCGCATTTCTGGAAATGTCCTTAATAACAATACATAGTAAACGAACAATATCAACTTTTTCTTTAACCATTCCAATGTCCATTAAAAACACTAAATATCCGCTTTCTACTAACAATAATTCCACAAACAAGCTTACATTTACATATTTATTACTCTTTTAAGATGTTCAAACTTCCTTCCCCAATAGTATTGTACTTAAATTTAACAAAACTAGTTTGGTCGAATTTTATAGTCCCAGAAAGTGGTTATTTAATGGAATCGCAATTTCCTACCAAATAATTACGAACTATTTACATTTTGCATTTACATATTTCTTGTATTTTCTTGTACATATTTACAAGTCATAAACAAAAAAAAAACAGCTCAATCTCTACTTACAGTTTAATGCTCCAGTTTACTTGTGAAACTTTAAGTATATCCAGTTGTTTTTCTTAACATAACCTTCCTTAAGAATAAACATACATCATTCTTTGAACTGTCCACAAATACAAAAGCTCTTTATTGCCGGTGTTCAAACACGTTTTCCGGTTTTAGGATTTGTAGAGAAAATGAAGATTTACCTATGACTTTCTTGGCGTGGAACACATTTCAAGAACGGATTTAATTCTGGGGAACTCTTCAAGGCAAGGAAATGAAGAATAAGTGTAACAATTTTTTTTGACGCTTATAGAAGCATATATTGTTGTTATTTTATACACTTCAACGTCTAGTCAAACAAATAATTAATTTCACAATATTAATGAATATTCAGAGATGGACCGTATTGCCCAATTCCGAGTCGTATAATATTTAAAAAAGATGTTATAGACACATTCTTTAAACGATGGTTGTTTGAACAGTACTTCCGATGACAGTCGTTCTCGACCTTTAGCTGCAATAAGAAGCAACATAGGTTTTATAAAGATCCGAGCCAGCAATTTACGTGTAGCCAAAAACGTAGCAGTGCTTTCCGGTGCTAAAAGCACTTAAGTTGTTTGTTTCTGTTACCGGTAAGTAGGCAAAATTAATTATTAAGGTAAACTAAATAATTTTGCTTTAGCACTCACTTTATTATCTCACCTTATGATATCACTTAATATCAACTTGATATCTCACTCTGTTATATTACTTAGCAATAAAACTCAAAGATGTCAATTTAATAGCTCGCTTTATAGCTTTATTGAGTAATCTACATATTTTATGGATAAATTTACTTTAATTGGTTTACTTCGACGGATCACTTTATCAGTTCACGAAATTCTAGTTCAGTTTAATGGCTCCCTTCAATAGCTCTCTTAAATTTTTAATTCGTCAAGAGCTCAAAAAAAAGCTCAACTTTAAATTTAGAAGGTTTTACGTGGCTTCATCCCCGAAGAAATTTCGTGTAAAAATATTTACACCTTTGTGGGATGCAGATGTGGAAAGTCCGGTGACGTTATTGTTTGTAATGACGTTTCCACGTACGATCAACTAGCAAGGTAAGTGACTAGCTTAAGGATATGACCTAAGAACAGCTGTTTCCAAATAAGTTGTCTATGAAACAAATGCTTAAATTTAAAATGGTAACGTTGGACTTAAAATTGTATTACGAGGAGTTGGGAAGATTTTACTGTTTGAATATGGTTATATTATCTAAATTATTGCTTATGTTAAAAGTCGCTACGTTATTTCTTAGGATTATTAATTTCATTAAGTAAACTTAAAAAGGGAATGATCATTAAAGTCTAGTAATACCAAAAATTAATCATGAATATTATTTTTATTTTGCATTGAGTTCATAATAAATAATTGTAAACCAAGGTAAACAGATCTGTGCATTTTGGGTATGTTAGGTTATGTTTAGATCGTTATTGAGATTATTAAATATTTTTATAACTACGTATTGATGTCCGAAAGATTAGACCACATCATTATAATACATCTTTGTATATGAATTTTAGAACAAAAAAAGATAAATTCAATTAAAAGACAATCGTTTGAGTTAGTGAAACAACTGTTTTATTTTGGACAAGTGCGTCCAAATGTAAGGAAAATAAGCTAAAAGAGTATAGATCTTCTTTTATAAGAGTAAGGTTATTGGCTGTGACTTAATTATGAAGTACCGAAACAGCGTTCCAAAGAAGCTTGATATTTAAATTTCCTTTTAATATTTATGCTTAAATTTTAGAAATTAGTAGTAGCTCTTTTCCTCTTTACTGCATAAGGTAGCAAGAGTGCATCTCTTGTGTCTTTTGTTTGTTCTAATAACGTTATTATCTTTCAGAACCTGCGTTCTCGCAATAAAAGCGATATTCCCCCCTAAGGATTTTCAAGTTCTCCCTTAGGGTACCCCTTGCTTTATTAAACCTATGACTTGGTGGCGCCCCACTGCACCCTTAATTATTGTAGTTAAGAGTCAGTTCTAAAAAATCGTTGTTGTAGAACCCACAGCCATTCCTCATAAGCTATACCCGAGGAATGGACCCCTAGCGTTGCCGGAAGACTGTCGATTTCCCTTCATTATAAGGAGATCAAAAACCAAGGTACAAAAAAGTACCCAAGGTGTTTCAGTAGTTTGCCTCTATTGCCTAACAAATCCCACAAAATTAGAAACTTTTTAGAAGTTATAACAGTTTAGAAATGAGTAGTTGTCCCGGCAGTGAAGGAACACCTTTACAGGCACATTGAAGTGGTAAGCTATGCAGAGGAAGAAGATCTCTTTCTTACACTATCCTTCTCGTTAATTATCTTTACCTGGGTCTCTTTTATTTATTTATTTTATTTATTTATTTATTTGTTTACATCTGTGTGTATATACAGATAATTCCAATTGATACACACTATAATAAAAAAAAAAAAACAAATGAAAACATGTACACTAAGCCTTAAATTAAGATAATTCTAAAATTTTGTTTTTAAATTCAGTGTAGTTATACTTGAAAATGTCGACTTCTACAAAAAATCTATTGTAAGTCTTACATAGCCTTGAAGCACAATCAGTTGAACCATAGTTAGTTCTATGCATACTTTCACTAAATACAGCACTATACCTTGTATTCTTACCAGTTATCCTTAGACCAATAATACTTAATAAGTCTACACTATCAACCATGTTATTCCAAAGCTTGTACATAAAGAAAGCCATATTATTCCTACGTCTCTGTTCTAAGCTTAGCATTCCTACTAACTTTCTTCTGATTATATGGTCAAGGTTGTCATAAGGAAACTTAAGTTTCCACAGTAGATATTTAATAAATTTATCTTGTACACGCTCTAATCTATCTATGTGACATTTGTAATAAGGTGACCAGATAAGAGAATTATATTCTAGAATATTTAAAGCTAATGCATTATACAGCAACTTCAAAGAACATATGTCAAATAGATCTATGCTGTTTCTTTTGATGAAATCTAACATTCTGAATGATTTAAACAGTATATGATCTATATGATCAGAAAAAGACAATTCCCGATCAAATACAACACCTAGGTCAGAAATACTGTTAACAAATTCCAGAGGAATACTGTTGATATGATAGATGAATCTGATCGGATTCTTACATCTGTAAAAACTAATTGTTTTACACTTGGCAACATTAAGACTTAGTAAATTACGTTCACAATAAGAAACTAAATTATCAAGGTCGCGCTGAATACGTAAACAATCCGTGTAAGAATTAGCATAAGTAAAGAACTTGAGGTCATCCGCATAAAGTAAGCACTGAGTAGATGTGAACACAGAAACGACATCGTTTATGAAAAACAAAAATAATATAGGGCCAAGGTGAGACCCCTGCGGCACTCCCGAGGTCACCGTAATCCCTTTAGATTTAACACCTTGAATGTGTACGTATTGAGATCTGCCAGACAAATAGGAAGAAATCCATTTTAGGTAAACACCTTGAATTCCTAAAGCATGCAGCTTCTCCACCAACAAATTATGGCACACCCTATCAAATGCTTTAGATATATCAGTATATATCACATCAACTTGGTTGCCATCTTCCAGTGCATTAACTAGAAAATCCTGGTAAACGGCAAGATTAGTGCATGTTGATCGGCCTTTGAAAAAACCATGCTGTTGCTTCACCAAGGCATGTTTAAATGTGTTAAATAATTCATCACAAACTATCGATTCAAAAATTTTAGCTACAGTAGAGAGTAATGAGATTCCTCTGTAGTTTTCTATAACACTTTTATCTCCATTTTTGTACACAGGATAAAGGAAGGACTTCTTCCCCTGTTCCGGAAATATACCCGAATCAAAGGATTTTTGAAATATAACTTGTAACGGTTCAGCAAGTATCATACAGCATTGTTTCCAAAAGATTGGAGGTATACCATCGGGACCAGCCCCTTTGTTAATATCTAGACTAGTTAACTTATCTATGATTTCATTGGCTGTGAATGTATGACTGAACAAGCCGGCGGATGAAACGCACACATCAGAAAAGTTGCATAAGCCGCTGTTGGCATCCAGATTTGCTAGATAACAAGAACTGAAGTGATCAGCGAAAGCATCAACTATTTCTTGGGACGAGGATAGCAAATTACCACCATAATTCATCCTAACAGGAATACCCACTTCTTTTCTAACAGAATTAATGTATGCCCAAAAGCTCTTAGTATTTGTTTTAATTTCAGTTTCTAAGTTCCTGATAAAAAGATTATAGCATATGTTCATTTCATTTTTGCTTAGCCGACGCAAATTTGAGTAGTCATTGTAATCCTCCATTGACTTAGATTTCTTGAATTTACTGTGCAATTTATTTTTTAACTTAATTAGCTTAATTAGTCTCTCATTGTACCATTTAGGAAATTTTCTAGGTTTAGAATATTTTTTAGGAATAAAAAGATTAATAGCAAGATTAATTCGTTCGTAGAACTTGTTAACGATAATATTAATATTGTGATCAGTATGGACAAAATTCCAGTCAACTTCCTGAAAAATCTAATAATGTCTTCGTAAGATGCCTTTCTAAACTGAAATACCGCAGATTTATTGTTAGATGGCATACTTGCAGGTACTTTTAAAGGTAAAACTAATTCCAAAGCCGGGTGATATCCATCCTCTTTGACCAGAATATTCTGGGATCTAATAACTTCAAGTGATTCTAAATCAGAAAAAAGTAAGTCTAAGTGTTTACCCTGATTATTAGCTATTCTATTAATCTGATTTAAGACAGTAAGCTGCATACCACTTATTAAAACTTCGCTGACCAAAGATGTGAGTTTAGTGGGCAGAAAATAGCCATCTATATCAACCCATGTAATTTCAGGAACATTGAAGTCCCCAAAAATTAAAAATTTAGCTGTATTATTGCTGGTTCTTAAATAATCCACTTTATCAACAAATACTTGGTACAGCTCATGAGACGATTTAGGAGGAAAATATACCGCTCCTATTAATAAGGTAGTATGACCGTAAAAAATTTTGATCCAAATATCCTCAAAATAATGAGACCCTGACCTGGGTAGTAAATTAGACTTAATGTGTGATTTAATGGCAATAAGTACTCCTCCTCCTCTTTGTTTGTTTAGCAGTTCACACTTGCGGTCGCATCGAAATACATTAAAATTCTTAGGAATAACTTCACCATTAGAAATGTCGCTGGATAACCAAGTCTCAGTAAAACTATGCAATCAAAGTTAGCTGAACTAATATTGAGTAATGTCGTGATAGTCTTAGTACGAAGACCCTCACATTTTGATAATAAAAGTGAATACTAGATTTGCCAAACTGGTTCACATTTAAAATTTGACTACTAATCTTAGTGTCAAAATTGTTTTCTGGGGCCGATTTTTTACGAAAAATATATGGTCGAATTTCAGTGCCACTAGGCCAGTTAGTAGGATTCTCAACAATGGCTTTATCATCAACATGAACTCCTATGCGAAAACATGCATACACACCCCGTGTTTCCAGAACATCACAAGAAAACTCTTTATTCGGAATGATTTCCCGTAGGTGATCAGAAACAGTTTCGCTTTTGGTCCCAGACTTAATACGGCCAACAAAGAACCAAACTTTCTTTTCAACTGCAGTTAATTTAGAGGAGAAATTACTACTAATACCGGTGCCATATATAGATTTTTTATTATTTTTTTCTTGTTAAAAACTGTTAAAAAATCCTCATTACCTTTGCTTAATTGATTATTAGCAAGTTCGTATTGTATGTTATTCTTCACAACTTCTGCATAGGGAGTCTTGGGTGCAGTAGCAGATGAGTGATTAACAACCTGCTCAGGAAGGTGATGATTAGAGGCAATAATTGATGTATTATCAGAAGACACAATATTTGATAACTGATTAGAACAACTTGCAACAACAGGATCAATGAAATTAATGTTTCTCTTAACACATATGTTTGTAGATAATTCTTGATTCAAAACATTAGTATTAGGAATGTTATCAAAGCTATTAATCCCAGATGTTCTTTCACAATTCAAACTTTGATGAATATTTGTTAAATTATAATCCTTGGTAAGGAGCTTTACAAGATCAATATTACTTTTCTTGAGGTTATCAACCTCAGTTCTTAATTCCAGGAGTTCAGCTAAAAGTGGTTCAGTGTTCTGAGTGATTAAAGAGTTAATCAAATTCTTGAATAGGTTACTTTTAAGGAAGTTCACCACAGTATTAGCCTCATACTTCGGGTCACAATCACTACTAGAATTAGTGTTAGTACAGGTAACCATAAGTGATTGATCATTCTCATTTAAGCTGCCATGTTTATAACCATTATAGCATCTATTGCACAGATAGTCCATATTTTTGCCAGAAGCACTCAAAAACACCCCATATCTTTCTCCACATGATGGATGCACATGAACTTTACATTTCATACACTCCACACACTTATTTGAAACCTTTTTATTACAATAATTGCAAATATTGGCTACATCAACAACAACTTGCTGTTCATTGATGGCCATCTTGAATCTCGAATATACGACGATATCCGGCAATAGACATGGACTTCACCCTGAGACTGCCTTGCAGAAGCTGGTTTAATAATATTAATTACTACATTTGCATGCCGATTTATACTCATTATTAAGATTCTGTAGTATGATATTATGTTAATTAGTTTACAGAATACCCTTTTTTAGCTGGTATGAAAAGGATATGTGCACGACAGAATGTTGAGTTTCACTTTGGCACAGTTAACATAAGCTGTTGGAGATCGCATTGAGAAGCAAAAGACTTACAAAAATCTTAGAAACGTACAAGTATATATTTTAAATCCACAGCTAAAAAGAAATATTTAAAAACACTATAAGCGAAATAAAGCGCTTTCACTGCAAATGCATAAAGAATTTCAACCATAAAAATATAACATAATTATAAATCAATTCCAGAATTTGCTTTTATATAAAACAAAACTATTATTCAATATTTATGGTAAGTTATATTACTTCATATTATTTAATTGGTGCATTAGTTATTAAATCATAAGTTGACTACTCTACAAATTTGTCTTTGTAATAAAATGCAACAAATACTGTAGATGTACATTAATCAACAATTTTTTAAACATTAGTGTGATTTTAAAATTATTGAAACTAATTGGTAGTGTGGTACTTGACGAAAATTTTCGTGAAACCTTTGTCTTACATTGTGTGAACTTGTCCTTAAGAAGTATTTGAGTTATTTATCAAATTATTCAAATGTAGCACAATTAGATGCGTTTTATTAAGTTTTTATATAAATGTATAATTTACTAAATTACATCCAATGAAATTATTTTATGATTTTTTCATGTGTGCTTAGTTAAGAACAAAAATAAAACATACCTTAGTGTAAGGTAACTGTTTAGAAACAAGTTTTGCCCTTTTTAGTTTCTTTCTAGTGCTCAAGTAACGGAGGTCCTAACTATGGATCACGAAGTTTTCTAACCAAACAAATATTAGGTGGTAGAATTCGCTGCTCTTTCACAAAATAAATTAGGACCAATAGGATCTCACATCAGCGTGTGCTTAAAAGTAAAAAAAAAACATGTACGCCCAGCATTCATTCTTAATCAGCGATAAAAAGTCTGTTCTGGTACTTGTTCCAAGAACTTAGACACGAAGTTAAACTAAAATTTTTAACCAAACATTTATGCGCACACCAGCTGGGTTTGAAATTAAAAACAGATCAAATGCTCGAAGTAAAGAAACGAAAACCCAACAAAAATGAGGGCCTTTGAACCCTGAAATATAACAAATATCAAAGCCATTTGGATCTCTATTTTTATATTAAAAATGTGTTCATTGTAGGGCTGCATGCAGACACCTTCCTTAGAGAATTCATACACACATTTTTTTAAGAAATTAACAAATAAGGGGTGTACGTAAAAGAATTTTCAACTTTAATGTGAATAACTGACGTATGTCGTGTCGGATGGGCTAGGAAGGGTATTTAATAGACGCGTGAGCTGTGCTGATTTCAGAAGCCATGGATCGCTGGTCGCCAGAGCACCGTGCGTGTGCTATTGAGGCATATTTTAAGAATAACCATTCTCCCGTTCTCGCACGGAGAGTGTTTTCAAGACATTTTAATATTTGGCGTATTAGTAAGTGCCTGAGTACGCAATTTATTGGTAATTGGGTGCGAAGTTTTCGTGAACAAGGCCCTGTAGTAGGACACGGGCCAGGAGCATCGCGATCAGTAAGACATGATGAAGACATTGAAACAGTTCGGCTTGACGTGATGCAAATCCCCGGTCTGCATCATTACAGTTAAAGAAAACATCTGTACATCAAATAATCAAAGAATATTTAGCGTTTCATCCATACAAAATTTTGATCACTCAAAAAATTAAGGCAAGTGACAATAGATTGAGGCTGACGTTCAATAGGACCATGCTCGATCGATTTTCCCGTTCACGAGGTTATGAAAACAATCTTTTCTTATAAGGCACATTTTTTACTGGATGGATCGGCAAATAAACAGAACTGTCGTTATTGGGCTTGGGCGAATCCAGTACAGTTGCATGAAAAGCCACTAGTACACTCAGAAAAGTTACTGTTTGGTGTGGAATAAATGCATGAGGAATTATCGGGTCTAATTTTTTCAAAAACGCAAATCACCAAACAGCAACAGTGAATTCTCAAACTTTTTCGGCTACGTTGGACGACTATTTGGAACTCCAGTTGGAGAACATCGAGTGGCTAAATAAATCCACGTGCTTTCAGCAAGATGGTGCAACACCACACACTTCCCGAATATCAATGAACATTTTGATGCGCATTTTCCCAGGAAAAGTTATAAGTCAATATGGTGACATCCCCTGGCCCCCCAGGTCCTCGAACCTGACACCAGCAAACTTCTTTTTATGGGGGTTCCTTAAGTCAAGAGTGTATATCGACAACCTATGAAATTTATTGCACCTGAAATGAAATATTCGCAACGAAATTTCACAAATTTCGCAAGCAAGGTGTTAGAAGGTGTTTAAGAATATGGTATTTCGTTTGCATGAGTGTATACGTCTCCGCATTTGACTTCAATTATTTTTAAGAAATAAATCCGCATTTCTGTAGTTATTTTGAAATAAGCAAATTAGATACACGCTTACAGGATTTTTTATATTTCATTTGAAGTTGAAAATTCTATCGCGGACACCATTTACATTTTTTATTAAAACACTTAAACTAAGTTAGGAACTTAATAAAGTCAAGATGTTGCTGGATCATTCTAAATCAGAAATCCGGTCAATAGACGGGTAGATAGGAATAGTGACAGATAAACTGGAGTAATAAATCGAATCGACTTAATTCGAATCCACAACACATTATGTATGGGTAACATCTCTGTTAATGAATTTAAAGCAACATTTATCTTAGCCAAACGTCTTTACTAAAGGGATGTATGTTAATTAAGAAGAAATTTTGATTGTATATAATGGTTAAAAATATAAGTTTATTTTGAAAACAAATTTATTTAATTTAAAGTATATTCTTAAGTTTTGTGTAGAATAAACCTAGGTAAGAGAGAAACAGCTAAAGTAAAACTGAAATGTTTACTTACGTGGCATTAACCGTAGGAGATCCAGGAAGCCTATGATAATACATCTTTCAGCTCCATCTCGACGGTCACCAGATCAGTTGGGATGGAGGAAACTTGCTCCAGGTGGGTAGACTGCATGTTAAGTGGAAGGGTGGCAGTCACAGAACTGCTTGGCGATACCATGGCAGTCCGGGTGGTTAGGGGAAGCCCGCAGGGGGAGTTTTGTCTTCCCTGTTGTGGACCCTAATCCTGGACGGACTGTTGTGGGAGCTGAGCAGAAAAGGGTTTACCCCGTTGGGATATGCTGATGATTTAGCAGTCTTAGTGGAGGGTAAATACAATAATATTATCAAGGACCAAATGCAAGAAGCCTTGAAAATAATAGAGAGTTGGGCAATGGAAGAAGGCCTTTGAGTCACCCCCAAAAGTCCACCTTAGGACCTTTCCCCGGAAAATGAAGATTGCGGGCATTACAGCCCTTTTCCTTAACCGTAACGAAATCGGCCTGTCAGGCGAAGTGGTGTACTTGAAAGTCACTCTGGACTCCAAACTCACATGGAATCTGCAGATCGACAAGATCGTACGCAAGGCGGAAACTTCTTTAGCTATAGTTAGACGCAGTTGCGGCAAATCCTGGGGGCTAAGACCAAACATAGTACACTGGTTGTACACTAGGGTGGTCATATGCGATAACATATGCAGCCTTGGTATGGTGGCCCAAGGCTGAACAATCAAACACCAAAATAAAGTTGGGCAGAATCCAGACACTAAGTGTTACAGGGGCGATGTGTTCCACGCCCACTGCTGCCATGGAGACTTTCGTTGGCCTTCCACCAATACACTTGGTGGTGGTGGTGGAGGCAAGGCTTGGACTATACCAACTTAGAAATCTTCAGTCTAGGATTATTGAAGGTACGGAGCATACGAGATTCCTTGAAAGAAATTGGTGGCATCTGTTTGAGGTGCGTTCGGACCAAATGGCTCCCCAGCATCCGCCGGATACACTTTTCAAGACTGTTACCCAGAATGCGGAGTAGGAAAAAATGAAGGGTAGATTACCTCCGGACAGCATGGTCTAGTACAGGATGGCTCTAAGGGCGAAACCGGGGTCCGGATCTGGACTCTTTAGGGAGAGACCAGAGGTACGCTTAAGCGTTCCATTAGGGGCAAACGCTACCGTTTTTCAAACGGAAATATACGCTATACTGCAAAGTGTGCGGGAAAGTATAAGAGGTGCCTTTATTAAAAGACATATTTATATCGTGCTTGACAGCCAGGCGGCACTCAAGGCTCTAAGAAGTCAAAAAGTGCCATCTAGACTAGTGTGGGAATGTATTGAGGCACTTAATGGACTGGCACAACAAAACTCTGTTACATTACAGTGGGTGCCAGGCCATCAAGGACTCAAGGGAAACGAAATCGCAGATGAACTTGCAAGGCGGGGGAGCGCAAGGGTCATTTATCGGTCCCGAACCTGCTTTGGGAGTCATCAGAGCTGCCATCGGTAGCTATATTAGCAAATGGATGTGCAGCCAACACCAAAGAGACTAGCAGAACAGACCAGTACTAACACCTGGCAAGGCGCTGGTAAATGGTCCTAGCATAAACAGAACCCAGGAACTGCTTTGTTTAAACAGGGAACAGCTTAGAATTACTGTGAGGTTCCTGACAGGACACACTTCTGTCAAGGTTCACATCCAGAGGATGCATAAATATTACGGAGACCTCGAATGCAGACTCTGCTTAGAAGAACCGGAGACTGCAATGCATGTACTAGGCGAGGCGTTGGGTAGAACGAGGCAGTGCCTATTCGGGCGACCAAAGTTAGACCCGAAGGAAGTCGATACCCTTTCATCAAGAAACCTCTACTATATGATTCGGAGTGCAGACTTTGCAGATTGAGTATAATACTTAATCAGGGTCAGCACAATAAGCCTTTTAGGCTGCAGTGTGGCGGGGTCGTTTGGCAGACGCACCCGCCAGGGGAGTGGTTTTAGTGGGCATGCCGCTTGGAGAGTCCCACACCTTTGCTATAAAAGCTTTCCACTCCACCGGGTTTGGATGACTATCAACAAAAAAACCTTAGGCAAAATTGCATGCTACAAGTTATTTTACCTTGATGTGGTTTTTATTTTGAATATTGCGTAATAATGCATAATTCGTACCCGTTTATATAAGCATCAAATTGACATTTAAAATATAACAATTAACGAAACCCAGAAGAATAAACACTTGAAATAGCACAAAGGTTGAGTAAAAAATTCACTTGAACGATATACCAAGCAATTGTATAAGTGAAAGGGTTATAAAGAAAACGCTGCAACTTTTATCTACCCAATATTATTTTGGAATTGTGCCCTGGTTCAAATAAAAAAAAATTGTCATTAAAATAACCCACTTTGCAATACTACTTGTTTTCCCACTTTCGTACTTTTTAATGAAATACAAACTAGAACTTCCAGAAGCTTTCAATTACGAATATTTCTTAAAATTTGGAACAAAATAATACAAAACCTAATTCTTCCGAAGTAAATTGCTGTAATTAGTAACGGATCCTTCAATTTCAAAATGTAAGCAGTTCGTATTGACAGTTAGTTCGCACCTGAAGCCCATTCTACTCTAAAAACCAATTGGGAGAAAATTAAAGATCTCGTTTTCTAATATCAAGTCAGTTACAGACTACAAGGCACAATTTAGTTGCAATTTGTAGTAAGAGCGTTTTCGGAATACAACTCAATATCGAGTAAATCACTTATCACAGATCTTAATTAAGAGAGGAATATCCAGGTGAACTCCACAAGTGATAATTTGCTTTAAGCCTCTAGTACGCGTTAAGTATATACACAATATTAGTATTACTAAAAAATGTTTTATTTCCGACACCTAGAGACATAAAAGCGCTCTTTGAGGGGAACCAATTTTCTTTTTCCTTAAAAATAAGGAGCAATGCCTTTATATTCTCCGCGTTTGACAATTCGTGTGTAAATAACATTTTCACCCGATTTCATTGAAAAAAAATATTAATAATTCAAATCTTCCCTGATGTAAAATTTAAACATCGTGGTTGTAGTTGAAAGGGATGGAAATTTTCATTTACATTGACATATGCGTTAACACTATTGTGGGCGGTGTATGTACATATTTTACTGAAAGTTAGTGGAAATAGATTGTTCAAAGGTTTGAGGTAATGGGCTTGATTGGCATACATTATAAAATTAGGTTAGGTGACGTTACATTGATCTTTGTTTTAATGAAGTATATTTTCGCTTTGTGAACGTTCGTGAGCTACAGGCCCATCTACGAGAATAAAGCATTGCTATCTATTGATATTGAAACAAACCTGTGCCTTAGTTCCGACAGTTTCGTTACTTAAAGCTATTGAACCGACTCTTATAATTTTGCAAATATTAAAACATAAAAGCACAAGGTTAATTTGAAACCTCTTTGATCTTGAGCAGGTTGACTAAACTGACTTCGCTCATAATTTTAAGTCACAATTCGTTACAAATGCAATTCTTGTGAATATAACGCAACAAATATATATATATATATATATATATATATATATATATATATATATATATATATATATATAGATAATATGTAAATTTTCTGACCATATAACTTTATCTTCAATTGTAACTTTCTGGGTAGTGGCCATCCATTAAATAAAATAATACATTATAATATTCTTGTTTACGCGTTTCGGTCTACAAGACCATTATCAAAACTTTATTATAGCAAATATTCTTCAATAGCACTTACAAATTTTTACTTATAAACATGTGATTATAATTTTTTTCAGATAATTAATCCTTACCTCTATTTCAATTATTTTATAAATTTGTACAGATAAAATTCATTTTAACAATAATATGTAATTCAAACATTTTGGGTCATTAAATAAAATTGTAAACATACACGTTAAAAGCTAAATTAAAACTGTTGATATTAACCTTAATACATTATTGATAACAACTTTTTATCTAATTTATATTATTTTACTAGCAATTATCTATTAAAACTATTCTATTTTTTAAATCTACAGGATTAAACATTATAAATATACACGCAATAACTTTTAACTATATTAACATAACTGATGATTTTGTTATCCCAATTTTTAGTTTACTACTATTTATTTGTTATGTATAATATTATTAAAGATTTTTATAAAACCGTCGTTGTCGGTCTTTGAATTTATGGCATTTACTTCCCTTTGTATGTGTATCACCTCTAAAAACTTCCTCTTAGTATCGTGTATTTCGTTGTCTATGATGTTTATTGTATCAAAATTAAAATTATGCATTTTGCTTATGGCGTGATTAGCGAGTGCCGTACATTTATTATTAGTTTTAATTGAGTATTTGTGCTCATAGCATCGTTTACTAATATATTGTTTAGTACTGCCAATATAAGTACCAGGGCATTCTTTGCAATTTATTCTATATATGACATGTGTTTTATTTTTTTCCGGGATATCAGGTTTTAATTTATTAAAAAATTTTTTTGTGTAATTGTTAGGTTTATGTACTACTTTGATATCAAATTTTTTTAAACATGTTTTTATTTTGTGAGAAAGGAGCGGATTATATTCTAAGCTTACAAAAGAACCTACTTTGGTATCATTTTTTATTTGTCGTTTATTGTTATTATAAATGTTATGTATTTTTTGTTTTATTACAGGTTCGTAGAACTTTACAGGGTAGTTATATATATATATATATATATATATATATATATATATATTGCTACGATATCGCGCCCTAATTTTTACGATCAATTACCTGCTGATCGCCTTGTCTCTGTGCTTCTAAAATATCTAAAATAATTTTAAAAACAACACAATAGAAATTATGCCCGGCTAGCTTAGTCGGTAGAGCATGAGACTCTTAATCTCAGGGTCGTGGGTTTGAGCCCCACGTTGGGCAGCAATTTACTTTGCTACGATATCACCGATTAATTTTTACGATCAATTACCTGCTGATCGCCTTGTCTCTGTGCCTTTAAAACATCTAAACTAATTTTAAAAACAACACAATAAAATTTATGCTCCAACAAGCTCAGTTATGCCCTGCACAGAGTGAACGACGATTTGATAACAAAGAATATTTATCCCCTTCCGTCTAGCACTTCATGTACTTGAATAAGATTTGTCAAAATTTTTATAATAAGCTAAGAAATATGTACAATTTCCTTTGTATTGTCATATGCTATTTATAAACGTTTGAATAAAAATTAAAATAAATATTGAATTTGTTCATTATCATAATTTGTAACCCTTTTAAGCCACCAAAGCTAGCAAAAATAATTATGTAATATATTGAATGTTTCGTTGAACGTTCAATGAACCTTTTCCTTCTTTTTAACGTATTTTCTACGTATCACCAAATTTTTGATAACCCTTTACCCAAAAATCTAAGTACATGTCTGTTTCAAATATTCAAAATAAAACTTATACTATTAATTGAAAATTTAATTCTAACCTGGTATTCTTCCGATTGATTCGCACGGGAGTTTCTTGTTTTAAATCAGTTGCTAGTTTAGTGGTTGTTGACCCGCGGCTCTGCGTGCACCCCAATCCTTCAAACTGTTCTTTTGCAGCTTAACGAGTGGCTTCAAATAAACGTGTTGCTTAGAGCTTTACTTGTAATCTCAACATTTTAATTTCAAGTTTTTCCATTTATTGTATTTAGTACTTAGAGGTATTGAAGTATTAGTATTGAAGAATTGTTTTGAGTTTTACTTCCGTACTTACTTGGAGCATTGAAGTATTGTTTTAAGTTTCACTTCCGTATTTACTTGGAGTCCTAAATAATAAATTGTAAAAATGTCGTTTATTATTAATTAATTTTAGACTTACGTTTTAAATCAGCGACAGATTTTTATGCACTCTTATGTTTAAACGCACATTTATACTGTTTTCTTCACTTGAAATTTTAATTAATGTGACTTTCACTTATAATTTTTAATTTAACTTCACTAAGTTGAAATCTACATTATACTTTTGTTGCGACTGGTACAGTTTGCTTCGATTATGGAATGAATGTTTGTTATCAGTTTTGATGCATTATATAGACAAGCCGTCTCACGTTCTGTTATTGGTTGACCGCCCGCTATCTTGCTATTCGGCCATGGCAGAGGCGATGCACTGCGCTATCATGCAGCCGGTTGGGTTTTACTTCGAGTTGCTCAGACGCTCCAAAAATCACGTAGACAATAAGCTTTATATTATAGATTTCGATAGCCAATGGTACTTTGTATTTTTTAACATCACGTAGTTGTAATTTTGTACAAGGACGTTTAAATATTAACCTTTAATTCTGCACGTTGTAATGTTCGTCTATGCTTTAGGACTCGTCACAGAAGCGGTTGCCCTTGAGATGCGGCCCTGGCTAGTAGCAACCCTCCTGGATACACGTGGATTCCTGTATAGTTTCGTTGTTTTGATATTACCTCTTTAGAAGAATGAACCAACTCGCAGCCTATTTTATATAGGTTTAATGAAATAATGTTATAAAATAATGTATCAAAATTGAAGCAAATGCCAATGCTCTGCGTGTCGTATAATACAATCACAACGAGGTTAAACGACACTTCTTATAGATATACACCTATAGCGTTGCTATTCGCAAATGAATAAAATTCTAACTACTGAAACTTATCTGTATAGTAATCCAACAATGACGAATTTCAAAGATGCTGTCACTACCACATCGATTGAAATTCATAGCTCACTAAGTTTACAAATTAACAATCATTAATACACGACCGGAGGACACGTGCCAAACAAAACAACCGCACGGCGTCGCATCCTTAACTTGACTGCTTATACCTAAAACAGCCTAATATACAAACATATTTATATTTCAAGGGCGCCCAGGACAACGTACATCCAAAATTACAATTTCCATACTTTGTTCACCTATGTTGGGTTTCCTTTAAATGTGGCGATTTACATTTTAAACATCACGTATGCTTTCCTCTCAATTGCGTAATGAACTATGCTTGTTTTTCAAAAGTTTGTTTTATGAGTTTTGTTGCCTTCAATTCCTTACGCAATGCGTCGAGTTTTAAAGAGATTTGTTTCACTTTCAAATATGCATGGTTTGTATTTATTGGGAGATTATGAATATATTAAATGTTTCTAAAATGAATTTCAGTAACAGTTTTTGTTTTATAAGTTTTTAGATGGCGTTTTGGGTATTACGGATTACTAGGTATTTCATAATACCTGACGTAAAAGTATAGTATTCCATTTCCCGACATAAACAATTTTGAAAAAAAAAGTTGAAAAAGTAGCTTATCGTTTAATTTTGTTATATGCATCTATTTTAAACAAGACTTATAAAAAAACAAAAGAACGTCAGGCCAAATTTAAAATTATAGTTTAGTTTGTTATAAGTTGTAAACCCATTGAAGTGGAAATAAAAATAATTTTAATGCTATTTAAACAGACGTCTACAGATTACACTTACAAATCATTAATATATTTAAATGTTTTGTTTATTCAAACTTACCTCTCCCGTTTGTTAGCTGTAAGAGTTTTAAATTGTCTGTTTTTCCAGAGATATGTCTAAGAAGAAGTAAAATGAGCGAAAGAAGCGAAAACGTTGGTGTCCAAAGCAGATGACTCTTACTATAGAAGCTGTTCGGGAGAAGATGATGGAGTACCTCAAAGCGTTTAAGCAGTTCCATGTTCCCAGAACTTGTCAACAGTAATGAGAAAAATGCTAAGGTAACAGCCTCAACTACACTAGGTCGTAAGCCAGTTTTTTCTAAAGAAGTAGAAGATGAGTTACAGAAATACTTAGTTGAGATGGAGTCAATGTTCTATGGACTAACCAAAAAGGATGTTTCCAGTCTTGCCTACCAATCTGCAATTTGCAATAACCTTTCCCATCCATTTAAGGACGAAACCGCTGAGAAAGATTGGTTCTGTGCTTTCATGAAAAAAAATCCAAAACTTTCAGTTCGTAAACCCATGAGTACATCCTTCACCAGAGCCAGAGGGTTTAATAAACACGAATTTGATAAGTTTTTGACTTAATCGATGTTGTTTTCCAAAAACACTATCTTCCTAACTGGATATTTAATGTTGACGAAAGAGGTTTGTCAATAGCTCAAAGTAAATTCCCGCGTGTAATGAGCCTGAAAGGGAAGAGACAAATCGGGTTCCTTACATCAGCTGAAAGAGGTTTCCTTGTTATCATATTTTCTTGTATGAGTGCTGGAAGTGACTTCGTACCATTGCTTGTCATATTTGCACGTAAAAGCATGTATGAACAGGAATCATAACCTCTTGCCACCCGAGTAATTGGATACAAACATAGTTCTTTACCAAATGATTTAGACATTTTATTAATGTTGCAAAACCCTCGGCTGATTCACCTTTCTTGCTTTTTCTTGATGGACATGCAACCCATAAGCGTAACACTGACATTATCAACTTAACTAGAGAAAACCATGTTACGATCATATGTCTACTTCCCCACTCTTCACATAAAATCCAACCCTTAAACAAAACCTTTATAGGTCCGTTAAAGTCTCATTATAGTGAAATAGTGAGATACTTTCTACGGCACAGTTCAAGGCCATTAAGTGTTTTCGATATGATGGAACTATCTGGCAGGGCCTACCTAAAGGTACAGCGTGGGGACTTTACAGTTTATGGCTTCAAAGCGACTGGCATTTATCCTGTCAATAGAAACATTTCTAGCAGTGAGGATTTCATCGCTTCTACGCTCACAGTTCCTATGCCTGAAACTAGACCTATTGGACCAACACCTGCCCCTATTCCAAGTCCGTCAACGCTCTATGACTTATCTCAACCGTGTTCATCTAAAGGTCCTGATGTGATTGTTCCTGACAAACCAAATTCAACAAATCTTGTCCTGCCTTTAGAGATTTCACCCCCATCTCAAAAATAAAGCAGAAATCAAATAGATACAAAAAAGCTGTATCTTCCTCTATAATAACGTACTATCCGTATAAAAAAGAATTATTGAACTTCGACCTATCTTCTAAACCCCAAGCCTAGGGCGTCTAGACTTACTAGAGATGAATCCAGCAACGATGAATCTTTTTATTCTGATGTGTCATCTGTAATGTACTATATGCCATCAGAGATATAACGGGACAACAAAGATACTGAATGAATTTTTTGTAAAAGAAAATTGTCCGATGATTTGAAAGGAGAGATTTGGATTAAGTGTCTAAGCTGCTATGTGTGGACTCATCTTGATTGTACAGGAGCGGAAAAGACAGATTACGTGTGTGATTTCTGTCAATAGACCTGAAGTAGATTTGTATTACTTATTATATTAAAGTTGTTGTTTTCCAAATTGCAAAATGTGTTTTATGTATTCTAGGTGCCTTTTCATTATATAAACCTCGTATTCTATATTACCCGACCATTTCATACTACCCTCCTTTTGTAATTTTTTTTAAACAAATTTTTTGTAAACAAAAAAATTAATAATTACTTTTAAACACGTTAAAGTTAACTATAGTTCGTTATAGTATGAATTCATACTGATTTTGGGAGTTTTTACTAAAAAACAGTAAATTACACATGCAAAAATGCAAGTGGTATTCCATAATACCTGACTTTCCTCTTACATATAATCAAGCAATTTGGACATGACCAAACAATTTGGACATATGGCAAAACAACTTTGGATATGTCGAATTAATTTGAACATATGGTGAAACACTTTTGACCACGCCGAATTAATTTAGACATATGGCGAAACAATTTTGGCCTTGCCGAATTTATTTTAAACATATGGCGAAACAATTTTGGACATTTTTAAATTGCATGGTTTTATGTATATTTCTAATAAATTTTTATTTTTATTAATTATTGCGGCATTTTCCTTAAAAAAATACAAGTTAAAACCGGTATTGTGGCGTAAAACAGATATATGCTATCTACTTATAACAAACCTCTGATAAACCATTTGTTTTCACCATCCCCGTGACATATAAATAGTTTTGTTAGAAAGCTCAGCATATGGTCAATTTACTCCAGGTAGGGGGCAAAGTGAAGACTATTACAACCAACTGCTGTTTCCTATTAGGTTTTTCTTTGTACCAACATACTTTTAAAAAGCAAGGTTAGTATTACAAGATGCTATAATTGTTAGGAATTAGACACATTTCTTCAACTTTTATGGACGCTTTAGGTTTCAATTATTGAGTTTCTGGGTTCAATTTGCCCCAGTGTACCAGTATTATTTCTTAACCCATTACAGAGATGAAATGAGTCATGGGTTGAGTAGGTCAGTGAATAATAGTAGTAACTTTTTTGTTTGGGTTGCCAGGTTAATGGGTTATGTGTATCGACCCAAATTGACCCGGTGACCCAAATTCACCCGGCGACCCTAATTGATCCGGCGACCCAAATTGATCCGGTAACCTAAATTGATTCGGTGACCGAAATTGATCCAGTGATCCAAATTAATTAAGTGACAGATTGACTTTCTCTAGGTAAAGCCATAGTTTAGTGAACTTTCAGGTCAGTTTATTAAGTACGTTCACAAAATTATACATAAAGTTATTGGTTCAGTTAGTTACTTGCACACAAATATAGAAACATAGAGGCATCAGTCGCTTTAAGAAGCCGAATAACTGTTCGAAAGGAATTAGTGAAATGTGCAAATGAAGTACAAGGTGGACATAAAATCCGCTTTGTAAAAATCTATAACAGGTATGTGTATAGCCGTCACAACTGATTTATGGTCAGACAATGTGGTACATCGTAGCTATTTAGACGTGACATTTTTTTGGACTGAATCAAAGGATGGTTTGTGGAGTTTACGCAGGTGTATGTACGCTTGTAAATCCTTCCCTCAAAAGAAAACTGCAGAAAATATTCCGTTTGTTTTAGATACTGTATTATTAGAATGCAATTGTGATGTTTTCGATATCCCAATAACAAAAGATTGCGGTAGTAATATTATATCTGCCACCAATCAAAAAGTGCGTGAAGACTGTGCGTGTCATAGACTAAACACCAGCATACAAACTGCTTGGGAACAGTGTAGACAGTTAAATGAAAATATCAATCTTCTCTATGAAAGTTCGAATGCACTTGTAACGTACGTAAATAAGACGACAGACATCCAATTGGAATTGCCTCGATCCCTGAAGCATGGTGGAAAAACAAGGCCCTGGCGGTCATTAATCAACATGTTTAGTACGATTAGTGAAAATCCGAATGTAGTCGATGAACGGACAGTTTCTCTCTTAACGACACGAGGACGCATCGGTTTGATTGAGTGCATTGATCGTCAACTGCTTAATGATGTATTAAATTTCTTAAATTCTGTGGAACAAATGTTTTTTAGGGGGCTCCGTGGCGTAGTTGGCATGTGTGTAACTACTACGCCCAACGTCCCTGGTTCGAATCCCAACACGGTCCGCTTGAAAAATGTTAGGCGAACATTTTTCACAAAAATACACTCTCGTTCGGATGAGAGGTAAAATGGAGGTCCCGTGTGTGAGTGTTGTCACGCACGTTAAAGATCCCTACCTTGCTTGGAACAGCAAGGGTTCGGCAAAATTCCAAATTTTCCAAGTAAAAAAAACTCGCTTCCAGGCCAATGTAGTACCTTCGGGTGGAGCATTGGAAAATCATATGTAGGTGAGCAAAAAGCGTCTTATCTTCGTTTTACTGTTTGCGAAATATGTGGGAAATTCAAAATCCGCAAGATTCCGCCGAAATTAGATTATTGAAGCGAAAATTTGTTGAAGCATGGAACGAAAAGTTTTAGGTTTCAACAACAACCTTGCATTTGATGGCAACATTTCTGGATCCATCATTAAAAGATTTTCTATTTGTCGACAAGGGTGAAGATAAAAATAGTTTTTACATGCAAATTCACGAAGGTTTGATAGAGTCTGGAATTTCAGTAGCTACGGAAACAAGTCTTTCCAACATAAATTCATCAGGTGATAAGGAAGCCCAGTAGCAATTCACAGAAGCAAAAACATCCTGGGTAATATTTTAATGTATTATATAGTTTTTTATCTCGAATTAATTTATTAAAAATGTAAATTTCATAGGTAATTTATTTAAAATGTTAACGGTGAATTGTATAAATTTTACAGAAAAATATTTCTATTATCTGTTACTTATTTTTCATTGCTTTTCGAAGTTTAATGTAACGTTACGGAAAAGCAGTGCCAATTTTATGCCTCCGTTTGTCTAGGGGTCGCAAGTTTTCATAAAATCGATTCTGTTGAAAGAACTTGTTTTTTATAGAAATCAAATTAATTTTAGTTTTAAAATTCTTTACAGAAGAAAGCACAGCCAGATTCCTTTATAACTTTCCGTACTCTTGGAGCACAACTCGAAGGAATGTCTTCTACATCTACACGCACCTTACATTTTAAACAGCAGACCGAAAAAGAACGGCGGAATTTTATAAGCAACGAAGAATGCACTTATAAAAGTTTAGTTAGACCCTTTAATGACGATAAGGTTAATGATGAAGCACGATTTGATCCATTAAAATGGCGGGGTGTTAATAAAAAGAAGTACCCACTTCTAAGCAAAATTGTCAAAAAATCCTAGTAACTCCAGCTTCGTCTGCTGAGTCAGAGAAACCTTTTTCTGGTGATGGAAAAATAACACGCAAAGATAGGGCACGACTCAAGGCTGATGCCGTAGAAAGTCAACTTATTGTTTCAGAATCTTTAAAAAACAGAATTTATAAGTGATGTAACCTTTTTTTATTACGTAGGTTTATAAGATAATTTGTATTTATATATTATAATTCTTTCTTATTTTTAGTGCTTTTGTTTACATTTTATGTGATTATTTAATATAAATAAAGTATTTTGTTGATGACAATATTTGATAAGCCTAGACGTAAATTATCTTGCGTCCATGGATCAATTTGGGTCACCGGGTCAATTTGGGTCGGTGGGTCAATGGATCGTAAGTCACATACCTATTTGGGTCACTGGGTCATGGGTCACTTTTTCGGTGACACATTTCATCTCTGTAACCCATAACGGATCCGAATTTGAATAGCAAACTTGTACAATTTCTAACATAAATCTTTTTCGTCTTAATTTTAGAATTCTATTGCGTATTTATTTTTTAACTCGTTAACTATTTCATACACGTTGAATAAAGTTAATTTTTCTGTTTAAAACTTGAGTAAAACCTAGGGGAGTGGGTATGTAATGTGAAATTTTAAAGTGTGAGAGGATACAAAATTAGCGCAATATTGAGATTAAACTTCAGTCTCTCGATGTTAAAATCGACGTGGTTTGTTCAAATAAAAAACTTTAAGAATAATCGTGGTGGATGATTATGAAACGAAAACCCTGTTTAGGAAAAATAATTTATTATAAACGTTGACAATAAGGGATATTGGGGTAGATATCATCTATATATACTACTAACGGAACGATGTTAAATATTTCGGTGTTAAAACGAAAGCCCAAAGACAATTTACGTTTCTCTTTGCCAAATTATGTAAGTTACATAATTTTTGGCTGATTTTGGTAACCTTGCACAACACCATATAGTAACTGAGTTTTTTATGGTAACTTATTTGATAATTAAAAAAATTTATTAAAATTACGCCCAAGTTTAAAGGTTAAAAGACATGTTGTTCAATACAGTCGTACGAATGTAAAGCCGAATCGATATCTATTTGTAGCACCCTAAAAACGACAGCTAATGGACTGGAACCGTAAAATAAAAAAGGTGTTATCTTATACACACAAAATATTCATTAAGAAGTAATAAATATTCTTTGTCAGTAATAGAAGTGATGCATGACTATGGTATTACGCCTTAGCAGAGGTCGGAAATTTACTACGGAACAAGAAAATGTATGAATTCGTGCTTTTGCTTTTGCTTCTTTTGTAAGTTTAAAAACATCACAATTTTAATTATTACAGTGAGAGAAGCTCTACAACCTTCCCTATCATTTCAGAAGATTGTGACGTACCAACGCATCTCCAATGCTACAGAAAGATCATTAAAGACAACATAATGTCAAAAACAATCCCACCGCCTAATAAAAAAATCGCATTTTCTGGAAAAATGAGCCAAATTAAAATTTCTATAAGCATATACAGGATATTATTTTAATACCAAACAGTAGTGTTTGAAGAAATCTAAGATATAGGGCTGATCAAAGCAGAACTACTAAACCAAAACATTTTCAAAATTGTAGCATTTCCAATTATACTAGAAATCACCATAAACGTCATTATTTTATACCTCGAATATTTTTCTAAATTCCCGCAAAATTCTAGATTAACTTGTACCGAACGACCACATGTCTACTTCGAAATATCCTATTTTCCAACCTTTTTCCATTCTTTTATCATGTGTGCGCACTGATTACACAAGATGGTTTCATTATTTTGTCATATCCGACGGCATTCGCTCTCGGTTCTTGAAACAAGTAACATGGATCTTGGAAGGGATTGAGGGTGCAATATGCGCACTGCCATTTTAGATTTTCTACTTTAGGTAGGAAGGTCCCATGTAAGCTCTGCTTTCTCGGTTAACAGTAGTCAAGTAAAAGTATTAGATTCCTTATTCTAATTTGATTTCAACTACAGCGTTTTTTACCGATGGCTTTAAGAAAATTATTGTGCCATGAGGTCAGTTCCTCCTAGATATATTTGACGTCCTGATTTACGCCGTTTCGAATATTGGTTTGTGATTGACGAACAATAAAATCAATTAGCAGGTTATCTTCAAAGGGTAATGGAAAAGAGCACCAGTATTTAGTTCCTTGCTAATTTGCAGTTCCGGAAAGTTCCTAGTTTGCTTGTTTCGATTCGAAGCATATAGCTCCATTGTGTTATAATGTGAACTATCAAGTTTTGTTAGAAATTCAGGGTAAGCGATTAGCTTTATACTTGTCTTGCCACCTGTTTGTTTTGAAGTGAACGAGAAGTCAGTATAACATTTACACCTGGATTTTATTCTAACAAATATTTGTTTATATTATGATGCGATCAGAATTTCCACTGAATGTAGCAATATTTCCGTCTAGAGTAATATTTGAAAGGAAAAACGGTATACGTTACACAAATCAAGCAAATAATTATTAAAAATGTATACCTAAACTTAAGTGGATTGTTAAAGGGACACATACCCTTGGATACGATTTAGTATAGTCCCTCGACTCGTATTTTAAGGAATTATTTAATTTTGAAGTGACGTTTAACGCATGGTTTAAAATTTTTTAAACGATATATATTTTTAATCTAAGATTTAAAATGCTAGTTGTTGTATCAATAACGTTGTAGACCGAATAAACAGATCTGATGTAGGTATGTGATATAAAAGGTTACCGTTTTATGTGAATTTAGTAAGGAAATCATACTCCAATAAAATTAATTTTGGAGCTGCTTTCTAAAGCTTATGTTTTTTTATGGATATTTGTTGTATATTTTCTAAATGAAATTAATATACGTAAAAGAACAATACAGATTTATTAAAGGGACGACTTAAGCTAAATTTACTGTGCGTCCAAAAATAGGAACCTTAATACAATTCTTTGATCTATATTGTCAAACATATGAGATTTTAATGGTGGCCTATTGGTAATCATTTTACAGTGTTTCCTATTAGTTTTGGTCAGTAATATTGAGTTTTGAATCAGTAAGAGTCTGAAACGACAAGTTTTTTTTTATAGTCTTACCTTACAGTACTCATCAAGTAGCTCCAATAGTGTGATTTGATAACAGATGTATTTTATTTACAGGAGGCGTTTATATGTTGTTTCTTTTGCAATAGCAAGGTCGTAAGAGCACAACTCTTATGTCCGTTTTTTACTCTAGCTTATTGTTTTATTGCAGGTGCTGCGCACTCCTTTTTGATAATTGTGTTCACACAACGAATGCGAAGTTTTTCTCTTAGGGTTTCCAATTTCTACCTTAGAGTACATCTTGTACTTCTATGAACTTAGGAATCGGCAGAACCCTATTTGGTATTGTTCCAGTTCTAGTTTGTATTTAGTGTTATATGAAATATAGCTTTTAGAGACCCAAGATTATCTCTTATCTAACTCTTATTTATACAATTTTTTTGGCGAAAAATATGATACATTTCCAGAAATAGTTTTTTTTGTGTATCTCTTTCTAGTTCTAAAATTTTAGGATGTTTAAAATCAATTTTGCGATCTAAATCAATTGAGTGTCTTGATAAAGCACAAGAATTTGTTTTGATTCTAACGTCACTTTTGTGTTGGGTTATGTATTAATCAGTTTAGACGTTATTTCCCTTTTTACAAATATATCTAAAAATTTAGTTATTAATAACATTAATAAAATTTGAACCGAAATTGAACCAAATTGTAAGTTATCAAAAACAGTGTTTTTACTGACAATTGAATTTCTATGTGGCAATTGTTATTTTTCCTTCAACAATAAATTTTTACAAATTTTTGGATGTCCGATGGGATCAAATCTTAGTCCCACTATTGCTTAAATAGTTATGGACGAACTGTTGAATTCAGTTATTCCGCAACTTCCATTTAATCCTCCATTTATTAAGAAATTTGTTGATGATATAGTGACAGCTATTCCGAAAGATAAAGTCGATGAAACTCTTAACTTTTTTAATAAACACAATAAGCACATTCAATTTACAATAGAAACAGAATCGAATAACTCTGTACCATTCCTATACACTTTGTTAATTAGAAATGATAAAAATGAAATTATTTTAGATTGGTATCAGAAGCCTACACACTCAAACAGATATTTAAATTATTATTCTTATCATCCATTTAAAACAAAATTGAATTTTATTTTGGGATTAAAAGATCGAATAAAAAAGATATCCCCTCCCTCTTTTCATAATAAGAACATGAAAAAGCTCTCAACTATTTTAAAAAATAATAACTATCCTATACACCTAAAACAAAATTATTATATAACTCAAAAAAATATAATAATATAAACAATAACGATGGTAATACAGATAACATTAATACAACTAACGCAAATAACAGAACTATACAGCTATATATAACACTACCAAATATAGACGACCACCTAACTCATAAATTAATTAAAGTATTTAAAAATTACAATATCAAATACGCTAAAAAAACATTTTAACATTAAGAAGCATTTTTTCAAAATTTAAAGATAAGACACTAGATTAATTTCAAAGAAACCTTGTATATCAAATTAATTGTATAGATTGTGGTAACCCTTACATTGGACAAACGTCACAAACTTTAAAACAACGCATAACCCAACACAAAATTGACATTAGAATCAAACCAAATTCTTGTGCTTTATCAAAACACTCAATTAATTTAGATCACAAAATTGATTTTAAACATCTTATTAGAACTAGAAAGAGATACACAAAAAAGACTATTTCTGGAAATGTATCATATTTTTCGCCAAAAAAATTGTATAAATAAAAAACAGATATTGGTGGTCTAAGTTCAATTTACACATACATACTTAGTCTACAGAAGTAACATATACCTAATGCAATAATTGATATTATAGTGATCAACATTACTTACATACACATCCTATCACATTCATACATACACGTACTAACAAACAAGCAAATTAACATACATAATCACAAATATTCATAGACACTCACACAAATATAACATGTACACGCACCCACACTCATACACACACAAACACATACACACATGCATGCATGCGCACATAGGCATTCTGTATTTAAACCTTCAAATAATAAAAAAAAATGAAACTAAAAAGTTTCAAAATTTGACATTTTTATTTTTATTTTTATGCAAGTTATAGAATTTTCTTATAACAACAAATTGAAGCAAAAATCAGTTAAAATAAACTAATCAGTAGAAAAGAATTAACGTGTAAGAGCTTTTGTCAAACATTCTTTTAAATTGTACATAATACCGTTTGTAAAATAAACTACTTAGTAGAAAAGAATAAGCGTGTGGGAACTTTTGTCAAACATTTTTAACAATGGTACATCACACCTATAGAGCGATAATATCGATTTGCAGGAACAAACAATAGTCCTACAGTCTCACGTTTCTTATCACTATACTACACCTAACGCTGATAAGGAATATGCCCTTGATATACACAAAAGAAAACAAATTGTATATCTGTTTGTGTCGGAATACTTAGCTTGCACTCCATCGGGAGTGAATCAGCACCTCATTGCTACGATCGTCGAGATTTATTTACTCTGTTACCTTAACGGCACACGCGATCTACATGCAACGGCAGTTGATCTGTGGCAAAGAACAGTTAGACCTACATAAAAAGAACCAAGTTGGCCTTCAGCTAAGAGCTAGAAAGAGACTCTGATTAGGATGGGTAAGTGCGGAAAAACTCACCGATACACGCAAGATACCTCCTACTTGTCGAACAAAAAAACGTGCACCGCTCTTGAAGTACTGAGGCGAGTAATATAGAAAATATTTCAACGCACAAGCTGCAGAATCAAATTAAAAATTGGTTCAAATAACACGAGTTCGAACTGCAATCCTTGCGTTATCAAGGCGCGATTAGCAAACTGGAAATCACGCTATCAAATAATAGTAGGACATATCATTTTGACGTTCTTTAGATGGGAAACACATCAGAAAGCAATTATACGTTTTCGGAATGTTTGACAAATTAACGGATACCTAAAACAAGGTATTGACTATTTAATTTATCGAGTAAATTTTCGTTTTAAAAGCAAAATAAATTTGAGTTAAAATTATGTTAAAGCGGGCTTATTCTGAGCAGGTACACTATATAGGGTATTGTTGGAGAATTTAAGAATAGAAATGGAATTTATTCGAGCGGGTAATGACTTAATCAGGAAAAAAAGGTATTCAGTTTATGTTGTAAACTAAACGTAACAAATCCCCCCTAGCAAAATTAACAGGTCGGGGTAGGAAAGCTAAAATCCAGGAATGGGCAGGACCAAAAAAAAACCCCAAACAAAACGAAAAAGAAAAAAAATTAGCTTTAACTTTAAAAGATCATTCATTACGGAAATAACAAAAACGCAGGAATAGAAAAAAGAACCCCTCAAAATAACAAGAAGACCAACGACAACAGATTCCACATAGAAAAGAAAACAAAAACAGACACCAAACAAAATCCGCTCGAAGGGCCAATAATAGAAAGAGAGAAAGAGTGAAAAAAAAGAAAGGAAGAGAAGACGGGTAATAAGCAATCAAGGAGGACTAAGGAGGAACGGCCTTAGCACTGCAAAGTCGTCAAAGGACGGATGTTTCTCAGAAGAAACAGTTAGGGTTTCAACCTCAAGAGAAGAAAAGAAACGAGGAAGAAAACTAACAGTGCAATCCAAAACGGGACCCAAAGGTCAAGCCTCAAGTAAACAAAGGGACAACAAGGGAGAACAAAAGGAAGAGAGGAAGAGCGCTGGCAAAAGGAAACGATGTACTACTAACTGTGGCAACCAAAACCGAAGAACCTAAGAAAAGAAATGCTAACTAGTCCTAAAGTCGACTAAGTCGTGGTTTCCGAAAAAAGAAAAACGAACTAGAAAGCACCTACCACAGGAGCGGATGGACGAAACACAATCGGACTAGGGGCCGACAGCGAAGAAGACCAGCAACACGAAAAAAAGGAATGAGGAACGAAAAGAACGAGAAAAGAAGAAAAACCCAAAAAGAGTAACACCAACAAGTACAAGTACTAGAATCAACAAAAAAACTAAAAATCGTACAAAAAAGATGAAACAGGATCCCAGTGTAGTTATGTATGAGTATGTGTGAGGGTGGGTATGCGTATGTGTGTGAGTGTTGATGTATGAGTAGGTGAATGTATGTGTGTGTGTGTGTGTGTGCGTGTGTATGTACGTGTGTGTGTTGTTGGTGTATGAGTAAGTGAGTGTATATGTGTGCGTGTATGTGTTGGACAGCCTCTTACGACACGCAGGCCGTACCGTGCGACTATTCTATTCCCGGACCCACACGGGGTAAGAAAAGGCAAAAAAACAAAAGAAAATCTAGCAAAACAGGAAAGTAAAACGAAATCGTAACGTTCAAAAATTAACTCCAAAGGAGAGCAAAGTCGGTAAAAGAATCTGGGGCACGAGGACTAGATATTGGGCTTAAAACGTTTAGGCCGCCAAAAGGAGAACGAAACGAGATCAAGGACATTAGGACTTCGCCGACATACATCTTCCGGTTCGAAAGGAGCATATAATAATGTCTGCCTCTGTTGAGCAGGTTTCTACCACACAGGAACAGCAGGGGGTGTAGGAGTTGTAGCACGAGGTTGAGAAAGTGGTGATGAGGGTGGAGATAGTAGTAGTTGTCGTAATTTATGGAACTCAGAACACGTTATGGAAGAAGGTTGTTTGTTTTTAAAATTAGTGGTAAAAAAATGAACGGTAGAAAAGGAAAAAGTATGAGCTGTACGGGAATCAACCTTACGAAAAGAAACACTAGCAGAGCACCCTTCAGTTACGTTAGCTAGAGGGACAAAAGTAGATAAAATTTTAACGACGTTGGGTAGAGGACTAGAAGTATCACAGCTAGGAAAGAAAACAGCATTGGCTATAGGAATATCAACCCTAGGAAATGAGCAGAATACGATAACACTTCAACCATATTACATAAAGGAACAGAATCAGGTAGAAGTTCATCAACGTTACAAGAACAGACAGTATCAGGTAGAACTTCGCCAATGTTAGGAAAAGGAGTAGAATAAAGTTAATCAACCTGAAAGAAAGAAGCAGCACCAGACAGATTTTCATCCACCTTACAAGAACAAACAGTCTCAGGAAGAACTTCATCCCCAATAGATAAGACAGCAGAATTAGGTTCACCATCGAAAACATTAGATAACAGGACATCAGCTAGGATTTCACCGACCTCAGCTAAAAGAACAGAAGCAAGTAGCATTTTGTCAGCATGAGAAAAATGAGTAAGAGTAGGTATCGTTTCATTAACGTCCGATAAAGGAATAAAATCAAGTAAGACTTTATTACTGTTAGACAACAGAGTAGGAACAGACAAAACTTCAGCCACAATAGGAACTGATTCCTTAATAATAGTAGAAAACGAAACAGGATCAGGTAAAGCTTTGACGATGACAGCAACAGGACTTTCTCTGTCCGTATTAGAAATTATCTTTACTTCGGCTACGGCTGTGATTGCCGGCACGACAGAAATTTCTTGAGTAGAATCATTTAAAAAAGCAGGAACGGGTAAAATTTTGACAAAAACGGGAAGAGGCATTAAAGATACAGGTTCGTGGACTTTAAGTGGACCTTCGCAGACTGAATTAGAAGTTATCGTCACTTCAGCGACATTTGTGTTTGCAGACACGACCGAAACTTCCCGGGGAGAATCGTTCAAAAAAGCGGAAACAAGCTCCTGAGAAGCTAGCTGCAAGTCACTAATTTGAAGCATTGGTTATAATGATGGTGAAGGCACAGCTTGGAGTGTGAGTGAATAAGTAGGGCGAGCAGAAGGATGAGTAGAATAGGATGTAGAACTAAAGATGGAGGAAGTTTTGTTCGAAGTTGTATTCGCCGAAGAAGGGTAGATTTTGATAGGAGTAGCAGGATGACCTGAATGGGGGAAAGAAAAGAACGTAGAGTGGGAAGCAGAAGAAATTAGGCAGCTAAAGGTGAGGACAGTATTTGAAGTATGATTCGAAGACCTATTAATAGTAGGATGACAGTTGGGACAGCTGTGGCGGGTGACTCCCTTATGCCCGCAACCATAGCAATGGAGTACTTTAGGACAAGTACAACCTGTCGAAGCATGACCAGGTTTGTCGCAATTAAATCAGATGACCTGACGAGTAGAAGCAGAACTAGGAAGAAGAACAGTAGAACGTACGAAAGAAGTATCGGATCTACCCGTAGGCGTAGGAAAATCTTAACAACTCGGTCATGAGAAGCAAAATTATTTTCCTCAATAGTAGCAAACTTATAAGCAAAATCCGGAGGTTCAAAATGTTGAATAACTGCAATTCTGACACATGTTGGGTTCGTTGGAGTTCTTCGACCCGAAAAAAAAAATCATGTACGGTAAGAGTATTTGGGTTACCGGAAAATTTCAAACTCCACTCCCACACAGGAAGGCCTTGGTGGGAAGCTGAAAAAGGAATCATTTTGAATACGAATAAGATAGAAATTGGTAGAAAGTAACTAAATAAAGGCGAACCATATCTCGATATAAGCCAAAAGAAAATTATTGCGAATACAGGGCAATCTAGAACACATCCTACGGATAAACTTCAGGAACACCAATGGAAGCGAAACAACAAAATAAAAATTAGAATAGCGCTGTGGAATAAAAGAAAATCAGAAAAAGAAACCAACTCTAGACTTGACGGGGAGAACAAAATGCACCGAGAAGGAAGGAAGAAAAAATAAAAATCTTGGGCGCCAGCTTTTTGAATGGTCTAGGATTATTGACGAAAACACAAGTCCAATAATCTGACATAAGCTAACCAAGAATATTTAGCAATCACGGAAGAGAACAAAGTCAAAATTCAAGAAGATCGAACCCACGCAAGAAATAAAAAAAAACCGATTCATATATGAGGAACACGAAAGAGCTGAAAGAAAAAGAAAAAATAACAATAGGTCAAACGTAAAGGAAGAAAAAACAAGTAGCATCAAGCCGAGAAAAGGGATCACGTAGCTAAGCACTAACAACAAAAAAAAAAGAGCAAAAATTAACTAAAACAAACTCGGAGCAGAAATTAATCAAAATCAAATTGAAGTAACCGTTAACTAAAACAAAATCGGGACAAAAGTTACACGTAACATAATCGGAGCCCCACGCTACGACGTCAAAATTTATGCTACGTACCTAGACGTAGCCGGAAGAAACGTAAATACCAGGCTAACTACCAAACGCGGAGAGTGGGTAGATTCACCTACATACCAAAAAAACAAAAAAAGCAGGTCGCCCACGATTATCTATTAACAAAGTAAACAATTACATGATACGAACAATTTAGTGCTTTAGATACCAAGTGCGCATCTCGTATTTTATACAAAATAAAACTAATCAGTAGAAAATAAACACGTGAGAGCCTTTGTCAAACGTTTTTAGAATTGCATATAATACCTTTTGTAAAATAAACTAATCAGTAGAAAGGAATTAACGTGTGAGAGCTTTTGTCAAACATTCTTTTAAATTGTACATAATACCGTTTGTAAAATAAACTAAACAGTAGTAAAGAATAAGCGTGTGGAAACTTTTGTAAAACATTTTTAACAATGGTAGATCTCACCTGTGAGCGATAATATCGACTCGCAACAACAAACAATAGTCCTACAGCGTCATGTTTCTTATCACGTAACTACACCAAACGCTGATAAGGAATATGCCCTTGATATACACAAAAGAAATATACCTGTATGTGTCGCGATACTCAGCTTGCACGCCATCGAGAGTGAATCACCACCGCATCGCCACGATCGTCGGGATCTATTTACTCTGTTACCATAACGGCACTAGCGATCTACAGGCAACGGCAGTTAATCTGTGGCAAAAAAACAGTTTGGACTCCAGCTAAGAGCTAAAAGAGAATCTGATTAGAATGGGTGAGCGCGGAAAAACTCACCGATACACGCAAGATACCTCCAACTTGTCTAACAAAAAACGTGCATCGCTCTTGAAGTACTGGGACGAGTAATGAGGAAATATTTCAACGCACAAGTTGCAGATTCAAATTAAAAATTGGTTCAAATAACACGAGTTCGAACTGCAATCCTCGCGTTATCAAAGCGCGATTAACAAAATGGAAAACACGCTATCAAATAATAGTAAGATCTATTATTTCGACAAGTTTTTAGATAAGAAACACAAATTAACGGATACCTAAAACAAGGTATTGACTATTTAATTTATCGAATAAATTTTCGTTTTAAAAGAAAAATGGATTTGAGATAAAACTATGTTAAAGCGGGCTTATTTTGAACAGGTACACTATATAGGGTATTGTTGAAGAATTTAAAAATAGAAATGGAATTTATTCGAGCGGGTAATGACTTAACCAAAAAAAAGAGTATTTAATTTATGTTGAAAAATAAACGTAACATACGGAACTCGCAGTGTCCTACAAATTTCAGCTTTTGTTGAGGGTTATTTTTTTACATGTTTCAATACTGTAGTCATTAAAATTATTGTATTTATGTAGATAATCATGATTAAACTATGTCTGTTAACATTATTCAATAATCCACATCGTTTTTTCAATTCTTTTAAATAGTACAGGACGCCCAAGGTGGTGGTTTTAAAGCAGCTATATAGTTATTTTCCAGTTTTTTACTGATTTAGAATCTTTAATTTGCTATTTCATTGTGAGTAATAATGTAATAAACAACCCTCGTAAACATCCCTCAATGGTCCTCTATAATTTTTGAAAACTAAATTAAATAAAAGAATGCTAGTGATTACAATTCACATTTGCACGTACTACCGTGTATGTAGGTATAGGTTTCACGTACCGAGATTCCTCTGTAGGAGTCGTCACTAAGTTCACACACATAACAAATTAATACAATCTATTCTAACAAATACGATTTTTAATTAAAATCCGGTTACTTGTTTTATATTAATGCTCAGGGATTACATCACATTCGACCTAATAGAAAAGTTAATGAAGTGGCTTATATAAAATAGATAAGGTCGAAATCCAATATATAAAAAAAACAAGTAATACTGATGACTGAGGCAAAGGGCAATGTTCGTTTGTTCTGGAATGCTTTCTAATAATAGAAGAAACATGCAGCATTTAATGTGCGTAACTTTTTCTAGTGAGAGAATGGTGTAAACATAAATGGAAATAGAGTTTTCACCGATCTACAATTTTAATAAAGTACATTGATAAACAAATAGATATTTATGATCGCTACAAATAGGTATTAATTAGATCCACCTCAAACAGTTTTAGTCATTTAGAAAGCTCTCAAAATTAAGATGACAACTATCCATTCATGCTTTACGCATTTTATATACTTCGCTTATAAAGCTGACGCAGAAATTCCAAGCTTCTATACTTTTACTATAAACTCAATGTCTGTAAGTAAAAATACATTTTCTATCACATTTAACTGTAAGTAGTTTGTACACGAAAAAAGTTGCATAAAAAGCTGTAGCATTAAAAAATCACTGAAACGTTTTCATCCAGGACCAATAAAAAAAGACTATATTGTTGTTCTGGTTGTGGTATATATAAAGATATACTGAAATGATAATTGTGTATTTGATCCAAAAACAAAATTGTATAATCTGTTATTTCTATCTTAGAACATCATCTCTTTATCGCTAAGTTTATGTAATGAGAACGAAAACCTCTTTAATCACGGTTTTTATGCATTTATAATTCATATACTGAGTGTTTTCAAATACGCTTCTCTGTACAAACAGATAAATATTTACATAATCTAAAACTTTTCTGAATTTGATTGGGTTTAATCACATATATATATATATATATATATATATATATATATATATATATATATATATATATGAATGAAATGACGTTACATGTTAAAACAGGTTTTCTACTAAAAACACATTAACTTATGATTAAGGAAACAAATTTTCCGAAACGTTAAGTTGAATAAATGTTTTAAACTAAACCACTAACTTTTATCGAACGAAATTTATCCCAATATTTAAAAAAGGTCAATTAGTTTATATATATATATATATATATATATATATATATATATATATATACATATATATATATATTGCCGTGGAACCTTCTGGTCAGCCTCTGGAACTTCCTAAAAATCGTTCGAGCCCCACGAATTGGGCGTCATAAATTGCCGTGGAACCCCTATAACACCTCGCCAGCGTAAAAAAAAACATTCAAGCTCATGCTCTGGTACCTCGCCAGTTCATGGAAAAAATCAATTTACAAATCTAAAAATTCACCAAATTTTCCTTACCCGCTTTCTGCTCTATCAAATTAATTACTTCCCTGGCTAGCTCAGCTGTGCTTCCTCTTGTATACCCAAATTTACTCTCATTCTATTTACCGTTCACACACCATTCAAATAAAATCACAAAATAATACAACAATCATACAATATTTATTAGCCACTATTTACAAATAATAATATTCATAGTTTTTTACAGTTTGGTGCTCAAGTTACACCTCAATAAATGCTATTTTGTCAAGTCCTTGTTTTTAAAATTGAAATTTTAACACATTTAATGCAACAAGAGGAAATGGGCTCCAAATAATACCTTCTCTTTGTTTATTACTACACTGGAGTATGGTGAGCTCATAATAACCCAGTTTAACAATGTATGCTTTTCACTTTGCGTACTATTACTACAAACTTAAAAAAAAAACCCATGTACTCTTAACAATTAAATTTAAATTCATTAAGCAATTCAATAAGCTTTACGAACGCCTTTTGTTTTATATTCAAAATACCATATTAATAGTCAGCTATATGTATTCTTTTCAATACGTAAAATACCGTAAAATAACCATTAAAGTTCACTCTCACACATCACAATTTCAAAAGTTTATAACAAAAAAAACAGCAAATTCAAATGCGTTACCTGGAAAAACTTGAAGATTCCATCTCCGTTGACGATGTATTATGTTCCTGCACCCCCTCGGCCAAGTGGTTAAGCGTGCGGCTCCACAAGATGTTTTAAAGATGACCACAAACTAAGTTGCGCTTCCTGCTACCCATCCAATATCAATTTCAATATCCAAATCCATGTATATTACACTTGTTTATTATCGCATTATTAATTTACGAGCTTGTTAAAGTATTCGTTGGGCCTCAGTTAAATTTTAATAAACTCGACACTATACGCGTTTCAAACTATAAGGTCACAACAATCTAATACTGAACTTTACAAATTTTAATACTTACAAGATTTGTCAGTTGCTTTTTGTATGCCGTTATGCGATGCAAGAGTAAAGAATAAAGAGAGCCCTATTAATTTAGTTCCCGTATTTATATCATCAAGCTAGGCCCCTTTGGCCACAATTTACGCGAAATACCTAATTGTAAAATAATATTTCTCCAAATTTTGTTTAACCGTTTTAAGCTTCTAGAAATATTCTCGCATCACACCCTATCTCAACAAACTCTCACATCCACCTGTCGCGTGCTCGTCTATTCTCAAACTAACTATTTCGACCAATCATACATTTCAGTGACGTCTTAAAACCCCGCCTGTGATATCTCTATTCCCGTCTTATGCATATTTGATGTCGCATGTCGCATTCTAAACTTGCTTGTGTGGTAGAAAATCGATATAGCTGCCCGCGTCCACGTGGATGAGTACGTGCTTTGCGATAGTCGGTTGAACAATATTCTATGAAACTTGCTCTGTTATGCTCCAAAATACATAGAAATCGACCTTTCAGAACATGTAGGTGTTCAATTAACGAACGTTTAAAATAACAATTCTCGGAGCTTCTTTTCATGGTATTCAACCCAGCCGATATATTTGTTTGTTACAACGAAAGCTATTCGCCTTGGATTTATTGATTTTACATGCTCTGCTGCGTTTTCTGACGTTATAACCCCTTAAATTTAACTACATTAAATTAATTACTAATTTCTATTGGCTTATAAAGCTAATTTTCTTTATGAACCTATTAACTTTTAATCCCAAACTATACAATTATGTCAATACTTGTTAATTTAAATTAAATAAATGAAATACACTTTGCGCGTATATACATGGTTCCTTTCTCTATACATGGTGTTAGGAAATTGCTTTGTTGACCCCAAATTTAACCCTTTAAATCCACTACAATATGTATATATATATATATATATATATATATATATATATTGTTGTGGATTCAAAGGGTTAAATTTGGAGTAAACAATAAAATTTCAACCACCCTGTATAAAAAAAAAGAACTAATTATTTACGCGCAAAATTTATTTAATTCATTTAGGGAGAACGGACAAGTACTGACGTATTTTTATAATTAATAATTGAAAGGTTAAAAGGCACATAAAGAAAAACAGTTTTAAAGCAAATAGAATACGCATAATTAATTTTAATTTAGTTTAATTCAACACGTAAAAGCATAAGCAAACCCACTAGGGTAAGAAAATCAATAATCCCAAGGCAAAAGTTTTCTTAGTAACAAGCATACGTTAGTTTTATCTGATTCGACGAAATATAAAATCTAAGAATTGTTGTACTAAGCGGTCGTTAATTAACAAACACCTGCGTTTTAAAAAGGTTACATTCGTCGAAATTATGAGCATATCAAGACAGGACTTTATAAAAATATTTTCAACCGTCAGTTTGGTTTGAATAACAAGCTAACAAAGTCTTATAGAGCAAGGGAAATGCACGATCAGTTATATACTACAAATAAAGACAGAGATACAAACGTTGATATTGAAAACGCACGTACTATATCCACGTAGAGTGGAGATGAGCTGTCAACAATATCGATTTTCTATAATTCAAGTGGGGTTTTGAACGCGACAGCAGACATGCTTCAGACAGAGGTAAAGATAGTACAGGTGGAGTTTTGTGACGACAGAGAATATTATCATTGGTTAAAAATGGACAGTTGTACAAACGTAGACAAACGCGACAGGTGGGAACGCTTTCGGATACGTACGGCACGTAGACGGAGTAAATTTCAGGAATATTCAAGTCGGTTGTATCAAAATTAGTAGAATTTAAATTTGAAAATAAGCTTTTCACGGGAAGTGTGTCCGGGGGTATGATTTTGAAACAATATAAATACGGAATGAAAATTATGAAGGCTCTCTCTTGTCTCTTGTCTTGTCTTGTCTTTTGTTCACTTCTATACTACTGTACTACGATAAAGTACTGAAGGCAGACCAACATTATAGTTGAGTTTTTTGTGAGTATTAGATGTCTTAATAATACAGTAAATATAGTGCTAGCACGTGTAACTTATTAGTAGTGGCTTTCTATTTAATAACGCGAAATACGTGTAGTGAATAAAATTAATAGAGGTCTGGCTACTACTATACTAAGCTGGAAAATCAATAAATGTAAGCTTCACCAACAATCAGGATTTTATGCTGATATGGAATGGTACTATGGAACGAGGCGCTTGGCTCGCAATTGGGGATATCGTATGTGAATCCACCGAGTATCACAGCGCATGGTCACGAAGCCTAGACGTTCTGGTGATTGTCGTCGAAGGAATGGAAGCCTGAAGCATTCTCCAGGTAATTTATTTGAAATTTCTGTTGTCTGATAAACTTTTGTGAAATTTTGGTGCTGTGTGAGTGAATTTTGGAATTTATTTATGGTTATATAAACTTATTGGAAAAGATACATGTACTGGACGATTTATTGGGATAAATATTGAAAAGGGGCATATTTAAAACTCATAAAATTTTATTCTGAATATAAATTAGATTGTAAAGGGTAAACGGGTCTATCAATTTTGTATTAATTTATGCAAGGTAAAAGGCATATACTAAATAAACTGGGTTATTATGAGCTCACCATACTCCAGTGTACAGTCAATTTAGGGTAATATGTGGGGCCCATCTACTCATATTTTATTAAATTTGTTAGCAAATAATTAAAAAGAATCAAGGACTTTAAAAACATCACATTTTGAGTTTGTAATTAGTGTACCAAACTTTTTGTTTATACATGTGAATAATTTGTCTGTAAATAGCGGTAAATAAAAGATTGTATGATTGTTGAATTATTTGGTGATTTTATTGAATGGTGTGCGAGTGTGAAGTAAGAATGGTTGTATATTTAGATATCCGAGAAGAGGCACAGCTGAGCTAGCCAGGGAAGCTGCTGAAGATTTTTGAAGCAGAAATCAAAGCGTAAGCAATTTGTTTTTTTTTTAAGTTGTGCATTTTTGAAAATTATTTAATGAAACGGCAAAGCAGAAAAGCCTTTAATACCCGAGACCACGGCAATCTTATGACGCCCAATTCGTGAGGCTCGATTGAGTTAGGTAAAGGACTGATGTTAAAGCTTTGTCCCAGCTTTGTCCAAGAATTTTTCTAGGGTACCACAACAATTTATATTGCTGCAAAGCTTGCCTCCGTCGTATGCCCGTACCTTGGGTCAATGTTAATTAATCCTATAAAATTTGCCTGTATAAAACTTCACTAATTACCACCAAAATTAATTTTGAGTCCAAGCTTTGGATTATGAGATGTTCTAGTTAAGTACCCTCTGAAGATGCTCTCAAAAATGACACCACACGGCTAGCTCTGCTCACTGCTTCTTCAGGGATACTCACCACGGCTGCTCGTCTGCTCTACTATCCATTATAATTAATAAAAAAAAAATTAAAAAAATAATTCGACCAAAACACAAAACATACAACCCTTTTATTCTGACAGATTAATATTAAACTCACACAATCTCAATATTTATAAATTTGATCCATCCTAAATATTTCATGCTCTTACTCCATAGTAAAAGTCATCAACCTAATACACAAACGATTTCCTGTGTGTCTACATTTCATTGTGTTATTGTAAAGTAGATGGGCCCATCCCAGAACCTTACTTTACTTTTCCCTGGTCTATTGTTAGCTCGGTATAAACCTTTTTTTATAGTTGCGTGCAAAATTTTAGCACTGAAAACTTTTACAAAAGACCCGTTTACCTCTTACATCTGTGAAATATTTATAATTATTATATACATGTATTTACACTCTCCGATTTCAAATATGCCTTTTACAAAAGTAAATAAATTAATTTTCGGTTCAAACATTCCTCACCAAATAAAACTCAAAATCACTAAAAGTGTAAACAAATAAGCACCAGCACAACAGTTTTAAAAAAAAATTCATTACCTGGAGAGTATTCTTCATCCAGATCACCACCTCTAAAGATGCTTTCCCTCATCGACTGCACGTACCAGGATCACTCCACAATGCTGCCTTCCATTGGGAACAGCAATTAAATCTCGAACCCGATGGGCATCCAAATTACCATACTCAAAAATCCTTCAGGACTGTCGCTACAGATCCATAATCTATTCTTACACGCAAAGTGCAACAAGCATCCTCATTCAATTTACCAATAATTTTCTACTTACAGGTCATCCTGCTTCAATTAATAAAATGATTTAATACGGTTCACTTCGTTTAAAAAATTGCACCAACTTGTGCATTTAAAACACTTGTAAAATTATTTCGGACTTCACTAGTCGAGTAGTTTGAAGCTACGATGAGTATCTTCAGTAGAATCGAAAACTAAGAGGGTGAATTCCGCCACCAACAACGTTTATGTAAGCACAACCCCTCTCAAGTCGCGCGTATCTTTCTTCAACATTCTTCGAAAACTTTTCAACGACCACTCATTTCCAAAAATAAACGTGCACGAAAATACAACTGTCTTCAAAAACTTGGAAATATTGAGCGCAAACTCCTTAAACTTGCCAACCGTTTTAATTTTCTTTGAAATAAACATTCTCCTGTTACCCCCAAGCAACTACAATCACGCCTCCCATATGCGCCTACATACTATTATTGCACTTCTGCCTATGTCATTTCTACATTTCTGGTATCTTTGTCTACCCCATGTTTATCTTTATTATAGTCCCTCTATTATAACTTTGTTCAAATTTGTTTCTCCTTTCTTTTATGTGCGCGTTAAAAAATCGATATCTTCTACAAACATGTTGCATCTTCGTCCCGCTTATTAGCATTTAAAATATACTTGTCTTACAGACGTTTGAAAGTCATTACCACTAAACCATATGATATTTTCCATCTGTTTCTGTTCCATGCTAAATATCGTCTCTCGCCAGATTTAATCGATTTGTTTTTAACAAATAGACCACAGTTGCTTTTGGTCTTGTGTTTTCAGTTAACAACTTTTACCTAAAACTATATTTTCAATGTATAAAAGCTTTATAGGAATTGTTTATCTATCGCACGTCTGTTCCTTGAAATTCTTAACCGTTCTAGCTCGTTTTTGAACACTAAACCTTGTAAAGTTCCACGAATGTTATAGTTTATGCTACGTTTGTTACATTCCAAATTTGGCAATATACATTGTTATAATGTGTGAATAAATTTCCGCGAATATTTTTTAATGAACTTGTCAATTTCCGTTATTCCGGACAGATGCGTTTGCGCGAAAACAATGCGCAGGTGCGGAGTGTGTGTGAAAGGACGCCGTTAAGCGACGAGACCTGAAGCCAAGAACATCTACCGGTGTTGCGTGAGTGTCTTTTCTCTTTTTAGGATGTAGGTTCCTGTATTTTATTTTTGTGTTCCTCATACCTGGTTGTTCCTATCATTCCGCTACGAAGGGAAAAGAAGATGGACGGGTTGAAATCTAACTTAGCAAATGGCGTGATGTGACCCACAACGAGATGGCCCTGGGATTTGGCGGTAAGGTGCGATTTAAGTGAGTACATTGCTTTTATTTATATTGTGCTTAAAATTTGACTTTGCATCACTTTTAACGTGTTTGGTATTTGATACAAATGGCGCGTAATTTTCCGCGTAATTATACGTTATATTAAACAATTGCGCAATAGTAAGAAACGCGGGAACCCATAATACGTTTAAGAAATTTACCTTACTTAAATTATTGATTTTTTCACTACATTCATCTGAAAAGCTTTTATAATAATAATATTTGTACACGATTTGTGATCTCGCCATCGATCTTATTCATAATTAATTGTTGTCCTAGTTTTAAATTAACGTATAAAAATTAAATCTACATTATCTTATCTCATCGAATCCCTATCTAATTATATCGAAGCGTTTTAATTTGTATATCGATTTCTATGTACAGGGTACTTACAAATAAATAAATGTTTGGCTTATTTACGCCTATCTAAGCTTACTAATCCACAGTAATATATATATATATATATATATATAAAACTTAGACTTTTATGCAAAGCTCAAATGATCATTTTAAATCGAGCTAGTAATTGAAAGAAAAAAAATATATGATCTTGGACAAGACTTGAACCTGTATATTAATCTTTGCGGGACTATGCGTTTACCAATTACGCCACCGAGATCGATGACGATAATTGGAAAATTTACAACTCTAAATCGTGTACACAACTATACATAAACCTAACTTTCAATTACGTTTAGCACTTTTGTCAATCATATCTGACATTGTCAAGTTTTTGACTTATATCAGTTATAGACAGGAAGCAACGATCAAAACTACGGCTGTAAGCCAAATATTAAATAAATAAATATTTTAGGTAGTTTTTAACACATGGCAAGTTCATACGTATTACAATTAATAAGATGAAATAATAACTTAGACTTTTATGTAAAGCTCAAATAATCATTTCAAATCGAGCTAGTAATTGAAAGATGGAAATCAATTAAATTGTCTTGTGAATTATCCAATATGTATATTTAATTGTTGGCTCCAGTCGTAATTTTGAGCATCGCTTCTTGTCTATATCTGACATAAGTAAAAAAAAACTTGACACTGTTAGATATGATTGACAAAAATGCCAAACGTAATTGAAAGTTAAGGTGATATATGGTTATGTACGTGATTTAGTTTTGTTAATTTTCCAGCTGCCAATACCCGTCTCGGTGGTGTAATTAGAAAACGCATAGACCGCGAAAGCCAAAGATGCAGGTTCGAATTCTGTCCGGGAATTTATATTTCTCATTTTCCAATTACTGGCTGGATTTAAAATAATCATTTGGGCTTTGCATAGAAGTCTAAATTATTATTTCATCTTATTAACTAATACTGTAGTATTAATGGACTTGCGTTATGCAATTATCCAATATGTATATTTACGGCTCCAGCCATATTTTTGAGAGTCGCTTCCTTTCCATATCTGACATAAGTCAAAAGAAAACTTAACACTCAGATATGAGTGTCAAAAATGCTAAATATAATTGAAAGTTAGATTGATTTGTGGTTGTGTACATGATTTATATTTGTGTAATTTTCCAATTGTTGTCACCCGTCTCGGTAGCGTAATTGGAAAACGCATGGGCCGTGAAATCCTAAGATGTAGATTCGAATCCTGCCCGGAACTTTAAATTTTCCATCTTTCAGTTACTAGCTCGATTTGATATGATCGTTTGGGCTTTGCATAAAAGTCTAAGCCAATTGAGCATAAATGTTCTTAGGTTGCATGTAGTGTATGTCCGCCGGACAATTCAGGTAACATCACTAAGCCTTTTTGTGCTGATTAGTTAGAAATCTATAATGAATTAACAGAATAATTGCTTAATACTAGCAACACGCACTACTAATATGAAAGAAATATTAACGCGACCATTGTCAACTTGAATCCTTTCATTTGAAAAGGAAAGAAATAGAGACTATTGGAGGTGGCAGAACTAAACTGACAAAGATAAATATTTCGTCTACACGGTGGGAATTTGGGTTTTTTCGTTTAAAATGGAAAGGAACTGAAGCTATTCAGACCTGCACCAATAAATCGAGAAGTATGAATATCTATAATAAACCATCTGCTTTTAAACAAGTATTATCCAAAATAAGTGGCTCAAAATACCAAAACCAAAGGAGAAAATCTGGCGTCCTTTGTCTGTAGACAGTAGTTTGATTGTTAGAAGCCAGCGGTTTAAGTTTCCCACATATGAAATATCACAATAATGAACTGTTAAGTCCGCTGCCAATAATGGATAAGCATTTGTAGGGTGATTTGAAATGTCGTTCTTGTTGCACCTAAAATTCCCATATTGCAAACAAGGTATGGAAACAAACAATGTTACAAACTTTTGTCCGTTCAAATTTTGTTTTTTAGCAAATTTTCCAGTAGATTCCTACTCACTTTTTAACTTTGCTCTAGTCGGAAGTCATTTTAAACTTATTTAACTCACTTCAAATAAATCTGTGGGTTATCTGAGAATAACTACTGGGCTTTGAAATATCTTAATTGCTTCTTAAAAGATAAACAGATCATTTAGGAAAACATCTAGTTGCCAAAGTTAATTCTTTGCTTTAATTAATTTTCAAGAAGTACATTCCAATCAGTATGACATTAACCAGGAACCAGACTTTTGAATCTATAGATTAATGTCGGCGAACTAATTTATGCTATACAAAATGATGCTGTATTTTCACACAAACCAAACTGAATTACCTTTAGAATTTGTCACTAATTTTTATTTTATATTCTCTGATAGAGCTTATAAAAATCCAGTTTGGCTTTTAAATTACAGTACATTTATTATTTGTACGAAGACTGTTCAATAGAAACATGTTCAATCTGCAGTCATGCCTATGTCGCCTTAGCAAAAGAATTCATTGCGTATATTGTTTGTTGAAGCACTAGCGACGCATTTATCAAAAATATTTGGCGTTAGATCTTTTCTGATCGTTGCAACTACGTTGAAAAATAGCACCTATGATAGAAAATCTGTCAAAAATTAGTATGCGAAGAATTTATTAGTTTTGGACCACTATCACACATCAACTAATGAAAATTGATACAAGAATGAAATTTATATTCAGTGAAGATAGTAGTGGTCGAGTGGTTTGGCATTATAATGCATTGCGATACACTAAATATAACTTAAATGGGAAAGAATAATTTAGTATATTAGAATGGACAAACTAAAATATGGAGGCACCTTGTATGATAGATTTCACGAATAATTAATCTTAATTAAGCAAAATGTTTCAAATTTTGTTTCTGTCAAAATAATTCAGATGATTAGGCATAATATTATTGCTTGCAAATACATTGTGGCCATAGTAATCCAGGCCGATGGCTTAATTTAAAACCGCAAATGGAAACATACGTTAATATTGTAACAATTTAGTTTTAGGCAATCACATAATGCACTTCAAGCTACGTAGATTGCTAGAATTTAGGCGAGAAAGCCATTATTACCGTATTTGATATTCTGCGCAGCCATAATGTTTTGAAGAGTCATGCGCATCTATTGATAAAGGAAAAAATGTCATTCTTGTTCGTTAAGATGTAATCAGCATACACGTTTTTAAAAAGAAGTGTGAGTTTTGAGTTAATATGGGTAGAAAATTACTCCATGTCATGTTTTCGTATAGCCTGGAGGCTAGACACTGAGTCTTCAGTTAGAACGCAGTTCTATTTTAGAGTAATGATATTTATAAAACGGTTCGTTATTTAAATATGGCGTCTTCATTTGTCTAAAAAGATTTAGAATTTTAGCAAGCATGTTTAGAAGTTAGAGGATTTATGGAACAAGAATTTAAAGACAGAAATTGGTATCAATACAAATTATTATTGTACAAGATTTAATTATTGGTTTTTGGAAGGAAATTGTGATCGTTTCATAAAGAAGATAGCAGGATCGTAATGCTCTGAATTGACAAGTGTTCAGTATCTCTTTTGTTAATACTTCAATGTTACTGTCATCAAACTTTGGTGAGTTACATTCTTTTTATAACGATCGAGAAGAACATATTTTAAATTTCGGTCTTGGAAGTATTCAACACATACGTGATGGAGTTGAAAAGTGCGGTTTGCTTAGCTAAAATGTATTTATATAGTAAATATGAAGTTTTACATTTTGAATATCAATATTGCACTTAATTTTTATTAAAGCAATTTACATTTTATAAGGTGTTATTGAGATGATATGACATTTTTTGTTGTCATATTTTTGCATTAAACATTTGCTATGTTCAACTCTTCAGAACAACATATGTAGTGATAAAAATCTAGTTCTCCATATTTCATTAAAACAGATTACGTTTATGCTTCCTGAGTGAATTTTGTATTTAGAAAATTCTTGATTTCAAGAAAATAAAATAAATCCTAGAAAGATTAAAAATTGAGCTAAAGTCATACTTTTTATGCTTGTAAGCTATATCAAAGATCTTTGATTACAGCAAATGATTAATGTCAATATAATATTAAGTATTTAACTATGACAGGGACAGGTATAGTCTGTCGATTACGACAATCTTTTTGCCTACTTAATAATTGCCTTCAGCATTCACATTTATGCCGTTATGTATATATTAATAATTTTGTACAAAGAATAAGAGAAACTAATTTTTTTATTAGATGTTAGTCAAAATTCAATTCGTTCTATTTCTAAAAAATTTAATAAAAATAAGTAGTCTATGAAATTGGTGACTTAATTACTTCAATCTGAGTGTGTTATATTAAGATACATCTACATTCAAGTTGAATGTATATATTTACTTATTTTTTTATGTACTTGGTTTGGGACACAAATAGTTCCTGTGTTAATATGTTTTAGCAGGATTCAAAAAGTATCACAAATATTCCAATTAATATTATTCTCTTAAGTGTTTTCTGCGACTACCCTTAGGATGACTTCTTATTGTTGGTTTTCATAGACGCTGTGGCGCCCAAGATCTTTTGTGTTTGATGGTTAGTCTCAGTAAAATACCCCGATCACCTCATGCCTCCACAGGAATAGACCACGAGTTTAGACCGATGGCACCGTATTTTTTTTTTGCAACGCCTTCTGACCCTGTTACATCTTTATTAAAAGCCATCCTCAAAAAAATCTTTATCAAGCGAAAGAAAAATAAACAATGTGACAAAACACTGCGTATGTATTTCCCATAAAAAAGATAATTTACAATTGACAGATATCGTCCGTCTCGTCCACCAAGGACACGCAAAGTAACGGAATAATAACCTTATTATTAAACATAGATTACAATTGATATATTGCATTACCGTATGCTGACCGCATTTAATAGAATTTTGATAGTGGTAGAAGTGACAGTAGCTAAACACCCGACGAAAAGGAGTAAATTAATTATTCGCCAGCAGATATAATTAGGAAGGTCAAAATGTAGTAATACGAGCGAGTACTGAAGATGACAGGCACTGTCGAGGTTAGTACGAGACAAGTTATAGTTAAGAGCTCCAAAATCCGAAGATAAATTTCCCTCAGAAAAAACCTGGCGTGCGACCTACTTCTTTTTAACTTTCGCTTGTGGCGGTAGAGTACTTTTTAATTCACAAATTTGTAGAATTATATTTGTTACTACCGGTTAAAGAGGTTATAGCTTAAATTAGAATTCTATGTTTGCAGGACGAAAAATTGAAATGCTGAAGGATTATAGACATTCTGAAAGTCTTAACGAATTTAGATTAAAACAGTGCGTGTCGATACTTTATAATAATATATAGTAGAATTTATTTAAGAAGAGCCTGTACGTCATCATGCGCACACGGTTAAAACGGTATCAAATTAGTCCATTGTTTATGAATAGGAGTATTCGTTCAGCATATCAGTGGCATAGATAATTTGCTATTAAATGTCAATTGATATTTGTGCCTTTGATATTCTATATTTATTTCTTACGCTTTTCTAATTTTCTTCTGTTTCTTTGTGTTTTATGCCTTGCTTATTCGCGTTTTCGCGATGTATATTTAAACCACCTACAAAATAAAACTTGATTTTAGAATATTTACTCTGTGGAGTTTAATAAAAATTATTAAATCCGCTACGCCACTGACTTTCAAGGTTTACGCATATGTCAAATGACGTAACCAGTTGGTATTTATGTAGTAGGAAATCAACAAATTTTAAATAAAAGTTTAATTGGTGAAGCTTAGTATTAATTGAAGCATGGAGCTTATGTATTTTGAATGGAGACTAAAATAATAAAAGGAAAAGTTGGTATTTAACTGTTTTCTGTCATTATTAAAGGCATTTTCAGAAATTGGGGTTTATAATCTCGCGTAATTTAGTATGACAAACGAGAAAAATTGTTGATACATTAAATTTAATGTTTTTTAGGATATTTTTTAGTAATGCCTGGCCACAGTAAGCTTAAGAAATTGATTTCTAAGTATTTATCTAGCAATTATTTAATTCCAATAAAGGGTAAGTCTAGATTGAATTTTTTTTTATTTATTTATACACTAGATAGTAATTAGGTTATTGTAAAAGAATATTCAGTTTCGCCAGCGCTTTAGTTGTATTTGAAAGACACATTTTACTTTACAATTTTATTTAATTTGACAAAAATTTACTGGGTAATTTTATGGTATTTTAGAGAAATGTAAAGTTTAAAGCGATAAATTTAGAAAACCAGAAACAAAGGTGAACTATGCGGAGTAACCGTCTTTAGTGCAAGGAAAATATCGACGGGATAGCTGAGAGAGGACGGTTTGGCGAATCTTTAACTAAGACAAGATAAGAAGTCTTTTAGGGTAGGTTAATATTGTAACGAAGTTTGCTTATATTTCAACCATTTTATTATTTTTATTTCTTTATTTTCATTTTTATGATTTCTTCGATGGAAACCCATTCCCATGCTACTGTAGTTAGCTAAGCACCATTAAATTTATAATGTGGTTTTCTCCAGTGTTACGTTTTCTTTATTTTAAAACATTAAGCATTGTGTTAAAAAATTGGGCTATTAGCTACACAAATTTTTCAGTTGATATAAATATTATGTCACGTAATGTAGCATTTTTAGGTATATTTATAAAGTTGTAATATTATACGGAGACTGTAATTTTTAAGTAATAAGGAGACGAAAAAGCAAAATATTTAATACTTTTACTGTTCAAAAGTTAGGTTGCGAATACGAATTTTATGTCATTAATTAAAAGGGGGCGTAGAGATCAATAAGGGAAACAAAAATTGTTAATCAACCTGTAGTCTAAACGAATGGTTGAGCTACAAATGGACAAACAAGAAAGGTATCCAAACTGTTGTAGAACAACTGCAATGTAAGCTAGGGCACGATTCAAATACACAATAACTTCATGCTTTAGAATCGACCGACCCAGTTGTGACATTCTGCAAACATAATTTAGTGAAATACAACTGATGTCATCTGTAAAACGAAATAACCCAAAGCACTTTAGCTGCTTCTAAAGTCAGTTTAAAATTGTTTTAGTCATACAGAACCTTTGATGATAATTACAAAAAAAATAAAATTTTATTATGCTGATTTGGTGGACTGTATTAGATTTCTGACCCCGTAGTCTAGAGGTTCTGCAATTCAGCTGTTATGCAGAATATAGTAATACACTTTAAGTTGATTTTACCTTTTCAGTGAACGTGTTAGATAATTTTGCATTCTTTTTCTGCTTCTTGCTTTTGCTATTGGTTCCGGACAGAATGGAATTCCATTACCTGTTCTAGCAATACACTTAAACATAGTGCTGTAAATGAATTGTAGTGGTACTAGGTTTTTACATAAATAAAGATATTTTTTGTAGTTTGGGTGAGTTGCGTAAAAGTTGTGGTCATTTTGAACACTTGCTATTAAATCAATTCATGTGTGTGATGCGATTCAGGATAACACTAGTATGAGTGAGTTATCTCTTATAAACATGTAACCTAAGAGCTGTTCTATAACTTTTACTTAAGTTGACCTAAGTCGTGCATTTGAAATTCGCTCCAAAAGTAAAATACTTGATAGGTTTTTTGTTCAACCACTCAATCTCTATCACCTCAATTTATTGACATAAAACTAAGCCGCCCTGTGTAGGTGAAAAACAAATCTTTGAGAATGTATATATTGGCCCAGTATGACAACATAGCAACTTTTAGCAGGTATAACTACACTGATTCGTGAAAACGGACTATATCTAATAAAACTTAAAATTTCTAACTTGAAGAACAGTATAAATCGTTCAAGCAGTATTTATACAAAAGCTTCGCAAACCTGCTCTTTTTAAAATGATGTTGGGCATGTAGCAACGCACGCTTTATTATCGGGTATATTCGAACACAAAACAATAATGTTTGTTTGGCTTAAAATTGAGAAACAGTTTGGCTTGTGCTCGTTGCTCCTGCATTTGTAAAAACTTCTAAAATTAACATTTATTTACGATTCAATACCTGCATAAACAATGGTTTTCATTAGTTTTATAAACAGATAATTGCCGAAAGCAAGTTACACAAAAAGTTAAACAACCTGGTGTTATGTTAAGAATGCTAATTAAAGGGTTATATTCATTTTATTTTGTAATGTACTGCATTCTGAGTTTATAGTTCGTTTTTAATTGTTGATAGGGGCAGATTTAGAGGGAAAACGTATTCTAGGATTAACGCCATTTCGTTTTAACTCACATTATAGATACTTAATTTTGTGAACATGCATAGGCTTTGGCAGCCCTCATCTGTAGGAAACATATTTATTACAACGATTTGCATTTCAAATTTTTTTCATTGCTTCAGTACTAAACTGCAGTTTCTATATGCAGTTAGTGGACTTTAAATTTGTTGAAACAGAACTGAGTAAACTTAAAACACAAACATCCCCTGGATTTGATAATATAAGATTAAGAGATTTAGTATTTCTCAAGGAAAAAATGTATGAATTTATTGTGCGTATAATAAATTTAATAATCAAAACTTCGAAAGTACCGAGTTATTGGAAAACTGCTAGCGTTAGACCCGTGCACAAAAAAGTTAGCATTAATTCAGCGTTTATTTGTATCTTAAAACACGATCTACGATATAAAGAAATTGAAATATACTTGAAACTAAAATTTTTTTCTAATATTAAAGGTAAGGCAGCTGATATAATTAAATCATAAACATTAACTAATAAAAAATTTAACAATAATTTAGAAGTAAATAATTTATTAAAGGAAAATCAAACAAACAACATATTACTTTAACAGGAATATATAAGGGTAACATCAATAAATAAATTATATTTCATCATCATCATCATTAGGTCTTCAGTCCTGGAACTGGTTAAACACGTACCCTCATTGTTTCCTATTCTGAACTAACCTACACATTTCCCTGAATTTTGCACAGTCTGCATCTATCACTATCTGATCTAGGTCTACATCTACTTCCTTTTTCCTATCTCTGCTTGTAATATATCCCATATATTCCCCAAAAATGCCTTAGAACGTATTTTGCCTTTTTATTTCTCCTATTTTTTCCCGAGATATCCTTATTCCCCTACTATTTCTATAACCAATTTGTTATTAACTTTGTCTGTCCATGCTATCATTCTCATACATCTGAAGCACAACATTCCAAAAGACTGCTAACGTTTTTCTGTCTGCTTTTTCTACTGCCCGTATTTCATAGGCATACATACTCTGCTGTGCTCCAAAGATATGCTTTCAACAATTTTCTTCTTGTTTCTATGTTTATCTTTGATCATAGTTGTTGTTCTTTCTTGTTAGATGCAGTTTGGTCCCATTCTATTGTTTTGCAATTATATACCCTATACCTCCAACATTCAGTGGTTGTGATGGGGGTAAGCAGCCTGTGGCTGCCGAGTTCCCTCATCACTTGAATATTTACCGATTTAATATTTTTTCTAATATATCTTTTTGTACAGTCACCATTAGTTGCAGATATTTCATAACCAACACCTGTAGTTGTTTATAATAATCATCAGATTTATCTGCGCTTATTTTTTCGTCATTAGGTTTTCCTTCTCAAAACTGGTTGAATACGTACCTCCACTTATTTATATTCTGGGCTAACCTATACAGTTCCATGAAATTCCCACACAGCCTATATACAGCTCGGTTCCTCTTCTATTGTTATCTAATTATATTCACTATTTCATCGAGATTCTATGGTATGTGAAGGGGGTTAAGCAGCCTGTAGCTGCCAAGGATCCCCCAACACTTAGACATTTGCCAAATTAATAGTTTTTCCGTAAATCCTTTGACACAATTAACATTATTCGAGAATATTACTCAATCAATATTTGTAGTTGCTTATAGGAATCATCACGTGTAAGTACAGTTATTTTTTTGTCCTTAGTTTATCCATCTTCGTACTGGTTGGATGCGTACCTCCATAGATTTCTATTCTGAGCTAGCCTACATATTTCCCTGAAATTCCTACAACCCACATCTTTCACTATCTATGTGCAGTCTAACCTAGGTCTACCTCTACTTTTTTTTTTCCTATCTCTGCTTCTAATATATTCCGCACTATTCTCTCATGCCGTAGTATGTGGCCTATCATCTTATCTCTTCTATTTTTTTACCGTTTTCCACACATTTCTTACTTTCGCTATCATTTTCAGTACCTCTATGTTCTTAACTTTGTCTGTCCATGATATCTTCATCATACGTCGGTAGCACCACATTTTAAAGGCTTATACCTTTTTCTTGTCCGCTTCTCCTACTGTCCAGGCTTCACAGCCACGCAGTGCTGTGCTCCACACATATGTTTAAGCAATCTTTTCCTTGTTTCTATGTTTGTAGACTTTGAACACAATAGTTGTTTTTCTTGTTAAAAGTAACACAACCTTGTGCTAATCTTTGTTTTATACCTTTTGCGCTTTTCCCATCTTGCGTTATTTGGCTTCCTAGGTAGCAAAAATCCTTAACCTCTTGTAAGTTCGTGTTACCTATTTGTATTCTTGTTTTTGATTTATTTTCCTCTCCTAGTACTAATACCTTAGTTTTATTTTTGTTAATTTTCATACCGTATCTCTCTGTTAGAACCGTTTCCATTTCATAAAGAGCGCCTTCTAACTCTTTCTTGCTAGATGCTAATACCGCTATATCATCTGCAAGTCCAAGCATATCAATTTTTTGTCCCTGCATAGTAATTCCAAATGTCTTCCTACATTTGACTGTATACATAGCCTCTTTAATGTACAAGTTAAAAATTAATGGGGATAGGGCACATCCCTGTCTTACCCCTTTCCTAATGTTAACTTCTCTACGTTCCTGCTCTAATTCTATTACTGCTGTTTGTTCTTTGTTCGATCTATGTCATCATCGTTTTTTTCGACCTTACTTAAGGTCGGTTTGACGCAGCTCTAACTTCTTTTCTTTTCTGTGCTAATCTAAAAAGTTCTACACACCCTTCACAACCTATATTTCTAATAATTTGACTAATATAGCTTGGTCTAGGTCTTCCTATATCCTTCTATCTTTTTCCTATCCACCTGGCACTACATAGATATTAGCAACCTGATGATCGTTAATGAACTCTACATGTTTACATGATTCCCATTTATAAGGAAATGAAACATTATCTGGTTATCCGCATCAAAAAGGTAAAAGTGTTAAATTATATGTTATGGTTAGGCTTAAGCAACGAATCGCTGCCAACATACCAGACCACTCACTAATTGTGAGTTATGTCATGGAGACGTTTATTAAGTTATATGTTATGGTAAGGCTCAAGCAGCGAATCGCTGCCAACATTTCAGACCGCTATCTAATTGTGAGTTATGTAATGGCGACATTTAGTTTTTTATTTATTTATTTTTTTGTTTTGTTATCGAACTTATTTAAGATTGGTTTGACGCAGCTCTGAATTATTTTCTATTCTGAGCTAGTCTAAAAGGGTTTGCATACCCTTCACAACCTAAATCTCTAATAATTTGACTAATATAGCTTTGTGTAGGTCTTCCTACTCTATTTTTATTTAGTAGTCTATAATCTAAGACCTTACTAAATAGTCCTTCATGTCTTAACTGGTGCCCTATCATTCTATCTCTCCTGACGTTTAATTGTTTCCACATATAGGGTTCCTCGCCTACCCTTCTATAAACTTCCTCATTTGTTACTCTGACCGTCCAGTTAATCTTTAACATTCTCCTATAACACCAATTTTCAAAAGCTTCTACTACCGTATAATAGAACGCTTCATACGTACGACTTTAAGAAACTTTTTCTATTACCTAAACTAATACTATTAGCTATTGGTGTCTTTCTTTTAAAAAACTTTTTTTTCCTTGAGCTATTCTAGTTATTATATCCCTTTTGCTACGTCCGTTTTTTGTAATTATACTACCTAAATAGCAAAGTTCATCTACCTCTTCTAACTCGGTATTACCTAATTTTAATTTTGGTTTAGAACTAGGCTGTAACTTACTTGTCATTATCTTTGTCTTTACTGAGTTAATTCTCATATTACAGCTGCTCCGAAGTATCTCATCTAAAATATTTAAAAACTCCCCTAACTCTTTTCTAGACTCTGTTATAATGACTATTTCATCTGCAAAACGTAAAATGTTTATTTTCTGTCCCTGTGCGCTAATACCTATCTCTTTTCTCTCTCTCTATCTGGCTAATTTTAAGGCTTTCTCAATATAAACATTAGAAATCAAGGGAGATAGTATACAGCCCTGTCTAACACCATTTCTAATCTTAACTTCCTTTTCTATTTCCTCAAATCGAATCACTACGCTTTGGTTTTTATATAGACTGTAAATAATGCTTTTATCCCTATGAGAGACTCCTATTTTTCGCAAAACCCTTGAACATAACAATCCAATTAACCCTATCAAATGCTTTTTCTAAATTTACAAACGCGAAATGAGTCTTTTTATTTCTTTGTAACCTTTTTTCGATATTAATCCTAATCATTAGTATCGGCTCCCTAGTCCTTCTGTCTTTACGAAAACTATATAGGTTTTTGCCTAAATAATTTTCAGTCAAAGCTTCCACTCTATTTTTAATTATTAGTAGGGTAAAATCAGGTCTTCTACCGCCTCATTTGCTCCCAAATCCCTCATTTGCTCCCACATCTGGACCAAATTTACATGTAAATTCGCACTATAAAGTCTTATTTTAGATGAATCTCCACCTTGCTCCACCTGACTCCGCCTTGCTCGGACACCCCCCCCCCAACCATTTTGATTACATCACACCCGCATTCTTTCCACCCGCGAGATAAATCTTTTTCCACACTTCCACCCACGAGATAAACCTATCTTGTTTGGTATCAATCAATATTAGATTTTTCTCAGCTACCCGAATCTCTAGGAATTTTTTAGATTGCATCCCCCCAGGCAGCTACCCCATTTTTAAGATTTCTTACCTGTAGTGACTTTTGAGCGTTCTTATAAATTTTTCTCAGCTACCCAAATCTCTTTAAATTTTTTAGATTGCGCCATCCCCAAGGGAGCTACCCCATTTTTAAGATTTTTTACCTGTAGCGACTTTTGAGCGTCCTTATAAATTTTTTTAGTCATGAAATACATCTTGTTAGCTTAGAATTTTATGCACATGAATCTGTAAACAGATTTAAAATCGGACTACTCCTTACAAAGTTACCCTTTAAAGCTCTCAAACCTCTAAAATTTTTTAAAACTAACAAATAGCTTTCTTTGTTCCTAAGATAAACCTATCTTGTTTGGTATCAATCATTATTAGAATTTTCTCAGCTACCCAAATCTCTAGTAATTTTTTAGATTGCACCATCCCCAAGGGAGCTACCCTAATTTTAAGATTTCTTACCTGTAGCGACTTTTGAGCGTTCTTATAAATTTTTTAGTCAGCGATACATTAAATTAACTTAGAATTTTACGCAGAATTCGAATCTGTAAACAGATTTGAAATCGGACCACGCCCTGCAAAGTTACACATATACCCTCTGCGAGATAAATCTTTCTCCACATTTCCACCCACGAGATAAATGTACCTTGTTTGGTATCAATCAATATTAGAATTTTCTAAGCTATCCAAATCTCTTTAAATTTTTCACATAGCACCATCCCCAAGAGCTACCCCATTTTAAGATTTCTTACCTGTAGCGACTTTTGAGCGTTCTTTAAATTTTTATACATGTAGCACATCTTGTTAGTTTAGAATTTTATGCACAATCCGAATCTCTAAATAGATTTAAAATCGAACGACCCTTACCATTTTACACACACCCTTTAAATTATAAATTTTCCTGCGGCTTATACATAAAAGAAAATCTAAAACCATTCTTAAAACTTTTTTTACAGACAATTTTTACTAATACAGTTTAAATTTTTAAAACCACATTTCTAAATACATATTCACAATTTTTTATTTTGAACCTAGAACTTTAACCCAACTTTTATTTATTTCTAAATAGAGCACCTTTTCCAAAGACCAACCGGACCCGCATGTTTCAAATTCCTCTGATTTTGTTCTTATGGTTTCGCTTAAGACCTCGTACATATTTTCCAGATTACTAGAAGACGTTATAACCACATTTTTTGTGTTAAAGGATTTCACATCGGTAGTCTCTTCCCCGATTTTGGTGTAAACGCCGTAGAGTTCGCAATAGACTTTTACTGCTGAATGTTGTATTCTTTTTCATTAATTAATCGAATAAATCGCTCTTTCTGCTTCCCAAAAATCGGGCACTCCATCGTCGACACTGGCGTTTTATGCGATAGCTAGCCATACGGTTGTTAAACGCTGTGCTAACCATTTCTACACAATCGTCGCTAGTAGCGGTAACTGATGCATTTTATGTTTGTTGCTCCTTAAGTGTGCGGCAATAGTTTTTTCCATTTCGAAATCGCATACTTTACACATAATTCGTGGTTGTTTTTAAAGGCCCTTTAACGTTGGCGGAGCTGAACGTTTGGCTTTAATCCGTGCTGTTTTTCCCGGTCGCTGTAAGTTGCCCATTCTCGTAAAAGCGATACCGCAAGTCTGACAGTTTAAGTACTTTTGCGGACGGATGTTATAAGCAACCACGATGTTACACCACAACATTTGTTCTGGTGCCGTTTGAGACATCCCTCCTGGTAAAGTAGACGTGACACAGCTCGCATTTAAAAACGTTTGCAGATACCATTTTGTACAAAACAAAATCCGCACTATAGCACTTGACTTGTAAGCGAACTAACTTATAACTAAAGAGTTTATTCTTGCGCACCTGCTTTATGTACCCTATAGAATGCAAACCGAAGGGTTTCCGAAGACCCCCCGAACGAATTCGGATTGCGAGGAACTAAATTAGATAAAATTAAAACCACTGCAAACAAACATAAAGAAAGGACTGTCTTCTGTGTATAACTTTGTATTAAAATTAAGTTTAAATGGGTCCATGCTTGGCATTACATTTTTTTAGATTTTGGTATGTGTAATGTTTGAATAAACATTTTATAATAGTATTACATTGCTCTTTATTTATAAAAGGCTGTGACGTTACCACGAAATAGCAGTCGCACAGAGAGGGGGCGCATGGGCAGCGCGCATGGGCAGGGGTGCGTACGCGCAGGGTGCGCATGGGCGGGGTGTGCATGCGTAGGGTGCTCATGGGCTGGGATGTGTCTGGGCGTACACGAGGGAAGCGGATGTTAACAGTCACCAAGCATCCAATTCTTTATTTGGATGGTATCGAGTACTTGCCTGCGTATGTATCCGGAGTAAAAAATACGATTTGCATACGCAGCTTATTAATAAAATTAGTTTATCGAGGGAAGATGACAAAAGGTACATCATTCCTAATAGTACAACAATCTACGCATGGGGGCGTAAAGATATAAGATAGTTGTTTATATTTTATATATTAGTTTTAAGATTCCATAATTTTAAGTTCTTCTCCCACCTTCCAAATCCTTCCGGCTTCTATCCTGGTTGACAGAGTATACGTGTTATCTCCACGTGGTATTCGCGGGACACGGCGGTTTTAGATTTCTCGGGCGATGGTTGGCTAAGGCATATGTCTTGGTTAGCGAAAAAGGTTTTAAAGATGGAGTTAAATAAAGATGGGTAAAATTAGTCTTTAAAACGCATAACTTTGTATGGGTGGTCCTATTTAAAATCTGTTTACATATTTGGGGTCCCTAGAAAAATTTAATATTAGTTGATACCTAGCAAAATATATTTATCTTAAAAGAGTGACTACCCCGCGTATAATAAATACAATATAACACTTGTCAACAAAAAAGTTGTAGGGAAAATTAAAGACGTATTTAATGGGGATCCAGTATTAGAATTTGTTGGTAGTAATGTTAAGTCCTACTGTATTGTAGGCGAGAAAGATACGATTAAAAAGATTAAAGGGGTCTCACGAATTGTAGTTAAGTAAAACCGAGGGTCTTACAACCTATAACGAGCATATACCTCCAAAAGGGGTAGGCATGCAACTACGCGGCAGTGCGCGGGAGAATAAGAATTCTCTCCAATAAGAAATTAAAGTTTCCATGTACGTAGCACCAGCCATTGGGTAATGGTCGAAATGTGGAACCTATAAAGACGATTATTAATTGTGGTTTAGAAAAATAGTAGTTTTCGTGGACTAAATAAAATAGCTTAGACTGGTTAATGTATATGGTTACATATTCTCGTACACGTCCACAAACATCTGTTTACGTCCACAATGGCGATACCGGTAGTTTTTGTTTAACAAATAGTAAGAAAAATACGTCAGGTGTTAGTGCGTGGAAGCCCATAGGATCGTTGGATTCAAAAAGAACGGTGCGTATGGTGGTCTCCGTTAGAATAATCGAAAGTGGTTAATCGCTCGTATTAGATGTTTAAATAAGCGAAAGTGTAAATGCCTACATAAACAAAGATTTAATTATCCGACAAAAAGTACGCGATGTGCTACACTTATAAAGAAAGTATGGAATGGTGCTTTTTAGCGGCCCTAGCAGTAAAAAGGGTGACTGACTTTTCCAAGCAACTACAAGAATAGCAGTAGCGCAGAGAAGGGGTATGCATGTATTATACAGTTGCTACAAAATATGTTAGTTTACGCGTAGCTCGGATGTGTAATTGATCACGACTTAAAGATCCCCCGGAGGTTGAAAAATTCTCGGCCCATTGTCGTTTGAAAAATGTTTGTAAATTATCAGAACAGGAACAGGTCGAAGTTTAAGTTAGATGGATGATTGACTGAGTTTTTTCTACCTTTTACGAGGGAATTGGAAGTTGACAGACATCGAGCATCTAATTCTCTATTTGGACGATATCGAGTACTTACCGGTTCTAGAAATCATTACGTGCGGCTGACCGCTATGCAAAAGTGTAATAGCCTACAGAAGCAGGACAAAGCGAACCGGGCGCATACATTGGTGCTAAATGTATTGGATGAGCTGCGAGGATTGGCTCAAGATGACGTCATTTAGTTCCTCGCTGAATCCGAGACTTCGTTCAGGTCTTCGAAACCTTCGGTTTGCATTCTATAGGGTACATAAAGCAGGTGCGCAAGAATAAACTCTTTAGTTATAAGTTAGTTCGCTTACAAGTCAAGTGCTATAGTGCGGATTTTGTTTTGTACTAAAATGGTATCTGCAAACGTTTTTAAATGCGAGCTGTGTCACGTCTACTTTACCAGGAGGGATGCTCTCAAACGGCACCAGAACAAATGTTGTGGTGTAACATCGTCCAAGGTTGCTTATACATCCGTCCGCAGCAAAGTACTTAAACTGTCAGACTTGCGGTATCGCTTTTACGAGAATGGGCAACTTACAGCGACACAAGGAAAACAGCACGGTATGTCATTGCCGTAAACGTTCAGCTCCGCCAGCTGTTAAAGGGCCTTGTACGAAACAACCACGAATTATGTGTAAAGTATGCGATTTCGAAATGGAAAACTACCTATGCCGCACACTTAAGGAGCAACAAACATAAAATGCATCAGTTACCGCTACTAGCGACGATTGTGTAGAAATGGTTAGCACAGCGTTTAACAACTGTATGGCTAGCTATCGCATAAAGAACGCCAGTGTCGACGATGGAGTGCCCGAGTTTCTTTGGAAGCAGAAAGAGCGATTTATTCGATTAATTAATGAAAAAAGAATACAACATTCAGCAGTAAAAGTCTATTGCGAACTCTACGGCGTTTACACCAAAATCGGGGAAGAGACTACCGATGTGAAATCCTTTAACACAAAAATGTGGTTATAACGTCTTCTAGTAATCTGGAAAATATGTACGAGGTCTTAAGCGAAACCATAAGAACAAAATCAGAGGAATTTGAAACATGCGGGTCCGGTTGGTCTTTGGAAAAGGTGCTCTATTTAGAAATAAATATTAATAAGTATGAGCCGATATGAGAAGTTCTAGGTTCAAAATAAAAATTGTGAATATGTATTTAGAAATGTGGTTTTAAAAAATTTAAACTGTATTAGTAAAAATTGTCTGTAATAAAAAGTTTTAAGAATGGTTTTAGATTTTCTTTATGTATAAGCCGCAGGAAATTTATAATTTAAAGGGTGTGTAAATGGTAAGGGTCGTTCGATTTTAAATCTATTTAGAGATTCGGATTGTGCATAAAATTCTAAACTAACAAGATGTGCTACATGTATAAAAATTTATAAGAACGCTCAAAAGTCGCTACAGGTAAGAAATCTTAAAATGGGGTAGCCTCTGGGGATGGTGCTATGTGAAAATTTAAAGAGATTTGGATAGCTTAGAAAATTCTAATATTGATTGATACCAAACAAAGTACATTTATCTCGTGGGTGGAAATGTGGAGAAAGATTTATCTCGCAGAGGGTATATGTGTAACTTTACAGGGCGTGGTCCGATTTCAAATCTGTTTACAGATTCGAATTCTGCGTAAAATTCTAAGCTAATTTAATGTATCGCGTGACTAAAAATTTATAAGAACGCTCAAAAGTCGCTACAGGTAAGAAATCTTAAAATTAGGGTAGCTCCTTGGGGATGGTGCAATCTAAAAATTCCTAGAGATTTGGGTAGCTGAGAAAATTCTAATATTGATTGATACCAAACAAGATAGGTTTATCTCGAAAGATGCATTGGCTAGACAAAGAAAGCTATTTGTTAGTTTTGGAAGCAAAGAGCAAATTTTAGAGGTTTGAGAGCTTTAAAGGGTAACTTTGTAAGGAGTAGTCCGATTTTAAATCTGTTTACAGATTCGGGATGTGCATAAAATTCTAAGCTAACAAGATGTATTGCATGACTAAAAAATTTATAAGGACGCTCAAAAGTCGCTACAGGTAAAAATCTTAAAAATGGGGTAGCTCCTTGGGGATGGCGCAATCTAAAAATTTAAAGAGATTTGGGTAGCTGAGAAAATTTATAAGAACGCTCAAAAGTCACTACAGGTAAGAAATCTTAAAAATGGGGTAGCTGCCTGGGGGATGCAATCTAAAAATTGTAGAGATTCGGGTAGCTGAGAAAATCTAATATTGATTGATACCAAACAAGATAGGTTTATCTCGTGGGTGGAAGTGTGGAAAAGATTTATCTCGCGGGTGGAAAGAATGCGGGTGTGATGTAATCAAAATGGTTGGGGGGGGGGTGTCCGAGCAAGGCGGAGTCAGGTGTAGCAAGGTGGAGATTCATCTAAAATAAGACTTTATAGTGCGAATTTACATGTAAATTTGGTCCAGATGTGGGAGCAAATGAGGGATTTGGGAGCAAATGAGGCGGTAGAAGACCTGATTTTACCCTACTATTATTATTGTTAGTATTTTGAAAACGTGAGAAGTTAAACTAACCGTTCTAAAATTCTCACACCTATCAGATCCTGACTTTTCTGGGATTGGATAATAATATTTTTTTCGAAATCTATCGTAACCTCACCTGTGTCATATATTACTTTTACTAGTTCATATAATCTGTCTAAAGTTTTCAGACTTGCATATTTTATTAATTCTGCGGGTATATCGTCTATCCCAGGCCCTTTATTTACTTTAAGATCCCTAACAACTTTATCAAATTCCTCTCTTAATAGTGGGAACCCTATTTCTACATCTTCTTCTTGGTCGTTCTCTAACTCATTCATATCGTCTCCCTTATATAAATCTTCTAAATATCATTTCCATCTATCTGCTACCTTTATTTAGTAGAAGCTTATTAGTCTCATATTTAATACTATTATATTTTTCCTATCTTCCCCGAAATACCCCTTAACTCTCCTGTAAGCCCTGACTGTCTTACCTACTCTCAAATCATCTTGTATTCCCTTACAATTCTCCTCCATCAATTTTTTCTTAGTTTTTTTACACCCATGCTATGTACTATTCGCCTATCCCTATAACTCATTCCAATCTTTTTGAGTATTCCTTCAGCTCGTTTTTCCATTCTTCTTTGTACAATTCTAGATAATATTTTTGACACGTGTGCTGTCAAACTTATTGTTCGAAAACTTTCACATCTATTCGCGCCTTTCTTTTTTGGTATAGTTACTATGATGTTATGTTTGAAATATTTGGATATCTCGCCTGTCTCGTACATATAGCTACAAGTTGGAAGAGACGTTCTGTTACTGCTTGTCTAGCGGCTTTTAGAGTTTCTGCTTACATCCTATCTGTAGCCGGAGCCTTGCCATTTTTCAGACGCTTTAATGCTAATTCAAATTCATCTCTAAGTATAGTCATCATTTTCAATGTCTGATTCCTGTTCTAATGCTGTTAGTTCCTTTCTTGCGTATAAATTCCCTATATACTCTTGCCATCTACCTATTGAAATTACAACTGTGGTTTATTAAACTTCTTATACAACTACAACGATTCTATTTATTTATTTAGAGCTTTTACACACTCTTATAATATTGACAACCACCTGACATACATTAAAAACAACACATTTTAACTACTGTTTGATTATAATTATATTGGAGAACTGTTTTATTTCAACACTACCGACTTTCTCTATATTTTCTATAATGACGTTTCCTTCCGCGTTCTTTATATTTTTGCTATATGGCTTTAAATCCCTAAAATTGATTTTAATTAGTTTGTATACTTCATCCGTCTTTGCTATTTCCATTTTAGTTTGTACCTCTTTGCACTTTTCATCAATCCATTGTTCTTTAGCTTTTCTGCATTTGCGAATGTTTCCCATTTTATGGTTTTGTATCTCTGTTTTCCTGTTTCGTCTGATTTATGTATTTTCGTATTTCTTCTATTAAATTCAGGATATCCTTTGTTATCCATGGCTTCTTATTTTGTTTTTGTGCATACCCCAGAATATCTCTGGCCGCCATGTTTAGGCTGGATTTAATGTTGTTCCATTCTGTTTCTACTTCCTTAGTAACAGATATTTTCCCGATATCTTTGAGAAATTCGTTTGACTTTTATTCGAATCTTTCTTGAATATCTTTATCTTTTAGTTTCTCTAAGTCCAAGTGCCTTTTTCCGTTTCTTTTTTTTAAATTTTTAAATTTAAGTGCGGCCTTCATAATTACGATGTTGTGGTCAGTGTTAATATCCGCTTCTGGGTAGCTTCTACAGTCTTTTACTTGATTCCTAACCCGTCGTCTAACAAGAATGCAATCTATTTGATATCTTCCTATATCTCCTGGCATCTTCCACGTATATCGTCTTTTAGCATAATGTTGAAATAATGTGTTTGTGATGATTAAATTGTTCTTTTTTGCAAAATTCTACCAGCCTATTTCCTTTGTCGTTTCTGGTGCCTAACCCAAATAAACCAACTACCGCTCCGTCCCTACTCTCACCTACCACTGCATTAAAATCCTCCATAAATATTAAATTTTTATGTCCTATTACGTATCTTAATATGTCTTCGATATCTTTGTAGATTGCTTCTACCTTTTCTAACTGTAGCTAGAGGTGGGCATGTATACTTGTATTATTACTATGTTTACCGGTTTAGATTCTAATCTAACTATGAGTACTCTTTCGTTCTTTCTACACAGTATGCTATCTTTTTTCGCATAACTATCCCCATACCCAAAATTCCTTTCTCTGCTTTTGTATGAATTACCCTGAAGTCTCCACCCCAAAAATCTCCCGCCTTTGGCCACTGAACTTCGCTGATCCCTACCATGTCTAGTGCTAACCTATTCATTTCAAATTTCAAGTTCTCTAGCTTACCTATTTGTTTCATACTTCTAACATTCCGCACTCCGACTCGCAAAATGTTCCAGATTCTTAAACTAAACTTTCTGATCGCATCCTCCGAAGTAGTCCCATCTCGGAAATCCGAATGGGGGACTATTTAACTCCGGAATCTTTTACCTCAGATAATGTCATCATGTTTATTACAATTTAAGTACGCTGTATACTTGGGAGGTAATGTGGTGGTTTTCCGTTGCCTTCCACATCGCTGTAGTGTGTTTTAGACTGCGATACCGACCCCTATGGTCTCTGCCAATCTAAGTACCAAAAGAGCCGCTGCTCTCTTTTGGGGACCTGTCTTAGTCTGGTTCCTCACTAACGACCCTACTAATTTGGTTGGACCTGTAGTTTGGCTCTTTAGCTCATTAGAACACGCGAGGTATTTCACCTGTTCTAGTAATCTAAAACTTCGGTAAGGTGCAGGTCCATTCAAAATGGAAAATTATATTTAAAAACTAAAAATTTCTAAACTGATAATAATTTTGAGGCAACACCAAATAATTCGACGAAGAAGTACCACAAGAAAATTACAAACGCATTAGAAATGTATCATATCTGCACAAAAGTAGAATTTACAAACTTAAGTACTAGAACTTTATTTATTAATTAAAATTGATAAACGAAATCATTCTATAAGACCAGTAGATACTTTATTACAGTTCTTTCATTCAAAATCTCTTAAACTGATTGAAATTTTATAACAATATTTTAAATCGTTCCTTTTATAAAAATAGTATAGAACTTATAAACAAAATTAAAATGTTGAAATTCCCAAGCAAGCTAAATTTATTACATAAAAACATCCAAAATCTTTTTATAGTATCTCACTTACAGAAACTACAACTTTAGTCATTTTTTTTATTAGAAAATGATGCAACCCAAATAACAAAGAAAATGTGATTTGTTTACTATGTGTTTACAACAAAATTATTTTCGATTTAGTAACATAAATACATTTCACTTTGAGATTTAGTTAAGGGCAATCTTCTTAACTCCACTTTGGTAGACATTTTCATCGATAACAGAGAAAAATACTTAAGAAATAATTATTTGTAAAGAATATTGTCTTGGTATAGCTATCGTATCACTTTTTACATCTTCAGGTAAACAATTAACGTCATTCCAAAAATATTAATAGTATTAAACTTAAGATTAACATTACTATAGAAAAATTAAAGAGCAAGTGTATAAGGCACTCGCGGCAAACAATGCCCGGCGGTTAATAAGGCCCAGCACCCAAATCTCAAAACATACTGTGGCGATCCACTATTAGGCAACCCGTCAAACATACAAACGCCCGAGGCACATCATATTCTCAAGGATTCCAGAATTCTTCTAGAAAACACTAGATAATGAGTCATATCTTTAATTCTGGGTATATATAAGGCCGCTTATGAATGTAAGAGTTAGTCTATACTTGAATGTCTAATATAAATTATATCGTGTACAGTAAACGTAGTTGAGCTTTTAGGAGTTCAAGAATTTATACATAAATGATATATGCTGTGCCTAATGTACATGCAGCTTGTAGTATACATAAATAAATAGAAGTGTATAAACAAATAGTTGTGTTAGTGTTGTTAATGGACCTATGGTAAAGAAGTTAGTTTAAGAAAATATTAGTGCTTGTAAATTCATTAGTGTAATAGTGCTTCATTGTTAAGTGGACTGAAAACATCTATAAACAAGGCATATACTGTTAATTAGACTTGTGAACAATGAGTAATAAAGACGTTTGTTATTACTTGTTTTTAAGTTAGAGAAACGCGGTAGCAGTAGCTTGTTTCACTGGTGTCAGGTGTGGGGTATATGGTGATTAATTTAAAACACAAGTCTAAAGACATTTAAGTAGTTTGTATATGCCAGTTACAAGAAATCAAAGTAAAATGGAGACAGAAACTTTAATGAACTTCCTTAAGGATTTTAAATCCGAAATGCAAATGACACTCAATGAAAACTTAGTGAGGTCAGTTGAACTGGAATCGACCCTTAAAGAGTTTAAATACGGTATGGAAATGACACTTAGTGAAAATGCTGAAAAAATAGAAGAACGGTTTAGTGAAAACGCGGTGAAAATGGAAGAGTTGAATGAGAAGACGGCCACGTTAGAACAAAGATTAGTGGAAAGCTCCATCGCATTGAAAGAAGATGTCACTGAACAAGTAAAAACAGTTGAGCAAAAGTTGGGCAGTAAATTGGTAAAAATGGAAGAAGTTGTGATGAGGCTGCAAGAACAAATGATTTCACTAACAAAACAACGCGGCCACTTGAGTTAGCAAACCAAGTTGTAAATCAGAGCATTCCAGAAATAAGAAGCATGGAAAGGAGCGAGTCAATACCGTCTAAATTTAAAGTGAAACCACCCACATTCGATGGCAAAACACCTTGGCCCACATATTGGAAACAATTTGAAGCTGCGGCAATAGCCAACGGTTGGTGCAACAAAGAGAAGGCTATCTCTCTAATAGTGGCCCTACGGGGGGAAGTCCTTAACATCTTACAAACGATTCCCGATCACCAGCAGACTACGGCCTCTTAACATCGAAGCTTGAGATGAGATATGGAGATGCTCACCTTCAACAGGTTTACCACGCACAAGTTAAGAACCGCTCGCAAAAGACAAGTGAAAGCCTGCAAGAATTTGAAGCTGACATCGTCAGATTAGTTAGATTGGCATATCCAACGGCACCAGATAGTTTCCTCGAACAACTGGCTGTACAAACATTTGTGGATGGCGTTAAAGATGGCGAAATACAGCAAGCGCTAAGACTAGCACGGCCAAAAATGTTAGATGACGCACTGGCTCATGCGCTTGAATTTGAAGCAGCTAAGCAGACGTTACACAGGATGGGTCACAAAGTTCGGTCTGCATTAGAAGCACCTGAATAAACGCAGAACAGCGTAGAAGAGATAATCAACCGTGTGTTTGAAAAGCGAAAAGCGGAAAGGCTGAAAAGATTACGACCGCGGAGATGGCGTCTGCGATGCTGGAGCTGCGGTGAAGTTGGTCATATTCAGAGACCCTGTACTCAACCAAAGAAACAACCGGTTGAGTTAAAGCAGGTCAATGTAAGGAGGCGAACGTCGACAGCACAACGTAGTGCCCCGGAGATTATTATCCGTGCTGCATCGTCGGGGGAAAGTCTGGACAGCATTTATATCGATGGTAGAATTAATGGTAGGATTGTCCGATTACTCGTGGATACAGGAGCAACAAAGACTATTGTGAGACCAGATTTGATTGGTCGTGGAAAAGTGCTACCTGTATCGGTATGTCTTCGAACGGCAAGTGGTGAGAAAATTTCGACTCACGGAGAGACTGCCGTAACGTTGGGATTTGGAAACAAATTAATTAATCATCGGGTGTTGGTAGCTGAAATTACAGAAGAAGTAATTTTGAGAATGGATCTCATGAGAGAATATGGGTTTCATGTAAACATGAAAGAAAATTTGCTTCGGATAGATGATGATGAGATTACATTTCAAGGGACGAGTAACCAGACGATGCAAGCTCGAATGATTTGTGATATGAAAATACCCGAGAAGGCGGAAATGATAGTAATGGGACGCCCGGATGGTACGCTCCGGGAAGGACAAGTATGCATGATGGAAGCAACTGAATCGGGAATGGGTCAGGAGGGATTACTGATTGGAAGAACGCTGGTAAAGTTTCGAAATATGGTACCAGTAAGTGTGCTGAACATTAATCCGCATACGGTGACCCTGAAGAAAGACACGATTGTGGGAAGTTGCATTCCAGTATGCCATATTAAACGTTGTGTGGACGACACGAAAGATAAACCAGCCAACGGTTGCTCACAGAAATTGCTGGATATGTTAATACCTTCGTGTCAAGGATTAAACGGCGACCAACTGGGCAAGGTAAAAGAGCTGGTCGGACGATATCGAGGTGTATTTGCACTGGATGATAGTGAGAAAGGAAGGACGAATGTTGTGCAACACAAGATCAATACTGGAGATGCGCAACCGATAAGACAACACCCCATGCGGCTTCCTTTGGCAAAACGTAAGGAAGCCGAGCAAATTATCACCGATATGGAAGAACAGGGAGTGATTGAATCTTCGAATAGTCCATGGGCATCCCCGGTAGTGCTTGTCATGAAAAAGGACGGATCGACAAGGTTTTGTGTAGACTACCGGCGGCTTAACAATGTGACAAAGAAAGACAGCTATCCTTTGCCCAGAATTGATAACACCTTGGATACTCTATCCGGATCTAAATGGTTTTCGACCTTGGACTTGAAAAGCAGATACTGGCAGGTAGTCTTGGAGCCAAACGATAAAGAAAAGACTGCGTTTACAATTGGAACTGGATTATGGCAGTTCAAGGTCATGCCATTTGGATTATGCAATTCCCCTGCTACTTTTGAACGATTGATGGAGTCGATCCTGCGTGGACTGTCTTGGAAGACTTGTCTGGTGTACCTTGACGACGTAATAGTGTTAGGCCGGTCTTTTGAGGAACACCTTAAAAACCTAGAGGAGATATTCCAAAGATTACGGGGAGCAAACCTTACATTGAGCCCCAAGAAGTGTCACCTGTTTGGAAAAGAGGTGAAATACCTAGGACATGTCGTTTCGGAAACTGGAATAAGAGCTGACCCTGACAAAATAAAAACGGTACAAGAGTGGCCTACACCAGTAAATATACACCAATTACGCAGTTTTCTAGGATTGTGCACATATTACCGACGTTTTATACTTGGGTTTGCGAACATTGCCATACCGTTAACAAAATTAACCGAAGATGGACAAAAATATGATTGGAATAACGAATGCCACAGTGCATTTGAACAACTGAAACGGCTGCTAGTTACAGCACCAATTTTGAGTTATCCACGGATGGAGGGGAAATTTGTGTTGGATACCGATGCCAGTAACACAGCTATAGGAGGCGTTCTCTCTCAAGTGCAGGACGGACAAGAAAAAGTTATTGGGTATTTCAGCAAGGTCTTGTCACTGCCAGAAAGGAACTATTGTGTGACAAGAAGGGAGCTGTTGGCCGTCGTCAAATCCGTAGAGCACTTTTATAAGTACTTATACGGCCGTAAATTTCTGTTGAGAACAGACCATGCTGCACTAAAATGGTTACTGCAGTTTCGAAATCCTGAAAGGCAAGTTGCATGGTGGATAGAGCGGCTGCAGGAATATGACTTTGACACAGAACATCGTGTAGGAACCAGCCATCGGAATGCAGACGCTCTATCAAGGAGACCTTGTCCAGTAGACTGCAATCATTGCTCCAAGATGGAAGAGAAAATAAGTGTCATCCATAGAATGACGGTAACCGATGATACTTAGCAACTCGAAAGAATACGAGAAGACCAGGAGAATGACGCCGAATTGGGACGTATTATTGAGTGGAAAAATAGAGGACAACGACCAGCTTGGGAAGAAATTAGTATTTTAAGTAGGAGCCTGAAGGCATACTGGGCACAGTGGGACTCCTTGATGATGGAAAATAGAATCTTGAAACGACGCCTGGAATTTGAAGATGGCACTGAAAGACTTCAAGTGATAGTGCCGAGAAGCAGAGTGCCGGAAGTGTTGCAGCACTTGCACGATGGTATTTCCGGAAAGCACTTTGGCGTGAAAAGAACTCTCGAAAGAGTGAGAGAAAGATTCTTTTGGGTGAACTGCAAAGATGATGTGAAGGAGTGGTGCCGGAAATGTGAATTGTGTGCCTCTGCAAATGGCCCGGTCACAAAACGGAAAGCCCCAATGAGACAGTATAACGTGGGGAATCCGTTTGAGAGGGTAGCCATTGATATATAGCTGGTCCGTTTCCTGAATCAGAGAAAGGAAATAAATACATCTTGGTTGCAATGGATTATTTTACCAAATGGCCGGAGGCATATGCTATACCTAACCAAGAAGCCGAGACGGTTGCAAATGTGCTAGTGAAAGAGTTGTTTTGTCACTTTGGAGTTCCGTTGGAATTACACTCCGATCAAGGTCGGAACTTCGAATCAGCATTGTTTCAAAATATCTGCAAGCATCTTGGAATCAGGAAGACTAGAACCACGCCGCTTCATCCCCAGTCGGATGGAATGGTTGAAAGAATGAACAGGATGTTACGGAAGTACCTGGCCAAAGTTGTCTCTGAACATCAACGAGACTGGGACCAGTATTTACATTTGTTCCTATTGGCGTACCGATCTTCGGTACATGACAGCACAGGGTATTCGCCCGCTTGCGTAATGCTAGGACGTGAATTGCGGCTACCATGTGATCTTCAGTTTGAATTTAAACCTGGAGAAGAGATCGCAGGTGAAGATTACGTTAGTAAGCTTCGTGAAAGATCAAATAACATTCACGAAAACGTCCGAAAGAATATCCAGGCAGCAAGCGATCGAATGAAATCACAATATGACACGAGAACACAAGAAGGTGGTTATCAACCTGGAGATTTAGTGTGGTTGTATAATCCACAAAGAAAACGTGGGTTGTCGCCAAAATTGCAAAGACAATGGGAAGGCCCGTACGAAGTGATGAAAAGGATTAATGATGTAGTGTACCGGATCAGAAAGTCTCCTCGTAGTAAACCGAAAGTGGTACACTTTGACCGTTTAACATCCTACGCTGGCAACAACCAGGAAAACTCGAATAATGATAACGGTGTTCGATAAGTTATTAATCATGAGCCAAATGTAGATTTTGAGAGCTTTATGGCGGCGTATGGTGGTTCCGCTAAGGCGAGATTTGGCGTTGTTGTTGAAAAACAGCAAGATCTGTTTAGAGCACCAGAAGAGTATTCCCTTGCACATTGCGTAGCTCAAGATTTGGTAATGTCAAGGGGAATAGCTGTTGTTTTCAAGAAAAAGTTTGGATGTGTGGATGAATTAGTACAACAGCAGCCAACTGTAGGAAAAGCTTTGGTTCTTCAAGATAAAAATCGTTATGTTTACTATCTGGTCACCAAAAATTCTTCATGGCAAAGACCTAGTTATAGACATCTATGGGAGGCTTTGCTAAATCTTAAGGCGCAGATGATGGAAAATGGAGTAACGAGACTAGCGGTGCCCAAGCTGGGCTGTGGACTGGATCGCTTAGATTGGAGGATAGTCCGAAATATGCTAGAAGTAGTTTTCCAGGGAACCAACGTCCAGGTCCTTGTTTGTTGTTATCAACCGGTTGCCTACCAAGACCAAGAAAAGAGTGTTGACTGTTATTTCCAACGACGCGGTGGATGCACCAGAGGAGATAGCTGCCGATACCGTCACCAGCCATCGAATTGGCGTCAAAATGGATTTACAGTTACGAGACGTAACGGTTTTAAAGAGGTGGCAGTGTTGCGATCCACTATTAGGCAACCCGTCAAACATACAAACGCCCTAGGCACATCATATTCTAAAGGATTCCAGAATTCTTCTAGAAAATACTAGGAGTTTAAGAATGTATACATAAATGATATGTGCTGTGCCTAATGTACATGCAGCTTGTAGTATACATAAATAAATAGAAGTGTATAAACAAATAGTTGTGTTAGTGTTGTTAATGGACCTATGGTAAAGAAGTTAGTTTAAGAAGATATTAGTGCTTGTAAATTCATTAGTGTAATAGTGCTTCATTGTTAAGTGGACTGAAAACATCTATAAACAAGGCATCTACTGTTAATTAGACTTGTGAACAATGAGTAATAGAGACGTTTGTTATTACTTGTTTTTAAGTTAGAGAAACGCGGTAGCAGTAGCTTGTTTCACTGGTGTCAGGTGTGGGGTATATGGTGATTAATTTAAAACACAAGTCTAAAGACATTTAAGTAGTTTGTATATGCCAGTTACAAGAAATCAAAGTAAAATGGAGGCAGAAACTTTAATGAACTTCCTTAAGGATTTTAAATCCGATATGCAAATTACACTCAATGAAAACTTAGTGAGGTTAGTTGAACTGGAATCGACCCTTAAAGAGTTTAAATACGGTATGGAAATGACACTTAGTGAAAATGCTGAAAAAATAGAAGAACGGTTTAGTGAAAACGCGGTGAAAATGGAAGAGTTGAATGAGAAGACGGCCACGTTAGAACAAAGATTAGTGGAAAGCTCCATCGCATTGAAAGAAGATGTCACTGAACAAGTAAAAACAGTTGAGCAAAAGTTGGGCAGTAAATTGGTAAAAATTGAAGAAGTTGTGATGATGCTGCAAGAACAAATGATTTCACTAACAAAACAACGCGGCCACTTGAGTTAGCAAACCAAGTTGTAAATCAGAACATTCCAGAAATAAGAAGCATGGAAAGGAGCGAGTCAATACCGTCTAAATTTAAAGTGAAACCACCCACATTCGATGGCAAAACACCTTGGCCCACATATTGGAAACAATTTGAAGCTGCGGCAATAGCCAACGGTTGGTGCAACAAAGAGAAGGCTATCTCTCTAATAGTGGCCCTACGGGTGGAAGTCCTTAACATCTTACAAACGATTCCCGATCACCAGCAGACTACGGCCTCTTAACATCGAAGCTTGAGATGAGATATGGAAATGCTCACTTTCAACAGGTTTACCATGCACAAGTTAAGAACCGCTCGCAAAAGACATGTGAAAGCCTGCAAGACTTTGAAGCTGACATCGCCAGATTAGTTAGATTGGCATATCCAACGGCACCAGATAGTTTCCTCGAACAACTGGCTGTACAAACATTTGTGGATGGCGTTAAAGATGGCGAAATACAGCAAGCGCTAAGACTAGCACGGCCAAAAATGTTAGCTGACGCACTGGCTCATGCGCTTGAATTTGAAGCAGCTAAGCAGACGTCACACAGGATGGGTCACAAAGTTCGGTCTGCAGTAGAAGAACCTGAATAATCGCAGAACAGCGTAGAAGAGATAATCAACCGTGTGTTTGAAAAGCGAAAAGCGGAAAGGCTGAAAAGATTACGACCGCGGAGATGACGTCTGCGATGCTGAAGCTGCGGTGAAGTTGGTCATATTCAGAGACTCTGTACTCAACCAAAGAAACAACCGGTTGAGTTAAAGCAGGTCAATGTAAGGAGGCGAACGTCGACAGCACAACGTAGTGCCCCGGAGATTATCATCCGTGCTGCATCGTCGGGGGAAAGTCTGGACAGCATTTATATCGATGGTAGAATTAATGGTAGGATTGTCCGATTACTCGTGGATACAGGAGCAACAAAGACTATTGTCAGACCAGATTTGATTGGTCGTGGAAAAGTGCTACCTGTATCGGTATGTCTTCGAACGGCAAGTGGTGAGAAAATTTCGACTCACGGAGAGACTGCCGTAACGTTGGGATTTGGAAACAAATTAATTAATCATCGGGTGTTGGTAGCTGAAATTACAGAAGAAGTAATTTTGGGAATGGATCTCATGAGAGAATATGGGTTTCATGTAAACATGAAAGAAAATTTGCTTCGGATAGATGATGATGAGATTACATTTCAAGGGACGAGTAACCAGACGATGCAAGCTCGAATGATTTGTGATATGAAAATACCCGAGAAGGCGGAAATGATAGTAATGGGACGCCCGGGTGGTACGCTCCGGGAAGGACAAGTATGCATGATGGAAGCAACTGAATCGGGAATGGGTCAGGAGGGATTACTGATTGGAAGAACGCTGGTAAAGTTGCGAAATATGGTACCAGTAAGGGTGCTGAACATTAATCCGCATACGGTGACCCTGAAGAAAGACACGATTGTGGGAAGTTGCATTCCAGTATGCCATATTAAACGTTGTGTGGACGACACGAAAGATAAACCAGCCAACGGTTGCTCACAGAAATTGCTGGATATGTTAATACCTTCGTGTCAAGGATTAAACGGCGACCAACTGGGCAAGGTAAAAGAGCTGGTCGGACGATATCGTGGTGTATTTGCACTGGATGATAGTGAGAAAGGAAGAGCGAATGTTGTGCAACACAATATCAATACTGGAGATGCGCAACCGATAAGACAACACCCCAGGCGGCTTCCTTTGGCAAAACGTAAGGAAGCCGAGCAAATTATCACCGATATGGAAGAACAGGGAGTGACTGAACCCTCGAATAGTCCATGGGCTTCCCCGGTAGTGCTTGTCAAGAAAAAGGACGGATCGACAAGGTTTTGTGTAGACTACCGGCGGCTTAACAATGTGACAAAGAAAGACAGCTATCCTTTGCCCAGAATTGATAACACCTTGGATACTCTATCCGGATCTAAATGGTTTTCGACCTTGGACTTGAAAAGCGGGTACTGGCAGGTAGTCTTGGAGTCAAACGATAAAGAAAAGACTGCGTTTACAATTGGAACTGGATTATGGCAGTTCAAGGTCATGCCATTTGGATTATGCAATGCCCCTGCTACTTTTGAACGATTTATGGAGTCGATACTGCGTGGACTGTCTTGGAAGACTTGTCTGGTGTACCTTGACGACGTAATAATGTTAGGCCGGTCTTTTGAAGAACACCTTAAGATCCTAGAGGAGATATTCCAAAGATTACGGGGGGCAAACCTTACATTGAGCCCCAAGAAGTGTCACCTGTTTGGAAAAGAGGTGAAATACCTAGGACATGTCGTTTCGGAAACCGGAATAAGAGCTGACCCTGACAAAATAAAAACGGTACAAGAGTGGCCTACACCAGTAAATATACACCAATTACGCAGTTTTCTAGGATTGTGCACATATTACCGACGTTTTATACTTGGGTTTGCGAACATTGCCATACCGTTAACAAAATTAACCGAAGATGGACAAAAATATGATTGGAATGACGAATGCCACAGTGCATTTGAACAACTGAAACGGCTGCTAGTTACAGCACCAATTTTGAGTTATCCACGGATGGAGGGGAAATTTGTGTTGGATACCGATGCCAGTAACACAGCTATAGGAGGCGTTCTCTCTCAAGTGCAGGACGTACAAGAAAAAGTTATTGGGTATTTCAGCAAGGTCTTGTCACTGCCAGAAAGGAACTATTGTGTGACAAGAAGGGAGCTGTTGGCCGTCGTCAAATCCGTAGAGCACTTTTATAAGTACTTATACGGCCGTAAATTTCTGTTGAGAACAGACCATGCTGCACTAAAATGGTTACTGCAGTTTCGACATCCTGAAGGGCAAGTTGCATGGTGGATAGAGCGGCTGCAGGAATATGACTTTGACACAGAACATCGTGTAGGAACCAGCCATCGGAATGCAGACGCTCTATCAAGGAGACCTTGTCCAGTAGACTGCAATCATTGCTCCAAGATGGAAGAGAAAATAAGTGTCATCCATAGAATGACGGTAACCGATGATACTTAGCAACTCGAAAGAATACGAGAAGACCAGGAGAATGACGCCGAATTGGGACGTATTATTGAGTGGAAAAATAGAGGACAACGACCAGCTTGGGAAGAAATTAGTATTTTAAGTAGGAGCCTGAAGGCATACTGGGCACAGTGGGACTCCTTGATGATGGAAAATAGAATCTTGAAACGACGCCTGGAATTTGAAGATGGCACTGAAAGACTTCAAGTGATAGTGCCGAGAAGCAGAGTGCCAGAAGTGTTGCAGCACTTGCACGATGGTATTTCCGGAAAGCACTTTGGCGTGAAAAGAACTCTCGAAAGAGTGAGAGAAAGATTCTTCTGGGTGAACTGCAAAGATGATGTGAAGGAGTGGTGCCGGAAATGTGAATTGTGTGCCTCTGCAAATGGCCCGGTCACAAAACGGAAAGCCCCAATGAGACAGTATAACGTGGGGAATCCGTTTGAGAGGGTAGCCATTGATATAGCTGGTCCGTTTCCTGAATCAGAGAAAGGAAATAAATACATCTTGGTTGCAATGGATTATTTTACCAAATGGCCGGAGGCATATGCTATACCTAACCAAGAAGCCGAGACGGTTGCAGATGTGCTAGTGAAGGAGTTGTTTTGTCACTTTGGAGTTCCGTTGGAATTACACTCCGATCAAGGTCGGAACTTCGAATCAGCATTGTTTCAAAATGTCTGCAAGCATCTTGGAATCAGGAAGACTAGAACCACGCCGTTTCATCCCCAGTCGGATGCAATGGTTGAAAGAATGAACAGGACGTTACGGAAGTACCTGGCCAAAGTTGTCTCTGAACATCAACGAGACTGGGACCAATATTTACATTTGTTCCTATTGGCGTACCGATCTTCGGTACATGACAGCACAGGGTATTCGCCCGCTTGCGTAATGCTAGGACGTGAATTGCGGCTACCATGTGATCTTCAGTTTGGATTTAAACCTGGAGAAGAGATCGCAGGTGAAGATTACGTTAGTAAGCTTCGTGAAAGATCAAATAACATTCACGAAAACGTTGAAAGAATATCCAGGCAGCAAGCGATCGAATGAAATCACAATATGACACGAGAGCACAAGAAGGTGGTTATCAACCTGGAGATTTAGTGTGGTTGTATAATCCACAAAGAAAACGTGGGTTGTCGCCAAAATTGCAAAGACAATGGGAAGGCCCGTACGAAGTGATGAAAAGGATTAATGATGTAGTGTACCGGATCAGAAAGTCTCCTCGTAGTAAACCGAAAGTGGTACACTTTGACCGTTTAACATCCTACGCTGGCAACAACCAGGAAAACTCGAATAATGATAACGGTGTTCGATAAGTTATTAATCATGAGCCAAATGTAGATTTTGAGAGCTTTATGGCGGCGTATGGTGGTTCCGCTAAGGCGAGATTTGGCGTTGTTGTTGAAAACAGCAAGATCTGTTTAGAGCACCAGAAGAGTATTCCTTGCACATTGCGTAGCTCAAGATTTGGCAATGTCAAGGGGAATAGCTGTTGTTTTCAAGAAAAAGTTTGGATGTGTGGATGAATTAGTACAACAGCAGCCAACTGTAGGAAAAGCTTTGGTTCTTCAAGATAAAAATCGTTATGTTTACTATCTGGTCACCAAAAATTCTTCATGGCAAAGACCTAGTTATAGACATCTATGGGAGGCTTTGCTAAATCTTAAGGCGCAGATGATGGAAAATGGAGTAACGAGACTAGCGGTGCCCAAGCTGGGCTGTGGACTGGATCACTTAGATTGGAGGATAGTCCGAAATATGCTAGAAGTAGTTTTCCAGTGAACCAACATCCAGGTCCTTGTTTGTTGTTATCAACCGGTTGCCTACCAAGACCAAGAAAAGAGTGTTGACTGTTATTTCCAACGACGCGGTGGATGCACCAGAGGAGATAGCTGCCGATACCGTCACCAGTCATCGAATTGGCGTCAAAATGGATTTACAGTTACGAGACGTAACGGTTTTAAAGAGGGGGCAGTGTTGCGATCCACTATTAGGCAACCCGTCAAACATACAAACGCCCGAGGCACATCATATTCTCAAGGATTCCAGAATTCTTCTAGAAAATACTAGGAGTTCAAGAATGTATACATAAATGATATGTGCTGTGCCTAATGTACATGCAGCTTGTAGTATACATAAATAAATAGAAGTGTATAAACAAATAGTTGTGTTAGTGTTGTTAATGGACCTATGGTAAAGAAGTTAGTTTAAGAAGATATTAGTGCTTGTAAATTCATTAGTGTAATAGTGCTTCATTGTTAAGTGGACTGAAAACATCTATAAACAAAGCATATACTGTTAATTAGACTTGTGAACAGTGAGTAATAAAGACGTTTGTTATTACTTGTTTTCAAGTTAGAGAAACGCGGTAGCAGTAGCTTGTTTCAATACTTTCATTCTTAAAATCCGTCAACATCAACCTGCTCTTAACTACTACGCCAATACCACGCACTGTACGAAATCAATCGTAATTCGAATGACGTCACGTGTAGATGTCTGCTTATTCAAATTTATCGCTAGTGTTTACGAAAATAATCGGTTTGTTTTAAAATAATATATTTTCGTAAATAGTGTCTTGTGTTCTACGTTTTATGGGTTGTATTTTCCTATAAAAACGATGGGATAAAGGTAGACACACTCGGGTTTTTTTTATTTTTTATTGAACGACCACGCAAAATACTATGATATTGTCGGAGGCTTTCACGGCCGGAGTAATTATAATTATTTATTGTTCCGGGTTGGGACCCTGTCATTTTTTAAATTAAGGTCGACGTTTCGCACACTTTTGTAAGGGGCTCATCAGGACAAGAAAATAAATAATAAAATAAAAATATAAAAAATAAGAATGATAATATTAATTAGACAAGTTTAAGTGTAAAGAGAAGAGTTACTCCTGAACTAGCAGTTTCACTAGCCCATTCAAAGCCAAAAGGCGTCTTGTGACGAAGTGACTGTTGAAAGTAGCGAAAGTGGTAGTTTATATAGGGCGAGAACTTGATGCATAAGTGATCATGAATAGAGTGGAGTGTCGTAGCGGATCAGTGAACGTCACGGTTTAGCTGACTAGTATATCATTAGGGGCTAACTCAATATTTGCAATTAGTTCTATGAAATGAGTGGAGTTTAAAACATTAGTAGGGGTGTTACCGGTATAAGGTTTTAAGAAATTTGCTAGGTATTTTGCTAAATGGTAGGTTAGCGAGTCAATTGTGCTCACTATCGGATGGAAAGGGACATCAGGTTTATAGACTTTAGGAAGGCCATACAACCAAGGTGGTTGGGATTCGCGAGGTATTATGCGTTTTTGGATAGTTTTGGGAATATTGGAGGATTTGATAAGTGCTGAAATTTCCCGTTCAAGCTTTGAAGTGGGGTCTTTTGTTATAGAAGTGTGGGAACCGTCTTGTAATAATTGTTTAATCTTTTTTTTGTATTCTGTACGGTTTAGAATTACAGTCGCAATACCTTTGTCTGCAGGGAGTACAACAATTTTCTTGTTTAAAATTATTTACAGAGAATACCTAATATACTGAAATGCCGCTACAAAGACGACTTATGATAATTACTAATAATGTTTACTGTACCAAATTATTTCGTAATACGATGATTACGCTAAACTTATTATTAGTCTAATTGTGTATATTGATACACTGTTAATTTGTATAGCAATTAAGAGCTTTTAATTTATAATACATAGAGATTCATATACAAACTGTACCCTTTGCCAGGTCGTATGGTTTATATATCAAGTCAGAAAGTTTGTACATCATACCAGAACTTTCTAAATTATGTTTTAAACACTCTTTTTGTTTGCCTTGCAAGGGATTTTTATTTACACCCTTGTAGCTGCTAATCAATTTATAGTTCTGACTGTATTTCTTTCAATTCTGGATTGCTCTGCATCATTGTTACAATTTAATAAATTATAGTACATTATAACACGTGACGCACCTTGCAACTGTATTGGAAGCAAAATAATCTTCACAAGAACTTGTTTGGAAGAAAATAGCTATCAAACAACTTATTTAATAAATCTGCCTTTACAATAAAAATCATAGTACGCTAAAAACTGTCATGAGACAAGGTGACATAGATTCTGCCAAATCGTGCTATTCTCAACTGGAATCAATAGAGCATTGATGAGTTCTTGACCATCTTAAAAATTAGCTACGTATAACAGTAACATGAAGGAAGTTCTAAAAACAAACAACAGGTTCTTTTATTAGTAATACCAAGTGTCTAGCAGGTGTGTAACTGAATAAATAAAACTACGAAACCCATAAATAAGAAACCAGGATGGGATAAGAATTAAAATAAATGCAATATGTTCAAACTTACAGAATGGCATGGTAGGCATGACTAACTACTAACTTAAAAATAGAATTGATAATTTTTTAATTGAAAAAAGCAATCCCTGGATGCTTTGTTTGCTACATCACACCCACGGTGTATCTCTACAAACGATTTTCCAAACGCAAATTGACGAAGGGAATGACAAACGAGTAAGCCGTCAAACAACTTCTGTAACTAAGAATCTTTCGAAGTTCATATGTTGTACGGAAGGATGGACAGTAGATTGAGAAAATGCGTTTGAAAGAAGATGTTTGGTTGTTCGAAGGCGACAATGTTCCTTGGCTAATATGTATGCGATTTTCAAACCACCACTATATTTGTCATATATAGACCCTTCGACATTATTTTCCAAATATTAAAAATCCCTTAATAAAACTAAAGCCCTTGTAGTGAGTACAATGAAAACAGAGATACTTAAAAACTGCTAAGGACTACTGGTGTAGTATACTTCTCATACGAGTGAAGAGCTGTATACGTATGTGTGTAAAAGTCAAAGGAACCTTTCTAAAAGGATCCAATATTTTCATTGACCCCTGCTTAAACACTTCTGTTGTTTTTCATTCAGCTACGTATAAAACAATAATTGTATACGGTGAACCGTTACACGTTTCCATTGTCTACCACGCTTACTCTTTTATAATTGAAACAGTTGATATTACTCATGCAAATATGTTTTAATTTAAAAACTTTTTCCATTTTTAAAACACAGCAAGCACACTAAATTTATATCATAATCGTATATACGAAGTTGGAGCACCACTACAAAACAATAAATTATTTCTTTTAAAGCAGAGAAATAATTTCAGCATATGCTCAAGCTTTCTAAACTCTACGCTTTCTGACTTCTTTTAGATCATAGAAGTCACACTAAATAAAAGTCTAATAATTAATCTTCACTACTACAAGTATTTACGGAGTTTTGTTTACATTAACTCTAGCTTAATCACTTAATCACTAAGTACGACGAAGTAAATACCATTATAGCACGAATCTTACTGGTAATTTTTACATAAACCAATTTATCTTTACATTAAATATGTGTATTAAACGTTTAGTAGGACGGAATTCAAACTAATACTAATTGTCATGCTTATATACAATAATCCTTTATTATAGTTAAATCCAGAAGATATTTAGAATGTGCGTTATCAAATTCTTTAAGAACAACCGTTTGTATTACGATACCTGTCGATCGCCCTTTGTTAACGGTGTATAGATATGAGACCGCTTAGGTAAAGCGTTATAACGTCCTTTCGAAAATTTCCGTATACTTTTTAATTACTGTTACATTCCACCTCTCTTAAAAATGTTCTGTTTTAGGGCGGAAACTGGATGTCTCTGTGACGATAAAAACGACTGGCGCCATTCCTGCATTTCTCATATTGAAATAAGTAGTAACTGACATTCTTAATAGCAGGTGTCGTTTTATTTAGATTAAAGCCGCGTACCAAGATTTGGAGCTTGGTCTTCTAAAATGGTACTTCTAGCATATTTCGTACTGCGTTCCAGTCCAATCTATCGAGACCACAACAAGATATTTTCAACTTCTTGTCCCCAAATTCTATTATCTGGCCTTTCGGATCCACTAATACCATCTACAGATAACTGGGTTGACCAGAGAACAATTACATTGTCACAGGGTAATAAATGCGACGTATCCATCTATAAGGTGTATGATTTTTCCACCTCTAGTTATGGTCCAGGGCACCTAACTTACTTTTAAACACCGTAGCAATTCTACGAATAGTATGGAAATGTGTCGCTACACGAAATGCAAGAGGGTATTTCAACGGCACAACTAATAAATTCCTGTTGGCCTTTTTAGTAATTTCAAATTTTGCCTTGCCGGTGTCGCTGTACACGGATATGAACTATTCATAATTTGAACCAGGCCCAGGCTCTTTATACTGGTTCCATGCTTGTCTCACTAAATCATGTCCTGCGGCATTATTGTAGTTGTCACTGTCGTAAGGTGCCAGTCTGTTAATGTGCACCACCATTGTTCTGTTTGGGAGCTTAAGAATTCTATATACTACTTCGTTGATTCGTTTCAGTACCTAGTAAGGATTTTTCCAATTTTTTTGTAACTTTGACGACAATATATACCTCCGTCTAGGATTGTACAAGCATATGCAATCCTCCGTTTGAAAACCAGACACCTTGATGTGTACTTGGCCTTTATCCCGACGCTGGCAATCTGAATGTTATGCATTTTTCGCTTGAGTCTTTTGTATCCCAGCATAGCACACGCAGGAGTCTGTACACTACTCTCGTAAACCACAGATCGGTAGGCCAATAAAAATACGTGTATGTATTGGTCCAAGTCCTTTTGATGTTCAGAGACTACCTAAGGAGATACATTACCGAAGTGAGGTTATGCGTTTTACCATAACATCGGATTGAGGGTACAACGGTGTCGCACTGGTTTTTCTCGTACAAAATAAAATACGCATTAAGTACATATAGTGTTATAATACCATTTAAGAACGAAACGCAACTTTAGTCTATGTGTAACTAATGATTTTCTAAAAAAAATGCCTTTAAAGTAAGTCTTAGTGCATTTAGAAATCATAACAACGAAGCTCAATTTAAAATTAGCATTTATTGATAGTGTTTACTCAAAATCACGTTCCATTTACCATAAAACAAGTTTTATTGCGCGTATGTAGACTTAAAAACATCCACTTTAAATAACTTTGATTTTGACTATCTTGTTTAAGATATGCGAATCTAAAATCCGTACTTTGCTAGAATGAAAATCAATTTTTAGGAATTCCACAATAGATATTATTTATTTAACAAAGGAAATACGCTAATTTACATTTTCCGCTTTAAAAATACTACATAAATTTCAGTGTCAAGATATCATTTGAAGCAAGTTCCATAGTGCATTCATTCTCGTTAAAAATACCAATTTTATGAGTTTTAATAAATCGTAGCTGTTCCATCCAACCCTGTATATATTTATTTCGTTTCTTTATGTTATTACTATAAAATTTAATTTTATTTGTTAATGGTAATATCTGCTCTATTATTTAAATTTGATGACCCGGTCGCGTTATCACCTTCAATTTTCTATCTTGTTTGCCATGTTTTGGTGACTACGCGGCCTAACCCAGTCTATTGTCACCACTTGGACAATAATTTTCTTTTTCGTAGGTCAGTCCCCGTATAGTACTACCTCATCGCTTTATATTATTTTTCGAGTGTAGTAATAAGTGTTCTACACGCAAGATTCTTCACCGCTCTAACTGGACATCAGATATTGAAGGCCGCACTTGTTCAATATCTGTTTGGTTATGCTCCCGCTTTTCTCCCTTGTGTATGGTTTTATGTACTCAACAGTAGCTTTATTTCAAGGAAGTTAATCAGAATTTTGGAATACGTCATTTTCTTCAAAAAAAGTTCTCAAAATTATTAATCTACGAATTAATTACATTGTATGGATATACGTCGATTCGAAAAAACACAATTACCTAAAGGCTATAAAATAGATACATTACGGCACTTAGTACAGAGGTCGTGGAAGAGAGATAGTAACGGCTGCCTTTAATGCACTACAAAAAATTGAAGATTTTTACTACGCAATAACTTTTTGCTATCGCCATTCAACAAATAAGGAAGCGAAATTGTGAGTAATTATTGCATCAGGTGGGTTATTAATCTTCGGGAACATCATCTGGAATGTAATGAAAAAAATTACATATTTAGAATTTTATTATATAAGCAGGAGATTTAACGGGGAGCAATTCATTCATTCCTTAGATATCGAACATGCAATTTTAGGAATTGTAGTTTATTCATTGATTGATTCTGACGGTGTTTCACATATAATAAAGAAATTGGAAGATAAGTAAGGAAGCATAATTATTTTAAAAAGTACAACGACAATTAATCGTAAATAATATTAGTGCAAAGCTACACACTAATTTTAATCTATTTGGTAAATATACTTTGCAAACTAATTTATACTTCTCTTTCTGAAGATCGATTAAGCATGGAAATTTGAAATGAAACCAAAAAGTTTTGGATGCAGTTCAATTCTGATGGAAACCATATTTCAAATAGTAATTAGAAGCGAAAACAGGTAGCAAAAAGAAAAATCTGAAGATTTAAACAGCAAGTACAAATTTGTTTCAAACCTAGAAACTCACTTGATATATTACTAAGTAGGTTAAGCTAGAATAAGTTTTTAAATTTTTTATGTATAAAATTTATTTAGAAATGGATAATTTGTTTCCAACAACTTTGAGGTTAGAACTCGAGGCATTCTGGCCCTTACAAAAATTTCTGTACAGCGTCGTTGATCAACTACGTTGACCCGAATAATAATAACAATAATAATAAAAAATATTTGAATTATCCAGTACATTTTCAATGTAAATATTGTAATTCTGAAATGTTTAGGAATTTACATATAATTGACGAGGATTATTATTTTAATATGTACGTAGTCATAAGATAATTTTTCTGTTTAAACTTAAGCTGTAAAGTGTATCTATAGTGTCCCTTATATATATATATATATATATATATATATATTGATGTGATAATGAGGCCACATAAGGTCAGTAAACGCCAAATTATGTGGAAAAAAAACACCCAAAAAATGGAAGGAACTAAAGTTTCCCAATATTTAAAGTTTCCCAATATTTAAATTTCACCCTGTATAAACGTATAAGCATATTCCATTAGCACATAAAATAAGATTCCTATATAAAATAACATAATTTAAGGATACATATCATTTAAAAACAAACCCGAATTTTAAATTAACTGATAATGTTAATTCATTTATTTTCAACTATGTGTAAATAATTGCTCCCGAAAAATACCATAAAGCTAGTTTTCATTTTAAATACAGCATAAAAACAAAGTTTAATTTTTAAACCCGTAAAAATAGAGGCATTCAAATCCGGGTGTAAATATTCGCCAGAACGTTTCAATTACCATAAACGATTCTTATGGCGTTTAGCATAAGAACGAAGCTCAGATTAATTATGTAATTAAAATCCGTGTACAAACATTTATTTTAGGCTGAAAATGAGCCGCATACACTTTTAAAATATGGAACATATTTCAACTCCTGCGTTTCTAAAAGACAAATTGCATAAAGTATTCCTTCTCATTGAAAATGCCGTTTTTATACATTTTCAATAAAGAATAGCCTTCTTTCAAAAAAGCCCATTTCGGGTTAATTTTAGAACAAATTATATCATTTAATCCAAAATGAAAATACCATATTTATTTGACTAACCAAACGACGATTTCTAGAGTCTTCGACAAAGTCATAAATCATCTGTAGATACGCTAGGAATAGCTAATTACTCGCGTAAAGATTGGCATTTTAATAGTTCTAGATATTTCAGAAAGAAATAGATAGCTACAACTGCGTTAACAAAGAATGGAAAACTTTACGATCACTATAACTTTATACTAATAGCTCAATAAAACGCGAAATCATGGTAATTATTAAATCATCCAGTAACTATTGCTTAGAAATAAATCTGGGATGGAATGGGAAAAAATGACGTATTTAGAATTTATTATATAAAGAGAAAGTAATCGGGGAACGGGGTTATTCATTTCTTGAACAACAAACGTGTAAGTTTCGAGTAATTTATAATTGATTCATTTTACGACATGCAATATATAACATAAAATTTTGAATAATTATGAAGCATTATTATTTTTAAGAATACTACGAAAATTAAACGATTTTCGATATAATTAATCGCGATACAAGAGAAATTGCTAATTTTAATATATTAAAAATCAATGTATTTTGCAAACTGAAATTTTAACGTCAAGATTGATTATAAATGGAAATTTGAAGTGGAACCAGAAAGTATTCAATGCCGTTAATCACAATGGAAATGAGATTTCTATAAGCGCTATTCGACCATACCAACTGCAAGTATAATTTTGTTTTTGTAGCTTAATAGGAGATCTGAGTATCATACAATAAATAAAGCTAGAATAAGATTTTATTTTTATAAAAATTATCTATCCAGGTGATAATTTATTCCGGCAGTTTTGAGGTCAGAGTTCAAAGTATTTTGACCTTTTACAGAATTTCTGCCGGCTTCGTTGTCCACCCACACTGACAAACGAGGTAATAAAAGGATAGGTAAATCACCCTAAGAATTTTAAAGAGAATTTTTGTAACACATATATGAGATTTTTAGGTTCTGTACTTGTATACAAGAATTAGGTGAAGATTATTTTAATAAATAAGTAATCATTAGTAAAAAATTTTGTCTAAGCTTAAGCTGTAATTTTTTATAAGCGTTATTTATATCTGTTGAATGTATGAGATTCTTTAGATAATGTGTATAAAAGGAATATGTTTTTGAAGGTATAGAAGACTGTTCATAGATGTTTCTTGAAATTTCTGTGTTTCATTTATTTTGATAAAATCCACAACATATTTTCGCTGAACTAGCCAGGCAAGGAAAAGGACACAGCAAGATAGTAATTTTATATTTTCTATTGTATATTCATCAATACAATTCGGCTGTACCCAAGTTACAGCTTTATTTCACACAATTAGGTTTATGCCTCGACCAGCTCAGTTCAATTCTACGTAGAGTGCACGACGATACGGTAAGAGAGAAATCTTTACCCCCTTATTCTCTAACACTTCATACTTAAATAAGATAAGCTGAATAACCAAAAACTTGTATAATAAATCAAGAAATATGTACAATTTGCACTTCTACAACCTTCGTACTATTATTTGCTATTTAAAATCCTTGGATCAAAATCAAAATATATATCTGTTCATCGCCAAATTATAACCTTATTAAAATATAAAGCCAGCAAAAATAACTCTGTATTATATTGGAAGTCACGTCGAACATTCAACGACTCTTCGTTCTCTTAACGTAATTTCTACGTATCCATCAAAATTTTTTATGACCCTTCGCGTAAATATCTAAGTACATGCAAGTTTTAAATGTTCAAAAAATTAAGTCTTATTAATTAATTATCGCTAACCTGTTATTTTTCTAGGTTGAATCCCTGGTTCGAATGTGTAGTTCTGCGTACACCTCCAATCCTTTGACCTACCGCTATGTGCTGCTAACCAGTGCCCTTGGGTTGCTTTCAGCTTAACGTCCACATTAAAAATTTTCCTCTTTGTTACATTTGTTACTCGTACGTAGTATTGGATTTTTACGTTAGATTTCTTATTGAATTTGTTTTGTGAATTGTTTATTGAATCGCTTTGTAAATCGCTCAGTATATTTTAAGTAGATTTTTTAGTTTTCTTAAATTTCCTTAGATCTTCTTTGAGTTAATAAATGATAAAGATTATGTTTACCTTAATTAAAATTTGGATTTACGTCTTATGTCGACGGCGAATTTGTATATTTGAACGTGCACTTGTACTTGAAATTTTTAATTACGAACTTTCACTTATAAATCGTGGTTTTAATTTCACACTTGAACTTTGCGTAGTACTTTTGTTCAAACTAGTACAGCTTGTGCTTCAGTTATGTAGAGACTAACCATTGCCCGCTTGGTGTAATATATAAAGGCAAGCCCTTCCCCATGCTGTCATTGGCTTGATTGCGTATTATCTTAGTTGAGGCGTTGCACTTGTCTTATCAAGAAAGCCTTCGGATTTTACATAAAGTTACCTATTTTAAATTTTTGCAATGCTTCCAAATCATGTAGACATCAAAACTACACATTATAGAGTTTGTTGACTATGGTACTTTGTAACATTTAATATCATGTTTGGGTATTTTGTATTGGAAATTATTAAAATTTTCCTTTTAATTCCTCACGTATACAAACTTGTTGTTCCATATTTTGTTTATCCAATATGCTGGGTTTTATTCGCAAGTGTAGCGATTTCTACATTTAAAACATCACGTAGGCTAAATTTTATAATGGGATTCTTTAATAGATGACGTAAATTAGATGCGTTTTTATTGACCTTTTACGTTCTGAAACATGCTTGTTTTACAAGACCTGTTTGTTGTGAGCACGCATGATTATTAATGCGTCGAGTTTAAAATATTCGTTTCATGTTTGTTTGACTTTAGATACTTGTAATTTGTATTTATTTAAAGTCTCTGAATGTATTACTGTTTTCTAAAAAGAAGCGGATTGCGTCTAGAGTTATTTATTCTACTAAATGTAGTTAAATTATTAAAGAATGAGCCTCCTTTCATTGACAAAGTTAGTTGTAGATTTTATACAGTGTGTTTGATATTTGCTTTTTGCATAATTAACGAATTGTGTAGTTTTTATTATTCAAATGCTTAGTTTCCTTGACTTTGGCGTTGTTTACATGAAGTATACTACCCTTATGACCTTATACACCCCTAAATAACCCTATTATCATAGCAATATATATATATATATATATATATATATACCCCATTACGAAATCAATTTCTTACAATTTTAAAATGAAGAAGATTAAAAGGAACTGTAATAACTAAGCTTCAATATTTAATCCCAAATAGATTTAATTGGTTATTAAAAACACAATTTAATTGTTTAATTTAAAAGACTTTAGAAAATGGGATACAGAATTGCAATGTTTTAAAACACCTACGTCTTATATCACTGACTTTGTATTAGCGTAAAGATAAAAAATTCTACTTTTACAAGTGTACCAAAAATAATACCCAAGTAACTCGTAAATCGATCCTTAACACCTGTTGCTTTTGCCATGGATAACTTGTTCTACTTTTAACCTAGTTGTTAAACGCAAAATTCTTGTTGAATGCTTGGTTAAACTTTGAACCTTAAGCAATTTAATACCTTATACCTCATACCTCCTGTTTATGTGTTGGTTAATCACAGTGCCTCTGAAAAGTTTTGCATAACTTTAATGTACTTCCATAACTTAATTATAAGTGCACATTCGCAGTTTGAATCAATAATATACAGCAGTCAATTAGAGTTTATAAGACACTACTTTTGAACATACATTTTCTTATAGTAATATTCCTAAGATAAAACACGCGTGTGGGAACTACTTGTGGTCTGTACATGTTTCAACGTTAGATGATGTCAGCGTTCTTAAAAAAACAAGTCTATAATTCATACAGTAACTTAAATCTTTAAAAATATAATCATGGCTGTATAAACAAGCTACAGAAATATAAAAGCTTTGATTGTTCTAAATTTTCCTTTGGGTGAGGTCGAGTTCACATAGAGCTTACAATTTAAGTAAAACTCACAAATATAGTAGAGGGTTTCAGATAGTTTTTTATTATTTGTTTTTACTGTGCTTATGTGCCAGGGCCTTTGGAAAACTATCTATAACTATAGATTCTAAAACGTCTCTTTGTTTCGGTATTTCTAGGTAAAAACTCAACCACGCGTGTTATAGATCTTTGAAAATCTCATGGGCTGTTGCACAGAACACCAAATGAAGTCCATCTTAAAACTATCACCAACTCAACAGTCAATTTGCATCCTGCCTGCCATTTATTTCCGCATTTGTAACCGGAGGGAAGCAGATTTGCATCTACCAAGAAGCAAATTTATAAAAGTAGCCGTAAATCTAATCTAGACTGATTTGAAGAAGAAATTGTTCAAACGACTAAGCAAACACCTAGTGCGACAACTATACTTGAAGAAATAAAAAGTGATGATAGTGTTAATTCAACAAAAAATGGTCATCGTTTATACGTCCTATACTTAAGTTGGGTTTTTATTGGAAGAAAACGCAAAATAACCGAAATTGAAAAAGTGAGTTAAATTTTTGATGACAATGACAGTAATACAACAGGGGCGGAAGAAATAGTGTATACTATGACGAGACATACTTGGATAGCTCACACGCGGTTCATGGGAAAAGTAAATGTCTAAAATCACGCGTAACTGAGAGAAAACACGATTGCTCATCTTTCTGGTGGTAAAAGAGGTTATATTCCCATTGCTTTATTAATGTTTAAATCTGGACTTAAAACGAGAAGATTATCGTGATTGTAACAATTTTTTTTAAAAGGGAAAGATTGTTGATTGGAACAAATTAGAAATCTATAAAAAGAATTGAAAAAGCCCTCCAGACCATTTATTTACAACAATAGATCGCACCTCAATTTTGGAAATTCCCATATGGTTATTTTCTAATTTGATTTAATCACAAGGTTTTAAGTTCAACACTTCGTATCCAGAATCGTACAGAATACAATCCAGTTGTTATGAAACCGGGGTTGTGAAGTCAGAAATAACAATTTAATCTTTCAAAAGTCCGTGTAAACATCTCATGGTTCAGCAAATACCTCATAGTATCCAACTTGTTTCATACACACGGCGCGTAAGCATTGGAAGTTTTGTACTGATTAAACTTCTCCCTTGCACGTGATTTTCCAATGCTCCACCCGAAGGTACTACATTGGCCAGGAAGCGAGTTTTTTTTTACCTGGAAAATTTGGAATTTTGCCGAATCCTTGGTGTTCCAAGCAAGGTATGGATCTTTAACGTGCGTGACAATACTCACACACGGGACCTCCATTTTACCTCTCATCCGAACGAGGGTGTATTTTTGTGAAAAATGCTTGCCTAACATTTTTCAACCGGACCGTGTCGGGATTCGAACCCGGGACCTTGGGTGTAGTAGTTACACACATTCCACTACGCCTCAGTTATTTTGTGTCAGACGAACTTTAATGCACTGGGCCAAAGCCTGAGGTAATCTCTTGAAAACATTTTCTATGTAAAGTATAAAAAACAATACTAGTTCGTCTTTTTCTTTATACCGGAACTTATGGTATTCCAAACTTCATTTTAGGATGATTTGATTGAAAATCTTCTCTTAGACGTTTAACTAGGACTCTCTATCCACTAATTCAAATAAATGCATGACGAGTGAACAATTCAACAGCTGACTTAAATAGATCTGTAAAAGGTACTTTTTCTCCAGGTGGCGGATATGAGAAATTTTAGGATATATGACCAAGGGATTAGTTATCTACTCTGGGAAGGATCGTGATAAGCTTATCTGTATCAGTGACCCAGTGTCTGAGTGGTATAAGACCCACAACATGGTGGAAAGCGAGAGACTGTGCTAGAGCGGCATGAAATCCGCCCCCTAGTCAAGTTTAAATGATCCCGCGGACCAAACCCCTTAGCCCCAAGCTGTAGTTTTGTGGCTAATGGGCCTGCACTGAGGTAAACGAATCCGGTGGGACAATTCCGCAACACCGACACACCGCGCCTTCCCTGCCGTCGTGGTCATGTCTCACGGGCAAGAGGGTGTGAGGGTCTTGGCTTAACCGCCCGGACCAAGAGGAAACAACTTCGCTAAAAATCCTAAATCCTGTGGCGAAAGACTGAGCCCAAAGAATGCGTGGCTAGATAGTTAACCAGTCTTAATCAGTCCAAAACACGGGGGAACAGGGCGGCACTCTGTTTTATTCACGCCTTCTATGTTAACAGGGGGCACATGGCATGGTAACCATTTACACCCCTTTTACTCATGGGAACAATTATGAATAATATTGGTACCATAAGTAAAACAGAACCTAAAGAGGTGGAACCAGCAAAGGGGGACCCTTTAGGTAACCAAAACATATCCATGGAGGTGTAGCAGACCCGGAATGCAAGTTCGCGTGCAAGACCGGTGTCTGATACACCAGACACGGAGAAAACAATAATGAAACTTGCAGGCACTAGACTGCAAGCAAAAAGGCTTTCGGGTGCTCAGCGTAGGAAGCTGAGGCAACCCAAGAAAGTCGAAGAAGGTGTCGGTGCAGAGGGAAGGCAAAGGCAGTAAAAGACCTTGTTCAGAGACTTCCACACCGACACCATTTAGAGACGTTGGGTAGAACAAGATAGCGCCTATTCGGGCGACCAAAGTTAGACCCAAAGGAAGTCGATATCTTCTCATCAAGAGACCTGTACTCTGTCATTCGGGGTGCAGGCTTTGCAGATTGGGTATAATACTTAACCAGGGTCAGCACAATAAGCCTTTTAGGCTGGAGTGCGTTGGAGCCGTTTGGCAGGCGCACCCTCCAAGGTGAGTGGTTTTAGTGGGTATGGCGCCAGGAGAGTCCCACACTTTGGCTATAAAAGTTTTCCACTCCACCGGGTTCGGATAACCATAAAAATGTACTTTTTGTGAATCCTATCCAGAAAAGAAAATAATCGTTTTGGATCACCAAAAACTTTAATAGACCACGAAGTGATAGGTAAAGGTGGTGAAATTAAAGTTACCGTTTACGACACGTTTGAGCTCAATCGGACATCCAGTCTCATTGCTAATATCTGCTTTGTCAAACAATTCAACTTGCAAAATAGGTATGGAGACCAAAGTTTCATTACTAAAATTCATGACTTAATCGCTGTTATGAGTAGGTAAGATTGTATGTCTGAGTTTATCCAAAAAATGATTTAATCTACACTGTATGCTTTTAAAAGTATTCTGACCGATCTCGTTCAAAATCAGTCAGCGTGCTTTTAATAGAATCAAGAGAAGAATTTATTTCAACCTTTTCGGCGTAGAAATTTAAACGGTAATCTGAAAAGTCAATTAAGCAACTTGATTTATATGATTTCTTTCTACCTAATTAAGATTTTTTTTACATCGCTGGATTACTGAAAATCATTTTACCTTGTTAGAAGCTCATTCTCCAGCTCCTCTCGCAACAAATGAACAACTTGAAAAGATTCCATAGCAAGATAACTTCCTACTCTTTTATTTTTAAAAGATTAAATAAAAAGAGGAAGATAAAATTCAACATAACTTCAATGGAAAATTTTTTTTTTCTAAATCACAGCTATGTCAAAATATGGGAACAAAGATTTTCCTTCAAACGTTTAAATATTAGGTCATTATTTAACTGAGTCAGCTTAAAGAAAATGTCACTTGTGACCGGCGACAGTTTTACTTTTCTTTTTCCAGTCGCCGAAGATAAAAGTGTCGTAATGACATTATCAAATAAGTGACGCAAAACAACAGTATAAATAACAATAAATAACGGTTAAATTGTATTTTTTTATTTTGTAATGTAATATTAAATGTGCAATTTTTAAAGGTAACATTTTGAAAATTAAAGCCGTGCAATATTGTCACCAGATTTTGTCGATCCAAGGCACGACACTGCTTTATTTACCGCAGATTCAATTTTAGAACTTTGCATTTTACGAATACTTTTTTATTTGACAACAATTGCGTAGTTATTGTGTCAAATTAATTCGTGTCAAAAAGATAACTAATCATAAGCCTCACTAGCCTTCGGCAGATATGATGTATATGGTGTCCCACGTTAGTGAAGTCATTTTGTATGGGCAGCTCTTTTACCAAATCTAAAAGAAACAAAACGTTTTGAAAAGCGAGTTTTGTCAAAAGGTTTTTTGAGATTTTTCTAGTAAATCAGACCCGAGGTTAGTGGAGGTAGAAATAATGGCCACAACAGGTTAGAAAACTCCAGGAGAGATTATTCGGTAGGCTAAAAAGTAATCCACACATGCTCGAAGAACACGAACAAAAACAAATAGCAAGATCGGGCAAACATTAAATCAAAATACTATTCTTAAGATTCAAAATCATATATTTATTTTTTAACGTAGTCAACGTTAAGCCTAACACATTTCTCCCAACGTATAACAGGTTTCTTCATCCCGTCACTGAAGAATTCTTCGGACTTCTCTCAAATCCAGGACGCAATAGCTGCATTTACCTCATTGTCCGAGGTGTAAAGATTACCCTTGAGCTGTATCTTAAGTAGAGGAAAGAAATAAAAATTGCAAGGCGTGAGATCGGGGGAGTAAGTAGGGTGTGGAATCGGTTCAAACTTTAGGTTTTGCAGTGCCCCTTAGGTTGCGGGCGAGGTATGTGGACAAGCGTTGTTGTGTTGCAAAATTATTGGCGCTAGGCTGCCTCTATCCCGACAAACAACGTTGGAGATATTTTAGAGTCTCTTTGTTAGAAGAATTTACCGTAGCTCCTCGTTTCAGATAATCGGTCACATAAACTCGATAAGCAGTGATCGGACATCCGCTACGTGTTTTGCCAACAATTACAGCTCTTCCAGGCTCGCAACCACAAAACATTAATACCCATTGATTTACAACAGATCTATGAACAGTTTTGTCACCATGAACAGTCTTTAAACGGCGATAAATCTCAGTAGAAGTCACATTTTCAAATTTCAACAGTTAAAAATTCGATTACAGCGCTGTTTAACTTGCGTTGACTACACTATAACACGCCTTGATACTTTCGCTAATCAAAACAAACTAGTGAATCCAACGCCTTTAAAATGCGCATGAGTATAGAGCGGATTGTAACTTCCAAATACCACCACACGCGCTTCGGTAGGTAATGTTGTTCGTGTTCTGCAAGCATGCGTAAATCACTTTTCAGCCTACCCTACTAGCTAGCCGGGTTTAGGTTCGTGGTGATTGAGCGTGGTAGGGTAAGGACACTAGGGTTAACTTATTTTATAAAAAAACGGGCGCCACCATTCTTTTACAAGCTTTTCAATACCATTTAATTAATAAATTCGAAATAAAGTGTCCTCGATCCATTTACTTGCAAAGAACACAAAGACGAAACCACAACATAATTTATGACAACAAAGCATCCTAAAAAATTAAAGTTCATGCTCATAAGATTGTAGAAATTATACGGTCGTAGAAGTTGTACTATAAAAGTTTTGTACTGAAACTGTACCAAAAATTGTGTAAATTTAAAGCTTCAAATAAGTGACATAAGTTTCAACAGAATTGTACCAAGGGTTGTATAATTTCCTAAAACTTATATTATTGACTGAAGGTTGTACAAATTTCCAAGGACTGTATAATATCAAAAAGGTTGTATAATTTCCTGAGGGTTATATAAATTTCTAAGGGTTGTTTTATATCTAAAGGGTTGTGCTGAAATTCAGAATGTCACCAGAAAAATTTAAATCTTTTAAACTTACTGTTGATTTATCACATAACGAAATTAACATATCACACACATGAAGCAATCCATTAGGGTCACCTGCACCTCTCAAGCATACCCTACTGCCGCCAAGGGTTAATACTTTCTGATCAATTCTCTAAATTTTGACTGCCCAAATTAAGCAAGAACTGAACCACCTCCACAAGCATTAGACACATCTTGCAAACTATCCAAGTTCGAAAACAGCATCACGTCACTATACGATATCAAGATTACGTATTTCAAATTAAGAAAATTAAAACTAATTTAAATTGTTTTCGACCAATATACTTAAGATTTGACAACACTTTCAAATAAATAGCAGATGTTGGAAAAAAGTACGCCGTACGATGGCGTTCAAATTAAACTTTTTATATCATGTGTCTTCAACGACCCGTGTTACGATATACCCAAACAATTATATCCTTTTGAGGTTTCCTCTTCACTAAAGTCGTTAAGGCCCTAACATACCTGGGTTATATTTTCTGATAGAAAAATTTCCAAGAACAAAAATTGCTGTGAAAGGAAAACTTTTGCAAGTTTTCTAAAATACATAATACAAGCACTTGTTATTTTGGTTGATATGAGTTAAAAAGAGGCAAAGTCCTAAATTAGGGATTATAAAATTAAATTTTTCCTAACCTCGTGTAACCATGTTAGAATTCTGCAAATGTTAAAATAATAAAACCACAAAAAAGTTGATGGTTACTGAAGTTTGAATACTTTATTGAAAACAAACTTCTATTATAAAAAAAACAATTTGATTGTGCCCTCTAAATGTTTAGAGTGGGTAGTGTGGAAATGCAGTACTACGTCAATGGCTTTTGTATTTAAAACACTCACAACTACAACAACAACAGTAACAACTAACTAATTCGTTTTCAAATTTTCCAAACTTTAAATTTTCATTATTTCATTGCCTGTTCTAAACCAAACGTTTTCAATAAAAACTTTGTTGGAATTAAAAAAATTGTACGAAATTCTTCTATTTATTCAAATTTGTACATTTCGCCATTTGAAAGCTAATATCGTAGTCCGCTCCTTTTTCCCTGGAAGTCACAGTAAGTTTTCCATGGAATGCTTTACTGAAGTTTAATGCATTTAGGTAACTAACTTATGTGCATACCTGTTTAAATCGATAATATATAGGGTATTCATTTCGAAACTAGTCACTCTTATAACTCTTAACCTGCTGTAGTTTTATTGGATCAAAAACGTGCAGATTATAATATCGAGAGGGAAGTATAAAAACAGATTAGCATTAATTTTGTATTTCATCCTCTCAACTTCAGCCACCGACACTGAAATTTCAAATTACACCCCTAGTTTGTAATACATCATTTCAAAGAGAAAATTAACTCTATCTAGCTGATAATAATAAATTAGTACACTGGGGCACGAAACGAATTAAAATAATTAATACCCCTTTACCACAAAAAATTTTTTTAAAGACTAAATACTAAATACTAAATACTAAAGACTAAATACGTGTTTCGACAACTATGTGGTCAACATCACTAGTAAACTAAAAAATCAAAAACATTAGAAATTAAAAGTTGTTCAGGAAACCCTTCTGAAGATATTCTCCTCGCCACGGAGGCTGAAATGATCCTTTTCAACAAACAATTTACTAAAATTTATTTTGAACACCTGGGGATGTTCTCCCCATCAAGTAGGCTGGTGATGTCTACAAAACAAAGTAAATTGTTGCCTTGATAAACAAAACCGCTTAATTTATACTAAAATTATAACTGCTTGAGAGGAATCAAAGTTAATCATGTGTTCCCATTGGTTTTTAAGCCAATAGAAAAAGCAATCCAGATGACGTTATTGGACCTTTGTCAGTATTACGATGGGTCCCTTTGAATTTAACTATTTTGATTGATTAATACGCATTTAGGAGGAATACATTGGCACCGCTTTCAACAGTTTGACATATTCTACTTTAACCCGGTGGCTGGTTTCAAAAATATATTTGGCGACTTGGGACCATTTATATTTACCATATTTGAAATAGGCAATGTGCTCTTTAAATTTAGTTGATAGTCTGACCAATATATTTTTGAGAACATCCTGGTCCCGAACAACTAATCTCATAAATCCCATACTTTTGCAACTTATTTATTTTGTCTTTTGGATTACCTAACAGATCTCGAATATTAATATTATTATATACAATTTTGAAATTCATTAGTGGTGCTAGGTTGCATAGTAATTGATTTACGGATGTTACTTCTATTCTTACATTTTCTTAGAATATTATCTATAATAACTGCAGAGAAACCATTGTGAATCGCTATTTGTTTAATAAGTGCAAGCTCCTTATTAAACCTGTCACTATTTAAAGACAAATTAATTGATCTGTTCACTAAAAAATTGAAAGTCGCCAGTTTATGTTGTAAACTGTGGTTGGAGGAGGATAAAATAAAAACGATTCACATTAGTTTTTTTTCTATAAATATCAAATTCTAGTTTATTAATGTTTCTAATTGCTAGTGTGTCTAGAAATGACAACTGTCCATCATTCTCTAGTTTGTATGTACATTTTATGCTCTTAACTGTTGAACTAACGGTTGCGCCGAATGACTTATCTCTCATAGTCAAGCTATTAGATTCGCTCTCGGACGAATACGAAAGTTTGAGGCAAGCGGGGTGGGTCCGCTCAAAGGATCAGCAAACGCTTTCAAATTTAATAAACGTAATGACATCTGAGACGAGGGACGACAACAGCGAATAAAAAAACAAGATGAGGTGGTCGCGTTAATAGTAAGCAGGCCAAAGGCACAAGGAAAATCTTCTAACGTGCATACAGGCTGTAAAAACCGTCAATTAAAGGAATTACACGAATTTACTGGAAATGTCGAAACCGGCAACTGAGGTAAATCAGAGTGCTATAAATGCGAAAAGAAAGGCCATTTTCGGCGAGAATGTAGAAGAAAAACAAAGCAAATATATGCAAGCACTTCGAAAGAAGTTGCAAATGAAATCACGTGCTATCAATCAAGTGCATCAGCAATCAAGTGCTAGCCTTTCTCCTTGATGATACTTCGCTTTATGGAGAACTAAAGAATGAACATCATAATGGTCAAACAGAGTATATCGAGCATCTTACGCGGAAGTACGTAGATCATGCAACTGATTTTGACGGCGCGTTCTCCGAAAGAGAATCTTGTGAAACCCCCACTTAAGCGTGAACTAGATAATCGAAAGAATTTATAAGCTCCGAAACGACTGCTTGAAGTAATGATCACGGAAATTAATGAGCCTAAAGGTTATAGAGACGATGTGCAGTCCCTGGAGAAAAAAAAAGGATAGCCGCCATGGGTGGCGGAATAAATTCTCTCGAAAAAAATTTTACTTGGAAGCTAGACGAACTGCTAGCGACTCGGAGAGCTATTACAAACCGTTGGACGTATAAGACTAAACGCAACGCTGAAGGTACAGTCACCCTATACAAGGCACGCCTAGTTGCTCGAGGATTTAACCAGCGAAAGGGGATCGATTAAAACAAGATATTTAACCCCGTTACTCGACCCGACAGTATTCGTTCTATCATTAGTGTTACCGCGAATGAACAGCTGGATCTATATCAATTCGTCGTAAAAACAGCATTCTTGTATGAAGAAATGGAGGAAAAAATTTTTATGCAACAACCGGAAGCATATGAGAACGGAACTGGTCGTGTTAGTAAGCTGAAGCAATCCTCGAGGTGCTGAAATTGGAGACTTCGAAATTTGTTGATCTTGTTACGTGAAATCGGGGCAGCCACGTTGGGCGCCAAATTTATGCTACGTTGGCTCGTAGCCGTGCGTAACACAAAGAAAATCAAAGAAATGACCGGGCTCAATCGGAGATTAGGGGGGGTTGTAAAAAGCAGACCAACATATAATGTACGCGGCTGTAAGGAATTAGTAACAATACCTGCAATAAAAAAAAATTAGTCCTGCAAACCTGAAATAAAGAAAAGCATAGCATGCTGCTCGAGCATAGATTGTTCAGTACTTTGTAGAATGAAAAAAAACTGTTTGGATAATCTATATAATATAACAACGGTAGAAGCAATACAAAAAATTTTTAGTACAAAGTGAGGTAATATTGGGGAGTAGCAGAAACGTTTCCTCACACACCAATTAAACATAAATCAGACAAAATGTTAACATAAGATAAATAGGTAAGACACAATTGATATGAGTAATCCAGTAGTATTGATTTTTTTCTTTTTTATTTTTTGTTTCTTAATAGCCGGCAATTCGATTGTAAAAGGTATCAGAACGACAAAGATATGGCAAAACAAACGGATAGATATTTAAAGTAATAACAAGTAGGAAATAGTTCAACTTACAAAAAGGTCCTTCAGTAACGCTTCCTTGCAATTGAAGTGTGGGATTCACGATGTCCGGCACTAACGAAGCACTTCACCCTGGACTGTGAGGGCGCTGATGGAACTTATCACACGTAACCCTAATCCCACCTACGTATTTCACTGGTGTTAGCAGCAGACCTTATCACACGACGAAACTATGTAGCATTGATAAATTTCTTGTTAATTCTATTTCCTGAGACAATAATTTCGAAATATTTTGTAGCACTAGTTTAATTTCAACTGGGACCAAAGGTATATTATTTTCATAAACATCCAAAAAGCAGTGAGAAACTTCAACCAATACCTTTGTAAACCGGTAATCTGTTATATTTCGCAAATAACGAAATTTGCGCAAGCAATGATCTATTTTAGATTCTTTGGGGTTAGAAAATTCAGAAACTACAGTATCAACTGTATTTGGATAATCCAAAGTATGCACTACTCTGATAAAAAAAGGGACCGCGAAACTAGATCAGACACACAGTTTAAATATCCAAAGACGAAGCACCAACAAAAAAAAACCACAATGAGTAAAGCACGTGTATTACTAAAGTAAGTCCGTCAAATGTTCCGTAAAACACGCGTGCAGGTCGAGTTTAACAAGTTCTACCACTTTTATTTCCAACAGAAACTCAGCAAAAACAACAATTAGTAAGGCACGCGTAAGCAATAAAACCGTACACAACTTTTATTTCACAAGAAAAACAACTAAAATCGTGCCGTGCTGGTTCATGAACAATTCGAAAATTGATACCGCATTAATTCTCACTATTGTCAAAGCAAAAAGAAACAGTATTTTCAACGTAATTAATATATAGGAACCAAGAACAAACTACAACTGCTCATCTGTTTATATCAACTCGTTGCTATTACAACCTCTTATCGTCTATTATCTAGACTTGTATATCCACATAAGCAACAAAATTTATACGAACGGCAAGACAAGAACGATGCAATCCACTCAATATAATACGACGCATTCGCCAACGAGTTAATAAATATAAAATATAGAAATAGTAATTGCAGAAAGGTATTTACGAATTGGGAAAAAGCGTAAAATGTTAGGCTATAAAAATGCACGTTACAATCTCATTTGAGCTAAAAGAGAGCTCAGCGGATTCTTGCTTATTTTACAGAATTTCCAACACCGACAAGCTGATTGTGGCTTTTTATGTTGATATTGGATTGGTAGCTGTGATGAAGAAGGTCGCTGTAAAAAGTTTCTTAAATTGACTTAAAAGGAATTTGAGATCACGTTTGAGTTGTCGAATGTTTTCTGAATATCAAAATTGAACGCTTAGATAACAATTCAATCTTAATCAATCAAGAAAGCTATACTAATGATATCCTTCGAAGATATAAGATGGAAGATGCAAATCCCGTATCAACTCCAATGGAGAGGTATAAGGATTTGAAACCAACTGAATCTCTTCCTATAAGTACGCCCTATCAAAAGGCAGATGGATGATTAATGTATTTAGCAGTCGCTACACGGCCGGACATTGTTTGCCGTCAACTACCTTTCCAGCTACATAGAAAACACGGGTTTGAATCCCGACACGTTCCGCTTGAAAAATGTTAGGCGAGCATTTTCACAAAAATACACCCTCGTTCGGATGAGAGGTAAAATGAAGGTCCCGTGTGTGAGTGTTGTCACGCACGTTAAAGATCCCTACCTTGCTTGGAACAGCAAGAGTTCGGCAAAATTCCAAATTTTCTAGGTAAAAAAACTCGCTTCCTGGCCAATGTAGTACCTTCGGGTGGAGCATTGGAAAATCACATGTAATACATAGAAAATCCGGAAATACAACACTGGGTTGCAATAAACAGGATTTTTAAATATTTAAAGAGAACAACTGCTGTAGGTTTGAGATACAGCGCAAATAGTTCGTCAAACATATTTGAATCATTTGCGATGCAGTTCTCACTAGCGACTCAAGAACTCGTCGATCTGTTAGTGGAATAATCATCAAATATAGTAATACGGCTATCGTTGGTCTAGTAACAGTCAGCGGAGGGTCTCTATCCACTACAGAAGCCAACTACATTGCAACAGCTGAAGCAACAAAGATGGCTAAGCAGATTATTTAATGAAATTGCATACTTAGACGGCATACCCATCCTTCAAATTGATAAACATACGTGCGATTAAGTTGCCGAAAATCCCATCTACCATAAGCGATATAAGCACATCGACAGCGAGAGCGAGTTTCGAAAAAGGAATTAAAGGTTGAACATGTAGCCGGCAAAGATCAAGTTGCGGATATTTTAACAAAACCCCTCACACGACCTAGATTTCAAATACTTTGTGAAAAATTAGGTTCATCTGGTTATTAGTTTACGTATTAAAGAATTAAAAAGTTTTAGGGAAAATGTTGGAAATAAAATTGTCAAATTGCGTATCTAGCAGCAGTGCAACGCTGGCTAATAATCATATGTTTTGGGAGTGTGCTGTTGTCACCTCTGACTTTACTTGTTAACAAAGGAAATTTCTAAGCCCGGTTGTCTAATTAATCTCGTTAAGTATCCAGAAAATTATGACGATGAATGTTCAGAAATAAATACATCTATCCAGTCAATAACAAATAATTTCGATTTGTTTAAATCACCTTAGTAAAGGTGTTAAAGAAATGACACTTTCACTAGAAAATCTAAAAATACCTGAGGTATAAAATTTGCAGGAAATAATGATCAATTATACACATCCTTAAATTCCAAAGTAATCCTTGATCCACCCAATAAACTTCAGACAAATTCTAATGATAGAAAAACATCTTCCTCGTATAAAGCTCATAAGAAAATTCAAAAATTTTCTACCGCCACGCGCACATTTAAGAATAGTTATTTTACACATCAACTACAAGTTTTAAATAGCTCTTCTAATGATAAATTTAAGGATTCGCCAAAACTTTCGAAAGTCAAAAAATACGTTTGTTGAAATTTTTCGCGATATGGACATATAGAAATTGCAGATTTGCTAAAAAATTATTTTGTTATGGTTGTGGAAACAAAGGTGTTATTCAACCCAATTGTGTTAAATGTTCAAAAAATGAGTGAACAGGCAGAAAGTATTAGCCGACGTTCTACAACATATATGGTTGAACTTTTGAGAAAAATTTAGGTGGTTCTGTTCTTATCTCATATCCACCCCCAATCAACATCTTTAGTATAGTTACTCCACCCGATAACATCTATAGAAAAAGATATATATAGAAAGATAGAAAATATAACAAGTCTTCTAAGTTCAAGTCCAATCACGCCTACTTTTTGTTTTTCTGGATTTCTTTAAAGCTTTTTCCTTTTAGCATTTCCAGCGCCTCTTGTACATTTAAACTCTATATCATTATATAAATTCAACTTACGTCCATGTGCATTGTAATGCTTCTCTTGAAGAAATTTAACCGCTGTATTCCACATCGTTTAATAGAATAATCTTTGTAGTCTTCACCATTCGTCTTTTTCATATTTAGAAGCTAGTCTTGCAATTACTATAATCAAAGTGTTTTTGTCCAATCTATAGCGGTTCTCATCGAGAAACTGAGTGAATGTTTCCAAGTTTTCGTAATGCGCGTATGCACTAGAATCGTTTTGTTTATAAAATTTTCAAAATTTTTTTAGTAGCAGTGCCGAAGCGACTATCACTAGTCATGTTGATATAAAATTTGTTGGACACTGACATAACTATGAAATGACAAGTAATTTTTAATTTCTTATTTAAAGATTTGTTAAATGTTCCTATCGCAGCACAATCAGAAATACGTCGTTTTTCTTTTTATGTTCAAGAAGAACGTAGTGATAGTTTTTCTCGAGGTAACAATGAATTATAGGTTCATAAATGCATATTCAAACAGTGTTATTGGGCGAATAAGTCCATTTCAGAATCGAAATAAGAACTACGAAACTTAAGTTATTAATAGTGGCTGGAATTGAAATGAAAGCCGTGTATAAATTGAATAATACGTGCACACTAATTTCCCAATTAGCGTTTAGAAATACCACTCTACAACATTGTTATCCTTTTTTAGTTTTCCTGTAAAATTTAACATACCTAGCGAAAATTCTTGTATATGTATCGCTTGCTTCCCAAATTGTTGAAGCCACAAGCACGAGTTTATCAGTTAGCTGTATATCCTCTACACAATACTCAATAAAGACACCTACTAGGAGAATAGTTCTTTACAAGGAAACTGCTCTATCTAATTTTAGATATCTTGCTGTATAGATGTGTAAGTTATAGAAGCCTCTGGGAACTGATGTTTAAATCATCGAATAACTAAGTACAAGTTTTGGGAATAAAGTTGTTGGCATGTAAACAAGATACACAGTTGTGTTAAATTTCTGAGCATGTTCACTTTGCCTAACAATTAGAATTGTGTTCAAAATTTAGGGGTAGATAACGTAATATGCAAGAAGAAATTCAAATTAGCTAACCGGTTTTTTAATAATTTTAGCTGTTTAATATACCGAGTATTTCAGAAAACTAAACAATTTTTTTTAATGTAGGACTGGAGTTAAAAAATGATGTCAAAAATGCAACAGGAAATTTGTAACATTCCTTTGAAGTATTTTAATCATATTTCATTTTAATATTTCCCTTAAATCCTTAAATCCCACCAATAAGATTAGAGTTATTTCCCTTAAAAAATATTATTTTTAGGTCACATGCATTCTTGATCTAAGAAAGGGTTATTTTTGTATCTTACATTGTTTATACTCAAATATTGTCAAATTCATTATGGTGGTTGAAAAGTTAGAAGTGATTGCCTTACTCTGGTTCAAGTTAATGTGTCTGTAAGGTATCTTTACATATGTTAAATAGAGAAAAACTACAAAGGTAGTTTCAATTTGCAGCCTTTCATTTCTCCGAAGTTTGCCCAAGATAATCCCAAATCGTTTTATGAAAGAAATATAATTTTTTGTAGAATACTTCATGATTATTATCGAAAGACTTAGCACTTGGGTACGTAAAGTTAATCTTTGATAACAATGTATCAACCTGATTATTGCGATTAGTCAATGAAGTTCGGAATATTACCCTACCAGCTTGGTTATTTTTAATTTTAGGAAAATTTAGTTCCCAAAAACTATGTTGGGAAAAAAATACATTAAAAAAGAACATCAAACAGTTTGGCGAAGTACAAAAGTCCCTATGATCTGGTTAGAATGAATTGAGTCCATATAGTGTTAGAAGTCGCGAAAATTCGCCTCGAAATATTCGGAAATATTGGAAATATTTCAGAAAATTCGGCTCCTATTTCTGCGTATATTCGTAAAATTATTTGGCATTTTATAACATAAATCAAAGCACATTTAAAACTAAAAAAATTAATATACTTTTTTAGTTTTAAATGCTTGCATGGGTAATTTTAAAGGTAATTAACATACTTAAACAGGCTTGTCTAAGTTTCAAGATTATCACCTTGCAGCAGAAAATTTAGTGTTTAAATACCTACAAGCTCCGCATTTAAAACACGACACAATAGTATTTAAATCTCATATAACCACAAATTTACGCGGTGGTTAAATTCCCCGAGACAACAAAATGTCACTAAATTATTAGGACTCACTTATCCACGATATCTGGCTCCTGATGCAGCGGTGAAACGGCTCTTTAGAGATTTTGTGGTGGCTTCCTGTGTCCCAGTGTTTGCCTGGCTGTAGCCCTCATTGACAAAGTGCCGAAGCGATATACGATAAACGATAAGAGAAGAAGGGAAGGGGGGAATCGCCTGTCAATAAGTGGAACCACTACAATACACATCAACACTAGAAGGAAGTCGGTAGTCGTGTACATTCGCTTCCACAAAAATGTCTAGCCCTCCAGGAGAGATCTAAAGTTCTCTGACGCACATTGGTAGGTACAACGCCATACAGAACGTAAGAAATGCAATTGTTGCATGTTCTCAGACCACAAAGATAAGCCAATAACCAGACTTTCTCCGCGAACCAAAACTTTGTGTGGTTTTTACGTACGTCTGCATTAAAACATTAGTCTGCCAGAAATTTCCCCATGTGAGGTTATTGAAAGGCGCGTAAACCTAACTAATACAATAAATGTTAAAACTTTTCAAAAAAAAGCGCAAGAGTCTTTAAATTATTTTGTGATGCGCTTTGTTTCAGTTATAAAATACAATATTATAGTACTCTCTGCTGTAACTCTGTTTATATTTCTCGATGTTACTTCTATCAAAATTAGTTAATATCCTGACTTGAGTTTTGAGCACATTTTTTGTTCGGTAGGTTATGTAACGGTTATGTAACTTTCTTATAGATAAATTTACCACCGCTAAAGTTTGAATTGAATATGCATTTTTATACCGGAAATCTGAATACAAAAAAAAAGGAAACAAAAATTTGAGAACCATAAACCGCAAGAGGTCATGAACCCCTACATTTTTACAAAAAATATTTTAAAAACTATATTATAATACAGCTTTGGTAATATTTAAACTACTATGCAACGGACTACATGTACGTTTAAGATAGAGGAAATAGATAAGTAACCCAAAGTGTTCTGAGTAGATACTACATGTTAGGACACTATTACGCGCTTTGAAAAACGTGACCTGTGCACACCGCATTCACCGAAACTATTTTAGTAGAAAAAGGTGTTCAAAAAATGTACCAAAGTTACCGGTGCTTGTACCAGATCCTTATTTAATGAACTCACTCGACTAGTCGATTATTCGGTAAAAATAACCTTAAAAATTTCACAATAGAATTCATTCGAAAACTGATTACGAGTAAGTATCAATCGGTACACTCTTCGTAAGCGCTTAGTGTAATTGATACCTTTTTACATAACTGACAACAGATTCTTTCTATTAACAGGTGACAAAAGGATACCTACTCCAAGTTATTTAATTACATTTTGCCTTACTTAAGCACTATGTAAATTAGTTTAAAGATGCAAATGATATAAATTACATGAAAATCATAAATAAACATCAGTGCATGTTATGATCCCAATAATATTATACCTTCCTAATATGCTTAATCTTTTTCAATATTCGCTTATATTCCTAAATATTCGCAAATTTTGCAAATATTCGCAAACATATTTCAATATTTCCGAAATTGTACATCATTAAGTCCAGAATATCAATGATTTTATTTGTTTCCAAAGATATCTCCAGCCAATTAGTTCTCTGGTATTTATAATAAATTTTCTGAAACTACTACCTATAGCAACATTATATTAATGAGCATTATTTTTCTGTATACATCAATAAACATACTCACAGTAGGTTTTTGTTATTAGTTTAAGAACTTAAAAAGTAATTTTGTTCCAAGAAAATATTTTCCATTAAGTTAAGTAATTTCTGATGTATTTGGCTTTTCCTTGTTTATAAATGTTTGTCTGTACTTGTGATAAGAACAATTGTGTAATAGAGTACAGACTTTTTTATATTGGTGTTTTTCATAACTAATGTAAAAAAATAGTTATAGCCTTGATGTAATAAAACATATTGCACTTGGCTAGAGGCTTGATTTAATATATAGGTAATTTAGCATTTGATTCTGTAAACGTTTTTTTAGCCAGCAGCTTTTAAATACTGAAATTGTAATCGCTGGCAACCTAAAATCAGAGTTTTACTATACGAACAACTCAAATTGAAAAAGAAAAATCGGCTGTTCCGTACATTGTGATCCAGTAGGCATTTAAGTTTATGGAACACTTTTGCTTCGCAATTTTAGAGTTGGTTCTATAAGTTACTCAGAATAATGAGTAGTCTTTTGTTTTTGGGTCGACAACAACAATGTTGTTAGCTTTTATAATACAATAGCCTGACTTACAATTTATAATTAAACGACCTCATATTTAAACTAACCTAACTCAACATTCTAATGATCAAAATATTTGCATTAGGATTGGAATCTAGTGCTTTCTCTTACTCATCGTGGGAAGAGTTTACGTTAGCAACGTCATTGTCAACATCCGATTCGTCCAACTGCCAGTGGCGTGGGATCAGTCTCATTCCAATTAATTCCATAATTATTTTCGGCTCATACCTATCCTCAGTCTATGGGAGAATAAATGCAGCAATTTTTTTCAGTAGCGTTTTGCCCCATTAATGTCACAAAAATACTTATCAGAGTTTTCTTTCAAGAGAATGATAGCGGTATGGGGTGTGCGTCAAAATTAAGAATTTTTTGAAAAATGTACCTCGTGTGTCTAAGAAGCCATATTTCTTTCAAAAAAAATATATCGTCCAACATTTACATTATTACAGTCAACGCCATATAAGTTGTTTGTAAACACCTGAAGTTGATGCATCTTGGATTTTGTAAATCTGACGGATTGCTGAGAGTGCCAGACGCATTTTGTAATTCTTTGTCAGTTTTCAAAATCTCAAAAGATTTTATTTTGCCTTTATTTTTAAAACTGGCCATGAAATTGCATCCAGTGTATGTATGAAAGCTGGAAATGCCTTGCTTAGTTCAGGTGTCATTGAATTGTATAACTTTGCTAAATTATCCGTAGCGTCACGTAGCGCATACGTTAACTATATTTCATTGTTAAAAAATGTCTACATGCCAATTGTAGTCACATCAGTGCCGCTTGCACGAATTAAAACTTTTTGTCTCAGCATCACTTTTATTAATATGAAAATTGAACCTTGTTTGTCTTTTTGCGGTCACATTAATGGGCGATTTCTCTTCATAAAGATCCCGTTACCTGCTCCTTCGAAGGAGAAACATTTTCTTTATTGGAGAACGTAAAGTTTTTTTATTACAAAAATTGATTTAGCAAAATCGTTTGCCAATTATTCACAAAGAAATCATAAGTACACTTCTTTGAATTTTATGTTATTTAAACCTTTATTAAAGCTTCCGACTGGTTCGGTTGGATACACCATTTTATAGTAAATATTTTAAATCTGTTTCCTTTATCTTTCGACGTCTTTAATGAAAGCAGATGAGTATTTATCAAATATTAGATGAATTATTTCCGCTTTTGTCGTAAAAAGTCATTTGTCCAATAAATAGTTTCAGAACTTTGATTTCTGTGTATGGAACATATCTCCGGTGCCATAAGATATGATAAACGTAACTGAATGTCGACCTAATTATTGAAACCTATTGCCAATGGTCGTCCAAAGATATCGGTGTTCCATTTTTAGGAAGCTTCTTTTTCGTTGCTCCTACCTTTTTGTTTTCAACGTGCACTCCGGAGCAAAATTTTTTATTTTATCGCTTGTAATGGTTTTCTCGAATCTAGATCAGCGTTGCGTTCTTGAATAACTTTGAATTTTTTTTTGTTCCTGTCATTTTTTAGGTTAAATATACAATCGGATAATTTTTGGTAGCTGCTCGGACTGTGGCAATATTTATCTTTTCCATTTTATTTATTTTATTGTCAAATGGCAGTACGTTCTTTTTTTATTTCCGGCATGGGTTTTCTTTTTGAGGTTTTTGTTCTACGCCGTAACGTATAGCCCAACGTTGTCGAGTACAAACAGAATTGATTAGATGTGTTAATCCCATTAACCTGTTTTTAGCATCTGCATTGGCTGTTTGTTCCACAATCAAATTCACTAGAGATCTGGATAAAGAAATGGTTGTTCTTTTGATTTCAAATGCTTGTTACGTGAATTGCGTGGGTAGCTCAAGCTTTATCTTTTTCATTTTATTTAAATCGGAATGATAATATAGTGCAACGTGCGTAATTTTGTTAGTTTATTGCAAAGAACGATTGCTCATCCAAAAATGACCAAAAGTATAACTCAAAATCGCTTGTTTTAATACTTTTTTACCAGCCGAAGATAAATATTTATATACTTGACGTACTTTGAATAAAATTGGGCCGTTTTTCCATGTTCTCCTCGTAAAGTCGCGTTTGAAAATTCCTTGTACTTTGTTGCGAAGTGTTGCAGTAAAGATTGTAACAAATATAATTTCTAAGGTATTAACTTTCGAAGTTGCTTCTAGTTGTTACAGTTCTGTGGCATCTGATTTCATTGGTATGCATTATAATAGTAGAAGGAACAATTTCTTAATATAAATAAACAATATTACCATTTAGTCCGCTTTGAATTTATATTAAGAATATATTTAATCGTAACAAATACGTTATAAATAATACACCTACGTTGCCTATTCCGTAAGCGGTCTGTGTCCATTTTTAAAAATTATTAAGCTAGTATAGCGCTTGTGGAAGGTGACGCTTCAGACAGATCACCTGTTCCATATATTGATAGGAGCAAGGATAACTCGGCTATTTTCTTGAGTGCTACGATAACAGGGCAAGTGAAAGAAAATGTTGGCGCATTTATGTGCCAGTTGGAGCTTGAGGATCGCCATTTAGGTCAAAGTAAGGTTGATGGTCGTTTTAGAAGGGGAAGGGATGTTAAAGGTTCTCCGGGTTTTGGTAAAGCGGCCTAAATGTTAAATGTACGTAACAACGTAGTTATCTAACCTCGGTATCCATTACCGGTGAGATAATAATATTTTAGGTAATTCTTATGCTAAAAGAAACTTTAATTTTTAGCGCATATTTTTTATTATGAAGAAATTTTTGTAACTGCAAGTATTTGAGATCGCTCATATGGTGTTTGCTTAATTGAGGAGTATGACGTCATAATGTCAGACGTTTACTTCGGAACTCATAAACGAAATTTTGTGGCCAGGATGAAGTCCGGTGCTTTTTCTGAAGATGGAGTTTTTACGTGAACGTCAGATATTTGGAACCTCATAGGTGCAGAAGCCGATTCCCGATGAGTGTTTAAATTTTTTATGTTGACTACGGTTGAAGCTTAATTATCACGTTTATAAACTTTTGAAAATGTTTGTACAATTACTAAAGATATTAAATTTAAAGAGAGTATAGATTTTGCATTTAGGATTACATATAAGCAATCATAAAAATTATAATGTTCAGGAAAAAGATAGAGTGTCAAATATTTTTTTTGTTAAGTGTCGAAATTTAAAATTCTATAGGAGAAAGGGAAACCTTGTTTCTTTCTGAAGCCAATTAAAATATTTTGTGGAACACGTGGAATAAGCATGTGGTTTTATAATAAGATGGTAAAGTTCAAATTTCAACTAAATATGTCTATTTATAGTGAGCTTGATAATTAGTAGATTAACTGTGTTATTTCTATGCCATATCAACCTGAATAATTTTATTTTATTTAATCTATGTGCTTTTTGAATACCTTTTAGTAACAAAGCTATGTGAGAGTTCTTTTGAGACTTGTTGTGAACCAATCTAACTGATCTGCCAATTGGGGTTATTAAAATTTTGTTTGCGAAAATGTTATCAAGTGTCTAAATTTCATTATCTAAAGCGAAAATTTATGAATCTTTATTACATAGAAAAATTTAATTTTACTCTTAAAAATCAATCTTGCAATTTTATTTACATGTATAAAAAAATATAAGAGAAAAGGAAGAAAAGAATTACTCTACATTATATTTTTGGTTCAAAACACTAAATCTTTTATTTATGAGTATCTAAATTTTGTGTAATGAAACTTGAGGGACCCTCAAGTAGAGGAATGTTATAGAAATGAAGTAAACGACTTCTTTCTAATATGTATTTTTAGAGATAACACTTTTAGTGTTATAGTTTCAAGGTGATTAATTTATGAGTATTGCTGAATTTTTTTTGTTGTAAGACGCAAACTGTGTCTTTTGATTGAAGATTTATTGTGTACATTTTCTTTCAGAATCATCGCAGCAGGAAGTGAAGTAGATACATTTGAGAGGTTTCCCGAGGTGTTGTTTTGTATAACTTGGATATTTTTGATAGTCCCTATAGCCTGTGAGTTTCTGCATCTTCTCATTTTTGTTTTTTGTTGCCCATATAGATGTAGTGGCGCTCAATTTTCTTCCCCTTTCTTTATTCCTGTGAATAGTTGAGTTTACTTTGTATTCACGCCCATTCTAATTACTCACCCTTATGGTAATTTCCAGACTAAGCCGTAAATATCATGAAATTCGTGAGTCTATTGGAAGCAACAACAAAATTGTTTCACCGGCGCCCAACGTCAAAATAGTTGTACTGGTGTGCCCGACTCACATGTGAGAAAGTATGTTTCAAGGCAAAAGTTTATAGTTTGTCATTGTATCACTTTTAGAATTTAAAATCAAAAAAGCGCTTTATCAATTTCTTCAACATTTAATTCTGTTACTTCAATAAAAATAAAAAAACGTAGGTTCTGTAGAGCTGCTGGTAGTACATGTATTCCTCTGCAACTACCAGATTAAGGATTGGTAGACTAGGGGATTTCATAACAGGTTCATCAATGCCACGAGAATACGTTAGTTGCATACTGGTACTCGGAATGTTTTTCTAGCCATATCTATCGAGTCATATAGTATGAACAAATTCGATGATAGACCCCATGACATATTTTGACATCAATAAAGTCCCATATTTCTACATAACTGTACACAACCTGCCAGATTTCGCCTAGGTCGACCAACATTTTAAAAGTTACTTTTTGTCTTCTTCTATAGAGTGACTGTGTCATGCTGATACTCGGCGAGGTCGGGTTAGCGACGGTCCATCAGTTTTGCAAGAGTTTTGTTTTTCACAATATTTGATTGCTCTTAATAATTGTTATTAAAAACAAAACTCTATTTAGCCATGGGAAACCTTCTTTTCCAGAATGTTAACTAACTTATATACTGATCATTAAGAATAACATTTATTTCACAAATCTCAGCCATCCTAAGTTGGTTCAAATTTCTTGACGTCTGCTTAGTTTTCATAAATAACGGCACGAAATCTGCCCTTAGTGTTTTCAAGGACGCTAATAACATCTATCCCCTCATATAGATTTTACAGTTGAATGAAAGCAACATTACAATCAACTTTTTAGATCAAACAATCAGAAAACAGAAAACAACACTTATGAATTCGCTGTCTTTAGAAAAATCATACAAACGAATTTTATAATCCTAGTCTTTTCTTACTATCATGGCAACATAAAATAGTTGCCTTCACCTCTTATTTAGACTCATTAATATACCGTTACCTAACGCAGAATTTAATAAGAAGTTGAAATATTAATATTTATTGCTCCGCAAAATTGTTACACCCCAACATTTTTAAATTTATTAACCATACTTAACTTTAAAAAGAAAAGATCATTAGCTTGCACGCCTCCACTTCAAACTCCTATAAAGTTTTCTAGTTATTCCTTTTATCAATCAAAAATAAACAATAAAAGTAAAACTTTATTCAAAAATCGATACCACAATATTAAAATAGCATACAATTCTGTTAACACTTTAGAATTTTCAGTGGTCAAAACAAAAGATTCAATTGCTTTTCCATCAAACAGCTGTATTGCAAAACTTGCAAAGCGACTAATGTGGATCTCACTTGGAAACCTCTTTGCAAAAGTATCTCAAAGCATGTCAATCGTCCATTCCATTCAACTTCTACCTTTACTTAATAACCACAATTTGGATCCCGACGAATTAAGACTTCTTTCATCACATCAGCTCAAAACACAGCATCACATTAGAATTCTTAGGGAATTAGGAAATACAGATTAAAATTTCAAAAAATTTCAGAAATTTAAATCTTCAGATAACAATAAATAAAAATACTTTTTAACTCGTTCGCATTACTTTAGATTTAAGCAAACTAAGAGAACGTAAATATTTAATTTTAGATGGACACAATAAGTGTAAACGTACCCTGTATATTTTACGAACAGTAAATTTTAATGAAACATAACATTTCAATTCTTTGGTTTCTATAAAGGTAATTCAGATAATAACTATAACGCTAAATGCATAAGATTATTTCTTTTACAATACATTATAAAACGGAACAACCCAGGACAATGACGTATTTCAAAACCGCAGAATACGTCTGAACATGGCGTATTGAAAAGACGCAAAATATGCACTTTCCATACGAGTATAATTGCAAGAGACATATTTCGCCCATCCCGACAATAAAAGGTGTGCAAACTTATCATATACATCAGTAATTCTATGTAACAGTATTGCGTTATTTTAAATAAGCGTTCTTTGTTGATCAAAAGCTTTTAGAACAATCAATTGTTATATAGTAGTGTGTTCGACAATACCTGTGTTAACTTAAAGATGCTTTCAAATAAATTCAACATATTTAGGGAACTCTTTCTATATATTCCATTAGAAATATTTAATTTTGAAATAATATTGAAACAAAAAAATGTAGTTTATTATTTAAATTGTAAATAGAAGGGATAAAATTAATTTTGATACAATCTAGACAGACATCTAGACAGCATGAGTGGTATCATATGCGAAATTTATGAAAATAGGATTAGAATTAAACACCGCTGACCGGTACTAAGCGCTGTTTCTAGACAATACAAGAATGATAATGGAAATATTACAATACGGTAATGCAAAAGTCATGAGAAATAACAGCTAACATAATAGACACGTGTTTGTTTGATGAACGGACAAAGAAGACACGCTGGCGATGCGTGATCTCATGAAAACCTCGACAGAAAGAGTGGGAGTAAGAAAAAACCTGACAGTCGACGGGTACAGAAGGCGAAATAGGAAGTCAGAAGTCAGAAAATCGAAATGTAGCAACTTAAAGATGTAGATGTAGTAAGGTTATTAGGTTGGGGTTGTACAGCTTGCGGCCGGGTATTATTTTTTATTTGCGTGTAACGGCAATAAAAATATCATTTACGTGTTTCTAAACTTAACATGGTGCCCGTGGAGAATTCCATAAAATGATAATTGCGTGAACGGAAATAAATGTAAAGGAGTTTATCTTCATGTTGTTATCTTAGAGAGAGTGTGAACCATTAGTATTCCTAAACGTCATTATAATTTATTCTTTATGCCCGTGACGGCATAAAGTGCACTTTATGTCCCGCAACAGCATAAAGACACAAAACAAATAGCTTTTGGTTAATATATTAATAACTATTATTAATAAAATTACAAAATGTAAAAACAAATTATTGTGTAATTATCTAATTAACACTACTTATTCGAATTCACATTAAAGTGACAATTTTGGAACGATCTGGTGATAGATATATTATTTCCTGCGGCAAAGTTGATTCATTCTTCACGTACTGGTTATCAAAATTCTGTAAGGAAGAGCCAGATCCAGAAGGTGTACCTGCCAACATCCTTGAAACGTCATTTTGAGGATAAACTGTCTTCTAAATATCCTTTAGCAACCAATGTATTCTTCCAACTACATGGCGATTCAGCGTGGTCGTACTAGCTCCTACATCTGACAAACGAGTTGCGGATATTCGTCGCACACAGTGACCCATGTACCTTTTTAAATCGCTCCAACCCAGATATTTTGCAACGATAGATGGTATTTTTCAAATGTTTCTTCACACTGAACAATAATGTGACGATAAAGACATGTAATAGTAAAAGCGAACATTTTATCAGTTTTGTCTCCGGAACTTCTACCATGAAAACTGATTTTCCATCTTCTACGTAAGTATCTAGCAAATTCACAAGTTCCTGTCGTCGACATCCTCCAAGTACACCCAATAATAATGCGACCTTGAAAATCATGAACGTCTTATTGGGTATACCTGATGAATAAAACTTAAAGTATCTTCTCCGGACAGAACTATAATTTTTTTTGGCTGGTACCCTTTTGATCTCAGCTTCAAATATTTACTAAACTTATGGTGATTGACAACGCTAGTATTTTTGTTTACTATTATAGTTTTTTTAATATTGAATATTTCGACCATAAGCAGCTCGGAGAAGTATCCAAGCAACCCAGTTACATTAATAGGTTCTAAATAGTTTTCAGCCATCCAATTTAATAATTTGTTTCTCGATTTCTCCTGTAGTAAGATGTGTGTTGTTTTTTCCGCATTTTTCCAGTTACGCCAAAAATTTAGAACTCTCCTACATTATTACTTTCTAAGTTTAACAACAACAAAATTTTTGTATGCTTACAAATACGGCATTTTCCTAGTCGCTATGATAAAATGAACACAAAATTAAATTTTAGAATTTTCTTAATATTATTTATATTCTACATGCAATTTCGAACTAGTGTGACCTAAAATGTTGAACCACTGCGGGTATTAATAGATATCCATGCCCTTGGGCGACTTACAAACCGAGGGCAAGTGACCCTCGAGTTTGTAACAGTGTCGCCTTCAGGGTATAAACTTCTACTTGATACCCTTGGTGCATGTATAACTATTAAATACATCCTAAATCTAATATTTCAGAACAATGAATTATTTTAAAACTGCAAATAATGGCACGTCTTAACATTACAAGACGCTACATATGTGTTTCACATAAAAAGAATTAATACAGTAGACAGTTACCGTCCATTTCGATCATTAAGAACATTGCAACAATACAAAGTACGCGGTTTTTGAATAATTAACTTGGCAATAACCGTTTATTCAGCATAGATAAAGTATATTACATTATTTGAACGAAACCTTGACCGCGGTTAGCATGCATAACGAGAAGGGAGGAATGATATATAATGACTAAGCCCGAAAAAGCAAGTTAAAAGTTGTTAAAATAACACAGCTTTAAAATGTGAACATATACTTTTAAGCATGGAAAAAACACGCGACGTGCGACTTATTTTTTTTACTACGTTTGCAAGAGCAAGGTATGCTTTAATCACGTGTTTGTAAAATTAAGGTCGTAACGTCCGTTCATTTTAACCGTAACAGTAGATTCGGTATGTGGTGTTTAGTGCCAATTACGAAATGAACTAAAGGGCCATCGAATGTGGACATGAAAAGCTGAATTGACTTACGCTTTTGTTGATTAAATTGAAATTCTCAGAAATGTAATTCAAAATATAAATATCAATATCCAGAACTTGGAAAATCGATGTAATAATAGTATTATTAATTTTTTGTAAGATTTTCTTTTTAGTAATACCTAACCAGTTTTATGTTAGAATATTAAAACTGTTTCTTTTTTAAGGTTAATATTCGTGTATTTGTATTTCGTGGTTTTAATATTAGTAGACGTTAAGTTCTGTTAGATTTTATTTGGACTGATTTATAAAATAGGTAAAGATAATCAAATTTGTGAAAGGATAACCAACCACCCTACTTATAAAATCGTAGTATCAAGGGGTGAAAGTGTCCAACGTTTTGGAAAGTCCTCCACTTTACAAGTTTCTGGATGCGACCAAATTCAATGAGTTTGGTTCTGAAGTTTTGTAAGATAAAGTATAGTATTAATTCGGTAACCAAAGGAAAATGAGGCCTATTTAGAATAACCATCTTCTGTATGGGGAATATTAAAAAGTTTGCTAAGACAAGAAGGTTGGGCGCCCATTAATTGTGACAGCCAATAAAGCTCTTCAAGGTGCAAAGAAGTTTTGTAATTTAACTATTTTACTTTATATTTGTGCAACTCCACTCCCGCATTACTTAGATAGCGTGTGCACCCTTAAAATTGTTATGAGGTTCCCGCCACTTCTGGACAAATCTAAATTTGTAACGTAACAGCCATTCTACACGTCACAACTTTCTTCTTTATAAAAGAATCTTTTTCTAATTTTATTTATTTCTTTGTCCACTCGTTTTTTCTTCTTTTGATTTATTTATTCTAGTCTATAATCTACAGTTTATATTCATAATTTTAACAGATATTTAAGCATATCTCATATTATTTTCTGTATTGCCGTGTTGATTTAAATTTTGATTTTAATGTTGTCGCTCTGTTTAAACATTTAAGTAGTACTGCACGAATATTTAAATTATGGATTTTAGATAAATTTATTGTTAGATCGGTAATGATGACAATTTTAATTGCTGAAAACATTCCGCCCGGTTGACTTTGTGGTGATTATATTTGTTATACGTTACGCGCACTATGTTTATTTTATTTGCCATAAAATATTCCCTCGTATTCTAACAGGTGTTCCAATCATCCTTGGCAACATAAATTATCGGTATTTAGTTCTTTTATTTATAGATTACTTAGTACTCTGATAAAAACAGATAATTTTAATCATGAAATCAGGCATTGTAAAGTAAATTGCTATAAATAACGATTACGATAATGCGAAAACAGTTAACGTAGACATAAGAAACATTTACGTTTCCATCGAATTCTTAAAAAAGCTTAAATAAACAATTTTGTAAACTGGCCTTTATATATAGACTACGTGAGCAAAAAATTATCTCTACTACCAGGAGGACTTTGGGAGCTGTAACGCGTGGGTGTTACGGATTCAAAACGAGAAAAAGTAATCTTAAACGGACAAAATTATTATCGAGCAATCTATTAATCAATTTTATGAATAGCTAATTAATTAGACATTTAAACAATTATTTAGACATGGTATTTCAACTCTTTTGTATTATAAAATATAATACCGATTAGGTTAGTTAGTATAACTAAGGCAATAAAAAATTAATTTTCTTAAAATAAATTGGTACAATTTAACACAATATTAAGATAACGCATTAGTCATTTAATAAAGTAAATGTCACGACTACATAAACCACTAAAATGAAAGATTTCCTAAATCATACACTGTAATAAATATGTAATAAATGAAGAGTTTTATGCAATTAACTCAAACCACAAAATCAGAGAATTATTTATTGTTAAATATATATTAGAACGGAACTTGGATTCATGAATAATTTTAAACCTACAAACAAGAAAAATAAATATTATTGTTATGCATTTCTTACATATAATATTACGGAAGTATTAGAATTATAAAGTAAATTACAGTGAATTTATCAGGCATGAGTGCTTTTAATTTTAGTTAAATAAATTAAATTCAATACAGGGTAAATAAGCATACCATATCAAAAGCGGATTAATTCAGTGTAAAACTCAAATGCTTAGTAGGAAAATTTACGAATATCAGATTGCAGATATTTCAATCCTAGTATACCATACATTGTAAAATGTTACAATGTATTTATTTTATAATGTTGAAGACAAAAGGAAATACAAACATTAACCTAAGTTCCTCTTTGGAGTTCCTTTAGCAATACCTGGGCAGAATGAGGTTATGAATTTAGGCTTTTCTTTTAAAAAGTATACCTGTATCCTTATGAAAATTAGTTAATGTTAATAGAGTTTACGTTTAGGTTGCATTTTATTTGAATTTATGTAGGTAAACTTACATATTTGTAAATGATATTCGGCTACCCCAGTGATGGAATCTTATTTGGAAGGCACTTTATTTTTCAATTTTATTTAATTTAATAATATAGCTGCGTAAGCACCTAGCATAGAATAGTTAAAAGCAGCTCTTTGTTAAATGAAAATATTATAACAGAGAGATACTGTATGAAAATCAACAAAAATAAAACTATACTAGTATGTAAAGCAGGAGAAAATAGGTCAAAAATCGTAATAAAAAAAATATGAAATGAGAATTTAGAAAAAGTTAAGGATTTTTCCTACCAAAGATGTCAAATAACACAAAATTAGAAAAGTGCAAAAGATATAGAAAAAAGATTAGCACAACGCCTTCTGCATTTAACAAGAATTAGTAGCTGCCGTGTTCGAAGACAACAAACATAGACATAAGAAAAAAATTGTTGAAAGCATGTATGTGGAGCACAGTACTATACGGCTATCAAACGTGAACAGTAGAGGAAGCGGACAGGGAAAATGATAGAAGCCTTTGAAATGTGGTGCTACAGACGTATGATGTAGATGTTATAGACAGACAAAGAGATTCTAGAAATAGTAGGAAACAAAGAAGTATGTGGAAACAGTAAAAAAGCAGGAGAGATAGGATGATAGGACACGTTCCAAGGCATGAGACAATAGTGCAGGATTAGCAGAGAAAGAAAAAAAAGAAGCAAATGAAGACCTAGATTAGACTATTGCACACAAATAGTGAAAGATGTAGGTTGTCGGAATTTTAGGGAAATGTGTCGGTTAGCTCAGATAGGAAATGGTGAAGATAAGCGTCCAACCAGTTCTAAGACCGACGGTCTAATGATGAAGATTTAATTTGACCAAAATTTTAATTTGTTTTAAGGTAGTTCAGAGAATGGTAAAATTTAATACGAAAAATTTAGGAAACCGAAGCAAAGGAGGTTTAAGCAGACTAACCGTCTCCCGTGTAGGAATAATACCAAAGGGATTGCTGTAAAAGACAGTTTGGCGCCCCTCAATTATGACAAGAGAAAATCATTTCAAGGTAAGTGATTTTGTAACGCAGTTTGTTTGTATTTCAGTCACCTCATTTATCCTTTTCTTTTTTGTATATTATTTTTATTTCGAATTTTTTCATTTTCTTTTATAATTTTTTACATATGAACCCACTCCTCACTGCTGCAAATAGCCGACGCATCCTTATATTTTTAGGGGTTCTCGCCCCTTCAAAACAAATAAAAATTTAGTAACGTAACGCTCATTGTACCCGTAACAGAACAATACATCAAATGGCAAAGATAAGAAACAGTTTAAAGTGTACAAACTGAAAATTTAAATTAACAGTTAAAAACCACATGTTTAAGGCGATTTGAAAGTACCACGCATGTGAAGAACAAGAGGTTTCAAATTGACTCGGCTATAAGCTCCAGAAATAAATACATTTTGTGCTGTTTAATTTTACGAGAGTAAATTTTTTATGCTATCTATTGAAAAATTAGTTTGATGCAAATAATAGATACGAGCGAAAAGTGATACATTGTCGCACGCCGCGCATAAAATGTTCTCGATAAAGTCATCCTTTCGTTGTCAATATCAAGCAAAAAAGTGTTTACTAATGGGTTGTAATGGTATTCCAGGCGGACAAGAAAGAAAAGTAAAGTAACCACCACACCGAGTATCCCAGCAAAAAAGAAAATCCAAAGAATACCGTACTAGCTCGATCGTAGAGTGGGGTGAGTCACAATCAAAAAGGAAAATACGCTCAACAGTGAACAATTTGTTTACAACATCTTTATCAAAAACATGTTTTAAAAAGAAAAAACCAATCCGGGAAAACACCATAATTATCAACATATCCCAGAGGATTTATAGAGTACAAAATAATATTTGCAAAAATAATTATTACACTCCGTAATTACCTTAAACTAATTTTTAACCTCCATTTCAATATTTAAATAAAAAATAAAAACAAATATGTTACCGATTATTCACAGTCATGATATCATACAATTTTAAATTTTAATAAAACATAATATCCACAAGTGCTAAATAAATGCCAAAAAGAAATATAATAGTAGACAAGAGCACTATAAGAAAAAAAGAACCATCTTTTTGTCGAAATGCATTTCGCAGCAACTGTAGCAAAAATTATTAGGTAATAACGTCACACCTAAACAATAATGTAGCTCTGAACTTTTTATACAAAATTTTATGGACAGCCAATACTAATATTATTTATCTCATAAATAATTCTCAAACAATAAAAACTACTATCAGTAGCATATTCATAATTTTAAACCAAAGCAATTAAAATTTACCAGCTGTTTCTACAGAAATTTATTTATTTCAATATGACTTGCAAACAATCCCTAAACACATTCAGTATATCCAAAAACTGCATTTAATAATTAATAGAAACACGAATTTGAAAACTTTAACAAGAAATAACCGAATGTAAAAAAACTATTTGCTCTTGTTTATTAAAAGCACTAAAGCAATTAAATGTTTATACCAAACAAATTAAGTGGTTTTGTCCTGTAAACTATAAACAAGACATAAATATATAAATATCAAGCCAACTACGTGGGCTGACTCAGAGAAACCAAAATACCAATACCCAGAAAAGAAACATACATACGATGGTGGACGATGCTTTCCAAAGATGCTCTTTCAGACGCCTAGTCTTCGTCCCTGGGAGATGGTACGACTCTGGAACCATCGTCAAAGGAATTCAGTAAAACCAACAACGCATCCACCATATGATCACTCATATTCTGCCATATGTTTCGACCATGAGCGACGATGTGCACAAGGCAGATGTAGAATTTGTTGTTGGAGGAAAAACAATTCTCGTGTCTCTAAGCCATTATTAAAAATTAAGTAGTCCGATTATTGGATAATCTGCATATAATGAAATTTAGTTTGCTCACAATCGCGTTAACTATAGTTAAACCGGTATTAGAATATGCCAAAATGATTGGTTATAAAAAAAAATTGTAAAAGTTCAATACAGTAATTTTTTAAAACTTTCGTGATGTAACAGTTAAAATCAAACACGATACGGAGATATACAAAAATATGTTGTGCAATTTGTATGTATACAAACCGATACAAAGTATCTTTAAATACATTTTTAATATTTTAAATGACGTGGGCTGCACTGCTTGTATCAAACACAACAATAAGCCGGATTGGATCTTTAGAAAATTTGGAACGAACTACCACACTATATCATGTAACAGGGCTTATTTTTATAACGAAAAGCACTTTCATGTCTTTAAGCAAGAAGAACAAGTACCATAATAATAATAAAACTCCAATCGTAACTTCCCACATAAACATATATTTTTAAATAATCCAATCACATGAATAGTGTTTTCCTCAAACCTCCATCTGTTTATAAGATAACCATAAAACTAATTACATTGCACTTGTGTTGGAGAGTCCTTAGGTAACCTTGTACATTAAAACCTATTATATTGTTTCAACAAGCTGACTACGATCGATAAATGAAAAACCCGGTTAACGTCTGTCTATAAAACCATTCGCAGCGCTTCAAAACAACACCAATATACTTCAAATTTAAGAACTTAAGACCGGCGCGTAGAAATAGTTGCCTTGCTTTTCGCATAAAATTATAGAAAATGTAGCATTACCAATTAATAATTTGTATTCGATATCGAGTAATGATGGGCGAGCCAGCAATAACCTTGTAGAAAACACGTACATAATTCTATTGTAAAATTTCCGAAAACAATTGTTACTGATAATCGAATACCACATTTAAACGCCGTGTCTAAAATAAAATAGATTAAAGCATTTTTAAATTATAACTAAATATTTTAATAAAATCCTACAGGGTGATGAATAAGCAATTGTTTAAATTAAAAAAACAATCGAAATCGATAATACAAAAATCAAATGCAAAATTGCACGTAACAGGGTTAAGATAACTTATGTGCAAAAATGTGTTTTATCGAGTTATATTGCATCTTATTTTAATTTTTGTACATAATAACACTCAGTAATTTTTCAGAATGTGGTTATCGAACTGTTTAACGACGTACACAGTTTCTGCGGACTTGTCCAAAAATTTGATAATCGTTCTGAACGAGTTCAAGTGCCGCTTTTAATTTTTTACATTAACCTTGGGGCCATATTATGCTCATTGTCAAAGCGATTTTTAATGAAATAGTACAGGCGATGTCATATCGCTTTGGCATCGAACATAATAACTATGTACGTCATAAAAAATTGGTGCATTTAAGCTCAAGAACAACATTTTGAACAATTACTGTCGTGTTGTTATGTACAGAAAAATTAAAATAAAATGCAATAAAACTCGAAGAAACGCATTTTCGCACACAACTATATTAAAGCTTCATAGCGCAGTAACGCTTTATGGAGACATTTTCGCACATAGATTCTTATACGCTCTTTTATTGTTGCATAGAATAACCCTTACAAGTTTGAACCGATAGCTCTGATTCACCCTGTATCTTAAAAGAGTGCCCTATTACTTATTTTATATTACTCTCGAACTCAGAAATTCCAACAAGTAATGCGAATTATGACTTCAGTCAATCATACGTATTTCTGTAAATACAATTTGGTTACACAATTTGGGATGCTTTATGAATAGAATACGGAAATACAACAAACCATTCAAAAAAACTTACGTTTTGCATTAAGGGCTTCTACGTTTAGAAGGACGATGAAAGATCCCACGCAAACAATTATACTATAAACGGCGTTTGTCCAAATCCCTTTTTTCTACCGGAGAGCTGGTTACTGACCCTAACCGAGGTTATAGTGAAAAATCTGTTGAAAATGAATAAATTCATATGAACTTCATTACTTCGAGTTTATGTTGACAAGATTTGAAAACTACCTCGGGTTTCGTTAAACAATTGTTGCACATATAATTGAAGCTCCCTTTTTAAAGTGTTAAAAAGATTTAAGGAGTTTCTTAAGAAAATGATCTACAAGTGGTACAAAAGATTATTTTATGTCTTGCAGTTGTAATTTCAACGTACGCAGTAATGTCCCCAAATCTAATAACAACTAGAATAGTAAAGACATTTAAAAAAAAGGATCGTTAATTCTTCTCGATTATTTTATACAAACCCTTAACTACACCCTTTCATTCACAAGAAGTTCAACAATAGCTTTTGTCTAGGACCATTACGCAATTAGTTTTAAAAGAACTAGAAGAAACAACAGTAACAAAATGTGGAAATAGGTAACTTTATCAAGAAACGGTTGCCTACTAACAAGATTCTAAACTTTTTAACAATTTTAACTCAAAAATACAGTTCACCATAAAAACCAAAAAAGGTTCTACTTGAATTTCCCTAAGAATACACGAATCAAAAGCCAAAACATTGTAACTAAACCCAGAAGGTCCGGTAAATATTGCTACGCCCCAAAAAATGCTCAACAAATCATTTTAAGCATTAATTAATTTTAGGGGATTTGCGTATAATAAATTTATGTTAGTATAGAGTTAGGAAAATAGTCTTTGGGGTCTTTGGTAATCGCTTTTATCGTGTAACTTTGAGGTTGATATAATTCTCATAGTCGTGGAACGGACATGACGTTTTCCGACCAATCAGGACGTGTAACGTACAAGCGGTGGTAGGTTTCAAGTTGCTGTAAGAGCCGCCATGAAAGCATTTTCAACCTATCTTTAATGACTTGTGCGGGGTGCACTACAGAATGTAATGGAGTTGTACCCGCCGATTCCTTATGCATCCTTATGTCGTATTTTTGTCCGTGTCCCTGTTTAAGGAGGCAAGCAGTTTGTCGCACAAAATTTGAACTAGAGCGGCAATGAACCCTGAGTGATGAACAAATGTCGCACTCGATATGCGACTATTAGTATGCTTTGAATTAGAAGATAAGGAGAGTTAATAATTACTTTACATTGTTTATTGAAGACGTAAATTGTATTATTTCATTTGTAAATTCTGTGTAGTGTGCTGTACCCTATATACAGGCAAGCGGTTAACTAGATCGTACCTTAAAGTGGAACAATATCATAGGCTCTTATCAAGTTAACCAGTATTTTATAAGAAAGGTGATATCCTGGACTAGCGAACAGATCAATACAACTTCTTCTCAATATTGATTAAACACAATTCTTGAAGCAAAAGCTAGAGCACATAAAAATTCTAACAATCTGTCATTCCTACGTAATTCACTTAAACCTAAATCCTCAAAACTGCAGTGTCAGTAAAGTTGACATGGGTTTTTGCGAGGTTTAAAAAAACGATAGCTTTAGTAGCATTTTTATAGTTCTAGAGTTCCTGATAGAAAATAGAAAGGGTACTGTGCTCTTATTGCAAAAAAATTTAAAATGAAGAAATGTCGTGCTAATTTCGCGAATGAAGCAGGACACTTCCTCCTCAAAACTATAAGAAAACAATATATGTCGCGGCATTTAGTAAGAGCTCTCGTAAATCTAATCGAATTCCAGCTTAGTATGCAATGATAATAAAAAATTACAACAATAACGTTATTTAAACATACAAACATATATTGTACTAGCAGGATATGTGACGTGAACCCGTAGTTATTAGTGAGTTCTAACGACTACTACCGTTTTTAAGTAGAATTCCAATGGCTAACAATTTTTAAATAATAATTTAACCTTTAGTGCCCGCACAAAACTTGGCGAGAAGGTATGTTACTGATTATTCCTCCCACATTTTGCAACGTGGAGCGGCAGTCTAGACGAGTTCTAATAAGTACTATCATTTTTATACAGAGTAATTTTTAAGTAATTTTTGAACGTTCAGAGTGAGCACGACACTTGGTGAAAAGGTGTCTCACAGTTTGCGACGTGGACCAACCGCTCCGAATGGGTTCTAATATATACCATCATTTTTAGGTAGAGTTTCGATGGCGAACAATTTGTAACAAATATTTTATCTTTCGCTACCAGCACGACACTTGACACAAACTTGTCTTGAAAACAATTTCTCACACTTTTTGCAAGGTAAATCAGCAGATTTTGATGAATTCTAATGAGTATTACCATTTTTAGACAAAAGTTCTGGTGGTGGGTAATTTTTGAATAATTTTGTTACAATTAGAGTTAGTGCGACATTCAACGAAAAGCTGCCGTGTTTATTATGATTTCTCTCACTTTTTTGATCAACAATTGTTGATGGCTTTTGATGAGTACAATTATTTTTAAACAGAATTCTGGTGGCTAATGATTTTTAAATAATATTTTAACTTTCTACGCCAGCACAACACTCGGCAAAAAAGTGTCGTGCTAATGATTTCTCTCACTTTTCGCGACGTAGATCAAGAGTTCTTGATGGGTTTGAATGTGTAGTATTATTGTTAAACAAAGTTCCAGGAAATAATGTTTTTTAAATGATATTTTAACTTTTTACGCCAGCACGACAATCGGCGAAAAGATGTTATGCTGCTGATTTCTCGCACTTTTCGCGACTGGTATTCAAAAATATTAAATTATTTGTTTGCGCTATCACCTCCTATCAATTTTTTTTCTATCCATGCAACGTTTGAAACATATTTATGATTATTTTTGTTATACTCAACTAACATAACTCGCGGAAGTTTCGCAAAAATATTGTCAAAATAATTATTTGCTACTTTATATTTAAATTTGAATATCTACCATATTTACCAAACGAAAGCAGATACGAGGGATGTCCCTTTTGTTCTGCATACCGGATGATAGAAGACGTCACTAACAAATGTTGGCCCTAAAAATTAACCTCCATGTTTAGTTAAACTAAATGCAAAGTTTCAGCGCGGTACGTGTAGTTTTTTAGCTACAGCGAGCTGTCAAACTTAACAGGTTAATCAAAAAATAAATTTAAACCGTGAAAATTTTCGCGCAATAATCTTTTATAATTTTTGTGGACAATTATCTCAACAAGAATGTTTCGTCGAGTTGGTTCCTGTTTTCGGCAATAAAGCCACACATCAGTCAACAATTTTTCGTTAGTATGTAGAATTCAAAAGTTGACAAGTTAGTTTCTGCAACGATCCAAGGGGCAGGTGCAGGAAAATTGGTAGTCACTCAGGAAAACCTCTACTCTGTGCGCAAGCTCATCAACAAAGTTCGACATGCAACATAACGCGTAATTGAGACAAAATTATGAATTTCAAAAACTTTCATTCAAAAAACTTTGCATGAAGAATTTTGTGTAAAAAGTTAGTTTCTCGTTGAATGCCGCATCAGTTGAACCAAGAACAGAAAGCAGCAAGGGTACATCGGTGACAAAAAACTCTAAATCGCTTAAACTCAAGAAACTCTAAAAACGTGTAGAACATGTGAGCGATGACGAATCTTGGATATACTCATACAAGCCAGAAAATAAACGCCAGGCGTCTGTTTGGGTGTTCTAAGTTGAAGAAAAACCAACGAAAGTTATCCGTTCTCTAAGGATGGTTGCAACATTTGTCTCGAAAGCAGGTCATGTTGTAACAATTTCTGTACAAAATCAAAGAACTTACTGTCAATTGGTATACAACCATTTGGTTGCAGCAAGTCATCGCGGGGCTTCTGAAACCAATCACAAACGACGAATCGTCCTCTACCAAGACAATGCAAGTAAGCACACGGCTCAAAAAAAAATTGAATTTTTAAACGCACAAAACGTCGAATTGTTAGACCATTCTTTATGCAATCGTAACCTAAATCCCAACGATTTTTATAACTTTCAAAAAATCAAGGGCAGACTCCGTAGTCAAAAATTCCGGTCGTCGGAAGAAGCTGTTGGTGCCTTCAAAAATGCTATTTTGACTGTACCAACAAACGAGTGGAATAACTGCTTCCAGAGTTGGTTCAAGCGCATACAAAAGTGCATTTATCATCTTAGAGAATACTTCGAAAAACAATAAAGTCTTTAAAAGCTATTTACTGTTTCATTCCTGCTCTATATGCAAAACTTATAAAACAACCCTTGTATAGAGTTTTCTCCACGTAGCATAACCTAGTAGCATTACGTAGCATAAACTAGTACAAATCTCTGAAAAAAAGTTGGTTTAATTGGTCCCAAGTGCGGGGCTATTATAATTGTGTTTTTATTTAATTATTTTGTTGTTATTAAAGTTATTTATTTTGCGTATGCGGCACAAGGTAGGACAAACGTAATTTAATATAGTACAATTAAGTAGAAGTCAAAATTCAGAATGTGCGGAGTTATGAAATATTTTGTATTCTCATTAACTTTAACATGCTTTGAGTTACGGAATTGTGATTTGCGGCATAATATGGTACAAGCGGAGCACAATTTAGCACAATTAACAAAAATACAAAATGCGAAAAGTATGGTGCCATTCCTAATTTTCAAAAAGGGTAGACTGCACTTAAATAAACATTTCTTGTTAATAAACTAGTGCCCAGAAATTCCTCAGTATTGAGATAAAATGTTAAAAATCGGTTGTCACTCCAGGACTTTTTCGTCCGTCGATATGCAAAGTAAAAATCGAATCATAGTGACCTTTTGAAAAACAACAACCACTTTTGTAGTTGTCATTTTACGTCTGTAATAAATTATTTCGTACTAGAGAAGTGTGCTTAATTGTAATTTTACGTGTCACTTTATTGAGTCTTCAGACACATAAATCACGATAAGAATTCATAAAAATGTCAACTTAACTGGGTATCAGTAATTTTTGAGATATCCAAGTGTGGTAGCGATAACAAATTATTTCTTATTTTATAAATTAATATTTATTAATTACATCACATGTTCAAAGCTTGAAGGATCGTGACTTTTGTTTGACTGCAAGAAAATTTATTTAGTTTCGATACGCCAAAGCCTTTCAAATATAAATTGAAGAGGAATTCAAAGGAGGTCTTTTGGTTTTTTGTTCGTTGTAAAGTAAAAATTCTGTTTTGATACGTCAAGGCCTTTCAAATATAAATTGAAGAGGAATTCAAAGGAGGTCTTTTGGTTTTTTGCTCGTTGTAAGGTAAAAATTCTGTTTAAGGATTGTTATAGTCGAACTAATATAAAAATGTGAATACTCATTTTGGAATGCTATCCTTATACTGAAGTCGAAAAGCAGTTCCTTTTGCAGAAGTAGTATCTTAGTTTGGAATTAGGTTAAAGAGGAGAATTTAATATGGTACAAGAAGAAGTTATTATGTTGGAATTGCAAACAGATGGTAAAATACTGAGTCCGCTTTCGCTACCCGGTTATCGGAAATAATATCCAAATATTTGTGACTTGATTCTGTATTAAATAAGGGTGCTGAAACAGGGATTTTTAGGTTTTTTCTAATCGCGCTATTGTATTAGATAAAATATTTGTATTTGGTGTGACAAGGATATATTTAATCTTAGGTTTTTGATTTAAGTGTATTACAGTTACATATTTTATAATTTATTATATATGCTTTATGTTCTAGTATTTGATCAATTATAAGACGAGGTGGAAGGTTTAGGAAAGGGTGACCTTGTGATATTTATCCGTGGAAGCAATAAAGAATAAAATATTTATTAACAGTAAGGAAACAGTATATTCTATTTCTAACTTTTTAATTTTTAAGTAACAATTTGATTCTCTAAAATAACTACTTTTTTCGAGATAAATTTTCAAATTTTGGAAGACATTTATTAACAGTATCGAAAAAAAATAATTTGTTCTTATTTTGTGCATTAGAATTTTGATTCTGTAACAGTTTTGATTTGGAGAAATAACTATATTCTTTTGGTTCTACATATGATTTTATAATTTGAGAAACATTTTCTTTTTATATTTCATGATATTGTTCGTGCATAAATCGGTAACTAATGACACATCATTTATGCTCAGTGTGCCTTAGATTCTTTCTTTTGAAATTTTTATTTAATCTTAGTTTTATTTTCTTAGTTTTGAGGAGGTTGAGATTTCGGGTTTTCTTCCACAGCGCTGATTGCACACCCGGCATACTGAAAAAGGTAGATAACCTGCAGCAGTTGTGAATCACAGGATTAGATATACACACACACACGCACACACACACACATGTATATATATATATATATATATATATATAGAGTGTTATGATATTGAGGTCTCGAGAAGTTATTGAACGCCAAATTCTGTGAAAATCCACCCAAAATGGAGAAAAGTAAAATTCTACAATATTTACTTGAAGACTTTTTAAGACCGCTATTAAACAGATGATGAAGCAGAATTGTGGGTAAAGTTATATTATGCAGGCGACTAGTCTTCGAGAATGCAATAGAAAGAAATCGAAAGTTTGTTTTAGTATATAAAGAGGGAAGTAACTAGGGAGTGGTCATTTATTCCTCCGACATAAAACATCTAATTTCAAGAGTTGATTTATTCGGTCGGCGTTTCACACGTAACAAAGAACTTTGAACACAAGGCATAATTTATTGCTTCAAAATAAATGCAAAGTTACACACTAATTTTTAATCTATTAAAAATGAATGTTCTTTGCAAAATAACTAATACTACTATGCCTGAAAATAGAAATTTGAAATAGAACCTGGAGCTTTTGAATGCAAGTAATTCCACTGGGGACCAGATTTTAAAGAGTAATTATAAGCAAAGACAGGTAGCCAAAAGAAGAATTTAAATATTCAAATCGCAAATATAAATTTGTTTCAAACGTAGAAACTCAATTGGTATGTTATTAAATAGATTAAGTTAGAATAAGTTTTTAAAAGTTTTTTTGTATAAAATTTATTTGGAAATGGATAATTTGATTTCAGGAACTTTGAGGTCAAACTCCAAGGCATTTTGATCTTTACAATGATATCGATGTAGCGTCGTTAATCAACTACGGTGACCCGGGTAATAATAATAATATAAAATACTTAAACTATACATAACATTTTTAGTGGAAATCTTGTGAGTCTGAAATGTTTAGAAGTTTGCAAATAATTAACGAGGGTTAAGTGAGGATTATTTTAATACGCAAGTAGTCATGGGGTAAATTTCCTGTCTAAACTTAAGCTGTAAACTGTATCTATAAGCATTATTTATATTTGTGTATCTGTATAAAAAAATGTATTTGAATGCATAGAAGATTGTTCATAGATATTTGTTGAGATTTTTGTTTCATTTCATTTTTATAAAATGCACAACGTATGATTAATCACTGTATAACATTCATATTAAGACTGTATCAGGAAAGCGACAGCTATAAACATTTTCCTTCATAAAATAATCTTGTTCTATATTTTATTTTTTTCTAAAATTAAAAATTCAGAAGTTGTTTAAATTTTAAAAATTGAATAGAAATAATTTTATGAGGTCAACGGAGACCTAAATCTAGATTAAAGCATATCAAAATATCAAGTTGATTAATTAAGAGAGCAGTCAATCATTTTTAACAACTAACAGGTACTAGAGTTATAACAGATTACCTCTTAATTAAGCGACTTTATCCAATCTCCATACCCATAAATCACGATAAGAACATAAAAATGTCAATTTAGTTGGATATCAATTACTTTTACGACATACAAATGTGGTAGCAATAACATATAACTTTTATTTTATAAATTGACATTCATTAATTACCTCACATGTTCAAAAGTTGACGAGAATGTGAGTTTTTCGTGTTTAAAACAAAATCTGTTTATTTTCGTGACGTCAAGACCTTTTAAATATAAATTGAAGGGGAATGTAGGTGGTTGGTTGGGTGTCTGTAGGATTTTGCTATTTGCTCTTTGGCTATTCCGTTTCTTGATTGTAAGTAGCAGTTGAAAAACGTGTTTAAGGGTTGTTATATCCGAACGAATATAAAAGTTATAGAAGTTAAAAAGCAGTTTTTTTTAAAGATGTAGTACCTCAATTTGGAATTATGTTAAAGAGAATAATTTAATATACATTTATGGTACAAGAAAAAATTATCATTCGCTATTCCATCATCGGAAGTGATATCAAGGTATTTATTAAAAACAATTTTATGTGACGATTGTGTATCAAATCAGGGTGTTGAAACTTGAATTTAGTTTTTTTAATTACGATATTTTATTAGTTAAGATAGTTTTATTTGATGTGACAAGGATTCATTTAATCTGAGGTTTTTGAATTATGATTTTTCAATTGTATTAACGTTAACAGACTTTATAATTTATGATATAGGCCTTAAATTCTGGTAGTTAATCAATTATAAGATGAGGTACTGGGTTTAGGAAAGGATGATCGTGAGCTATTTATCATTGAAATTGATAAAGTGTAAAATATTTATTAGCAGTAAGAGGAGTTATTTTATCCTGGTTGATCCTGCCCTCTCAGGGCACGTCTAGTAGTCAGCATTAACCTAGTTGTTTTTGCTGTTTTGTCTGTATCGTTTTGTCGTGAGAGTGTTCTAGGTGTCTGCTTTCCACCTAGTGGTCTGGATCTCGTGTTGTGTCCTAGTTGTTTTTTTATTTAGCCAACTAGTTCCGGTCTGGAGTGCTTGTCTGATGTTATGTCACACATCTAGTAGTCGGCGTGGTGGAGTTATTTTGCTTTTTAGCACTTTGATTTTGTAGGTATCGGTATAATTTTGTAAAATAGTTTTTGTTTTTGGTGTTGTACATAATTTTCTAATTTTGGAACACGTTTATTAACAGTATGAACCACATGTTAAGTCTTCGATAACCAGCAACATCTTCAAATAAACCTATTGAATGTTCTTTTAAAAAAGCTGTATATTGCTCTCCAGTTAGATTTTCTTTCAAAATAAATAGTCTTATCAGCTGATTGTATTATTACAGCCTACTAGATTCAGCAATAGTTTGTTATTATTTGTATTTTTATAGTAAAACTGATATGTATGAAATATTATTTTTATAAAATATGGACATGTTTGTCAACTTACTGTATTTGATTTAAATCAGATACCAGTTTGGAATTCATATAACAAACCTTTGCGTTTTTGAAAGATTTAATAATACGTTGTTTTCATGCATGAGTCGAGTATGACTTAATTTAAAATATCTCGAAAATGGAAAACTCTCCCGAGATTAACCAAGAGTACCTTTTTGTGGCAAATTGTATGAACAATTATTATGAGTTTTAATTTTTATGAAATATAGGGTGTGCTGTGAAAAAAGTATAGGTCAAAATTGTTTGATAACCTCTTTTATTCAACGCCAATGGATTATTCTATTTTGTCGAAATAAGGTGTAATAATTCGTATTAGTAAACAACTATCGTGTACCTATCTTCAAGTTGAAGTCTTTATTTTAATTGAAAATATTCTTAAAACATGTATTTTTCAATATAACTTCAGCACCCTGTATAATGAAAACGGGTAAGGTTTACAGGAAACTGTTACTTAACTTTTCTTGATAACTCGTCAAGATGTATATATTCCCCAATTTATGGTACTTTATTCTAAAACACATCGATCCTCTAATGACACGCTATAGAAAGCCAACGTGACTAACATGGAAATCTACAACTGGATGATAACCGTCTTTATTTCCAACCAGATGGAACCCCTCTTCCTATGTGTTGGCCGTTCGGCGGTGGTTAAATGAGAGGTTTCCTAATAACTGGATTGTCAGCAGAGTAGAAATTAAGTGACCATCTACATTTCCTGATCTCATCCCGTAGATTTTTTTCTTGTGGGGTTAGATAAAATCTATCGTTTACAAGACTCAACCAATTGATATTCAAGATTTAAAAAATATAGTAATATGGGCGTGTAGAACTATTCGCCGGGGAACGTTTCACAACGTTAGAAAGGAATTTGAAAACAGACTCTACCATTGTATAAAATATAACGGTGAACATTTTGAATAGCACGGTATTTCATGAAACCTAAAGAAATCAGTCATTTAAATTTGTTTCACGCAATAAAAATACCTTTTATTTAATAACTAGAGAAAGGATTAACCAATTTTAATGATCTTTTCACCAAAAGCTAACGTTTTTCACCAACTTTATTACAATGTGGTACAAAATACCATTTAAAATTTTAACGTTGAGTAAGCTGTGAATGTTCTGGTAAAGTGTTATAATTGTACAACCCCTAAACCATGCGTCCCCTTTGACATAATAATCCCCTGAAGCCGCATTTCAATATACTTATTTTTTTTTTTTATATAAGAGGTGGAAACTTTTCAAATGAACACACGTTATATATATATATATATATATATATATATATATATATATATATATATACTTTTAACCAAAAAAGAAAGAGGAAAAAATCAGTGTTTAGCATTTCTGTCGATAGATTCTTAAAAATTCTAATTTATCGTATCAACTTTTTTTTACTTTTAGTTTTTCGGTGCATAGTAGAAATTCGCTGAAATCGTTCTTCAGTGTTAAAAAGTCTTCAAAATTTGCATGTAGTTATAAAATAAATGAAATTGGACACGAATCTTGCACAAAGGGAAATTTTAGTATTGTGTGCAATTTTCATAATTTGTACAATACAAGCTACTTCTACCAATTTTCAGTTTCTAAGAATGTAAGTGAATTAGATTTTGCTTTTTATTTTTTCAGAGAGCAAACACAACATTTAGAGATACGCTTTGACCTGAAAAATTTATTTCTAAAAATAAAAACTAAAGCTCCTAGGAAAAATTGTAGAAAATTGTACTGCACGCAATAGAAATTGTCTAACTTTCTTTTAAATTTTACGAAAATGAAAAATTGAAATGCTTTCACACACCTTGAAAAAAATTTGTAAATTAATTGCAAATACCCTTGCAGCGTTATAGTGAGTAAAATTTCTATACTCAATGTAAAAAAAAATTTAAGCGAAATACAAATTTACAATAAAGTTTCAAAAACTTACGTTTTGCATCAACGGCTTCTGTATTTAACACGAATATGAGAAATCCCACGCTGACAATTGTACCAAAAACAGCGCTTGACCAATTCATCTTGTACTGGAGTTTTCAAACGTTAGCTTGTCAACCGGAAAACTGGATGCCTATGATAAGCAGGTGTTTATAGTGAAAATTCTGTTTGAAGTGAACGAAACCGTGTGGAGTGCGCCCTTTTCATTCAAGTTTACGCCTTGCGCGGGTTGGTTATTCATTTTCCCCCCACTTAATTTTTCTCATAAGCAGTTCCATCTCTACCAAATAAAGCTCTTTATTGAAAAGTAATCAAGAGTATAGTTTCAATGCACTTCTCTAAGTAAATGAACTACCTATTGGCCTAAATCAATAATGTATGAAATGTGGGGAGTACTTGCATTGTAGTTACTCGGTGTTTAAAAAACATTAAAAGTCCACATGTTTGCGAATATATTATTGTTGCACTGTTATAGAAGACACCTGGTTTTGTACTGGTGTATAATGCAATATTTTAGCTACCAGCATTTTAGAAATATTCAACATCTTGAGTAAAAATGTATTTTTAAAGTTTTAGACTTAGTTAAAAAGCATTTTATAATTACATTTAAGCTACTAGCTACATTTCAATGCGTAGCTAAGCTAACACATATAGTTTACGTTAGTTAATGTAGTTAAATTTAAGTTCCCGAATACTAAAGACAGTTATTGGACGAAAATTTTCACCATAAGTGACGTATCCAAGATTTCAATGAAGGGAAACCAAAATTACACCAAAAAAATTATTAATTTTTTTCCTAGCACTTCATAGAAATAGTGATCAGCTTTATGCAGAATATATTGAAAAAGTATTCTGAAAAATAAATACAAGCTTACAGAGAACAAATACTTCAAAGCAGCGGAGATTTATAATTTCACATTTAACCTTCTGCTTTTTGTACAAACGTGTTTAGTAATTTTTCTATTCTTCTAATAAAATGTTCGTAATATCCTCATTAAAGCTAACTCTACTAATCAGCCTTCGTCTATACCATTCCTTAATAAATAAGGTTTTTAAGGTTGATGTAAAAATATGCAATGCGTTACGTGTTAAGTGAATTAACCCGTAATATGCCTTTTTCAAGTACTGGATAGCTAATTTGCATATCTTATATTTAATAAATTTACGGTATTGAGTTTAAAAGTGAAGGAATTCCCGTTATTTCCTAAATCCGGTTCTGGCTATTTTATAAATTACTAGTTACATTGCAATATTAGAATGACCTTAATGTGTATAAATGCGTTAAGATGCCCTTGTGATTTTATCGTTCTCGGGGTATATAATGTGAATAATCGTTATTGAAGTGGCGAAGTTCTTTATTCCACTTGAAGACATCAACCGATTCGAATAAGCTAACCCCGAGAATGACGAAGTGCTGAGACAATTGGGAGTAATTTAACCGAACATAAATTGAAAACTTCAGTGCAGAATTAAAAAAAGCGACTGCGTTTTCGCAGTGTTGTTCTTGATTCTGTCAATTTAGTATTCAAATTATAGTTCCTCATTTATTACCATTTTCTAGGTCAATACTGAGAATTGTAGGCAACAACGCAAACAGCAATTTGAGAAAACCCGATCACAAGAACCTTAAGGGGCGCTCCGTCGCCGGAGGTCGAAATCCATAAGTAATAATCTTTCATATCTCTTAGAAAGAAATTTGTATAATTAAACCGTGAACAGTTAATTATATAAGAGGGAATATGTAGCAATGGCAGCGAACATGAAGTATTTTCTATGATATAGTATTTTTTGTTAGTTATAAAATTTAAGTTAGCTTTTTCTTTTTTATAGTAATAATTAAAATTTACCGATTGCGTTATAAACTACCTATAATAACCTATTATAAGTTATATGTCCGTAAAAATGTAGATGTTATTTTTGCCATCGCGGCGGTTATAAATTCTTGTTTTGTGATGAGATTAAAATTACTATCTAAACTGGAAACAATAACTCTATTACCAAACTAGAATATATTCGTCGTTTAGTAACTAAATAATTTTTTTAAATATTAAAGTAATACGGAAAATGTAATTTTGTCGTATCTAGATGCGTGCTTTTTAAAGCAATAATTAATATTTCAGCTTTAATAACGTAATGGTTTAAAATTGTTTTTTGCGAAGTTTATTTGGATATAAAGCTTTAAAATTTTGCACCTAAAAACGTATTCAAATTTTGTTTGTAACAAGTAGCTTATAAATAATTTATTTTCGTCATTAGTTCTCTGTAAATTAACTTATTTTGAAATAACACGGTATCTATGTTAGTATTGTTTCTAATAAATGACTTTGACTTGTCTGCAATTTGCCTTTGACATATAAAAAAAAAATTTTTATACTAAAATATACTTATCGTTTATGTAAATTTTTGTACGATAAATAATCGTAATTCTTAATACATTTCTAAAATATTTACATTAGAATGATTTTTATTTATCCATTTAAGACACCGACGTTTAATAATCATTCTTTTGATTAGAAAATTTTTTATTTAGTTGGACTTTTGTATTTTTGAATATTTTGTTTATTTCGTTATAGACTTAATCTATCCTTGATAACTTTTATTTGGCGAGGTACTACTAAAAACTTTTAAATTGACTTTTAGAGATTTTTGTAAAATTAAATTTACACCTTTAAAATGAATTTTTAATAAATTTCTAAAATATTTACATTACAGTGATTTCTATTTATCCATTTAAGATGCCGACGTTTAATAATCATTCTTCTAATTAGAAAATTTTTTATTTAATTGAACTTTTGTATTTTTGAATATTTTGTTTATTTAGTACTTTTATTTGGCGAGGTACTAATGAAAACTTGTAAATTGACTTTTAGAGATTTTTTTGAAAATTAAATTTACACCTTTAAAATGAATTATTTACATTTATAAACGAAAGCGGTTTGTTTTGATCTTACTTCACGTAAAAACATCAAAAACACAAAACAAGCGTTAAGTTGCAACTTAAAACGATTCTTACTCTGGAAATAAAGATGCGCCAATTCGTCGTACCATAAGTTGACAAAAACGTTGAAAACTTTCGGATTCTATGGATGATGTTAAGACTATCATATACTTTACCGATACCCCGCTTACAAAAATTGTGTTGTTGCAAATTCGCTCTTGCCAATAATGATCCAACATAATAATTAATATTTTTATCTCTCTTTTCAAATATAACTTGTATTATAAAATATTTTACACTTCATATTGACTTGCTTGGTTTTTTCCTTATCTAACGTTAAAAATCCGTTTTACCTTTGAAGCATAAATAGGTAAAACACTTTGGTTTTTCTAAATTACTTTAGTCTTTTTATAATTTGTTTACAAATTTTTTTCATTCCTATATCTTTGATTTTTCTTCTGTACATTACGCCATTAATCTTTTTATGTTTTTGCCTCCTTAGATATTTAAAGTATCTTCACAGATTTCTCTAATACTTTTTCGGTTACCATTTTCTCTATATCGCCCTACCTTCCATTTATGCTTGCTATACCTTTGGGGTGAATAATGCAATAAACCTTTAGGACTTGTCGGCGCCGATGCTGAGCTGATGCTTTTCACATAATGTAAATATGGTAGTAGACAACCATACCTATGTAGGAAAACCTTAATGTTCGCAGTTGCAAAAACAATAAATTTCTATTTCTTGCGTTTTCATTCTCGAGATTTCATTCGTTATCCTATTGTATCCATCCCCCTCCCGCCCTTGCTTTACTTGCAACCTAGAAATTTTATTGCGTATTTTTTTTTGTCTAACGTATGGGTGAAACGCTGTCGCCTTTTTATACGGTTCACTGCTTCTTTGATATCTAAAGGAATTTATGAGTTAGCTTCTTGGTCTGGTTTCTATCCCCGTGATTGACCCATTTCAGCAAACCGTTTAAGGTACTCCAGAAGTACATCTCTTCCCACAATCTTTTGTAAGGCTACACAATGTCTTACCTTTGAAGTATTCCGCTAAATATTTGACGATTTGTTTATCCTCCAAAAAAGGATCAAGTTGTTCCGCAACACTAAATTTTTTGTGGCATGCAAATCTCTTGCTATGCTAGAATTACTGCTGTATTTGCCATGAGTAAATTGTCTCTGATTTTAAAATTGCTGGTTATTCCCCTAAAAATGTTTTAAAAATTTAACTTGAGAATATTTAAAGGAGTTTAACTCACTTTTAATAAGTCCAAACCAAATTTCCGCACAACCTTTTAACATGGATCTTACTATGTCCAATTTGATTTGCTCACCTCAACTGACCTGTATTAAAGTTTTAACGTTGTTTAAGAATATTTTAGGGTTAATTTTGTTATTCCCATTAAATTTTGAATGTTGTTCCCGCGGAAACCTGGTTGGACTCCATTTTATAGGTTCCCCAACATTAAAATTTCTAACCCAATCTTCTATATTTTCAAACTAATTGCTTGAGTCTGTTTTAAGATTTCCTCTATTTCGTTTACATTTTAATCTAAATTTTTAATTATTCCAATAGTTTGTTTCTCGAGTGCGTCCTGATTCGCCTTTATTTGAATAATTTCCTTTTTCATATCATTCATTTCTCCTACAATCAGTACCATTTTTCCTCTAATTTCAAATTTTATATTTCATATCGTCTTATTAGTATCTTTTAGGCCTGATGTTATCTTATTACTCAATCTTTAAATTTTCTTTCATTCTTTTCACTTTGTTTTAATTTTTGAATATATTTATCAAATTTTTCACTCATTTCTTTCATATGCCTCTCGTCCATTTCTGACATGCCTTTTTGTTTTTCACTCATTTCCATAAAACTTCTTTCATTCTTTTTACTAATTTCTTTCAAATTCTTTTGCATTTCCGTCACACCTTTTTCACTCATCTTCTTTTGTTCTTGCATACTCTTATTTAAATTTAATAAAAAAGTCATCAATTTTTATTCCGGAGTCTCTTCTACACTGTTTTTTTTCACCTTTGGATCTTCCTTTTTTAGTTCTTCCAAATAAACAATTTTCTGAGAACCAACTTTTATCTCATCAGCTCTCAAACCCTCACGAATTTCTTTCATTCTGTCAGTCATACTGGAAACCAATCAGATATATAACACAGAGAAAATTTCACAAAATCCTACGAGACAAGAAGCACTAATTTTCAACAAAGATATTTAGAAACAATCATTCCAATTATAGCAGACGCTACATTCACAAATATCTTTCTTTAACACACATTGTTCAAAAAGATTACTTACATATCAATTTAAAACCTACCAATGCAATTCTACAATTTAAGTCTGAAAAATTATAGCTACTAAAAATTACCATAGAGAGCACATAACCTCCCTCAAGCTTTCTTATGTATGTCACACTATGTACAGATTATTAAAATTAGTTTGATAATTGGAAAAGGAAGCTTTTACCTCCAAAGAAAGAGTTAACCGATCAGATATCACTTTTAGACATCTGTTATAATGGTCAAACTTTATCGAAATTTGATCTCAAAGCATCATTACAATAATCCATTCACTCAAAAATATATATACCTAAAAAATTTTATGCAAACTTAATCAACTTAAACTAATTATATCACAAAATCTCTTTTAAAAGACTAATTAAAGGTATACTTGCGTTTCGAACATCAAGTGCAACAGGTATTCATGTCTTCGTTAAAACAGGTTTTTAATTATAATCTCCACGCCCAGATTACCTCCATTTAGAATACTTTTATCCAAAACTGCATCGGAAAATTCACTGTTTCATTTTATTTTTAAATAAATTTTTATATGTCAAGGTTTTACTTCATCAGTTTCAGAAAATACTTTATTTTAAATATTGAAATATCGAGGTGTCCTTGCACCACAATTTAATTTATAACTTTCCCTGGAGCCGACAATTAGTAATTTCACCGATTAAGTAACTGTGAATAAAATGCCTTTATAAACAGACAATTCGTAACGCTTCACTAACTATTGGTGAACGAATCAATCACCCTAATTATTTACAGGTTTTTATATCGGAAAGGTTTCTACGTCATTAGTCCTTGAATTTCTACACTTATCTAGGTGATATGACTCATCGGTATAATGTAATAGTAACTGTAATTTCATTCTTTTAAACATGTTTCGTATTTTAATTAACTGTTATTGTAAATTATGAGACCGTAAAATTGGACCATCGTCTTTAATTGGTTTACAGAAATTAATGTGAAATATTCATTCGTTATCCCTTTAGTTACAATTTATGGCCATTATAAACGTGTCATCTTATTTGACTTATACTCATTACCTGTCTTATCGCCTTCTACTAATTGGGCCGTTAATTCATATTGCTTGCTACAGTCATTTGCGACTTATGGGTTTATTTGTAATCTAAGTTTTATGCTACCAAGTGAAGTTTATTTTCTCGGCTATGGGGAGGTTTTATTTACATGTATTCAATGACCTCTTATGACTTCATTATGTGTATAGTAATAAATTCATATTTATTTGATTTTGAAGCTTTATTAAGAAAACGACATGTTTCTGCCATGAAATTTTACGGTTATAATTGGTTTGTTTTTACCATTTTTGTTGTTTAAAATATAAAACAATTTACAACCGTGGGTTGAGTTCCGATATGTATCTAACAGAGATAAAACGATTGTATTTGTGGTTTTAAGTTTATGATTTGAATAAATATACTGAGATTACTACAATGTTGTGTTTTCGAACACTATTATGCATGAAATTAAAATTATGCAAGGAGCTTGAATAACAAGTTTGTTTATTCAAAGATAATTCCTCCTTACCCCAATTAATTTTTATATCTAGCGTAATGCAACTCATTACAAATAGTATAAAACATGTGCTTCCTTCCTATGCCATTCAGTATTCAACGGTAGTGGAGATAATTAACACGAACTCTTCTAAAGCGTTTACTACTTTCCTCCGCTTTCCTCTTCACCGCCGTTAGTTTATAGTAATGACGATGGAGAGGGTTGAAAATAGATTACGAAAAAACCGCAAAGAAAACCGAATAAACGTATAAGGTCATAAAGCTAATTTTAAATCATTTTACTAATAAATGTTTAAGACATGTCTTCTTGTTCATTATTTGTAAATTCGTCGTGACCGATATGTCGCCCAATATGTTGAAGGGCATGTTGGATGTCATATTTGCCATAGTAGATTAGCCTAAAATACCTCGTCGCTTCCCATAGCCATGAGTCACGGCCAATGGCCATCGACCGCAACGAATGCCCAGGACGTGCACCCAGTTGGTCATATCGATGTCAATCTTGTCACTTTGATGCGCTTGATGATTTCTTTTGAACTAGATTAGTAGGTTCACTTTTGTTGGGTACGGGGGTTATTTTTCAAGTTGGGTTAACTAAGTATTGGTGTTTTTTAGTTAAGTTAGATGGGTTTCTTCGAGATTTGGCTTTGTCTGAGAGGGATAATATTGATAGGAGGTCGCGGCGCTGATTTAACCCACAAGTAATTTTTAAAGAGATTTTACAAAACCCAGTTTATTGAGATTTTCGATGTAAGAGAAGTGCTTACAAAAAAAAGAAAGCAACTTAACTCCTTTTAAAGGATTAGATTGAATACGTATGATTGCAGAAAAGTATTTTGTAACATATAAAATTATTGTATTACAACATATAGCGACAACTCAGTTTCGAAGACATCAGGTTTATGCTTTTTTCGGAGTGTGTGGGAAACATGGAGCATGCAAGAAGTAAAAGAGAGTTTAAATATTACTAAGTGTCATAAACCGTAGCGAATAGATAAAAGAACTGAACTTGCTATTACTGAAATTAAGGAAGAGAGCACGATAACAAATCTCGTTACATTTTGTAGTACAATAATCAGGGCATACTATACACACCTCACTGATGTGCAAAAAGCCATTACTAGAGGAATATGTGAATTTAAATTATACAATAAGAATTAAATTGGATAAGTTAAGATTTCCGCACAAATATAAAAAAATGATTGCTTTTGTATGTAAAAATATCTTATATATATTTTATAAATAAAGGTTACTAATTACATATTGCTTAATAATTGCAACAACTTAGCAGAAATCTTAACTTTAATAGGAAAACAATAAGATGCACACTCAACTAGAGATATACTTAGATATGCAATTTTAGAAAGTAGACGAAACCACACTAAGATTTGGTGCTCACGTATTTTAGGACAATCGGTTGCGATTTGCGCTGTAGAAAACGGTAAACACTGGGTTTCTCGTGCCTTAAAAGTACAGTTGCGTCTACCGGTTTAAGGAGAGAACATTAAAAATCTTGGATGACAATTGTTCGTGGGAGCGTCGAAACGAAACAAACAGCCACTTCACAACCGGCCTTCATCGAATGCGGGCGTGCTTGTGTAGAGTTGGGAGAGTTGACGAAGTGATCCATCTTCCTTTTAATACTTATCCCGTTACAGATAAAACAATACTGGCGCTTTGTCTACAAAGGACGACAATCAAACTACGAACACTTGGAGAACTCCTGAGAGACAAGACGAACCGGGTCCATAATTTTTACGCGGTAAGTTTTTATATTATATATACGCAAATAGTGCTACAAAGTATGGCAAAGGACCCTTTTATTTAACGGTATAAGGCTTGCTCTACTCAAATTTCTGGCGCTAATATTAAAAATTCACACGACTTCTAAGGGACCAATGCTAGTATATAAATCCCAACCTTGCATTTACAGACCGGAAAGGTTAAGAAATGATTTAAGACTGCTCTACAGTTGAAAACTCCATAGGAAATCTACACTAAATTAAAAGCTAGCTTTAGTGCTAAAATAAATAGGTGGCTTTACGCATTAGCAAAAATTAAGAAGTAACTTTTAAGCTCCTCCCAGGGTTTTATATTTAGAGAAAGTTGAATTGAAAATTTTAGTTTTTGAGAAATGGTATGTCCAGGGTCGGAAATTCGGTGTGGGTCCTTCTGTTAGGGGGCGAAGATTGAACCTATGATACAAATTCAGTCAATAATAGAATTCTCAAAAGAATAATTATACTGAATCGAAACATGATTGGTTTGAAGCGAGACACGCCGAGAAGAGACGAGAGACGACGAGAAGAGGGGCTGCTCTAGGACCAGTGAAATCTTCTACTAGTACTTTTTTATATTAGACCTGCTAATGCCTACATACAGAAAAAAAACAAATTAAACTAGACAACTGCAAATCTCGCGCTTTATAATTTCATCAAATTGAGCGTAGTTTGAATATCATCGAACTTCGGCGAATTTTTCATTTCATACTACCTATTTTTGTTTTGTTTACTATATCCTTTTTTGCTTAATAATTCGTTATTGTACTAAATTTTTCAAAAGTTTTTTTGCGATAATTCTATTGAGATGTAAGGAATTCATCCCCAGGTTTATTCCAACACTTACTCACATGAACATAATTTAACTAAAGCTATTCAATAGCTAGTATGAACTTGGCCTCATTGTTAGCTCAAAGCACAAATGATGTATTGATTAACCATCGTTTGTGTAAAGCATTATTAACTAACTACTGTAGCTTCATCTTAGTGTAAATAATTGTCTCCGCTTTTTAATATAAAAATAGCTTTGTATAGTTTAGCACAGTGAGCCTTCAATCTGTTTAGGTCTTGGGTTTTTTACACGATACCGTCAGCTAGTTCTTTGAGGGTGAATAGTGAATTAACATTATACTAGCCGAAACTATCAGGTTATATTTTTCTACATTACCGGTTAGATATATTTGCCGAAAATCGTTCTGTTATTATATAAAGTTGGTTTGAAGACTTCATCTTAATATGAGTGCAAAAGCTTACTTAAAGTCGTTAAAAGGTTCTGTATAATCAACTCAATTATTCTTTTCAAATAGATGAAGAAACGCCTACAATAAAACATTTTTGTATGCGACTGCAGACATCCGTTACGGCAAGAGCTTTCCTCACTTTCGATCAAAGCTATCTATAAAGTAATTTACTAATGTCATTTATCATCTTCAGGCATATTCAATGTTCCAAAATGTGCAACCGTTTCGAGCAATTTCAAAAAAAATGTTGAGGTTGAATCATCAATTAAAATGATTGAGATAATAAAAAAATAGCGAGTTGAAATTTGAAAAAACACTTCCGTCTTTGTCGTTAAAAGTATCGAGTTAAAGTGTAGTCATTCTTCTGGCTGTATTAGAAGAACGATTATCCTCCAGAAGGTTCCTACGAAGCTACATTTTCTATAAATGAATCATTACCTACAGCTTTTAACATTGAGGCTGTTATGTTTTGAATTTTCTTTCACTTTTGAAGGAGATTTTTGATATTATTAAGCTTCATAACGTATTCCATATATTTTATTTTAGATTGGAAAAATATGCTTGTTCTTTGTTTAGACGTGGATCGTATTCTCTTAGTCTGTTGGGACGCAACTGAAGGTTTAGCTGTCATTCTTCCAATGATAAACCGACAACCATGAGAGCAAACTAGGACTCCGACATTGTAAACCCCTTCAGCATTTAAGAAGTAATTTCATTAAGTTCTAACAGCGTTGCTTTCATGTCAAATTTTAGTCTTTTATAAGATATTTGCTCAAAAAGATTGTCCAAAGCGTACCAAAAACTTTTCAAAAATTATGGCATTCTCTAAAAAGATTCCGGAGTTGAAATAATGCTACATTCAGATATCCGGGAGCAGACTACTTCAGAGAATGTGATCGGCAAGCTCAATAAGACAAATCCGAAACATCTTGCTAGTGGGCGGGGTGTTAAAAGCATGAAGCAAATAAACTAACTAAAGAATTTGAAAATTGAAATGGATAGATTAGCATAAGATATAGTAGATATTAGCAAAGTTCTGTGGTCAGAGCGGGGGGGGATTTTTTGAGCGGAAGGTTTAATGTAATTCATACAGGATCAGAGGAAGAAAATTCGGATGTAGGGATAGTTATGCGGAAAACAATAGGACACTGTGTAGAAAACGACTTACAAAAGAACGAAAGAGTACTCATGGTTAGATTCGAAACTAAACCAAGAAATACTGTAATAATACAAGTTAAATGTCAACCTCTAGCTACAGTGATGAAGAAGTAGAGGCTATCTACAAGGATTCTGAAGACATACTAAGATGCGTAAAAGTTGTAAAAAGACAAGAAAGCTTAATAATTACCGGAAATTTTTAATGCAGTAGTAAGTGAGGATGGGAAATAGCGGTACTAGGTTTATTTGGTTTAAGCACAAGAAACCTCAGAGGAAATAGGTTGGTAAGATTTTGCGACATAACACGGTTTCCTAACACAAAAAAAACATTCACACCGTTAGCCGCAGGAGTAACCGTATTTTACCACGACTGGACTCTGGTCGGTGAGGGGGAGTGGGAATTTGCACCAAGATACAAATAACCTAAGGTCGACACGGTGAGCAAGAGTCTTGGAGAGCGCCACTTAAATCAGAACTGCACGCCTCCCGCGAAATCAATCTAGAAAATTTCTCACGCAATCTGTAGATGCTTAAAGGACATAAAACTCGACAACAAGGAAATACAAGTAACATTTAATCGTTTACTGACACAACTTATGGTTTCTAATATTCATAGGATTGAACATAAACATCAATTTTACATCATAACAAAGCTTAAATGCAAGCGATTGGGTTAATGAAACCAACGTACTTTTCAATATGTACCTTACACTTATTAGAAATTAAATGGCTGCAGTATATTTTCATTAGGTTCACTTTGTATAAATTTAAAATCAGTCGAACGCTCGTGCGCACGATTATGCAGATAAAAATACCTATCAAACGAATGCGTACAATAATTCGTTGGTTAAATTAATTCCGACGCACAACTGTTACAAAAATGATATTAAAATAAATTACAATATCACTTATAATGTGAGATGGCTCTATAATGTTATCTGCAGGTGGAAAGCTAGCATGGATACCAGATTAGCGGTAAGTACAATCAAAATATAATATGAAAAGATCTTACCAGAACAGGTCCAGAGCGCGGATATCATATCTTGCAGGTACGCCTGAGTTTGTTTCAATAAAATACGTACATAATGTACCAGACTGAAATACCAAGCACTACAAGACTGCAAACTACAAAGCTGTAAAACTGCAAACTGCAAACTGCAACCTACAGCTGTAAAACTGCAACCCTAAAATGTTATAATTAGATGTGAACACACCTGCTATTTACTTTACCGTTTTGCGGTTCCTTTACAAAACGGGCTTAAGTCATAAGAACAAAACTCGACGTTATCAACGAATTTTCAGATGTGTGTCCTACAAAGATAACAATTGTATGAAGTTTATGTGCATAAAAATTATAAATAACCTTACCTCGAACTTCTATAAAATTCTCAAAAGAGCAGATCAAATATAAAATTTTCACTAATAATTCGCTCTTAAATAACGGATCATCAATTCCCCAAAATTAAAATAATAAGGGCGGAACTACAAATTAGTTCACAATAAGATGCACGTTACCAAACATCGAGGATCAAATTCAGAATAGAACCAATAATCACAACTCGTATTGAAGTGATAAGGATTAGTTTTATGCACGTTATCAACATACAAAATTAAAACTTGAATTTATAAACGAAACTTGATAAATTACAATAAGGAAATAAACCATAGGCGTCGTATTTGGAAACAAAGTACGTATAAAAATTGGGAAACGCGTTATGTAAAATTGAACCGTAACAGACAAAAGCAATTTTTCAAAGAGTTTTAACCGTGGAAAACTTTCTGAAATGTAAACGTAGATTTACTCCATCGTACCAAAAAATATTTTCGTTTTAATGTATGTAGTAATAGAATCTACAAGAACTAAATTTAAATTATGAGTACAACAGTGCACATATATTGCTTCTGGTACAAGTTGCTTTATTCTTTTTTGAAACCTGCAAATCCAGGCAGAGTCTCTAAATCTGTATTTAATGCTAGTATTGGATAAGATTATTTCGTTATCGTTACTCTAAAAAGAAACGTTTATCCATCCAACGCATAAACAAGTGCTCTTTATTGTTAGCGCTCTAAAAGTACGAAAAGCAAAAAATATTAATAGAATATAATAACACAAAGAATTACTTTTAATCGATTCATAGACAGACCACTGCTTGATTTCTACGAGTAGAGAGTATATGTATGTTCTGGCACACTTCGATCCTCATTTGATCAATTCCCCCACCCTGCCTACTAGTTGGCGGTTGATAAGGGGGCGTGCCTTGTATATTCTGACGTTCTTCATGACACTTTTGGCACACTTCGTTTCTCACTGGATTGACCCCAGGCCCCCTCCCCTCCCCCCCTGCCTACTAGTTGACGATTGTTGAGGAGGAGGGGGGCTTATGACAATCCTCATGACTAATTTGAATTCTTCATTACGTTTATTAGTCTTTCCCTCTAGCATACTTCGATCCTCACTTGATCGATTCCCCACCTTGTTCCTAGCACATTTCAATCCTCACTTGATTGATCCCCCCACCCTGCTCCTTCTAGCACACTTTGATCCTCACTCGATTGATCCCCCCACCCTGCCTACTAGTTGGCGGTTGTTGAAGGGACTTTTGACGATCCTCATGACTCATTTGAATTCTTCATTAAGTTTATTAGCCCTGTAGGTACCGCATTCGGCATTTTGCAGACTAAAAAAGAATTTTAGCGATCCTCATGACTCATTTAAATTTTTCATTACGTTTATTAGCCTTGCGGGTGCCCCATTCGGCATTTCGCGATTTAAAAAGAATTTTTTAAAAATTTCAAATCGAGTTAACATATGCCAGGGGTTATTAAAAATTAACTCAAAATTACATAACATAGGTATGGGGAAAAAATTATTAGCATCGTAGTAGACCAAATATCATGACAATAAGTAAACCCAGTTTTTAACAATAGCATCATGGATGTAAAGCTACTGGAAAAATGAATTGGGGTTCAAACTGGTGGTCGGCCATCTTAATACGACAGGTACCACAATTTGGGAGTGTATCGGCATTGGATGATTCTTAGCCCTGCTTACAAACTAGGTTGTCTTTTGCTAAATGTTAGGTATATACAGTATAGAGAAAGCGCTGCCTGGTGGCTATAAAGAACTGTCGTACCCCCCAGACTTTATATTGCAATATGCTGTAGCATACTAAATTCCTCAAAAGGTAAATAGTATGTCTGCTCTACCTTATAGGCGGCAAAGCCTCGATAGATTACGAGGGGTTCCTGTTTGACGCTTAAGCCCAGAGTAAAAAGTATGTTAAATGGCTTTGAGAGAAAAAGGTCCCTCTAAAGAGATCTTCCAGCCAGCTAAGCTTCTTCAACTTAGGGCAGAGCTATGAGCTAGGGTCGTAGAATGGTATACCATACAACAAAAGAAATTTTATTGGACGCCACCGTATCTTAATGACTATTATAATACTAAACTATCCGAAGACCAGATACGGAAATCTTCGAAAGAAAAAAAACTTAAGATGAGCAACGTATAAAAAAAATACTTACTTTTGACTCTGCTATCTGGAATGGGAACGACGATCTCGTACTATCTAAAAATTTAACCACATCTAAACATTTTTAGACTAGGGCTACATTCGAGCCTAGTCACTTTATCACAAAAAAATAGATTATAAATAGATCAACTAGTCAAAATTATATTTCAAAAAAAAAACTTTTAAATTCAACATTAATTATATCTTTCTTCAATACCAAAATTGCATGTGTGATTGTTTGCTTCTATAGGACAATTACTGCTGACTTCAAAGAAAGAAAGCTTTACGACAACTTATTATTGTTTCTATTAATTTAAAAAAATATATATGTACATTGTTTATATAAAGTTATCTGTACGGAGACTTTCAAAACAGTTTCTTTATTACGATTTAACATTATTCTCGGAATATTTATGGGACATTTTTTGATTGCATACTTTACATTAATTCTCTATAAGAAATATATGATTTTCATTTTTATGTTGCAATTAAATCATGATACTTGAATAGGATCCTGTTCAGTTTACAAAAATCAAATTAAATGCTCAAAAATTTTTTGTAGATTATAGAACTATATTTTTAATAGATATCTTTAATGGAATCAAAGGTCAAAAAATATTTATTGTCGGCATTAAGCTGTACTTCCGGTGTACTGTCAAAATATGTTATACACTATAATTTGGCAAACAATTCTTTTCGTATCACATGTTTAGTTATGCAAAACTTTTTAATATAACTTTGTAACTTCAAACTTATCTTATAGAAATACCTTGAAAATAATGAGGTCCTTTATGCATTATTCAAATACTAAATTTTGAACTAAATTTTACGTGTATCAGTTTGAATGATCATCAAATCTTCACAAAAATTTCGAGTATTAACTTTAAATAAACATATATAGAATCTTCGAAAATTATTTGTACATCTTAAATGAATGTTCCTTGAAAAGAATATAGGTATGAAATGGAGGATGACTCACCGCTGGATATCTGCGTGGCGGCCGGATTTTTCCTTTTTTTTAAAAACATCTGCGTTCTTACTCTTGTAATTGTGCTCAGCTGACACAGGTGTCCGGACTTGACCTCTATACTAACCAACCATTTGTGGGGATTTCCACTCTTTTGCCTAGCAACAATTGAAACTGCATCTAAAGCTCAACGAATTTCCAAAAAAATCTAATACGTGTCTTTACTTTACTTCAGTCTCGTACTTGCCATACGGTAAACAATTGTTTAGTATAATACATAATTTCTATTACTTTAATACTTGAAATTTGAAACTAGAAACTCCAAAACTTTAAAAAGGTTAAAACTGTGGAACATTAAAAACTTGGAACGTTAAATACTTTGGAACTTTAAAAACTTTTAAACTTTAAAAACTTGCGCTGAAACGTAACGGGAAAAATGAATTTAAAGGTAAGTTTGTAAATTATTTACCTACCGTAGAAATGTATTTACAACTATCTTAGGTCGGTGCTACAACTAAGAATGAATACATGGTATCCGTTGACACCACCTTACTTTCCTCTGGGACGGCATGTTTTAACAAAAAACTTGCAGATAGCACTTGTATTCGGATTACATCCTGATATCAAAATGGAGCTTGACCACGAGACAATGTTAATTATTGAAGCATGCGCCGGGAAAAGGAATATTGTATCAAGATACAAACAAATAGAAGAGCACTTAAAGTTTGCTTTGACTATTCTAATGTAGATGGGGCACTATGTATGAATTCGTAATATATAGTATCTATAGAAATTTAATATTTAATGAATAGGTGTATTGAACAAAAGCGTATATTTAAATAGCAGAAAATCGTATTTGTTACAATGCTATTGTGATTAACTGCAATAAGTTACTTAGTAATGTGACGATTTGGGCATATATGGAACAGTTTGAGCATAGGTTAGAGTAGCATTGGGTGCGATGGGCGCCATGAGCCTATATTGTATAAGACCCAAAAGCATATCAATGCCTATTTATCATGCAGATAATACTAATTTTTTCTGTTTTTGGTGGTGTGGCAAATTTCCCAGACGTAACTGCACTCCATCCCTCTAGAAGTATCCCACTGAGGCGACGTTTTATTAGCGACCTGTGCGCATGCTCTCTAATTTACCTATTTCCGATCATCTGGCTATTTATAAGAAGTCTCAGCCAATTTTCCTCTTCCGCGATTGCGAAAACATTTGTCTGCACGTTTTAAACTGAGTAATAAACATCGTTTTATTCTGCAGATCACATTGGAATCCTATGACGATGTTATATTGGTTGCCCCTGAGCATGCGCTCTAATTTATTTGTTTACGATCATCTGACTCAGCCCATTTTCCTCTTCCGCGATTGCGAAAACATTCGTCTGCATGTTTTAAGCTGAGTAATAAACATCGTTTTATTGAGCACATTGGAATCCTAGGACGATGTTATATTGGTTGTCTGTGAGCATGCGCTCTAATTTTATCTGTTTACGATCATCTCGCTATTTATAAGAGGTCTCATCCTATTTTCCTCAGTTATGACTCTACTACGACTGCAAAACATCGTGGTTTACGTGTTTTAAACTGAGTAATTAACATCGTTTTATTGTGCAGATTACATTGGAATCCTGAGGCGATGTTATAACGGTTGCCTGTGATCATGCGCTTTAATTTACCTGTTTGCGATTATCTGGCTATTTATAAGGGGTCTTAGCCCATTTTCTTCAGTTATGTTTTTCCAGGATTGCAACACATCGTGGTTTACGTGTTTAAAAACTGATTAATAAACATTGTTTTATTGTGCAGATTATAATGGAATCCATCAGAGTATTAGCCTGCGATGTGTGCCAGAAAAACTTCTCGATCTAGAGCAACCTCAACCGCCACAAAAAAGAGGTCCATAATATTGTTAGACCACCATGTCAGGTTATAGCCCCAGTTCCACCGACTAAATTATCAGCGCCAACACCATTTGTGTGCGACATTTGCGGTTTGGGGTTCGGGCGTCGAGCTAATTTAACCTGGCATCAGCATGCCCTCCACGGAGATACTGTCTCTTCTACATCGATGTCAGTCAAACGTGGAGCATCACCACCGCGTGATGCACCCGCCCAAAAACGCCAGCGACATGACATACGATATTGTGACGATTGCAATATGGACGTTCCTTTACGCCAGTTTCTTGGACATTTACGCAGTGCCGCGTATAAAACCAAATCTGGAGACCCTAAACAAGAAGCGATACAAGTGTTATCGTCTGCCTTCCGGTCCCGGATCGCAGCCTACCGCATGAATAATCTGTTGGGTTGTAGAGACATTGGAGACTTTTTACTTGAACAAAAGCAGCATTTTGTATAGCTGATTCGGGACACTTTAGAAGCGCACACGACCCTTAACATTAATGTGGAAGTGTTTGGTATATACACAGATGGCACTGGGTGATACCGAAACAACTAAATCTTTCAACACCAGGAATCAAATTATAACCCGATCGAGCGACTTGGACAAAGTGTATACGGCGTTTTCTCGAGAGATGCTCGATAAGTCCCAAGAATTTGAACATTACCAGTCCAGTTGGGCCTTACAACGTGTCCCGCATTTTGAACTAAACATCAATAAATATCAGCCACAGACAATAAATATAAGATCCCACTTGTAAACAAGAAAGTGCCCGGAAAGTTCAAGTATGAGTTTGGTGGTGAGCTAGTGTTACGTCACCATCGAACAATTCGGTATTTTGTGACAATAAATACCGTCAGTGCGTGCATCCTACAGTTGTCAGTGAAACATTATATACCGGCAGTGAGTGCGTGAAGTGACAGTCGTACTCGAGCCTTTACAGAAGCAAGTCGCATTCGAACCCGTGCAGAAGCCGGTTGTATTTAGAGCTTTGAAAGCGAGACCGACACCATTCGTGCGTGTTACTGGTTCTCCGTAAAAAGCTTTTGTGCGTGAACGTTTCATTTGCCCACAGCGGCACAGGATAAAAGGTATTTATACTTTTTTATTAAGTAGTTTGGTGTAGTTGTAGTTATTACATAACCGCTCCACTGCTATCGTTATTGCTTGCAAAAAGCAATTGGTCCTTCCCTATAATAGCATATCTTTATCAATATATATCATCTCCTTAATCCCTCCATCAATCATTGGTCCTAAAGTCGATCCGAATTCACCAGTCTATGGTATACGCATGTCCTAAATTAAATATTATTTTGCATTCCAGCGAGCTTTTTAAATAATTAATGATGTAGTTTTAAATTTGTGTTCAAGCTCCATATTTAGCGGGTTAAAATATGTATAATATTAGCTACATACTTTCGTTAGACTAAATTAAGTGATTTCGCCGTAATTGAAACCAGCAAGCGTTTTAATTACAAACAAATCCATAACATAAAATTTGTTAGTTTTCAGTTAAATTTATTTTAGCGGTATAAAGCACAGCAACCTGAAAATTATAGTCGCCTTATACTTCTTAAACAAGAAAGGTAAAGGGATTTGATTTGCATTTAAAAGCCATTGCACGTTTTTGTATTACACACAAATCTGCTCGGTTTGTAAACCTAAAATATTGAACACATTTGCAGGGTAATAAAGTTGCAGAAGCTGCATCTTTCGGCAAATATGTTAAGCCACATGTTTTAAACTTTCCTGTGATCTTTTGATGGTAAAAGCCGCTCGGGTTGTTAAGCGGTACATCTTATCTAAACACTTTGTTTGACGAACCGTTAGTCATAAAACCCGATTTATTGGTTTATACGCTGTCTTACCTTTTCGTGCTTTGAACAAACTCATAATATTTTAATATTTCTCAGTGTACATCTTGAGCGGTACCGTTTTACAACATTTTATTGTAGGCCTTTTACAATAACAGTCACTATGGCTCCGAAGAAGGCACATGTGGTAGAACTAGAATTACTGAAAACACGTATTATAGAAATGTTTGAGCTTTGTAAGACTATACAAAGTGACCCAAGTTTAAAAACGTTGTTCCTTATTCAAACAAGGGGAATAACTGACCTTTATACAAATTTCAGCAAAATTTTAATTGCAGTCTTAGCTTCATGTGACGAGGTAGAATCATCAACTTACAACGCTGTACGGAAAGAAGTAGATTCCGCTTATTTTTGCATACTGCTGCATCTCGAAACGATGCAAGAAATGAAAGCACCACAAATCATCGAAAATGCTCCAAGCAGCACGGTATCAAAATTGGTACCGTTAAAGCTCCAAAGTTTTAATAATGAGGTAACTGAGTTCACATCCTTTATCGATTTATTTGACAGTCTGGTCTATAATAACGCGTCACTCACCAATATCGAAAAATTAAATCACCTTATTAATTGTTGTAGCGGGGAGTCTTTAAGAATCGTTAAATCTGTACCCATTTCGGGGGATAATTTTATTATTTCCTATAACGCCTTGCGTGAGCGATTTAGCAACCCGCGTTTATTGGCAACTTTGCATTGGAAAGCAATGAAAGACTTTCCACCTTTAAAATCAGAAGACCCTAAGAAACTTAGGGCACTTATTGATTGTTTTTCAGAGAACCTTGCTGTTCTAACTAACTTAAAGTTTCCCACTGAACATTGGAACTTTATTCTAGTCGATTTGCTTTTAGAAAAACTCGATCCGTTCACTAGAAAACGCTTCGAACTCCAATCGGATCCGAAGCAAATACCTAATTTCGAGGATTTGAGATATTTTTTAACTCAACAATGTGCAGCGTTGGAAACCTTTTCTTCAACTGCACCTGTTTCCTATTCGACGACTGTCCACACATCTCACACATCAGTGCCTAAGAAATCCTCAGCGTTTCAGTTTAAACCAAGAGTTTCTTCTAACGTAGTCTCACTGGACACACCAAGTAGCTCCAGTGACTCAAAGAATTCATTTTCGCACCATTGTCCTTCTTGCAAGGGCAATCACTTAATTTACAGATGTCAATCGTTTCTAAAGAAAACTCCGACAGAACGTTTCGACATTGTCAAACGCTTACGCCTTTGTTTAAATTGCTTACGAACAGACCATGCGTCCATGCAATGCAAATCTTATAATTCCTGTCGAACTTGCGCCAAGCCGCATCATACCTTGCTACATTTTGAATCGCAACCTGCTTCTAGCCGTTCAGCGGAACCGACCACTACACCTATGCATAAAAATGCCAATAGGACGCAGTCAGCCTCTCCTATTCCGGCAAATGTTTTGTCTTCACAGACGAATTCAAATCTTGGGGTTACTGTCTTACTCTCCACTGCTGTTGTGGAAGTTCAAGATCGTTCTGGTAGATACAAACCGATCAGGGTACTCTTAGACCCTGGCTCTCAAGCTAGCTTTATTCGAGACGATTGCGTGAGCAAACTTTGGCTTCCACGCATACGTTCTCAAGTTCCGATTTATGGACTTGGGCAGACAACTTCAGCAGTCAATAGGGGTGCCGTCAGCTGCACCATTCGCTCTATGTTAGACTCTGAAAAATCTCTAGAAGTAACAACTTTTGTGCTTTCGTCAATATCTGGCAAATTACCTAGCGTTGAAGTTCCTAATAATTGGGAACACTTATGCGGAAATAGAAGAGTTGCCATCCAAGCCTTATACTTCTCCAGAAGAAGAAAAGGCAGATTTGATTTTTGAAACCACGTTTTCTCGTGACCCTAGCGGTCGTTTTATTGTTGCGTTACCGTTCAACGATACTTTGCCCGTTTTTGATAATTGCTTTGAGATGGCTAAAAAAAGACTATTCTCGTTGGAGCGCAAATTGCATGCTCAACCGGAGCTACGCGCCCAATACAACAATTTCATGCAGGACTATCTTGATGCGGGTCATATGGCATTACTCGATTCTCCGCCCGTTGGGAACGATAATTATTTTTTACCCCATCACCCTGTGTTTAAAGAAGAAGGTCATACTTCTAAAATTCGTGTGGTTTTGACGCCTCTGCAAAGGCTAAAACAACGTGTCACTTAATGACACTCAATTGGCCGGACCTAGTCTCCAAAACGACATTTCGTCAATCTTACTGAAATTTCGTACTCATCGTTTCGTTTTTACTTGTGATGTTCGCCAAATGTATCGACAAATTTTGGTTACCGAAGAACATCGAAAGTTTCAGTTAATTGTTTGGCGGTTCTCCGCAGAAGAACCCATTCAGACTTATCAGCTTAATACAGTGACCTATGGTATTAAGTCATCGCTTTATCTAGCATTAAAAACTCCTCAGCAATTAGCCACTGACGAAGGCAAAAGGTTTCCGTTAGCCGCTGAGGCTATACGGTCAAATCTATATATTGACGATTTCGTCGCCGGTGGAGATTCTATACAATCGGCCCGCGAAATTAAAGATCAACTCATCCGACTTTTACATTTGGCTGGTTTTGAACTTCGAAAATGGAGTTCTAATTCAGTTTCTATTTTGGAAGGCATTCCGTCAGATTTTTGCCAATATACTTCTCTCGATTTCGATTCTGACGAATCAATAAAAATATTAGGTCTACAATGGTCACCTACAGAAGATATTTTCTCATTTCGGGTTAAACCATTAAACCCAATATGTACAAAGCGCAACATACTTTCACAAGTTGCCAGAATATACGATCCATTAGGATTTTTAGCCCCACTAACACTTTTTGCAAAACGCCTAATCCAGCATCTGTGGATGTTAGGTTTAAATTGGGATGACATCCCACCAGCAGACATTTCGTCTCAATGGCAGCAGTATCAAGAAGAGTTGCCGTTATTATCGTCATTAAAGTTACCACGTTGTTTACCCCCTTCGGATCCTTTTACTTGTCATTTGCATGGGTTTTGCGATGCTAGCGAGGTAGGGTATGCAGCGGTAGTGTATTTCCAGTTCATAAATCAAACTACTGGAGAAATAACTGTACAATTTGTAACCGCTAAAACAAAAGTAGCTCCAATTAAGCGCATTTCAATTCCACGTTTGGAATTATGTGCCGCCGTTTTATTAACCGATTTACTTTCTTTTACCATTCGTTCTTATCAAGGCTTGATTGACATCTCCGATGTTTCAGCGTGGAGTGATTCTACGGTCGCTCTCACTTGGATACGTTCTCCACCTTTTCGTTGGAAAACTTTTGTGGCAAACCGTGTTAGCCACATTCAAGAGATCATTGCACCTAGCCGATGGTTTTATATTAAATCTTCGCATAATCCGGCTGATCCTGCATCTCGGGGATTAATGCCAAGCGCGGTTATTTCATGTTCGCTATGGTGGGCGGGGCCTGAATGGCTTCACTACCCTAGTGACTCGTGGCCGCCTCAACCAACATTGTCAACCTCAATTGCTGAGGTAACTACGGAAAAGAAGATCCTAACATTTGTCGCTCAAACAGATCCAAACGTCATTGACATTTTACTAAGTCGTTTTTCATCGTTATATAAAATCCAAGGCATCGTGGCTTACATTTATAGATTTTCTAAACCCATGGCTCAACGTCATACGGGTCCCTTAACAGACATTGAATTACACAATGCTCTCATGATTATCGTTCGGCATGTACAAAATGTTACATTTTCAAAGGAAATAGCTTCGATCAAGACAAACCGTAAATTACCTAAAAGCTTGCGAAAACTTTCTCCATTTGTTGATCCACAAAACATCTTAAGAGTAGGTGGGCGCTTGACACATTCTTCGCTTTCCTATTCCGAAAAGTTTCCTGCGTTATTGCCTCAGCGGCACCGATTAACCGAACTTATCATTCTGTCAACTCATGAAAGGTATTGCCATCCTGGTGTTAATACCACAGCGTATCTTATCCAACAGAATTTCTGGATCCTTTCTATTAAAAATTCAATCCGAAGTTATTTATCATCATGTCATAGATGTTTTCGTACCAAACCGGTCCTGGTAACTCCTCCTATGGGAGACCTACCGGCAGCACGTATTACCCAAATCAAACCGTTCAGTATTGTTGGTGTTGATTTTGCTGGCCCTCTTTTAATAAAGGCTAACCGCCTGCGAGGCTCTAAAACTCTTAAGGCCTATAGTTGTATTTTTGTTTGTTTTGCCACTAAGGCAGCACATATTGAACTTGTTTCGGATTTGTCGGCAGACGCGTTTCTTGCCGCTTTGCGACGATTTATAGCACGGCGAGGACGCTGTTCTCAAATATTTAGTGATTGCGGTACTAATTTTGTAGGTGCCTATCGTCAGCTTACGAGTTATCTGCATAGTGCAGTAACCTCAGAAAGGATAAAGTGGTCGTTTAATCCACCTAGCGCCCCTCACTTCGGTGGCTTGTGGGAAAGCGGTGTTAAGTCGGTAAAGACACACCTAGCTCGCGTAATCGGCGAACAAAAACTTACTTTTGAGGAACTTTACACAGTTCTTACGCAAATTGAATCTGTTCTAAATTCAAGGCCACTCTGCGCTTTGAGTTCAGATCCAAATGACTTGCGTTGCCTAACACCAGGTCATTTCCTAACTATGGAACCTCTTTCTGCACCACCAGATGAGGACCATTCAACCAACGTTTTACCATTAAAGAGCAGGTGGAAACTCTTGCAAAAACTCCACCAAGATTTTTGGGCTCGCTGGAGCCATGAGTACTTACATACTCTGAATCAAAGGGTTAAATGGCACTCTAAGGTAGGTGTCCGACAAGTTGAAAAGGACACTATTGTCCTCATCAAGGACGACCAGCTTTCTCCACTTCAATGGAAGTTTGGTCGTATTATTAATACCTTTCCCGGTGCGGACGGTATTATACGTGTCGCTGAAATCAAAACGGCACATGGCACACTAAAACGACCTTTGGTCAAACTAGCGCCGCTACCGGTATTTTAATTTTATTTTTATGTTTAGATGTATGTACACATTTCTTACATGTATAGTAGTATATTATTTTTACATATTTGCTTATTTACATATAAATTTTTATTTTTGCATAGTTGGTAATATCGCTCGCTGTAATGCACCACCCTATCTTTCGTTACCTGTTTTCCTAGCAAGGTCAAATCCCATGTGATTTCCTTCACCCAACCTACTTCCCTCCTTTTCAAAATTGTATGAATTTGGTGGGCGGTATGTTACGTCATCATCGAACAATTCGGTATTTTGTGACAATAAATACCGTCAGTGCGTGCATCCTACAGTTGTCAGTGAAACATTATATACCGGCAGTGAGTGCGTGAAGTGACAGTCGTACTCGAGCCTTTACAGAAGCAAGTCGCATTCGAACCCGTGCAGAAGCCGGTTGTATTTAGAGCTTTGAAAGCGAGACCGACACCATTTGTGCGTGTTACTGGTTCTCCGTAAAAAGCTTTTGTGCGTGAACGTTTCATTTGCCCACAGCGGCACAGGATAAAAGGTATTTATACCCTTTTATTAAGTAGTTTGGTGTAGTTGTAGTTATTACATAACCGCTCCACTGCTATCGTTATTGCTTGCAAAAAGCAATTGGTCCTTCCCTATAATAGCATATCTTTATCAATATATATCATCTCCTTAACCCCCCAATCAATCAGCTAGTTTTAGAGCTTGTGGGTACTCCCGCCAAGAGTTATTGTATAGTTAGCGAAAGGGATGTAATAAAAAGATTAAAGGGGTTAAGCGTAGTGTTGTGCAGAGTTTAAGTGTTAATAGTTTTAGGGACGTAGCACATAACAGTAACTTCCGAGCCCTCGTGCATTCGATGCGGTCTATTAGGAGCAAAAAACATTATTTGTTTACGCTGTTACTTAGCAAGGTTAGTTTATCAGGCGCAGATGACAAGCATTTCGTCATCCCTAACAGGACCTTAACATATGCATGGGGGCATAGGGAAACACATGATAGATTATTTTGCCTAGTTTATAAGTTGTATATATTGCTTAGATTTAAGTTGTATACATTATATGCTTGTTTTAGGGGTCACAATGTATATACATGTTTAGCCTAAAAACGTGTACAATGATAATATTATTGTAAATGTAGATATATACAAAGAATTTATTACTACTGAGTATAGATTGTCTAATAAATTTTTATTTCTACATATATTGCGGCTTATTTCTGTTTCTGTGCTCAATCACCGATCCCAGAAAACTGAAACAATTACCCTTTACAATTTTGATTCCCCATACTTATGTTACGTAATTTTGAGTTGATTTTTGATAACCCCAGGGCATAGGTTAACTCGATTTAAAATTTATAAAAAAATTTTTCTAAACTGCAAAATGCCGAATGGGGCACCCGAAAGGCTAATAAACGTAATGAGGAATTCAAATGAGTCATGAGGATCGTTAAAAAATTTGTCTAAACCGCAAAATGCCAAATGTGGCACCCGCAAGGCTAATAAGCGTAATGAAGAATTCAAATGAGTCATGAGGATCGTTAAAAAAATTTTCTAGTCTGAAAAATGCCGAATGGGGCACCCGCAAGGCTAATAAACCTAATGAAGAATTCAAATGAGTCATGAGGATCGTTAAAAAAATTTTCTAGACCGCAAAATACCAAATGGGGCACCCGCAAGGCTAATATACGTAATAAAGAATTCAAATGAGTCATGAGAATCATCATAACTCCCCTCAACAACCGCCAACTAGTATGCAGGGTGAAGAGATCAATCGAATGAGAATCGCAGTGTGCTAGCAGGAGCAGGGCGGGGGGATCGATCAAGTGAGGATCAAAGTGTGCTAGAGGAAAAGGCTAATAAACGTAATGAAGAATTCAAGAGAGTCATGAGAATCGGGCAGGGGGTCGATCCAGCGAGAAACGAAGTGTGCCAGAAGTGGCATGAGGATCGTCAGAATATACAAGGCACGCCCCCCTTAACAACCGCCAACTAGTAGGCAAGGTGAAGAGATCGATCAAGTGAGGATCGAAGTGTGCCAGAACATACATATACCCTCTACTTCTATGTAACTACAAAATTAATGTAGAACTAATTGAATTTTACTAATACCTTCCAGGTTTCACGAATATTTGAACTCGATGAGAACTTATAATAATTGGAATTCCAAATAAGCTGCTTTATCTTATTTCGTATGACTTTATGGCGATCGAGGTTTGACGAGCTTTTGAATTTCTTATAATATGAAAGACTCGCGTCCCTCAGACTCTTTTAGGTAAGCATTGTTACGACAACACTGAATTAGTACATATAGTTTTTAGCCCCGCTAGAAGCTGACTTTTCAAATACTGATATGCCTAGCACCAGTACAGCAAGTTATGGTATGCTAGCGATAAGTATTGATATAATATTTTATAATCTAAATAAACTTTAGGTACTAAAGACTGGTCGAAGTGTACACCGGATATGTTGCGAACTCCAACTTCTGCAGCCTTACATCCAAATCAGTCAAATGGTAATTTTTTTTTTGTAATTTGTATTATAATTACATGAGATTGTTTTTAACTGCACACAATAATAAAGGTAAAAAGCCTGCTAACCTAAAATGTAAACTTGGGATATGGGCTTCTTCAAAGCAACATTTTATCTCTACACAAGAACAATGCTATCTAGATCAACATGCGCTCAAATTAAAACAAATGTCAGAAAAACAATTGCAAGAGGAACATAAATTGAAAATAAAATTTTTACTTTTTAAATGTAAACGACTGAATGCTTGCTAAAGAATTTACAGAATTTCTTAACAAGTGTAATGGTTTTTAATTAAAAGAACTGGAAGCGGCTTGTAGTCTGTTTGGGACTACGTTGGGCGTCATTTACCAATTACGCCGAAGATTCATTGAATAGGCCAATTGAGTGAGTCGAGCGAGTTGAGTGAGTTGAGTTGAGCGAGTTGAGTGAGTTGAGCGAGTTGAGCGAGTTGAGTGAGTTTAGTGAGTTGAGTGGGTTGAGTGAGTTGAGTGAGTTAAGTGAGTTGAGTGAGTTGATTGAGTCGAGCGAGTTGAGTGAGTTGAGTGGGTTGAGTGAATTGAGTGAGTTGAATGAGTTGAGTGAGTTGAGTGAGTTGAGCGAGTTGAGTGAGTTGAGTGAGTTGAGTGAGTTGAGTGAGTTGAGTGAGTTGAGTGAGTTGAGTGAGTTGAGTGAGTTGAGTGAGTTGAGTGAGTTGAGTGAGTTGAGTGAGTTGAGTGAGTTGAGTGAGTTGAGTGAGTTGAGTGAGTTGATTGAGTTGAGTGAGTTGAGTGAGTTGAGTGAGTTGAGTGAGTTGAGTGAGTTGAGTGAGCTGAGTGAGTTGAGTGAGTTGAGTGAGTTGGGTGAGCTGAGTGAGCTGAGCGTCCTGAGTGAGCTGAGTGAGCTGAGTGAGCTGAGTGAGCCGAGTGAGCTGAGTGAGCTGAGTGAGCTGAGTGAGCTAAGTGAACTGAGTGAGCTGAGTGAACTGAGTGAGCTAAGTGAGTTGAGTGAGCTGAGTGAGTTAAGTAAGTTGAGTGACTTGAGACCATAAAAACAACTTGGAGGAGTTGATCGGATCAAGACAACTTCGCCCCAGTTGACATTGATGAAACCACTTGAGGAGTCGATCGGATGAAGACCACTTCGTCCTAGTGGACTTTGTCGAAACGACAATTGGGAGTCGATGGGATCAAGACCACTTTGCCCCATTAGACTTTGTCGAAATAACTTTGGGGAGTCGATCGAATCAAGATCACTTCGCCCTAGTAGACTTTGTGGAAATTACTTCGGGGAGTCGATCGGATCAAGATCACTTTTCCCCAGTAGACATTGTGGAAATCACTTCAAGGAGCCAATCGGATCAAGATTACTTCGCCCTAGTAGACTTTGTGGAAATCACTTTAGGGAAACGATCGGATCAAGATTAATTTGCCCAGTAGACTTTGTTGAAATCATGTCAGGGAGTCAATCAGATCAAGATCAATTCGCCCCAGTAGACTTTGTCGAAATCACTTCGGGGAGTCGATCGGATCAGATCACTTTGCTCTAGTAGACTTTGTCGAAATTATTTCAGGAAATTTATCGGATCAAGATCAATTCGCCCTCGTAGGCTTTGCCAAAATCACTTCACGGAGTCGATCGGATCAAGATCACTTCGCCCTAGTAGACTGTCGAAATCACTTCGGGGAGTCGATCGGATCAAGATCACTTCGTCCAAGTAGACTGTGTTAAAATGATTTCGAGGAGTTTATTGGATCAAGACTACTTCACCCTAGTAGACTTCGTCGAAACAACAATTGGGAGTTGATCGGATCAATGCAACTTTGCCCTAGTACATTTCGTTAAAACGGCCTGGAGTAGTCTAGTGTATTTAGATCACTTCGCCCTAATAAACTTCATAGGAGTTCTTGAAAGAATCTAGTGATTAAATTATGCCTCGTGATGTTATTAATGTTGAACCCCATATTCCTGACAATTGGTTGGTCCAAATTTATTCTATTTGTAAGTTCAATTGCAGCCTTCACTTCTTCATTATCAGGTAAGAATTCTGGTTCACCATTTTTATTGCTGTATTGTGCAATACAGCCGTAGCTACGATCAAAGACCCTACTTTGGCAATATTTAATCTAATGCCTAAAGCTAGAACAGGAAATCTTCGTTTCCAAGCACCAAAATATCTTCCAATAGAGTTTTGAGTTCGAATTTGACTTTAATTAAACAAATGTTCGGCTGGGCTTTGTGGGTTATGTAGTGGTGTTAACAACTAAGGTTTTATCTCATAACCACCAATAAATTGTCATCGCCAAATTCACCATTTTCCATTTGAGCTCTTAGCCTAGAGTTAAAAATTGAGGAATCATGTGATGAGCCTGACCAGCGACATACAATATTATGAATTGCAAGATATGCATCACACAGAACTTGCACATTTAAAGAAAAAAAAACCTTTTCTATTTTTATATAGCTCTGCATTATTTCCTCCGGGAGACTGAATCTTTACATGTGTGCAATCCAGTGCTCCCACACATTTTGGAAATGTGCTTATATTGAAAAAACCAAATTGAGTTGCTTCAATTTCTTCTACGTTAGATTTGAGCAGGAAGTCTGGCTAAACTTCTTAAAACCTTTGTTATTATTGTGCTGGTGGTAGATTTATGTATGCCACAAAAATCTCCTGCAACCTGTAAAAATGAACCTGTTGCTAGATACTTCAGCGTTACCAATAACATACCAGTGGTTGTAACAGCAATGTACCTACACAAAACGTTAATAAATGTATAAACCGCAAAGAAACTATATACATACTCGTTTTTAAGGCATGAAATTTCGTCTAATATGTCATCAACAATCAGGCGAACTATCTCCTTTGGCAATCGAAATCTTGCCTTAAATTCCTGGTTAATCCACATTTGGAAATAGTTAGGTCTCATTCCAAAATTTCTTGGAACTTTGCGATTTTGGACTAAATTTATCAGTTCTAAAAAGTCTTCATTATCGGTAATATCATCAACATCTTGCCCCATGCCTTTACAAATTCACCATGATAATAATATATAATTGCTTTAAATTGTAATAGGCATTTCTAAAATAAGTGAGGTTATGTTCTCCCATTGAACCTTTGAACTGAGAAAAACTGCCGTTCAGATAAACTGATTCTTGAACCAACGCTCAAGACTGAACTCCTGCCATAAAACTGATTTTAACATTAGAGCTGTGGTTTATTTTGAACTTAAGTTGAACTCGTTCCATAAAATCCTCCCTTAAAAATGTTGGATTAAAAATCGTTGGTAGTTAATTAATCATTTTATCTTCTCGCGTGGTTTTGTACTTTAAATATAGTGGAAGGCCGCGAAATTTATACATGTTTATGAAACCTTCAAATAGACTTTTAAAATATCTCAATCGACTTTAAAATATCTCATTGTATTAAATTATAACAGTTAACTTTATATGTAACAAATTAATAAACCCTTTATTTGAAATTGCGTGATTCATAATAAAAGGATCTATTAAATCTTATTAAACCTGTATAATTAATCTAATAAAATGCGTAAACTTTATGAAATTCTGAAATTAACGTCACTTGTCTAAAAAAAACTAATAATATAACTGCCTAATTCCCTCAAAAATGAATTCCTAATTACTAAGATCCAGTTTAGCCAGCTCATATCAGTATGTGCGGAGAATATGTGTGATATAAAATCATTAATGTCAACCTACAGCTCTATTTCAAAATCCTGCTGAAATTTTAAGTAAAACACCATATTAATTATTATTCGGAATAATGAATCAGTATGTGCCTGTTTAGTAGAGTATACGTTACTAAAATCAAATACTGCGGTAGCTTCCTCTTTTAATCGAAGTCTCCCGTGGCGATTTTATTTAACTTTTAGATTAAATATCTGGCTTAAACGAGGGAAACAAATTGCATTGAGAGAACCTGCTTTTACTACTTACTAGTATTAAATAACTTCTTTGAAATACTAGAATTGGAGTTCCGCTTTTTCAGAAAATGGAAATTTAACTAAAACGCTAAATTGTGAAGTATGTTGACGACTAATTTTGTACATCTTGACCAGAGGGGAAATTCTGAGTACAAAATCTCATATTTATTTATATATTTTATTTATTTATCGTCTTTATTTATCTGAACTAACATATACAAAGTGAATGAGAAAAGAACATACAAAATCGTGCAGGCGAAGTTCAGTCACAGATTGTTCTTCCACTTAACCTGCCATATTTTAAACTCCTTCTGTCAGATATCTTAATCTAACCAACTTCTTTTCACTCGTCTGTATTGGTGGAATATAAGCTTGATTACTCATAAAAACATAAACGGTAAATCGATGGTGATAATTATTATAATGTTTACTAAAACTAAAATCCTCTAACTCGATGATTAAACTATAGTTACTACTAACTTCAACCTTGCCTGTACCGCTTCCAAACCCGGATCCAAAAAAGAGATGGGAAGGACTATCAACCTCGTTAAAAAACCTGGAATCAGCTGGCTCCTACCGATACTACCCAGTAAGGGTTCCTACGGTTACAGGCATACACATATTACAACACAACACTGTATATCATACACACTTCCACAATTAAGGTAACAGGAATATTGCTGCTCCACCGCCTCGCCGGTTCAACTGCTCACCGCAGGTCCCGATGTTAGGTAGAGGATACAGCAAGAAAACTGGGGATGGTACACCCAGGCCGCCAGACAGGACAAGAGTCAGAACTCCCATCGAAACAATGATGGAGAAGCTGCCCTATCATCTGGTGTATAAGTTTACCCTGTGTAGTAGTGCTGGGTAGTGCCCAGGTGGGACTATGCTGCAGCTCTGTTAAGGTCACTGCCACGTTGGACCCCGCGGGGGTTGGCGGGGTTGCGGTACAGTGAGAGTAGCCTATACATAATAGGTACTTAACTAAATACACACACGCACAGACACACATACATACATGCAATACATCAACAACATACGTCTTTTATCATTAATACAAACTAGTACACTACATGTAATTCACCATCCCCCAATACCCAAAATCAAAATTAATGGTAACAGTAATAGGAAGAAGATTAACGTTACAAAAAAGAGAGTTGTATGAAATTTCCCAGCTCCGATTTAGAAACGGAAATTGACCTTGGGTTCGTTTCTTGTGGCGAGATCATCCAGTTGTGAGGAAACTGCTCAGAGCCTTAGTTTACAACCCTAAGGGGAACCGCAAGGAATTTCAACAGAGGGTGTTGACGGGAGCTCTGATGCAGAAATGGAAGTGGGCTCGTCTGGAAGAGAACCTAAAGATTTCGTTTTGGACAAGATGCTACATGTGTTTTTTTTTCAATGGTCCACCGAAAAGTACTACATTGGTGAGAAAGCGAGTTTTTTTGCCTGGAAAATTAAAAATTTGGAATTTTGCAGAACCCTTGCTGTTTCAAACAATGTACGGATATTTAACGTGCGTGATAACACTTACACACGGGGACCTACATTTTGCTTCTTATCCGAACAAGGGCAACAACTGTGTTCAAAGACAAACATGGAAACAAGAAAAAGATTGCTTAAAACATATGTGCGGAGCACAGCACTGTACGGCTGTGAAGCTTGGACAGCAGGAGAAGCGGATAAGAAAAAGGTAGAAGCCTTTGAAATGTGGTGCTACAGACGTATGATGAAGATATCATGGACAGACAAAGTTAACAACAAAGAGGTACTAGAAATGGTAGGGGAAGAAAGAAATATGTGGAATACGGTAAAAAATAGGAGAGATAGAATGATAGGCCACATACTAACGCATGAGGGAATAGTGCGGAATATATTAGAAGCAGAGATAGGAAAAAAGATAAGTAGAGGTAGACACAGATAGTGAAAGATTTAAGATGAGGGAATTTCAAGGAAATGTGCAGGCTAGCTCAGATTAGAAATCGATGAAGGTACGATTCCAACCAGTCCCGAGATGGAAAAACTAATGATGAAAAAAATTAATGTACTTAAAAATGATGATTATTATAAACAACTACAAGTATTGGTCTAGCAATATTCTCAACTAATATTAATTGTACCAAAGTACAGTATTGCCCGAAATAAACAGTACTGAAATTATAATTGTTTTGTATATTTAAAAAATACATCTTATTGACACTTTATTATATGTTCTAAATGTGCACCTCCTCGTTCGAGACAGACTTCATAACGATGTTCTAAGTTTCTGGTCATGTTATTGAATAAGGGTTGTCTCAGGGCTGCGAAGAAGACTCTGACGGCATCCTTTAATTCATCGATGGTTTGTGGTGCCCGTTTGAAAACGGCATTTTTAGCCATGCCCCAAATGTATGCGTCTGGAGGTGTGAGGTCTGGAGAATGTGAAGGATAAGGGAAGTCAGTAAATCGTGATATGAATTTGCTTGGAAAATGTTCTTGAAGAAATTGACGAATTGCGGCAGCAGTATGGCAAGTTGCCCCGTCCTGCTGAAAAATTGGTTTCGAAATGCCAAGTTACATGCACGACAGAATTGACGTAGATCAGGGATAAATCGTGTTAAAATTTGTCTGTACCTCTGTTGATTAAGTGTGACTTGCCTACCATTCTCTTCGATAAAGTACGGACCAATGATTCCGTGTCCGGAAACAGCACACCAGACACTCACTTTTTCACTATGTAAATGAACCTCTTGAACCTCATCGGGTCTGGCAAAGCCCAGAAATCGATTTGTGCGACGATTCACATAGCCTGACAAGTGAAAATGTGCTTCGTCTGAAAACCAAACATTTTCAAAAATTCAGGATTTTCATACTGTAACGCGAGAATTCTGGCGCAATATTCCACTCTACTGCGATAATCCCGAGGATGTAGTTGTTGATGTACCTGAATCACATATGAAAATGTACCCAGCTCTATCAGGATTCTTTGAAAGGAAGTTCTTTTTAAATCAAGTTGTAACGCTGTCCTTGCCTGGCTGACTTTCGGATTTTCTAAGATTTGCTCAAAAACACGTTCATGGTTATTGTTGTTGTTAACTGTCCTGGGACGCCCCGAGTTTCCTTTTCGTTGGCACAATACACTACCTGTATTTCTAAACTTTTCAATAACCTTCAAAATTACAGCATTACTTGGAGAACGTTTATTAAACCTTTGTGTGAATTGATCAGACACGTATAGCAAACTTGCACCATTACGTCGGCCGATTCCGTATGAACGAAAATAATGCTCTACCAGAAACACTTTCTCCTCTGTACTTAACACCATTTTTAACAATTAGGCCCTACTAATTACTTGTTTGAGGTTTACTTGACAGGTCTATACTAGCTAACTTGAGTGTGACAGCGCACGCATAAAAACACCGCCAACTTAGTTTCAGTACTGTTTATTTCGGGCAATACTGTATTTACTGGAAAATTATTAATTCGGCAAATGTCTAAGTGTTGGGGGATCCTTGGTAGCCACAGGCTGCTTATCCTTCTTTACATACCACTAAATCTCGATGAAATAGTGTTACTGTTTTTGTAGTTTTTTTTTATTATGATGGTTTGGACGTCAGTGATACGAATTTTGTTGTAGTTGTATGATGGGCGCTAGTGAAACTTATTTTTCTAAATGGGCGCCAGTGAACGAAAATCTTCCGACATAGCTAGGGGTCTATTCCTGGGTAGAGCAATAAGAAGTGGGGGGTAAGTCGAATTTTGTTTGCAAACCAAAGCTAAACTAAGTTAAATAGGCGCCACCAAGTCCTGAGATAATCACGATAAGAGCAAAGCACAATTCTAAGGGCGGACGTGGAAACCCAAAGATAAAACGATCGCCTTCGTTAACAAAAACCTGTCTTATAAAAATAAGACGCAGCTCCTGTAAAACATTACAAAGATTAAATAAATTAAAATGTAGAACACCATTTGTCTCCTATAAAAGTATCAAAAATTAAAAAAATGTATATCCAATATGATATTGGCATAAAATTATTACTCAAAAATTCTACCTTTATGTTATCAGATTTGATCGCATTTGACCAAAATAAAAGTCTCAAAGTTTAACTAATTGTTTACTGAAGTAAAAAAACTTTCTTTTAAAATTTCAAAACTTTTTAACAGGTAAAAAAAATTTGAACAATAATATTTATAACCAAGTCAAAATTTTTGTCTTTTTAAAGCAAAAGACTGCTCTCTAAACATAAACTTGTTTTAAATATTTGATCAAAATAATTTGTAACCACAATGCATTGAACTCACGTTTCTATCCTGGGCAGATCTTTCAGGTAGATTACAGTTTCTAAATTATTACGCAGCGTGTATTTAAATTTTCATACTTAGATTTTATAATTTATCTGTAAATAAAAGCTAATTACAAAATTGAAGAATGTTTAATTTAAATTTTATGAAAGCTGCACGAAGCATCTGCTTTCACGGCAACATCTGTCAAATGTGCTACAACACAAAAAAGTATGACGTCGAAAATATACCTTGAAATTTATCTGAAGTTCAAATGGAACAAAGCTTGCAATTATATAAACCTAACTTGACAAAATTTCTTTCTACGGCTTGTAAAACCAGTTCAACAATAATTGAGAATGAAACAGATTATATGTTCGTAAACATGATAGCAACTTTTCGTGCTTTTTATATGATAGTCTGTTTCTCAAAGTTTAACGACATCAAAACACATGCAAAAATTTCTTATATGTAATAACGAACCAAACTGCCTCTGTTTCTCCAAGACAAATCTGGACGGAAATTCATAAGCTCCAAACAATGCTACAAGCCATGTCAAACTTGAGACGACTGCAATCAAAACCAACCGAAGGTCGCATGCCTCTAGCCGGGAATACATTTTGATAAGTCGGTTGCTAAGGAGCGACTAACTCGACAAGGCGAGGCACGAACGAAGCGACGTTAGAGGTGGGGAAATACGATAGACGCAGCATTGCATAGAGGGGCTCGTCAAAATAGCTTTATGTGACACAGATATTTTACTATAAGAAGATTATTAAAACGAAGCGTTCCGTTATGTACTATATAGAACCTTAATAAAGAATAAAGCACGCTTGGCGTATTATCCTCGTAATTCAATGCGAATAATTATTGATCAAATTAAACATGTTACAATAGGGCATATAACTATAATGCAATAGAAGAAGAACCGAGCTGTATATAGGTTGTAGTGAGAATTTCAGGGAAATGTGTAGGCTAGCTCATAACATAAACAAGTAGAGGTACGCGTCCAACTAGTTTCAAGACGGAGAATCTAATGACGAAAAAATAAGTGCACTGAAATCTGATGATTATTATAAACAACTACAGGTGTTGGGCGTGAAATATTTTCAACTAATGTTGATTGTGCGAAATCTAACAAGAAAGAACAGCGGATATGCTCAAAGACAACAAACATAGAAGCAAGAAGAAAATTGTTCAAAGCATATGTGTGGAGCACAGCACAATACGCCTATGAAATAGGGGCAGTAGGATAAGCAGACAGAAAGAGATATAAGCTTTCTAGAGTGTTGTGCTTCAGATGTATAAGGATGGACAGCATGGACAACAAGGTTAATAACAAATAGGTTAGAGAAATAGTAGAAGAAGTAAGATATATGTGGGAACAAAAAAGTTGGAGAAATAGAAGGGTATGATACGTTCTAAGGCATTTTTGGGGAATAGTGCGGTATATATTACAAGCTGAGAAAAAAAGAAGTAGAGGTAAACCGAGATCAGACATTTGCACGCAGATAGTGATAAATGCAGACTGTACAAATTTCAGGAAAATGTGTAGGTTAGTTCGGAATAGGAAACAATGAGGGTACGCGTCTAACCAGTTCCAGGACTGAAGACCCAACGATGATGATACATTTTTACTAATGATAATTTATTGAAATGAATAACAGTGAAAAAATTGAACTTATCTTGATTTACGCTAAATGTGACCGTAGTTCTTGACAAACTGTTCGAGTGTACGCCGATCGGTATCCAGATAGGTTTTACTCACTTCACAACTATGTTCTTAAAAGTTTACGTGCGTTAAATGAACGCCAAGCATTTCCTGGTAATCAAAATGAACGACGGCGGCCTAGACTAAATAATCTTGATAAGAAACTGAATTACAGGTGATGGTCTACATACGTGTTAACCCACGTTTATCAATTAGACATGCATTTCTAGAAATTGGTTTATTAGTTGATGCAGTACACAAAATAGTGAAAAAATACAAAATGCAGCCTTATAAAGCTGATTTTGTTCAACTTTTACACATCGAAGATTCTGAATGTAGATTGGAATTTTTGTCATAGTGTAATGTTCAAATTGAAATCGATAATCATATTCTTTGGAGTGATGAGTCAAAATTTACAAATAATGGTGTAATAAATATACAAAACCACATCCTTTGGGATGATACAAATCCACATTGGTCCCTAGATACCAATTTTCAAACAGTCTGTGGAATAATTGGTGGCAACTATTAGTTCTTTATTTTTTATGACGGGATTCTTCCCACTACCCGAAAAAATATGTATGTTGAATAAGATAATGCACCAGCACACGATGCCATCCTTGTTCGTCAATACTTAAATGTAATATTTCCAAACTGATGAATTGGTACCTATGCAATAATTCCATGGCTGGCAAGATCCACAGGTTTAACTCCATTGGACTTTTTTTATGGGGACATTTAAAAACTGTTGTATACGTAGATCCGCCTATTAATGTTTAAGATTTGAAAAACAGAATACAAGTGGCATGTAATAATTTGAGTGAAGATCAAATAAACGCAGAAACATCAAGAGAATTTTTGAGTCGTATAGAATCATGTTTGGAACAGTAAGGCGGAAACTTTGAGCAAATTATTAGATGACATTTATTTGTGTCCATATTTAATAATATTAGAGATATCTCGAGTTAGGATGAATATGGTTACAGTTTCATTCATCATCATTAGGTCTTCAATCCTGGAACTGGTTAGACGAATACCCCATTTGTTTCCTATTCTGAGCTAACCTACACATTTCCCTGAAAATTGCACAGTGTGCATCTATCACTATCTGCGTGCGATAGTCTAATCTAGGTCTACCTCTTTATTCCTCTCTGCTTGTAATATATCCCGTACTATTCCCCAAAAATGTACCCTGCACTTCTATTTCTCTTATTTTTTTTTGTTTTCCACTAATATCTTTTTTCCTCTACTATTTCTATAACCTATTTGTTATTAACTTTGTCTCTCTATGCTATCATCTTCATACATCTGAAGCACAACATTCCAGAAGGCTTCTATCTCTTTCTGTCTGCTTTTCTTACTGCCCCTATTTCACAGATGTACTGTGCTATGTTCCACACATATGCTCTCAACAATTTTCTTCTTTTTTCTGTTTGTTGTTTTTAAACATAGCCACCGTTCTTTCTTGTTAGATGCAGTTCGGTGCCTTCAATTGTTTTACAATTATATACCCTATTTCCTCGCTACTATGTGGTATGTGAAAGGGGATAAGCAGCCTGTGGCTGCCAAGTTCCCTCAGCACTAGTTGAAAATATTTCACAACCAACACCTGTAGTTGTTTATAATAATCATCAGATTTAAGTGCACTTATTTTTTCGTCATTAGGTTTTCCGTCTTGAAACTGGTTGGACCGCGTACTTCCACTTATTTATATTCTAAGCTAGCCTACACAGTTCCCTGAAATTCCCAAAACAGCCTATATATATATAGCTATGTTCCTCTTATGTTGGTTTCTAATTATATGCCCTATGTAATATCCCAGTCTAGCTCATCAAATAAAAGTCCCTCGGCGCCTTTGTTTAATTTTATTAAAGCCGGTATATGCGATACGGGTTAATATAAATTCCTAATATAACAAACACAAAAAAATAAAAGTTGTTTTCAGGTGAATGACTGCGTAGTATCCGTTCACAGCTTGGTAAAATATAACAGGATCGTACTAACACATATACCAGTAAAGGGTCCTTATTCACCAACAGGTACATATATAAACATCGTTCTTAATAACTAAACGTACCTTAACAGTTATACTATAAAAATCGCAGACATTTAACTCGCTGGGCGCGTCTTCCGAGGGTTGCTTCCTCTTCAACACACCACTACCTGCACTCGAGTGACTGCTGCGGTCTTCCCTACGTTACCCTGTGGAGAATGGTCACTTTAACCCCCCTCTTCCCTTACGACACAACTTAGCTACTACAAGCGGGACTTTACATCACCCCCTTATTTCATTTTTTTATACATCAGCAAAAAAAAATCAATAAACTTAATAATTACAGGCGCTACAAATAAAATTTCAAGCAAAGCTTTGTTTAATTTGAATATGGTGGAACATACCGCATTAAATTTACCACATTCTGAATACCAAGCGGAGAACCCTCTAGGTAATTTTTACTTCGTATGAATTCGGCCCTTTTTTGGCTAAAATAGTGGCTGAACCGGAATATAGCAAAAAAAAATTCTTTTCTTTTCTTCGCTGAAAGACTGGAGGTGAGTGCGAACCCACACCTTATCGCCAGGCTCAAACTGTACAAACTTTTTGTGAATTCTTTCATCTCGTAGTTTACGCTTTCGACTTTAATTTGTCATAAGCCAACGTGATTAGCTGCTCTCGACTACGTACCGGTATGGATTCAATCGGAAAAATGATATTTTTTACAAATGGATTCTCAATTACACTTCCGTAATGCAACTCTCGAAGGCTAAAACCCGTAGAACTATGCGCCGCTCTATTAAGATAGACCATCGCCTCATCTAATACCATTGCCCATTTTGAGTGAAGCCTATTAAAAAATTGATCGTATCAGACGTCCCATTTCGCGGTTTACCTTCTCCATCCTATTACACTGCGGATAATACATGGAAGTATTACATATTTTTATCCAATTCTCTCCTAAAACGTTTTTCCACCGAATGCTGGAAAACTGACTACCATTGTCGGTCAATATCATTTAAGGTTTACCAACTTCTGTAAAATATTTATTTCTTAGACAGCGAAGTATACTAGCAGCGTTACCTCGTTTTAACGGGCAAGCTGTCACCAACTTGCTAAACGCATCTACTATCACCAGCAATTGTGTCGCCCCTGAGCGGACCGAGGGAGAGGCCCTATAAGGTCAAGACACATAATTTTATTCAAAGAATCAGCAATCACACTATGGTATTCACCAACACTTTTTTTTTAATTTTCCCCCGCTGGCACAAGTTGCAGCCTGCAATTATTTTCTTTATAGTATGTTTCATCCGAGGAAAATAATAATCACGAACCAGCATTCTCAAACACTTTTAGAACCGAAATAGCCATTGTCCTCATGTTCTTGTAGTACTGGGGGAAGAACATGTCTGGTAGGAACACATAATTTAAATTGTGGAGAGTCCTCAAACCCCGTTTAAACAGTAACCCCTCATGGAAAAAGAACCAATCACCATAACGTTCTGGTACTTCATTCTTGCATAATTTGACTATAACTTTTAAACAAAAGGGATTATTTATCTGATCAATTGCAATACTTTGCATATTCTTTTTTACCTCCTTGAATAATTTTGATTTACGTACAACGTTAATTTCAGCCATAATCGAGTGCCCGCCGCCTTACTTCAATTTCTCCTATTGGGTAACGCGACAAAGCATTAGCGGTGACGTTGTCTTTACCCTTGCTATGCTCTACATTAAAAGCGTATTCCTGCAAATATAGCACCCAACGCGTCAGCCGCAAATTTAGCAACCTACACGACGTAAGGAAAGATAGCGACTTATAGTCAGTAACAACAGTCAGCTACTGTCCCAAAATAAATACTCGCCATTGTTGCACGCACTGCACCACAGCCAAAGCTTCTTTTTCGGTAACACAGTATCTTAGTTCCAAACCGAGCAGCGTCCGACTCGAAAATGCGACCGAACCTCGAATCCCTTCACTAGAAGCATCAGTCTGAATACTAAAGGGAACTCCCGTGTGGGGGTGTTTGAGAAAAACGATCGACAAAAATGCCGTTTTACCTAATCGAATGCGTTTGCTGCTCACGTTCCGATTCCCATTTAGAATTCTTTTTTAGCAATTGTAATAAAAGGGTAGTCAACCTAACAAATGCTTCAACGAATCTACGGTCGTAATTAACCACACCTAAAAATCCGCGTAGATGTTTTTGATTTCTAGGTACTGGAAAATTTTTATGGATTTTACTCGTGCCGGATCTACATGTATCCCTATATCGGTTATCCAATGCCCTAGAATTAAAACCTTTTCCCTCGTAAAACAAGATTTTTTTATTTGTATGGTAATGCCTGCTTTTTTAAATTTCTCAAATATAAACTGAAGATGAATCAAATGTTCTGCCGAATTTTTAGAAAAAACTAATAGATCATCCACGTACGGGATAACAAATGATTCCACTTCTGGGCCTAAAATCCTGCTCAAACTTCTAATGAACGATCGTACCGAGGTACTGAAGCCAAACGGTAGCACTTTAAAAACAAAAGTGTCGCCTTCGTAAATAAAGCCTGTATATTTCGGGTGTTCCTGTTTGATGCCAATTTGCCAGTAGCTTGCAGTCAGGTCCTAAGTACTCAATCTCTGACCGCTTGCAAAATCATACCATAGTTCTGCCGGATTAAGCGGCATAACCCTGTCTTGAACCATCCTCTGGTTCAAAAAGTGAGCATTTAAACAAACCCTTACCGTATTGTCTTTCTTTTTACGACTACCCGCGTGCTAACGTATTCGATCTGCATGAGTTTTATAATATCACATGCAATCATCTCGTCAATTTGTCGTCTTACTTCATCCCTATATACGAAAGGCATGGGATACGCCTTAATAAAAAAAAGGAGAATAATCGTGTAATTTACTTTTATGCTGGTAGACACCCGTAAGACCAGGCTGATTAGAGAAAATGTCCCTGAAAGACAACAATAACTCATATAGATTTTCTCGCTCCTTATCAGAAAACACCTTCGTCCGATCCGCTACCTTTTTTAACTGAACGGTTGATATAATTTTACTTCTCTCTTCAACCGAAGTTCTACAGGGCTTTCCTCTGAGAATTCGCAAATAGTCAGATGAACATTTAAGTTCGGTTCCACAAAAAATTTTATAATCCGCTCCCATTAAAAACTCCGGGCATACAATTCCTTGAAAATTCAATATTGATTTGATGATCTACCAAGAAGTCACAACTCAAAATTACATTCCGAATTAATCCGGTGACCGCCACACAAGGGTACGACACCTCAAATTCCTCAAATATGATATCTAAATAAACTTGTTCCATTGCTACGCACTTTGTATGTCCCATTGCCCCGACCAATGTCATCGCGGTGAAAGGCAAACGTGAAATATTGACGTTTGTTTGACTAATTTTAGACAAAAAATCCTGTGAAATCCTCGTCACTTGGCTACCTGTGTCAGCAAGCGCATTTATCAAAAATGTTTCTATTGTTAGTTTTACTACCGGTAGCAACACCATAGGTTTAACATTGTTTTCTTTTTCTCATAGCAACTCTTGGCCATCAGTATTAAATATAGTTATTGAAATATTTAGTGGTGCCTCTTAGCGTAAATACTGTATATCTACAAAAGTCTTCTTCGACCATCAACCTCATTAACATTTTAAAAATACAAAACAATATACGTTTAGTCCGAAGAAGCTATGAATAAAATAAAGCGAAACGTTACGATTTATAATACAGGGTTATTACAAATGAAATAGACAGTTTGGATAGCCTTTAAAAAATCAGACTGGTGTATTTGAATATAGTAAGCGAGATAGGTTTATCGGGAATTTCTTAAAATTTATGTTGGTTCAACTGTTAGGTTGGTACTGCTGTTAAAACAACGACCAGTCTAGCAAAATGGTCGCTACTAAAGTGGAGAAAGCTTATTGTGTTCTTGAACTAGCCAAAACAAAGTCCGTTACTGTTGTGCAGCGTCATTTCAGAACAAAATACGGTAAAACACCACCAACAAGGCAATCAATCTATGACTGGTATAAATGTTTCGAAAATAGTGGATGTCTGTGTAAAAGAAAGAGTACTGGAAGACCTCCTGTTACAAAAGAACAAATCGATAGTGTTTGTGATGTTTATTAACGAAGTCCAAGACAATCGACTACATCAGCAAGTTTAGAATTGCAAATTCCTCAACCTACTGTGTGGAAAATTCTGCGAAAACGTTTGAAAATGAAACCGTATAAATTGCAGTTAGTACAAAGTTTAAATGCCGGTGATAAAGTCGTACGTAACAATTTTTGTCTGGAGATGCAACAATGTCTCGAAAATGATGGCACATTCTTTAATCGCCTAATTTTCAGTGACGAATGTACCTTTCACATTAGTGGAAAAGTTAATAGACATAATGTAAGGATATGGGGCACACAAAACCCAAGAGCGACTTTACAACATATACGCGATTCCCCTAAAGTTAACGTGTTTTGCGCTTTATCTCGTTCTTCTTTCACGAAGTGTCAATAACCGGAGTAATTTATCTGGACATGTTACACGAATGGTTAATGCCTCAACTAAAGGAAGATAGTGATAACTTCGTTTTTGTACAAGATGGAGCTCCGCCTCACTGGCACTTACAGGTCAGAAAATATCTGGATGAACATCTTCCTAGACGATGGATCAGCCGTGCAAGTGAGGAAAACCTTGTGCTTAAGCCGTGGTCACCTCGTAGTCCAGATTTAACGCCCTTCGACTATTTCTTATGGGGTTATGTAAAAGACAAAGTTTTCATACCACCGCTTCCTGTTGATATCGACGAACTTAAACAAACGTATCACAAATGCTCTTGCTACAGTTGATCATTACATGCTTAATGCGTGTGGCAAGAATTCGACTACCGTGTTGATATCTGTCGTGTTATCAAAGGTGCACACATTGAACATTTGTAAAAATTTTAAATAAAAACTTAATCATTTCTTCTTTATAATCATATAAGTAATAATCTTAACTTTTCAAAAATAAACTTTCTATAACCTATCCAAACTGTCTATTTCATTTGTAATAACCCTGTATAATTATTTCTTCAAAATATAGTTAACATTGACTGCAGATTTTTTTTTTCTAGTCAATATTGAAGACACGGTGAGTTATAATATTAGTGAGGCAATTTTGAAACAGTCATAGATATAACTAAAAATTTTAATTCGGCTTGGTCGAAATAGGGGGAAAGTAACATCGTGATCTAATAGTTACATATCCTTTTTAAATTTAATGCGTTTCAGATCTGAACAAGTTTTATTCCGCTAACTTATTTAATTGAAATGAGTGTAGAATTTATTTATTTTACTGTACTAGTATAGGTTCGTATAACGTATATTAAAGATATAAGTATAACTATATTTCAGATGAGTTGTGTGGAAAGTGATCAAATTGAGTACAAGAATTACAAAATAAAATTTCTTTTACTTTCAAATAAGGTCTTTTATAAAGCTTCGTTAATTTCGTTATAACAAGATGAAACCACTTAAAAATGCTCTGCTAAGAAATAGTAAATCGCTTTCTTCTTTCTTGAAAACTTTGACTATTTCTGTTTTAAATTGCTTAAGTGATTACCGTTTGAATGAAAGTATAAGGTATAACAATGAGCTAATGTAGGCTAATTTAAATAACAGTTAAGTAGCTTAATATCTGCGGTCTACCTACCTTCATTTATATCATTTTCTATGTATTTTTAGTTTAAATAGCTGGGAGCTCTTTAATAGATTATCCACCTACATATGCTTAAATAATCTCGCCCCACGTATATTATTAATTTCTATATGTAAGATTGTGCATAAAAGTCGACGTTTTATGTGGCATCAACTTAAGTAAAGAGGTTTTGTTTAGATAAAAAATCTAAGTTAAAAGCGCACACCTACAGTAAGGTTGGTGAGGAATAGGATTGATTCCACTGAGCATTCTTAAAGACATATTAACCCTTTCACTGAGGAATGCTGAAACAAAGTGGTTATTAAAAATTAATATTTTTGTGTAGCTTGCAAACATTTTCATCTAGAGCAGTGTAATCCATTCGATTGTAGATATTATTTTTAATTTTGTGTGAGAATAAAACACAAAATGAAAATGTCGTTTCTTTATTTACGAGCTATTCTAAAACACAAATACAAACCTAAAAAATTGGATTATTTGAAAATATGTTTTATTAAAAACATAACAAAATAAACCTTATAACTTACACAACTTGTTGTTCTAAAAATATAAAAAAAAATAAAGTGTTTTTTTAGTATGATATATCTCTAAACAGGGTATTATACACAGCGATACATTGCAGGTTACACACAAATATCTTGATTCCCATCTTTTATTATTTTTTGCGCAACTATGCATCGCTTTGTAGCAGATTTCTTTTGAGCAGTGGATGGAACAAATTTAGCAAAGTATCTTTCTGTCAGACGTAACTCACCAATCTGATCCAACACTCTTCTGCCTACCCTACGAGTAGAAAGTGGCGTATAATATTTTTTAATTAATTCTTTAATTAACTGTAGGTGAAATTTTTCAAGAGGCACGTAATTTACATTATCACATTTGTATAATTGGTAAGCATTAAGAACTGAATAGTCTAATAAGTGAAAGAGTACTTTTTTATACCATTTCATAGATTTGCGTACACACTCTATAGACGAAAGTAACATATCCGACTTATCTACGGCGTCCAGGATTGCTCTTCCAGTTGCACGATCCTTTTTTCCTGTTTCCTTTACATCAGGCCTATGTCAACTTGTCAACATATTTACTTCCCTTTTATTTTCCCATCTTATTGCAAGAAGGTTTTTATAAGATTGTTACGTTCATTTTAGGTAATAATTGGTTATTTTATTTACAATAATTTTCAACTCAAATCCTTTGCTAATTAATTATCCGTTTATCTAAATTCCATGTCCACAGTTAAATAAAAGCGTCGATTCATAATTAAAAAGAAATAGGCTCGCTAATCATTTTCAACTAAAATCCACTTTGCTTCTAAAACGAAACTTTATTCGATAAAGTAAATATCCTGTATATTTTACTTGGTAAATACTTCCGCTAATTAAGAATAAATTCTACTTCCCAGAATTCCCTAACGTAAAGTTTACGCTATACTCAGATAGTCGATAACGTGTCCCAAGTATCCGATAATTGCTTCTTATGTGTTTTCCGTCGGAAGAATTCGTCGAATTAAAGCTGCGTATTACCCCAATATAAACTGTGTTTTTCCAGGTTAATTCTGAATAGAAATATTACTTTTGAACTCTGGTCACTGGCTGAACAAAATTGATTTTATTTGCTTTCCAATCTACACAACGGAGACGCGTGTAGAAACGTTTGTTTGTTTCCGTTTTTGGTTATGAAATTTTCGCGCACGAAATACGGCGTGGTTGGTATTTAGGGTTTTTAGAAAATTGTATTTTTCCAGATTAATTCTGAATAGAAATATTACTTTTGAACTCTGGTCACTGGCTGAACAACATTGATTTTATTTGCTTTCCAATCTACACAACGGAGACGCGTGTAGAAACGTTTGTTTGTTTCCGTTTTTGGTTATAAAAATTTCGCGCACGAAATACAGCGTGGTTGGTATTTAGGGTTTTTAGAAAATTGTATTTTTCGTCGAAATTAAATTAATTTTTACTGGTAATTGCTCTAGCTTCTTCCGGTGGCCTTAAAACCACGATGAATGGTCGTCCCTTGCTGTGATCGGAAGCCAAGTGCGTTCTTTCTAGATGTAGGCCTACCTACTCGTTACCGTGGACCAGCTAGTTACTCAACCCCGACGTCAGCAACTTCGAGGATGAGTGTTTTCTTTCTCCATCATTTATGATTGAGACCATATCGGTTGGGATTTTCGGATTAAGCTCATGCATTCCTAAATTTAATCCGTTTAGACGACAATTAGTGAATTAGTTTGAGATGTATTGACACTATATGAATGCATTACTATTTGCTTTAAATAACTAAGAGTGTACAACTTATTAAAGTGAAAATGATTTGAAGACTTGCTGGCACGTTTGAAAATGTTGTTGCCATTAGATGTATATACTTAGTTTTAAATTTACCATGCTGATTTAGAGCTGTTGGTTTTAGCGGGTGATTTCGCTTAATTTCTTTTTTTGTTGAAACTCAATCTAGGCAGTAACCTAAAACCGGCAGCTCACCATTTATAAAAAAAAATGATTTGTTCTTTTGGTTGATATTTTTTTTAGATTTAGTGTGTAATTATTTATTGCGTGTACATATTGTGTTTAATTATAGGTTTCTTTTGTTGATTTGTTGTGTTTTGAGTATGAATGAGTGTGTGTGTAATTTCTTTCTTTATTTCAGGCCTCCCTTAATTTTTGTTGTAGGTATAATACCCCGCCCACTCGCCGATAGAGCCCTGTCCATTTCTTTTTTTTGGGTTTTTTCTAGGCTACGTCAATGCAGGTAGCAAGATCTGTATGTAAACTCGCCTCTTTCTAATGTTTCAGTAAATTTAGGCATATTTTTGAGAGTCCTTTTTACTGTACCCCAAGCTGTGGTTTTGCTTTTATACAAGCTACTGAATAAATTAGAACTAGTATACCAGTTGTCGACGAATAACGTATGACGTTTATTCAGGTAAAGTTCAAACAGCGTCATTACTATATTTACAGATTTACCAACATCTGCGTCTTCGAAATTCTTCACATTTGTGGATGCACCAGTGTAAACGATGAAATCAAGAATCAATAAACTGTACACCAAATCGGTGTCGTTTAGAAAGAATATTCTGTCTGAAGAACACACGTCCTCTAAAAAGCAAGAAACTTTTATCGATACACAAATTTTTAAATGGATCAAAAGCTTGTTTAAATTTGGGAGTTAGATGATCGATCAACAATCATTCTTATTTTTTGTAATGAATCTAGTTCATCAGGTCGAGTGATTTCATTATTACTAAAATGCAGCATGATCCCACTAAAAATAGGAGTATTTATAAATTCATCAGTTGACCAATAAGAATTTAGTTCATTTTTCTTTGCATGTGGCATCAGCAAAATAGCAGTTCAGCTCTTTGTAATATACTGACCACCATCTTCTTATACGAGAACTATCAGGATTCCCCTGTCTCTCTAAATAATCATAATATTTATTCGTCTGGTTTGCAATTTTTTTTATTAGTTCTTTCGCGAAAAAGAATTCAAAGTATCTTAGGGTTGAATTATCTAAATTACCGCCAATCTTACAGCCAGAGTTTGATTCATCAAAACTGGAAATCCTTGGATCAAAAGCATTTGCTCTCCACTCAAAATAGTTTTCACGTGATGAAGATGCTGTTATATCCGTGCATTCTTCGCTGCTATCATCCAAGCCTTCTGTTAGACACAAAATCCGCAACGTCTTCGTGCGGTTCAATTTCCTCGGTTTCACTTCTACTATCGTTATCAGACCATCGATCACTCCGCTAAAAGAAAAATAGTACTAAGAATTCACATAAATAACAATAAAAAGGTATGCATCAGATTTAAAACCAATTTTATCAGCTGCAGGCAAACTTACAATTCGCTCAAAGTCTCTCATGTTCGCTATCGCTTTTTGCTAATATATCCTCTAATTCCTTTGTCGTTAGACCACGATCCCTAAGTATTTTACCACAAAATCAACTCGTCAAAACAATCAAAAACGTTGCTAAGAGGGTAACAGAGAAACACGTGCCATATAATAAATACAATAAATGCACAACGTGGCGAACATATCTATCAAGAGCAAGGAAAGGGTTAAGCAAACTTTAAAATGCCATGTTGTAGCTAATTATACAGAGTGTTTGATTGCTTGGTCAAACTTTACCAACATGTTGCATGGAATGAAAGTGTAAGAAAAGTTCCTATTAGCATATGCTCAAAAATGTTTTTTTTAAAATTTACCCCCGAACTTCAAAATTGTGTATGATTAATAACAATTTTTAGTAAAAGATTCTGTCCTCGTAAGCATGTATGCAAAGCGTGCAGTTCACATGGGCGGCAAATCCGAGAGGCGGCAAATAACCTCCTGGTCACGGCACAGGTTTCATTTTCATAATTTAATTTTAAGCAAAAAAAACTAAACTAATGCGTTTAGTGAACATTGTAATGATTTATTACATTTTATGCTTACGCATAAAAGAATATTGTATTTTCCTAAAATTTCTGAACAACTTTATTTCTTTTTTATTCAAAACTAGAAAGAACTTGCTTATCGACGGTGTCGTATTCTGTCAATTTATGTTGAATTTCCTATCAATTCTTGCTCAGATACTATCCTATAAAAGCCATTGCATATTTAGTTAGATTTGTTATTTTGTGCGAACCTACATTCCCTACATTTGACTTTTCAATGCTTCATCTGTAGTATTTGTATATATTCAAAGATATATTACTACTTAATTGAACAATACTAGGGCCTTATTATGCTACTAAATTACTTATTCTTTTTCTCTCGTTGACAATTCTTTTCAAAGTCCCCTTCTCTAGCTACTCTGATCTATTATATAAAATCTTATCTCATCATTAGGTCTTCAGTCCTGAAACTGGTTAGACGCGTACCTTCTATTTCTCCGATTTCTTTTCCACAGATATCTTTATTCCTCTACTATTTCTATAACCTATTTGTTATAAACTTTGTCTGTCCATGCTATTATCTTCATATATCTGAAGCACAAAATTTCAAAAGTCTGCTACCGTTTTTCTGTCTGCTTTTCCTACTGCCCGTATTTCATAGGTATTCTGTGCTGTGCTCTATACATATGCTTTCAACAATTTTCTTCTTGTTTCTATGTTTGTTGTCTTTGATCATAGGCGCTGTTCTTTCTTGTTAGGTGCAGTTCGGTCCCCTTCTATTGTTTTACAGTTGTATACCCTATTACTCAGACATTCAGTGGTTGTGAAGTGGGGCAAGCACCCTGTGGCTGCCAAGTTCCCCAGTACTTGAACTATTGCCGATTTAGTATTTTTTCCAAGATATCTTTTCACACAGTCAACATTAGTTGCAGATAGATATTTCACAACGAACACCTGTAGTTGTTTATAATAATCATCAGATTTATCTGCGCTTATTTTTTGTCATTAGGTTTTCCGTCTCAAAATTGGTTGGACACGTACCTCCACTTATTTATATAGCTTACACAGTTCCCTGAAATTCCCACAACAGCTGATATACAGCTCGGTTCTCTTCTATTGTTTTCTAATTATATGAAGACATAATTCCTGGCTGTGTACATAAACGTTTTTCAATAAAAACCAAAAGGGAGTATTCTCGTGTAAAAATATAATATTCAAAATATCTTTAAAAAATTACAGCAGAGCGCTTTCGGCGTTAGCCATCTTCGGAGCCATGTCAACGTAAAATAAAATATTCCATTAAACTATCACATTATATATAGGACATTTTATGTTTAAAACTAATATCACATTAATAAAGACTAGTTAAATACTTGATTGTTCCAATAAAATTGGATTACATCTTGTCTACGTCGTTGATGAAGTCGAAAATTATATACCCTATTTCACCGAGATTGAGTAGTATGTGCAGGGGCAGGGCGGTTCCGTGGCGTAGTTGATATGTGTGTGACTACTACGCCCAAGGTCCCGGGTTCAAATCCCGGCACGGTCCGCTTGAAAAATGTTAGGTTAGCATTTTTCGCGCTCGTTCGGATGAGAGGTAAAATGGAGATCCCGTGTGTGAGTGTTGTCACATACATTAAAGATCCCTACCTTGCTTGGAACAGCAAGAGTTCAGCAAAATTCAAAATTTTTCAGGTAAAAGAAAAACTTACTTCCTGGCCAATGTAGTACCTTCGGGTGAAGCATTGGAAAATCACATGTAAGGTATGTGCAGGAGGTTAAACAACCTGTGGCTTCCAAGATTCCCCAACACTTAGACGTTTGCCAAATTAATAGTTTTGTAGTAAATCCTTTCACACAATTAATATTATTGGAGAATATTGCCCAACCAATACCTGTAGTTTCTTATAATAACATCATGTTTAAGTACAGTTATTTTTTTGTCATTAGTTTATCTATATTGGGACTGGTTGGGTGCGTACCTCCATTTATTTCTATGTTGAGCTAACCTACACGTTTCCCTGAAATTCCTACAGCCTACATCTTTCACTATCTGTGTGCAATAGTCTAAGCTAGATCTACCTCTACTTCTCTTTTTTCCTATCTCTGCTTCTAATATATTCCGCACTATTACCTAATGCCGTAGTATGTGGCGTATCAACCTGTCCCTCCTATTTTTTACCGTTTTCCACATATTTCTTTCTTCCCCTACCATTTTTTGTACCTCTTTGTTCTTAACTTTGTCTGTCCATGATATCTTCATCATTCGTCGGAAGCACTACATTTCAAAGATTTGTACTTTTTTCTTGTTCGCTTCTCCCTCTGTCCAGGCTTCACAGCCGTACAGTGCCATTTTATGGTTTTGTATTTCTGTTTTCCTGTTTCGTCTGATTTATTTTTGTATTTTCGTCTTTCTTCTACTAAATTCAGGATACCCTTTGTTATCCATGGTTTCTATTTTCTTTTTGTGTATACCCTAGAATATCTTTGGCTGCCTTGTCTAAGTTGAATTTATTGTTATTCCATTCAGTTTCTACTTCCTTAGTATCAGATATTTTTCCGGTATCTTTCAACAATTTATTTGACTTTTTTCGAATGTTTCTTGAATATCTTTATCTTTTAGTTTCTCAAAGTCAAAATGTCTTTTTCCGTTTCTTTTTTTCAAATTTTTAAATTTAAGTGAGGCCTTCATAATTACGATGTTGTGGTCAGTGTCTATATCTTCTTCTGGGTAGCTTCTACAGTCTTTTACTTGATTCCTAAACCGTTGTCTAACAAGAATGTAATCTATTTGATATCTTCCCATATCTCCTGGCATCTTCCACGTATATCGTCTTCTAGCATGATGATGAAATAATGTGTTTGTGATGATTAAATTGTTCTTGTCGCAAAATTCTACTAACCTATTTCCCCTGTCGTCTCACGTACCTAAACCAAATAAACCTACTACCGCTCCTTCCCTCCCTCACCTACCACTGCATTAAAATCCCCCGTAATTATTAAGTTTTCATGTCCTTTTACGTATCTTGGTATGTCTTCGATATCTTTGTAGTTCGCTTCTATCTCTTCGTCGCTGTAGGTAGATGTGGGCATGTATACTTGTATTATTACTGTATTTACCGGTTTAGATTCTAATCTAACCATGAGTACTCTTTCGTTCTTTTGTAAGTAATTTTCTACAGTGTCTTTTTTCGCATAACTATTCCCACACCCTAATTTCCTTCCTCTGCTTCTGTATGAATTACCATGAAGTCTTCACTCCAAAAATCCCCCGCCTTTAACCACCGAACTTTGCTGATCCCTATTATGTTTAGTGATAACCTATTCATTTCGATTTTTAGACTCTCTAGCTTACCTACTTGATTCATACTTCTAACATTCCACGCTCCGACTCGCAAAATGTTTCCGACTCTTATTTTTAAGTTTCCGATCGCATCCTCTGGAGTAGTCTCCTCCCGGAGATCCGAATGAGGGACTATTTTAACTCCGGAATATTTTACCCCAGAGAATGCCATCATTTTATTATAATTTAGGTACGCTGTATACTTGGGAGGTAATGTGGTGGTTTCCCGTTGTTTTCCACATTGCGGTAGCGTGTCTTAGACTGCCATATCAAACCCTATGGTCTCTGCCAATCTAAGTACCGAAAGAGCCGCTGCCTTCTTTCGGGGACCTGTCTTAGTCTGGTTCCTCACTAACGACGCTACTACTTTGGTTGGACCTGTAGTTTGGCTCTTTAGCTCATTAGAACACGCAAGCCATTTCATCTGTTCTAGTAATCTAGTACTTCGGCAAGGTGCAGGTCCATTCGAAATGGCTTATAACCTATTAATACCAAAATCCCCCCCCCTTGATTTGAACTAAAAGAATCTAACACCTAATTACAAACATAATCATCCAACCATTTTGAAGGACCTACCGAATGTTGACAACGACAATTGGTTCTGCTGAACGATTCGAAATAGAAGTGTCAGTAACATCTTCAGGAACCGGATCCTCAACAGTAGTAACAGGCGGCGGATTCCGCGAAGCACATTTTTCAACTTTTTGTCGTCGAATTTCACGCGAAGGCGTTTATGTTGCCACTACTGGATCATTGACACTAGTGTCCGCACCTCTCTCCTTTTCGAAATTTATTTTTAGAAAAGGGTTTTTTAATAAGAACTTTATCACCCAATGAGATTTGCTTTTTGGAAATTCATTGGGCATACTAGATTTCGCTTTGTTAAATGGATCACAATCACGAACATTTAGTTCCCAAACCCTTTCACGTATTGAGGGTAATTTATCACGAATAGCACGTCCAAAAGTAATTCTCCCGACTTTTACCCGTAACAGTATGTGATGTAGAGCGATACATTCATAAATATTCCAATATTTCTTCTGTACAAACATTATGTTGCTTTAAACAAGCTATCTGAATAATTTTCTGCAAACAACGATTCTGTCTTTCCACTTGTCCATTGACTTGAGCCCGGTATGGATCTGTCCTATAATAAAGAATTCCAAACGACTCACAGAAAGTCGTAAAGTCTAATCGGAACCGTGGACCGTTGTCTGCTGTAATTGAGTAAGGAAATGCCATATCTAGCGAATAGCTTTTTTGCGTAAGAAATTGCATCAATTGCGGTACACCTTGTCATCACTTTGATTTTAAACAACTTGCTGAAATAATCAGTTACAACGCACAAGTGCTCCTTAGCAGACAGTAATGCCTTGAAATTAATAACAATGTCTTGCGACAGACCATCCGGAAGTTAGCGTCTCGACATAGGTTCCAAGATTATTTACACACCAACTTTTTGACAATGGTCGCAGGTACGAACAGATTTTTCAGCTTCTTTGTCAATTACAGGTCATCAAGCTTTTGATTGCAACCAATCTTTCATTTTAATAATACCAGGAGGTCCGTGTGCAATCTGTAGAAAACGGTATCGAAGAGCAGTAGAAACTGCGATGCGAGCTCTTCTTAATAATACCTCATCCACTAAACAAAGTTCACATTGCAGCAAAGAGTAGGGTTTCAACTTAGGTATTATATCTAACTGTAAATCTAAACAAATCCTTGCTAATTCGACATCTTCCACTATACACTTCTTTAAGCTCATGTAAAGTAACTACCATCGGTACTAATTGTTGTACAAACATGACTAAATTCCTTTCATACATTTCATTTATTGTAGTAATTGACTCGTCTACTTGGAGTTAACGAGACAATTGATTTGTAATGTTATTTTTACCTTTAGCATACCCAACAACAAATTTCAAGCCTTGGAGTCTAAGAATACATTTTTCAAACCTAGTGTACGGTTTCGAACGCAGCCTGAAATTGGTTTGTAAAGGTTTCTGGTCTGTAACCAATTCGAACTGACGTCCAAGTACATATATTCGAAGTCTCTCTGCTGCAAAAACTAGTGCAAGTGTCTCTTTCTCAATCTGTGAATATCAACGTTCAACTGAAGAAAGCGAACGACTAACGTAGCAAATCGTATGAATGCCATCTTCTTTTCTTTGAAGTAATACTGTTCCCAATCCTACTGGATTAGCATCTCCCATAACTATGGTCGGTAGATCTGGGTGAAAAAATTCTAAACTGCTTTCATCAGACAGCAGTGACTGATCATGTATGACATTTTGTTCTGCCCCATCAGTCCATTGAAATGGTGAAAAACAAGCAGTGTGTTGCAGATAATCTAATTCCGTAGAAATGTTCGAGATAAATTTTTCGACCTAAGTCGCAAGCCCAGAAATGACCAAAGTTCCTCTGCTGTAGCTGGCGATGAGAATTCTCTAAGTGCATAAATTTTATTAAGCGAATTATGACTAATAATGTGTCCTAAAAATGATACGGCGTCCTTTCGAAACTATAACTTTCCAGGATTAATAACTAGACCAAGTTCTTGTATACGATGGAGTACTGCTTGAAAATTAGCATCGTGTTCTTTTGTCGTTCTTCAAAAAATTAGCAAATCGTCTAAATAATTGAAAACGCTCAAAGGCCCAGACAATTCGCTTTCAAGAATTCTTTGAAATATTTCAGGTGCACATTTAAGTCCAAACATTAACCTACAATACCTGAAAAGAACAATATGTGTACTAAAAGTAGTTAATTCACGTTACTGCTCATTCGATTCAATCTGATGATGAGGCTGGCGAAGATCTATCTTGCTAAATTCTTTAACATCCTTCAGTAATGCGGCGACATCCTCAATCATAGGTATGGAATGTTTCTCGTTAAGTACAATTTCATTAACACGACGCACATCGACACAAATGCCCAAAGTGTTGTGGGACTTAGAAACAGGAACTTTAGGTGATACCCATTTGCTTGCTCTTTCGATCTTCTCGATAATTTCTAGTAGTAATAGTTTGTAATTTGGATTTCAATACGATATTGTAAGCTGTAACGTACCCGACGAAAAGGTTGAATGCATGGAAAAACACTTGAATCAACAGAAATACTCAGTTGAAAATCTTTCAGTTTACCTAAAGGCGCAGTTGGGGTCACAGAAATTGTTTGTACCCGAACTTCTGTACATGCATCCAAACGAACACGAGTTACGTTTCGGGCCTTGGCAGCGGTCTTTTTAAAAACTTCTTCTAAAACTTCTTGTAACAAATTTATTTTAAACAGAAATTACATGTAGAATTTTGACAAACTTGATAAAACTAAGTCGAAATTGAATAATAATTGAATTTAATTGAGGGCGAGTAGCCTAAGCAAACAACAATGTTAAAGCTGAAATACTCAAGACTGACTGACTGATGTGGGGCTCCCGGGATATTTATGTTGTTTCTGCCCCTCACATGTCTGTGGCAACTTGCAGAGCTCATGTCTGCTTATTTCTTTATTCTATTTATTATACAATGTAACAATACTAATTTCTAAGCAATTGCGGTTTCTTAACCGTCTGTGACCTGCAAATGCAGTATCACTTACGTCTGGATTACAATGTATTCACATTCGTTCTCACAACTTGCTTGTGAACTTTCAATAACCTTTCTTATTTATCCTTGAATCTACAATGTTGCATCTAACTTAAGTTTCTTTATAATTTTCTAATAATTCCTATTTGATTATACATATTTGGATTGGGGGATACGTAACTCACGTAAAACTTTAAACTTCTTCGCATCATTACGACCAAGAATTATAGTAAAATTTTCTTCAATGACAACGACAGAAACCCTATGCGAGATATTATTACAAACTACATGTACCCTCGTCGTAAATATTGCGGTATACTGAAGTTGACCAGAACCATCAAAGAAATTTAAATCAGGATTAGGTTCGCAAGTTTTCCCAGTTTTCCTTCGACATCATAGTATGTAGTGCACCAGAATCCACGAATGCAAAATGTGTTACTCTTCAGAATTTGCATGAAACACTTTTTCTTCTGGTTGCTCACCAGTTTCAGAGTTAGTTACGCAAGAAATGTATTCATCTATCACTTGCTTGACAATCGAACTTTTACTTGTGGTCAAATTTGAGTTATTGCTTGCGCGACTCATACGTGCAAAATGACCAGTTTTTTTGCATTTATTACACACAGATTTAAGTTCGGGACACCCACGGTCTTTTGGAAAATGATCCTCTACAAATAAATCCGTCAAAATGTGAAGTTTTTCTATTGATGTAACTACCGATTTTGCTTGGGATTTTCAATGAACTTCTTCCATGAATCCAAGGACTTTATGCTTTTGGAATAATCTCTTCTAGAGAACGGTTTTGCTATCAACTTGCATAAAAGTTTCCAGAATTTAGAAACTATGTTGCACAGAGTCAAGGAACTCGATGCGCACATTAAGTTTTTTCTTATCAGAAACTGTTTAGGCGCCCATAAACTTATATATTCTCTACGTACAGTTCTTGCTTGAAATAGACTTGAAAATGAAGACCACACTAGAATCGATTTTAAACATTCGCCTAGATGTGAACAATAGACGCAAACGTTCTTACCTATTAGATGTGGCGGAACTGGTATCAGGAAAATCTCTGATCTTAACCTTCCGGCCTTTCTATCGTCAACATATGGCGCCATGTCTTTTGTCTCCACCATTCTATATAACTCAGTTGACACTTGTGACGTAGCCTATAATGCATAAACGTTTGAACTCTGGAAGTCAACGTATGGAGTTTTGACTCCCCAATTCCTTTCTCGCATATACAGAAGAACTGGGACAATATCGATACGAAGTTTACTATGGACGGAAAAAATTACCAAATAATGACAAAGATTCAGCGCGTTTGCAAGCCTTGGTGAACAGAGAAGCTAAAGCGTGATTTCACGCAATTCCTTCAAAAAATGTTGGAACTTTTTTGGATGATAATGCTTTTTGCTACTGTATTGCATTAAGATTGGGAGTAAAAGTCTGTTGTTCCCTTTAAAACAGAGTTTGACTACTGGAGGTTTTCTATCAATTCTAGAGCCGACGGTTTTATCTCGAGATGATGGAAAGCGACCGGACGGAGCTACATTAATACCGTGGTCTAAGAGACAAGGCTTGGTTTGGAACGTAACTTGTGTGGACACTTTTGCACCCTCCCATTTATAGGCTACCAAAGAGAAGTCGGGCGCAGCAGTATAATTAGCATGCAGAAACAAACATCGAAAGTATTGCAAACTGAAAAAAAAATTATTTTCAACACTGCTGCAATGGAGACAGAAAGAACGCTACAAGTGTTTTCGGTTCCTTTGCAGATGTCAAGGAATTCGAAGAAGCATTTAACTTAATTTAATGTTTTAATGTATTTATACATGTTTGTTAGAGTCTTCTGGCAGAATATATTAGTTTTATCGCATTTATTGATTTGACGTTTGTCATGAATTTACAAAATAATTGCAAAATGTATAATAAACGGTTTACTACATCGTCAGTAAGTCAAATTTGTAATAAAATCAATGAAAATGCATGCAAGAATACCATGATAAGCAACGTCTCAGTTTTGAAACATTTTGAATAATTTCGCGAAGAAAGGGTCCTTACATGTGATTTTCCAATGCTCCACCCGAAGGTACTACATTGACCAAAAAGTGATTTATTTTACCTGGAAAATTTTGAATTTTTCCGAACCCTTGCTGTTCCAAGCAAGGTAGGGATCTTTAACGTGCGTGACAGCACTCACACACGGGACCTCCATTTTACCTCTCATCCGAACGAGGGTGTATTTTTGTGAAAAATGTTCGCCTAACATTTTTTAAGCGGACCGTGTCGGGATTCGAACCCGTGACCTTGGGCGCAGTAGTCACACACATACCACTACGCCACGGAGCCGCCGAAGAAAGGGACCGCAAATTATAAGAAAATACACCAACGACACAACTTGCTGATATTTTGAAAGACTATGAGTTTAATATGAAAAAGCTGGATGTAGGAGACTAATAAGAAGCCGTCATTAGAACGATGTCGAACGAAACTGCCAAATTAATGCAAGACATGAACTAAGACAAATATAACTTTAACCCTTGCAAAGATATCGAATTCTAACCTTTAACGAGAACCATGCTCCAGTTGTACACAATATTCTAAACAACCACAATTAATTATTGGTGTTTCATCAAATGAACTCCGTTCCCGACTTATGGAAAAAGGATCTTTGAACTTGGACGAAGCTGAAAGGCTTGCACGTACATTTGAAACAGGGTTATCACAAGCTGGAATAATGGGTAATAACTTAACTGTTTCTGGTAGTTCACCATTTTCTACAAATTCGACTTCCGTGTGTGTAAAACTACTGAACGTCATAAGAAGAAGAAGATGGGAGAGAAGTCAATCTTTGTTCAGGCTAAGTAAAATAAATATGCATCTAGCGTTATCCAGAGTTCAACATTTTTGTGACATTTAGTAGTGGATATGTATCATCTTTAATGTACTCATTTAATTTCCTATAATCAATAACTACTTTCTATTTACGGATCCCGGAGCTATCTACTTTTTTTGAAACTATTAACAAATGTGTGGACCATGTGGATTGATCTGGTTTAATTATTTCGTCTCGCAACATTGTATCGATTTGACTTTGAATTTCACATTTTTGGCTTTGTGGTAACCGATATGCTGAAATTGCGTTATCTTTCAATGTATGTTGTGTTTGTGTGCGTTTGTAACTGTTATGGGATTTTCAGACAATAAAAAACCATTCGAAAATTTTGCGTAAATGTGCTGTAATGAATTCATTTCTTCGGAATTAAAAATCATGGAATTTTATTAATTTAAGAACTTCCTTCACGCGTCGTACTGAAATGTTTGTTTTGTATTTACAAATGAAGGTATTTATAGTTATTAGCATTCGCGATTTTTTGATTGAAATTTCTAATAATCACTTCTTCATCACGGACGTATAACATCTTACCGGTATCATTTTATTTTTGGGATTAACTAGCACCCAGTTACAAAACACCATCTCCCAGTAGTTCTGGTAACACGATGCAATTTTCAAAAGTTTACGTTAAAATATCTAACAATTTTACATCGAGGAGGAACACAAATGCGGTTAACCTATTTTGATTTCATAGGCAAAACTATTCTTTCGCCTTATATTGCATAAGAAAAATTAAACTTCATAGTCCATCAAAGACATGAGGGAATAGCGCGGCATATATTAAGTAGAGAAAGGGTAAAAGACAAATAGAGGTAGACCTACATTCGACTATTGCACAGAGATATAGTGAAAGATGTAAGTCAATTTCCACAGCCCCCCCCACAATCGAAATTTGAACTTTTTTCTACGTTATTCGTTTGTGAATCGTAGGTGCACAAATGTACATCGTGAACGAACGTTTGTGCACCTCTCTATACAAAGATACGAAGAAAACAAAAATGATGGGCTGTGGAAACGGCAGTCACTCACCGAAGAAATTTCGGATTTTTTATAGCCAATCGTTTGTGCATCGTAGGTGCACAAATGTGCACGGTATATGCACGTTTGTGCACATCTCTATACGGAGATACGAGGAAATTAAATTAAAGGGGCTATAGAAACAGCAGTCTCCCATACCCACCCCCCCTGAAAGGGCTGTAGAAGCGGCAGTCCCCCACCAAAAAAATTCCTAATTGTTCTATAGCCAATCGTTTGTGCATATTAGGTGCACAGTATACGAACGTTTGTGCACTTCTCTATTCAGAGATGCAAAGAAAATAAACTAAAAATATCAGAAGTTTCATGTTGATCATGGAGAGCAAAATATTTTACTTGTATACCTTCGTATGGTGGACAAAAGCGCATCATAAGAAGATGGCGGTTTGATGTGTTCGTCAAAATTGTAAATTCGATTTACCATGATCAACATTTAATTCTTCAATCGCAGTACGTCTCAATACATTTACTACAATAACTTCTGTTTTCGTCCGATTTCTTGAAAAATTTAACTCTAAACGGTGGCACGATCGATACATTTACGTCTCTCAGACTTTATATGCTGTTCAATATTACCAGTCCCGCTATGAGACACAGAATTCTGTACGTTACGCATATGACATCCTAGGGAGTATTGGTTTGCCTGTAAACTAATATTAAATATGGAATTGCATTTCGGCATAGTTAAAATGGGAGTTTCCAAAACAAAACACTTCGAAAGAGAGCGTTAGTGGAAACAACCGACAATTAAAAAAAGACGATAAGTAGTAAGAAGTACTCAAGGAGTGGACGGTAAGCAAACCAAGACGCCCCTCCTCTGTCCGCCAATTCCTTCCCGTCCCATTTTGCATTATCCGTCCACAACAAAATTTTTGTAAGAAAACGTTGTTCATTTGATGGGCGCTGACACTTCGGCTGTTCTATGTTTATTTTTTATATTATAGTTTGAGAAGGTGTACAAACGCTACGCCCTAACGAACAATTATCCATAAAGAAGAGAAGAAATGTGTTTGATAACGAAGTTGCCGTTTCTGCGGTCTCCACAAATCGCTTTCCTTTTACCTTAGTGTAGGAAAGTGCACAAACGTTAAGATTTTTGCAGAATTATGTATGTGCAATGCACGCCAACAAAAATCACTAAAAACCTTGAGTATAGCGCGTAGGAAAAGTGTTGCTGTTTATGTGGACAACTCAAATTAATTTCTGCATAGCTAGTAATGGTTAGGTGCGTGAAGTTATTCGCACTTTTTTGAATTTCAAAAAATTTCTTGTGAATAATTAGGCGTTATTTTGCGCCGTTAAAACAAAATGTTGCGCCCACCTAGTAAACAACTTATATTAAAAAAATTATTGCGAACAAGTTATTTAGGAAATTTTTCGTAGATGCGTAAACTGCGTCTGCTGGAGGTTTTCTAAATAACTTGCTTGCAACGAGGATGCAAAATTTTATTTCAAGGCTAATGAGCGACTAATTATGGCACAAAATTTTTTTTTATATTCCTAAAAAGTGCTGCCGGAGCAATAGCTTTTTAATATAACTTGTTTGCCAGATGGGCGCAAAAGTTTGTTTTAACGGAGCAAAATAGTGCCTAATTGGCGCCTATTTATAGCACAATTTTTTTTTGGAAAAAAACGAAAACAGCGTAACTGCGTAAACTTGTCCGGAAAAAATTTTTTAAAATAACTTGAATGCTAAGAGAACGCAAAATTTTGTTTTAACGGCGCAAGATGGCGCCTAATTATAGCACAAAATTTTTTGTAAAATTAAAAAAGAAATGCTACTAACTTCACGCACCTGTATTGGTTCGCATTTCACATCGATTGCGAGAGTGCACAAATGTTTGCACGTTGTGCACTGCTGTCAACCTACGCTACAAAAGCGATTGGCTTTTAAATAATATGGGATTGCATCGATGGTACGTCGCCGCTTATGTTTGGGCTACCCAAAAATAATATTCTCATTTGTATATTGTGCACATTTGTGCACCTACCATACACAAACGACTGCCTATTAAAAAAATTCAGAATTGCTTTGGTGAGGAGGCTGCCATTTCTACAGCCACACCATTTTAATATCTTTGTAGAAAGAAGTGCACAAACGTTGGTTCACTGTGCATGTTTGTGCAATATTTTGCAAAAATCTCTAGGTTTGTGCACTTTGCTACATTAAGGTAAAAGGAAAGCGATTTGTGGAGACCGTAGACCGCAGAAATGGTAACTTCTTTGCCAAACAAATTTCTTCTCTTCTCTATGGATAATTCTTCGTTAGAACGTAGCGTTTGTACACTTTCTCAAACTATAATATGAAAAAATAAACATAGAACTGCCGAAGTGTCAGCGCCCATCAAATGAACGACGTTTTCTTACAAAAATTTTGTTGTGGACGGATAATGCAAAATGGGACGAGAAGGAATGGGCGGACAGAGGAGGGGCGTCTTGGTTTGCTTACCGTCCACGCCTTGAGTACTTCTTATTACTTATCGCCTTTTTTCAATTGTCGATTGTTGCCACTAACGCTCGCGTTCGAAGTGTTCTGTTTTGGAAACTTCCATTTTAACTATACCGAAATGCAATTCCATATTTAATATTAGTTTACAAGCAAATTGTTTATTAAGCAAACGAATACTCCCTAGGATGTCATATGCGTAAACGTACAGAATTCAGTGTGTCTCATAGAGGTACCGGTAATATTAAACAGCATATAAAGTCTGAGAGACGTAAATGTGTCGACCGTGCCACCATTTCGAGTTCTTCGATGTTAAATTTTTCAAGAAATCGGACGAAAACAGAAGTTATTGTAGTAAATGTGTTAAGACGTACTGCGATTGAAGAATTAAATGTTGATCATAGTAAATCGAACTTACAATTTTGACGGATGCTTCAAACCACGATAACAAGAACATATCTCTTCTTTTGATGCGCTTTTGTCCACCATACGAAGGCATACAGGTAAATATTTTGATCTCCAAGATCTACATGAAACTTCTGATGTTTTCAGTTTATTTTCTTTGCGTCTCTAAATAGAGAAGTGCACAAACGTTCGTATACTGTGCGCATTTGTGCACCTACGATGCACAAACGATTGGCTATAAAAATCCGGAATTTCTTTGGTGGGGGGGCTGCCATTTCTACAGTTCCTCCACTTTATGTTCTTTGTATCTCCGTATAGAGATGTGCACAAACGTTCTTATATCGTGCCCATTTGTGCATCTACGATGCACAAACGATTGGCTATAAAAAAATCCTAAATTTCTTCGGTTGGAAGGCTGCCGTTTCCACAGCCCCTCCACTTTATTCTCTTCGTATCTCCGTATAGAGATGTGCACAAACGTTCGTATACTGTGTACATTTGTGCACCTACGATGCACAAACGATTGGATATATAAAAAATCCGTAATTTTTTTGGTGGGGGTACTGCCGTTTCTGTAGCCCCTCCACTTTATTTTCTTTGTATCTCCGTATAGAGATGTGCACAAACGTTTTTATATCGTGCACATTTGTGCATTTACGATGCACAAACGATTGGCTATAAAAAAATCCGAAATTTCTTCGGTTGGAAGGCTGCCGTTTCCACAGCCTCTCCACTTTATTCTCTTCGTATCTCCGTATAGAGATGTGCATAAACGTTCGTATACTGTGGACGTTTGTGCACCTACGATGCACAAACGAATGACGTAGAAAAAAGTTCAAATTTTGATTGGGGGGCTGTGGAAATTGACATGAAAAATATAGGTTGTGTGAATTTCAGAGAAATGTGTAGGTTCGCTCAGAATAAGAAACAATGAAGGTACGCGTCCTTCCAGTTCAAGGTCTGAAGACCTAATGATGATGAGTCTATCACAGCCGCGTATTTTTCAAAGAAATCTGCACTAAGTATTTACTACGAATCGTTTTCTAATACATTTTTAATAGAAAATTATGAGTGAAGTTTGTTGTTAACCTACAAGGTAATGTTAGCTGTGCATTTGACCTTGTCGAACCTGCAATGCCGTATATTGTAATTTGTAAAGGTACTTGATACGCCCACGTGTTGAATGTCTTTGTTGATGTGCATATTAAAAAACACTAATTGAAGTTCCGTGTCAAGTAAAAGGTAAATTAATGGGCTTCCTCTCATATTCTAACTTCATATAATTTAAACTATTTGCGCTAAACACTAAAATTTTTGATTGATTATTATTACTATTTCTTTAGGGTACGAAAAAAACATTTGGAATTGGTTTAATTCCGAATTACTGTGTGCGCCTGTTGTTGAATTTACCTGAGCGTCATTTGTCCTATAAAGTATAGAGGTCGTTGTTCGTGGTATTTATGGTGACGGTATTTTGAAGTTCTGCGTCCGCTATAATTATTGCTGCGCCACGTTTTTTCTATTAGTACCATCGTGATTAACCCTAAGGGTATTGTTACTGTTATAGAAACGTATATTCTTGGAGTGATTTTTATTTTACGAGGGACACTATTTATGTATTGAGAACTGGCAACACTGGTATTGCCAGGTGAAATCTGTAATTGACATCGTAAGGTTTGACATTTTTGAGGTATAGGTACTCAAAACGTTTTGACGTGCGAGCACTATTTGTATTTTTTGTAGTGTTTGAAATTTCATCTCAGCTAAAATATGGAATTAACTCGCGAAAATTTTCGAGCTATGATTTATTATGACTTTTAAAGTGGTCTAACTCAGAAACAATGCATCAGTCAACCGAATTCAACTTTTGGCGATGAAGTGCCATCCACAACCACTGTATATCACTGGTACACTAAATTCAAACGTGGACGTAGTTCGCTTCCGGACGAAGTTAAAGAAGATTGTCCAAAATCGGAATATATCGATGCTGTGCGAAAACTAATTAAAGAAGATCGTTATGTGACATATCAAGAAATCGAGAGATGTTTAAGCATTTGTATGGCCAGCACGCATAAGATTTTGCACAAACATTTGTGTGTTCGGAAGCTGTGTGCGCGTTGGATTCCACATTTGTTGACAGATGCTCAAAAAAATGCTCATGTCGATTGGTGCCGTAAAATGATTTCAAAATACAGCTGTGGTGCATCCAAAGCAGTATACAACACCGTCACAGGTGACGAGTCGTGGATTTATGCGTATAAGCCAGAAAGAAAAAGTCAGTCGGTAGTTTAGGTGTTGCATTGTGAAGCAAGGCAACAAAAGTTGTTCGTTCTCGAAGCGTTAATAAGCAAATTGTGGCGTTTTTCTTCACGAAAGCCGGTCCTGTGACAACTGTGGCTCTCAAAAATTAAAAGACCGGTTATTCAGCGTGGTATACGACCATTTGTTTGCCTGAAGTTATCGTTATATTGAGAAAAACCAACCCAAAACGACGAATCATTTTGCATCATGACAATGCGAGCTCAAACACATCACATGCAACAACCGAGTATTTGGACACACAAAAGATCGAATTGATGGGTCATCCGCCTTACAGCTCCGACTTAGCACCCAATGACTTCTTGTTTCCAGTAATTAAAGATAAACTGCGTGGACAACGATTTTCATCGCCCGAAGAAGTAGTTGAGGCCTTCAAAACGCATGTTTTAGAGCTACCATCTTCTAACTGGACAAAGTGCTTTGAAGGGTGGTTCAATCGCAAGCAAAAGTGTATAGATCTTAAAGGCGATTATTTTGAAAAGCAATAAAAGTATTTTTTTATCAAATTCTCTTGTTTACTCTTTCTATTCTCAATACATAAATAGTGTCCCTCGTAATTCCCATTTCTCATTTGAAATTAGTTACATGGTGGTTTAAAATTTGTTTTCGTGTTCCCCATTTCTATTGTTAATTGTATAATTAGTAGATTCTGAAGTTTCCGACAGCCTCTATGAAAAAAGATCGATGAATGCTGTTATTCCGAACAATTTAAAGATTCCGATATTGCGACATTAATTGCATCGTAAGTCGTTCGTAATTACATGCTTTAAGTATTACTCATAGTTCACTATTACAAATGTCTTTAAAAAACACATCAATCGCTACCTTTTTATTTTCTCTGCGCAATTGTTAGATCTGCCACTAGAGATTCTACCGATTTCCTAAATTCGTCAATACTTAAATAGTCTTGTATAGGTTGCAATTGTGTTGTTAGAGTGGTAGATGATTGTTTGTATATAAAATTAATCTTAAGGTCTTGTATTAAATCGGTTGCTTTAGCATGTTGTTACATACACAGACGTAACCGCCAGTGACAAGGAAAGAATGACCGGACTCAATCGGCGAGTAGGCGGGGTTTTACCAAATACAAAGTAGAAAATAAAAAGCCTAAAATAAAAAAAACAAACACACTAATTCGTAACAAAAGACCATTTAACAAAAAAAAACTAATTAGAAAAATATATTACAAAATACAAAGATACCCAACTTGCGCACAACATTTGGTGTTTTCCAAAATATCCATAAAAGTTTTCGCAGTTACAAAAAATAAAATTAATGCAAACAAAAATAATTAATGCCTTTCGACATTCTCTATAAGTACTTTAACGGGTCACATCTACGTCCCTACAACAAAAAAAGTTTGCAAGCAAAATAATTAATACTTTTTTACATCCTCTATAAAGTAATCTAAATGACATCTCACATGCACATTGAACAAGAAAAATTTAAACCAAATCGGGAATGAACCACCTTCGGTCCTGCTATATTTAACATTATTAAAGTTTTATTATTCAGATAGTTTAACTGTTAATAGAAAAAAAACAAAAGGGTTTACTTGCATATTGATCACAATTACAGGTAAGTTGTTGCCGCAAGAATGCATTCTTCCAGCCGGTCTAGGTCACCACATTGTACCTAAGCCGTATATCTCTAAAACAAATCATACAAGAAAATAAAAGGTTTATAGGTTGCACGGGTGAAACTTAATCGCTATAATCAATCCTGATAACAGTTGTCACCATACGGTATTCAGCCGGTCTGGAGAGAAGTGGGATCTCTTACCAATACCCAGAACTTGAAGAAGAACAAACAAAAAAAAATCTAACCCAAATCTATTGCTGGTAAAGTCATCGACTGTCGTAGTGAATTTATCAGCTGGGAATGATGTTTCGCATCTCTTTATACGATAGTAGAAGTAATTTTGACGTTTTAGCGGTTCTTAGCTATTCCATTTTCAACGTTCAATATTTAGGATGTATTTCACATTCAGGACTGACACGTCCGTCGGGGGTCAATGCAATGGACGGTTATGTCCCCCGGAGAAAGTTGTACGAGTACGAGTACAAATTAGACCCTTTACGATGAAAAGTACATTTTCTTAGAACTAAAAGTACTTACCACACAATAGTGTGCACGAAATTTTGTAGATAACGAAATATGTAACGCCAAATATTCGTTGTATAGCTGCAGAAAAGAATTAAAATAATAAACTCGTTTTATAGCAAAAATTAAATCCAATCCCAGCGTTATCAAACGCATGTGTTAAATAGAAACTTGAAACAAAACTTTATCAAGTAAGTAAAATCCAGTAGTTCAACGAGTCTTTAGGATTGGGTATTAACGCTATAGTGATATGTATCCAGCTAACAGATGCCTCAAACAAGGTACTGACTATTTAAATTATAGAAGAACTTTTCATTTCGCAGTAAATATGTTTACATGAAATTGTAGTAAATCGTACTTATTATAGGAATGTCTAATATACAGAATGGTGTTTGAGTATTGGAAGCAGAATCTATGCAAATGAATAATTTACCAAAATAGCGTAAGGTTTAGTACACCATCGGAAGGTAAATGTAACAAATACAAATCCCCAGCAAAATTAAAAGGTTAGGGTAGGAAAACAATAGCAACGAACCAGGCAGTACAGTACCAACAAAAAGCAAAAACAAAAAAAAATCCTTTAAGAAAACTCAAGGAAAAGCACCAAAATTAACCCACATCGGGCTCGAAAGATCAATACACAATAACAAGATGAATCAAAAGAAAACTCGTTTAAGAAAACTACAAGAAACGCTCAAAAATCAACAAAAAGAATCTGTTTCCGGCAGTACAGTCTTCATCCTTAAAGGACGATTGTTTTCCTGCAGAAAAATCAAAACTAAAGAAAAGAAACTAGGAAAAAAACCAACAGTAATAGCCAAATAAAACAAAAGTGTCGAGCCTCAGCGTAAGCCGGAGAACAACAAGAACGCTGGATAGAAAAAAAAATTAAAGTATTTCAAGCTGTGGTACTAAGAAATCGCATCAAACTAAGAACCGAAGAAAAGAATTGCTAACTAGGCCTAAAGTCGACTAAGTCGTGGTTTTCGTAGAAAAGAAAAAAAATGAACTAGAAAGCACCTACCACAGGAAGTGGATCGAAAATCAAACCAAGTGAGCACCAAGACCTACAGAAAGTAAGACAGACACAGGAAAAATGAAAGGAATGTGGAACGTAAAGAACGAGGAAAAAATCTTAAAAGAACAACACCAAGCAACAAGTAAAAGAACCACATAAAAGACACTAAGTATAGCACAAAAGAAAATAAAACCGAATCCCTGTGTAGTCATGTATTAGTATTACTATAGAGTGTGTATGTGTGTGCGTGTATGTATGTGTATGTATGTGCGTGCGTGTGTGTGTGTGTGTGTGAGGTGTGTGCGTATGTGTTGGACCACTTAAGTCGCCTCTTATGACAGACAGATCGTACCGTGGGACTTTGAAGTTTATTGAACCAAAGAAGGGAACGGTGATCAGTGATAACAGAAAAATGAGAACACTCGACGTAAGGACGAAACTTTTCAATCACCCATATCACAGCCAGGCACTCCTTCTCAGTAACTGAGTAGTTACGCTCAGGTTTGGTAAGTGAGCGACCGATACAGCTTACAACCTTCTCGCCGTCGGGATAGGATTGACTGATGATAGCAACCAAACCGAAGTGAGAGGCGTCAGTTTGGATGGTGAAGGGTAAGGTTAAGTCAGTGCAGGAATAAATGGCGGCAGAAACGAGGAGTTGTTTAAGGGACAGGTAGGCAGATTGACAATCAGAGGTCAAGAGAAAAGGGTGTTTTTGCTGGTTAGGTTAAAAAGCGGAGCTGTGAAGGTGGAAAAATTCAAAATAAAACGACGGTACCAACTGACAATGCCAATCAGTTGACGGACTGCGGCAACGGAGGAGGGAGATGGGATCTTACGGATCGCCGAAACTTTGTCGGGATCAACAAAAAGGCCATCCCGGTTAACGATGTAACCAAGATCGCGAAGTTTGGGAAGGCAAAAATGACACTTGTCTTGACGGTGAGTAAGGCCATCATGTAAGAGACGAGAAAAACTAGGTCAAGAATTCGGACGTGTTCTTCGAATGAAGGGGTAGCAATAATGATATCATCGGGTTAAGCGAAACAGGATAGTTCCAGGTCAAAACCGATGACCTGATCGATAAGACGTTGGAAGGTGGCAAGAGAATTATGGAGGCCGAAGGGCATGAGACAAAATTGAAATAAACTTCGATGAGGGACGGTGAAGGCAGTATGGGTTTGGATTCGGGAAACAGAGAGATTTGCCAATAGGCGGAAAGGATATCTAGTGAGAAGAGGTAACGAGCATCGCGGAGTCGGTCAAGGATGGTAAAAATGTAAAGAAGAGGATATGCATCTTTTTGCGTAACTTAGTTGACTTTCCAGAAATCAATGCAGAACCGATAGAAATCGTCTTTCTTTTTAACTAGAGCAATGAGGCTAGACCATGGACTAGAAGAAAGTTCGACGACCCCCAAGCGGAGCACCTTAAGGAGTGAAGAGGAAAGAGGGTAATAGCGTTGCTTAATGGGCTCCGCTGACGTGCGGATGTGGTGTTGAAGTACAGCCGAGACCAGGGGGTTGTCGGGAGAAGAAATATGAAATTAGGGAATCCAAACGAAGTTGTTGATCGGGAAAAAGGTCGGAAATAATGTGGGTAGGGGCTAAAGTTGTGATGGCCAAGGAAGAAAGGGAAGCAAAGACCCATAAATTATCCTGAAAACTGAGTACACACTGCATATATTTCAAGAAATCGATGCCAAGTATAAGTTGGTGGGAAACGTCGGGAATAACCAGGGTGTCAAGGATAATGATGGACTCTGGGAGAGCGATAGAAGAAGAAACGAAACCTAGGAACCTAGGAACAGTTGTCGTCAAGGCTGCAGAAAGATGAAGAATAGTTATGGCGGGAAAGGTAAAAAGAACTTAAACGAATCCAATTAGGACCACCAGGGATGGTTCGAGTTGCTCCAGAGTCTAAGAAACCAGTAAGGGAATCCCAAAGATTTCAACAGATAAATATGGGCGTTAGTCGCCACGGACACTAGTATACACAGTTCAACACAAAGCGAAATTGGTTTTCGAGACCAGAAAAAAGGATATCCGAGAACAGAAAAAGAATAGGGTCTTCGCCTCTGCCTAAGAACCCTATCGACGGTTTATTCGAGCCATACATTTTGGGTAATTAGGTCGAGTTATCCCCTTCCGACCAAAACCATAACAATATCGGACTTGCGGACTAGGACAACGGGGAGAAAAATGCTCAGTTTTGTCACTGTTGAAGCAGGTGACCTGGCGAGTAGGGGTAGACTTAGGGACAGGAACAGGCGATACGGCCGCCGAGACGTTATATCGAATAGGATTTGTATAACGGTTCCTGATAGGTCGGTCATGATGACTGAATGCATTTGCAGAAAGCGAAACGAGCTCAAAGGCAAAATCCAGTTCGACGTATGAGTTTTGTCTTGAGTAGGAGGTACATAGATCTCAACGCAAAATTTCTGCGTTCTAATTGCAAACATTCGATTTCCAATTCTTGTAGTGAGATTGAAAGGAGATAAATTTCGGGAAACAACGTCCAATTGTACATCATTCGGTATACTTCCATGACGACTGCACATAGCAGCCATACAAGCTAGGTACTCGATAATATCTTCCGTGGAGTCCTGATTTCGTTTTAAAATATCCTGACTCCTACGATTAAATTAAATATATTTTTCCTCAATCGTAGAGTAAAAAGGGGTTTTAAATGGTGTAGGCAAAATATCAAAATGGTTATTCGGAACTTTAAACTCCGACGATGAACAACATAGAAATTCTATTTTAAACGCATTAGTAAGTAATAACAGAAAATTAAGAAACGACTTAAATTCACAAAAGACCCTGTTACAGCATATGACTGATACCTATTAAATCAATTTCAAAATTTTAAATGAAAACCAAATACCTTTATAAAATCAACTGAATAATTGATCTGCAGAATTATTAGCTCAGAGACAGCATTTTTACTTTCGATTCTTGTTGATAGTTTAACAACTCAGCTGTATTCAGGTTAGAATATAATTATTAGGGGAGCTGGGATAATTGGGTGGATTGGGTAATTGTACGCGCCTCCATATTTTAGCTTCTAGATGATATTCTTCAGATTAACGTTCACGCGCCATACATACAAACTATCAAAAAAGATTTGGTTATCTCGCCCCACCTTACCGACCACAAATGCCTGTGTGCACATTTTTGTGTTAGTTTATAGTTTATAACTTGCTGAAAATAAGTGGTCAGTGTTTCACTTTTGACTATTTATTATACGTGCATGCTTTCTTATACTGCTTAATGAATCTATTTTTAAAAATGTTAAAACTGAATTTCTGTTTTTTTATTTTTAGTGCTGTTATTTCAAATAGTATTCAAAATTTAAAAGTACTGTTTTATGGCCACTTTTTACCCCATATCGAGTAGCCTGATTTAATATGTTAAAAAAACGTCACCTACTTTCTTATTTCCTATAGACGTCATTTTGGTTTTTATACATTCGGATTCACCAATTTTTTCTGATTAGAGTAATCAATGACATGTAGCATAGAAGCTTTTTGAACGATGACTTAATCGTAAATAATAGTATTTTAATACTTAACAAGTTGAAAATGCAAGGCATTGTCGCAACGAACTTCCAAATGTAGACTTACTTTAAAACAATTTAAAGAAATTAAAATTATTATGTTGTAATAATTATAAGTATTCAGATAAAATACAAAAATTTATAAACAACAAAAGAGACATTTTAATATATTTTATTTTATTGAATAAATATTTTAAAAGCTATATATGTGTGTGTGTATGTATGTATGTATGTATGTGTGTGTGTTTGTGTGTGTGTGTGTGTGTGTGTGTGTAAATAAGGGGGCATCATATTTCGATTCAGTTTTTTCAGAGGATTCTAAATATGTATCGCACATTAATTTTGGACCTATTTGAAATTTTTGATAAAAATTAATTCCCCGGGGGGGTCGGGTATCCGTGGTCAGATTTTGTGGGGGGTACCATATTTCGACTCAGCTATGTTAGGGGAGTCCAAATATGTATCGCACATTAATTTTGGCACTATTTGTAATTTTAATTTTCCCGACGGAATATCGCGGGGGCACGGCGTCCCCGTGGCCCGATTTCAACTGACATCAAAACTTAAGCTCAGGACACCGAGCTGAATCGATTGATGTATCACACATTGATGTCCGACCATTAGAAAGGCCTCGGACGGACAGACAGACGGACGACAAATCGATTTCATAAACGAACGAAGTTCGTTGAAAATGGTCAACCTAAACCAACCTTTCTATAACTTAAGTGATGTAGCAAAGGAACAATAACTGGCCATTATCAGCTTTCTTTATTTCTTATACATGCAGTTTTGTGTTTTGAACATTACCGTACACCTATTATTCTGATTACAATTATGTGTGATAAGTAACAAAAAGGTTTTAAAACAATGGCTTTCTCGTCAGTATCGATGTTTTAGAACTACTGTTAATATTAGCAGGCCATAAAATATCTGCTAACTAATGCTACTAACTCCTGTCGTTACGCATTATCTAAAGAACGCATTATTTCTATTAGCTGTAAATATTCTTTTTAGTCATATCCCAGAATACAATACCAGAAGCGACACTCTCTATCGGCGCCTTTGATATTCATATTCAAAACTGGGTAACCTTGGCAAAAATCGGCCATATCCTCAATTTTCTTCTAATTACTTTATTCAAATTATATATTTACTGAATAATATTAAATTGAGCACGAGGATCACATACTATATTGTTTACTAGATAAATTAAATCTCATAGTAAAAATATTGTGATTAATGGACGTAACAAAAGTAAATAACCACCAGAAACATGGCCGAAATGGAACATGCGCACAAAATTCAAGATTGAGATTGTCGTTTCTGGTATTGTATTCTTGGGTCATATCGAGAAACGAGATACCGTGCGTGTTTTTTGTTGCTCTCGTCGAAATTCAACAATAAGTGCCGAAACGTATTTAAGATTGTATCTAGAACGACAACAACCGAATCGTACTATGTTTCTGAAACTTGATACGAACTTAGCCAAATACGGATCATTTACTAAACCCCGCAATGCTTATGGCAACGGAAAATTGAATAATAACCAACATGATATTTTACAAACGCTAAACCTTAAAGCTAAAATACTTTATACTGATGTAGCTAAAAATTTTGTTCTTTAGATAAATAATATTTTTTCAACATCCATCCACACGTGAAGTAGCTGTTGAATTCAAGATACCGCAGGCACAAGTTTGGAAACTTTACGTGAAAGTAAGTATAAACCAAACAGGAATCATGTAAGCCATACACTACAAGCTGGAGATACCACCAGGCGGCTAGAATATTGCAATTGTCTGTTAGGAATGATAAATAATGATACTGATTTTTTGAAAACAATTATTTGGTATGACGCATCTAAATTCACAAACGTATGGTATTTTTAATAATAATACTGAACAATACTGGGCAGTAGAAAAACCAAGACATAATCGGGAAAGAAGACCACAGCAGCATCTTGACCCTTCCGCTTGCATCAATAAATAATAATTATTAAAATATAAGAAATATAAAAGAATTGTCACCGTTTTCGGTATATATTTGAAAGTAAAATTGAAGCAACTGTGATTTACTAACAATTTATTCTAATATAAATAATATTGATCTTAATGATATTGATATAAAGTAAAATATAAAGTATTAAAATTTAACTTTTTTACCCTTTTTGGTAGCAAAATCGTTAATAATTTCGGAATATTTAAAGATACGGGTAATGCTGTTTTTGATGGAAATCACAGATAGATTAACTAATCTATCTTGCGACATCGTGGAGCGCAAATTTGTGTTATAGTCCAGTCAAAATAGACATTCCAGTTTGCATTAATTCCCAACAAGCTGGATTTTTGTGCAGGCCTTTAATACGTCATTACAAATGATATGTCAAAAGTCCCCATAGATCCAGCTTGTGCGTTGTTTTTTATTCGAGGTCAAAGGTCACAAATTTGCGTTTATTGCGTATATCTCTGAAACAACGAGAGCTATCGGAAAATGGTTCAGACAAAGTTTGTAGATCGTAAAATTGTCTACAAAAAAGATTTCAACACTTTTCTTCTACAAAGCATCGCTTTCGAGATATCCTGACTTTAGACCGCAGGAAAGTCGTATTTTCGACTATATGTACACATTTCCGCGCCACCTCTAAGGTAGTGTACACGGCGCTTTTTTTTAACGTGGTTTTCCCAGTAGGAATACTCCACACTATATTTTGATCGAGGGAATGTAATGGGACACTATTTTATTGATAAATTTTTTTTTTTTATTTAAATTTAATGAAAATTTTAACAGCAAGAAAATTACATCATCATTCATCATCAAATTCTTCATAGTCACTCGTTTCTTCTTCTTCACTGTCTTCTTCCTCTTCTTGCTCGATTTGTGTTTCTGGTGGTAGAATATGAGGTGGATGATGAAGAACTGCTGCTGCCTCATACATCATAGTTTCATTATACGATGCACACAAACCAAAAGATGAAAAAATTTGAATAAGACGTTTTGATCCAAACCGTCGATGAAAAAACACTGAGAGACCCAATTGTAACCGTGATTTGAAAGACCTAGGCCGAACAGCAGCCATAATACAGTGACTGACATTTGTACATATTAATTTCAAGTGTTCCAATTTGGATCGTTTATTTTTCAAAATTAATTGCTCTAACAAATAAGTCAAAGATTCTGGAATATCACTATTGATATCTTCGAACATCTGAGTAGGTGGAGGATAATTATCAGTGTCACACACTATCGACTAAATATCTTCTCGAACGATTGCTGCAGCTGCTTCAAGTATTCTCAACCTCTCTTCCTTTTCATTTTGCTTTTTATTCTAATACCAAGCTTTGCTGAGGACGTCATGCTGATTGTCGATGAAGCAAATGAATGTTGAACTTCCCAATTTCTCAGTTATAATGATTCTATTACCATACTTTAACTTGAGTTTTGACTTAATTGTTCTATTATCGATCGATGATTCTTTGCAAATATCTTTTAATTCTTGTATTGAAAATTGACAATCATCATGATTTTCAATAAATGCAAATATTTCTTCCATCGCTGAAGTAATAGAATCACTTTCAGGACGGCCGATTTTACCTCCACTAATGGGTTTCAGAAACGAAGTGTAACAATCACTGTGGTACTTAGCCTCAGCAGCAACTACGTCATATTCATACTGAATGCGGGCAATGACACTTCTTGCTAGCTCATCAGAACGAGTCTGAGCTTCCTTCAAGATGGTTTTCTTGAAGTCGAGGGTTGAAACTTGAGACATTCTTCGTTGAAGATGCTGCGCTTTTTTCATTTCAGCCGTTTTATCTGCTTCATTGCCACAGAACAAACAGTATTTCTTGAAACAAAAAGATGATTCATTACCTCGTGCTCTAGTACGAGGAGGACTAATCCCAGATGTGGTAGCTATCTCCATCTCACGCTGTCTTTTAGCTGCAGCGATGCTGCTTTTCCGGGTGTATGCTTTACGACACTGCTTATGTATCGTTACAGATGTTTTGTCCCTCAAATATTCATCGAATCCATTACCCCTTTCAGTACTTGAATCCATTAAAGTCTTTAGCCCACGATCAACAACCACAATTTCATTTTCAGTCAAACATTCATTGCAAATGCAGCAAACTTCTGACATTTTTACAAAATTTTGTAACGGCACTGTTTAAAAAGGGAATATAATTCACAAACACGTTCGTTTAAACTAACTGTATTTACTAAGTATATGAGAGCTATGTCCTTCGGCAAAAGCAGGTATACGCTGGTTTCGACCCGAAAAATGTAGTGTCGCAGGCAGATGTTTCTCAAGGCCAACCGCCCAATAGAATTAGGGACGGACGATGACTCACTCATAATTGTATATTTTTCACGTACTTGTGTGCATGGAGCAAATAAAACTATGTTCTAATATTTTTTGTTCAAATGGTTAACCCGATGATGTATACTGGCCACGTATGAGTGCATAATCGTATTTTCTATGTTTAAAATAGCCATAATTCGAGAACAGTGCACTGTAGAAAAAAAAGTGTTGAAATCTTTTTTGTAGACAATTTTACGATCTACAAACTTTGTTTAAACCATTTTTCCGATAGCTTTCATTGTTTCAGGGATATACGCAAAAAACGCAAATTTGTGACCTTTGACATCGAATAAAAAACAACGCACAAGCGGGATCGATGGGGACTTTTGACACATCATTTGTAATGACGTATTAAAGGCCTGCACAAAAATGCAGCTTGTTGGGAATTAATGCAAACTTGAATCATAATTTAGTCTATTTTGACTGGATTATTAATCAATTTTAATTTTGCGAAGCTTCACTCTCCACTGGCCACTGTCACAGGAGTGGTAAGAAAAATCTATAATGTTATGTATACATTGGGCATAATATCCACGAACCTGTTCGCGCACACGTAACGCAAAACTTTCTGAGCCGTTACTCCATTTCCTGCTCGCTCGGGTACAGGAAATATTTTTGCCAAAGTTTCCAGTTTGGTTAAAAGGCTGGTTCCGTCAATATCACTTTGCACCCCATCAGAAAGTAGATGCTCCAGTTGTATTTTCGTCTTCCTTTTTCGAATTGATAAGACAGGTTAGAAAACAGCTTTTTCTTTAGTCATTGATCATCAATTGCCAGCTTCTTCGCTGTTATAATGGCAGATTTAAATCCATTTTCTTTGTACTTTACAAAGAATTCTTCAGTTTTCCTCAAAATTGATACAGCTACATCCATTTGAATATCTTTTGACTACATTAGTTTACCGATTACATTAATCTGCACAAGAATGTCATACCAAATTAACAGCATAACTAAAAACTTCATATTCTTAACCTGTTTAGCTAGAGAAATTGCTGCGGCTGCACATTTTGGGTCAGCCGTCTCTTCGTGCAGATCCATTAATGCATCATATATTTCGCCAACTTGATACCAACTAGATGCCTTTACGCAGTAAACACGACATTCCCAGCGTGTTTTTACTAATGATTTTACTATCAAAATATTTTTATATTTTTTCAAAATGTCCCATTTATTTGTTGAGGCAGTAAAAATAACGTAAATTAGTTGAATGATTTCGAAAAACGTCTTTCCTTCACGAGACGACTTGGCCATATCACCTAACACTAGATTTAAACTATGGCATCCGCAAGGAAGAAAAAATGCTCTATTATTTTCTCTCAATATTTGAGCTTGAACACCATTTTTACAGCCACTCATATTCGCTCCGTTGTCATTACCTTGGCTTCTACAGTCTATAAGGGGTATTCCAAGATTAGTCAACTTTTGCTTAAACGCTTCTACCAGTCCGGCACCAGTGCTGTTGTTTACCTTTAGAAATCCAACAATATGCTCTACAATATTCACACTACTGTCCGCAATAATAACAAACCGAATAACCATGGTCATTTGTTCATTGTGACTAATGTCAGGAGTACAATCGAGAACAACTGAGTATTATTTTGCACGAAGTATTCTTCTTTTTATTTTTTCAAGCGTGTGGCTGCTGATCAAGTGTATAAATTTGTTTTGAATGTTTTTTCTTAAATAATTATTATGAATTTCTTCGCTGGTTACTCGCCGCACATGTTCTGACATGACAAACCCAAGAAATTTCCATTATGAGGATAATTTAACATTTCAACAGATTCCCGAAATGCGAGGTTATGCTCTGCTAAATATCTTGTGGTCGCCAAAAGCCGTTCTAGCACATTTTGTCAGTGTACTTTTTCTTTTTCTATCATATACTCCCTGTATGTTTGTTGTGGTTTGTTTAGCATTCTTCTTAATCTTCTTTGGGAATTAAACCACTCATAGTTTTTAAAATCATCTTTATTTACGTTTCAATCCATGACCTAGGATCGTTGTCAAAATAATAAAAACTTCAAGTTTGACATTTATGACATAAATTGAAGGTGACTTTGATTTATTGATATTCGAAATATTTGGTTTGAGTACACTAAGCAAAAATTTTTAAAGTTTAAAAGAATGATTGCCTTCAATTTGTGTTACGCTCTGGGACCCACTTTTTTAGGTAGCCAATACGCTTAACGTGAAATCAGCTGATTAATTTTTATTGGTGAATTTTATATAAATTCAATAACTTGGTAATTGGAAAACATTTTTTAATATGTATCTATTTATACAATTGAGAGGATGGTTATTAAAGAAGTGTGCGATTGCATTATTGAAAGGCTTAAGCAGTCGTTTTTTATATTTATTTTGAAGGAGAAAATCATTATGATTTAGGCTAACTCTTTGGTAGATTTTAACAGGTTCTGAGGTGATCTTATGGCGGGTTTACACTTGTCAGATACCAATGTTGTTCTATGAAGGTTGTATATGGATCTGAGGCGACCCTATGGCGGGTAATTGAAGGCAATCATTCTTTTAAACTTTAAAAATTTTTACTTAGTGTACTCAAACCAAATAATTCGAATATCAATAAATCAAAGTCACCTTCAATTTATGTCATAAATGTCAAACTTGAAGTTTTTATTATTTTGACAACGATCCTAGGTCATGGATCGAAACGTAAATAAAGATGATTTAAAAAACTATGAGTGGTTTAATTCCCAAAGAAGATTAAAAAGAATTTTTTTATCATATCCTGCGCTTTTCTATCAATCGTTTGATGTTTGTTTAAACGCGTTTCTAGCTCGATCCATTGTTTTTGTGCTTCGAAATGGCACGCTGATGTTTCATGTTTACACAAATAAAAGACAAGATTTTTCCAATTGTTGGACCCATTGCTTGCAAAGTTGTTTATTGGAGATCCAAATAGCTTGCAACAAAAACAATAGACACGGTTTTTTGCACTGAGTATACTAGCCAACGTCGATCAACTTTTTCTTTGTTAGGTAAATGACTAATATAATAGAAATCAAAAAAATGTCTTTAATCGTCAGGGTTTTTTGAATAATTGAAATTACAAACTCTGTTAACTCCCATTCTAACCAAAAAATCACGCTGATTCTGATTAATAAATTGCGGCCACATTCCGATATCAGACATACGATCATTACAGTCCGTTAAAATTTCAGGATTTGGGACAACTGTACACGTACCTGGTTCGATTGGAGCGTCTGTATTAATAGTGCCATGTTCATATCTTTGTCCTTTTCTTCATCATTTTCCGTAGGTGGAGTAGCTGGAGACTCCTCTTCTTCCTTCACACTGCTTTTAAAATGTATAAATATCGCACTTTTCTGAAATGCAATAAAGGTTTCCGAGTTTCTCTTGCGATTACGCTTTTCAGTGCCGGAATTACTTTTACTTCCCTTCGCACTACTCATATTTTCAATATTTTTTGAAATCGTAGTTCTGACCCTCAAAACATTTTCTACAAAAAGTCGTTAACAAAAGAAATATTTTACTGCTATATGATCACACAACCTCACTCATCTAACATCTGTTCTAACTAATGGAAAAAAACATAAGACGGGAAGGCAAAGCTACCGGCATTCTGGTTCGGTCTGACATCCGGTCGTTGAGTCATCCCGCGACCCGCACAGACATGCATTTATTGTTATTTTTGTATTGTTTTATGACATGTTTCTTAAGAACTCATTTATGGCTGCTGATTGCAATGAATCTGTAACATTATTTTGTAATGTTAACGAATAAACAGATCAATTAATTAAAATTCAGTAACTTGCATAAAGTATAGACAAAAATCCCACAATAAATTACTTCATATTTTAGTTAGGCTCCCTTATAATAAAAGACCAGGGTTACAGATAGCTTCAGGCTACTAAACTATTAGAAATTCCAGCGGCTTTCATCATTTAAAGCTCTACCCTCGTAAATCAAATACAAGAAACCTCTTAAAGTTTAGGTCGGTTACAGATTGACGAATCTGATAAAATTAAAATGTAATAGTACCTTTTAGCGTAAATAAAGAAAAGCAATTTTCAGTTTGAAAAGCTTAACCTTCTTAATACTTTCGTTGATTGACAGCGGGTTATAGAAAACGAAACATTATAAATAGCAAAAACTATTTCTAATTTGATTTGTTCAAATATTACAAGTAATTTTAAGTAGTCTGGAGACATCCATTGCATTTAAAATCCATTTCGGCTCAAGTAGGTTAGCCGGTCTTTGTTAATGGCAGACTACTGTCGCCATAGGTAGGTTCCATATTTCAATAATTAAGAAATTCGTAGAAAGTACAATATAATTTAAACCCTTGGGAAAAGAGTTGCTTCCGTGACTCTCATCTAAAAAGGGGTTGGATTTGGTTTCTGAAATCTTGTTTTGTGAGAGGTTCTGTTCAGTCATTGGATAACAGAAAATGACGTACATAATGATTAGGGTAGGAATTAATCTATATAATTTAAGGCTTTAGCCAAAGACGGAGAGTTTATTTCAATGGGGCTGTCCGTGGTCAAGAAGTAGAAAGAAACGTAGTTTGCGGGTAGCGTTCTCCGGCATCACAGATAGAATATTTCATTTCGTATCACGATAGAAAAAATTGGAAAGGAGTGATAACTCTTCCAAGTTGCGAGGGTTATGCCCATATGTTCGCGGATTTATAGTGATACAAGGTAACTATTAAAAATCTTGTAGGCGTGTGACGCACAAGTAAGTGATATTGTCAAGATCCTGCCGGGTTCGTGTGCCAGTCAATTCTTCAAAAATTACAAACAGAAGCAACAAGCGAGATTCTCTTCCCCAATTTAAGAACTGTTCTACGTTGGAAGACAAACCCTCAAACAATGGACAATTTTTAGTAAGTAAGTTTTATAGTTAAGTAGCATGACCAATTTTTAGTTAATTTATTTGTTAGGACGGTTTGGCCATAAACCGTAGGATTAATTTAGTGTACGATTTGTAATATAAGTTTTCTTTCATATACAAGTGTTTGGGAACTACTTATGTACTCAAAATTTTCATAAATTCACCTATTCACTTAAATTTCTAACTTAAAATCAATGAATGTAAGAGGTTCACGTTTCTTGCTCTGTGAATTAAATAGTTTTGTTTGCCGTTGATTGAGTCAATAGTTTTTTTATTTTTTTTTATAAGTAGTAAAAAAGTGAGGAATTGATTAAAAGAAACAATTGTCCTCCTTGGAATGACAAGTCTCTCAAGGTTTTGTACGAACATGTGGACATTCTCGACTTGTTTGGCGCCCTTGGCAATTGTCATTAAGCCACAATATTTTATGAAAGGTAAGTGCCAAATCTTTTGTAGTATATTATAAATTAATTTAACCCTTTTTGCAAAATTTTTGTTTTACAGGCCGCCCCCATTTTATAATTTTACTGGAAAATACATTCTTAGTAGCTTTTCCGCCTGTAACATATCATTAGATAAACTATTCTGGGACACTGTTACCTATATTCGGCTACTTTTTTGTCCAGAAAAAAATTATCAGGAACCATATACGACTCGCATAGATCGTCTTAAAAAATGTAAGGAAAATGTGTAATTAGCCACTGATTGCTTATTGCAGTATGGTTCTCATTTCCTGGATTTGTTAAATGACAGTGAATAACTATTTTTACCGCGTTATATTCGGGCCAATACGGTAATAATAATAATCTGATAATGTATTGGCGGTCTTCTAAATTTGGCGGCCCCCAGGCGTCGCTTTACTCGCCTAACCATAAAGCCGGCTCTGCATTCATGTATGAGGAATCATTAAATGGAGAAAGATATTTGAATTTTCTTCGCGCACAAATATCCGAATATTTGGATGACATTCCGTTAAATCAACATAGAAATGCATATTTCATATCGAAATGAGATCTTTCATGATTTGAGTTTACTAGTAACGGAAAAACAAATTCCTAAAAAAACAGAAGAATTGGAAGAAAATAAATCATCAAAACATCTTATGAAGAAGGAAAAACACCAGACTAAAAAAAATAGAAAACAACAAATAGACTACACACAGGTAGTAGATAGTGTAATATTTAATATTGGTCGAGCTGAAGAAGTTAAAGAGAGCAATTCAAAATATGAATCGCATGTTGATTTAGAAGAAAAATTTTAAGGGAACTGACTCTTATGGTATTGTAGTTTACAGCCCTACAATTAAATCAATTGCTACATATGACAATGAATCATCTAACGAAACATTTTGTGGAAATAATAGACACTCCGATGACACTTATAAATTGTTTGACTGCATAGGGTCACCTTTGGCTTTTCTAAATAATAAAAATATTGCTACGAAAGGGGATTTAGAAAAATCACTTTTACTAAACGATGATACATCTTGCCTTTGTAATGGCGATACGGAGATGGATGGTTCTTATAGAGATTTTGATATTCAGCAAGAAAAGAAAATGAATAACGACTATGATATAAATGAGACTGATGGAAGCACCAGTATTCTAAGATACCAATGTGAAGAAGGCGAAGGCTCTTTGCAATCTTGTTTAAATAAATTCACGACAAGTGAGTTACTTACCGGAAATAACCAAGTAAGCTGCGATGTATGCACAAAGACACATAGCAGATCTAATAATGAAACTGTTTATACAAATGTCATTAAGCAAGTTCTAGTTTCCAATCCACCTACAGTTTTAATTTTACATTGAAAGAGATTTAAGGTCTTAAAACTTCATTCAGCCAAAATGAATAACTATGTTATCATTCCAATGTTACTAGATTTATCGCCATTTTGCTCAAAACAACGTCAAAACATTGCAACGTTTAATTCTAGTCAATCTAATGTGTTGTATTCGCTATATGGTGTTGTCCAACATAGCGGCTCAATTCACAGTGGTCATTATGACGCATACGTAAAAATAAGATATCCTTTAGAAAACAACAGTGACAATTGTCAATTTCTACATACAAATAAAAAACATATTTCGTCCTTGCAGTGTAAAACTAACGAAGCCAACATTGAAATTCCTTTGGAAAAGTGGTATCATGTTAGTGACTCCCATGTGTTAGAGGTGCCTGAAAAAAAAGGTCTTTGAGGCACAGGCATACTTGTTATTTTATGAACGGATTTAGTAATTTGTACTTAAAGTTTTGTATATTATTGTAAGTAGGTTAGATATTTTAGTATAATACTTGATTATTGTTTGATGACTGTACATAAATTTTATGATTATGTAATGCTTAAACAACTATCAATTCTTCAATAAAAGTATATGAAATTACATAGAAATTTGTGGTGGCAGCAGAACGGTGCACCAGCGCATAATGCAGTAATTCTCAAATAATATTGAAACAAAAATTTCACAATTGCTTGGATTAGAAGTGGTAAAATAGTTGCATGGCCTCTTAGATTCCCATTGGACTACTTTTTATAACGAACTGTCAAAAATCAAATTTAAGGAAACCCCTAGTAACAGGAAAAACTCAGAACATGACTTACTCGTGCATTTAACGCTATTCCTAAAAGGTCCATTCAAGGAGCTGTACTAAATGCAAAAAGAAACGTGCACATTGTGCGTTAATAAAAATGGTCAGCTGTTTGAGCATTTATTGTAATTATTGTTTGGTCAGTACATTACCTGCAACAGTGGTTTACGCTTCATCATCATCATCATTAGGTCTTCAGTCCTAGAACTGGTTGGACGCGTACCCTTATTGTTTCTTAGTCTGAACCAACCTACACATTTCCTTGAAATTTGCACAGTCTGCATCTATCACTATCTGTGTGCTAAAGTCTGATCTCGGTCTACCTCTCCTCTCTTTTCCTATCTCTGCTTGTAGTATATCCCGTACTATTCCCCAGAAATGTCTTAGAACGTATCCTGTCCTTCTATTTCTCCTATTTTTCATTTCCCACAGATATCTTTATTCCTCTACTATTTCTACAACCTGTTTGTTATTAACTTTGTCTGTCCATGCTACCATCTTCATACATCTAAAGCACAACATTCCAGAAGGCTTCTATTTCTTTTTGTCTGCTTTTCCTACTGCCCCTATTTCATAGATGTACTGTGCTGTGCTCCACACTATGCTTTCAACAGTTTTTTTCTTGTATCTATGTTCGTTGTCTTTGAACATAGCTGCTGTTCTTTCTTATTTGATGCAGTTCAGTCACCTTATATTGTTTTACAGTTTTATACCCTATTACTCAGACATTCAGTGGTTGTGAAGTGGGGTACGCACCCTGTGGCTGCCAAGTTCCCCCAGCACTTGAACTATTGCCGATTTAGTATTTTTTCCAAGATATTTCCCCGATATTCAGTAGTACATAAAGGGGAGGGCGGCTCCGTGGCGTAGTGGTATGTGTGTGACTACTACGCCCAAGGTCCCGGGTTCAAATCCCGACACGGTCCGCTCGAAAAATGTTAGGCGAGCATTTTTCTCAAAAATACACCCTCGTTCGGATGAGAGGTAAAATGGAGGTCCCGTGTGTGAGTTTTGTCACGCACGTTAAAGATCCATACCTTGCTTGGAACAGCAAGCGTTCGGCAAAATTCCAAATTTTCCAGGTAAAAAAAAACTCGCTTCCTGGCCAATGTAGTACTTTCGGGTGGAGCATTGGAAAATCACATGTAAAGTACATAAAGGGGGGTAAGCAGCCTTTGGCTGCCAAGTTCCCCCAGCACCTGAACCTTTGTCGAATTAATAGTTTTTCCAATTTATCCTTTCGCACAATCAACATTAGTTGAAAATATTTCACAACCAACACCTGTAGTTGTTTATAATAATCATCAGATTTATCTGCGGTTATTTTTTCGTCATTAAGTTTTCCGTCTCAAAACTGGTTGGACACGTATCTGCACTTATTTATATTCTCAACTAACCTACAGAGTTCCCTGAAGTTCTCACACAGCATGTATACAGCTCGGTTCCCCGTTTATTGTTTTCTAATTTTATGCCCTATTTCACCGAAATTCAGTGACGGGGGTTAAGCAACCTGTGGCTACCAAGATCCCCCAAGTCTTAGACATTTGCCGAACTAATAGCTTTCCAGCAAGTCCTTTCACACAATTAACATTATTCGAGAATTTTGCCCGACCAATTCTTGTAGTTGCTTATAATAATCATCATATTTAAGTACAGTTACTTTCTTCGTCATTAATGTATCCATCTTGGGACTGGTTGGATGCGTACCTCCATTGATTTCTATTCTGAGCTAGCCTACACATTTCTCTGAAACTCATACAGCCTACATCTTTCACTATCTGTGTGCAGTAGTCTAACCTAGGTCTACCTCTTCTTCTCTTTTTTCCTATCTCTGCTTCTAATATATTCCGCACTATTCCCTCATGCCGTAGTATGTGGCCTATCATCCTATCTCTCCTATTTTTTACCGTTTTCCACATATTTCTTTCTTCCCCTACCATTTTTAGTACCTCTTCGTTCTTAACTTTGTCTGTCCATGATATCTTCATCATACGTCTGTAGCACCACATTTCAAAGGCTTCTACCTTTTTCTTGTCCGCTTCTCCTACTGTCCAGGCTTCACAGCCGTACAGTGCTGTGCTCCACACATATGTTTTAAGCAATCTTTTCCTTGTTTCTATGTTTGTTGTCTTTGCACACAGTAGTTGCTTTTTCTTGTTAAATGAAGTACGGCCTTGTGCTAATCTTTGTTTTATATCTTTTGTGCTTTTCCCATCTTGCGTTATTTGACTTCCTAGGTAGCAGAAATCCTTAACCTCTTGTAAGTTCTCGTTACCTATTTGTATTCTTGTTTTTGATTTATTTTCCCCTCTTTTGCATGCTAGAACTTTAGTTTTATTTTTGTTAATTTTCATACCATGTCCCTCCGTTAGAACTGTTTCCATTTCATTAAGAGTAGCTTCTAACTCTTCCTTACTAGATTAATATTGCTATATCATCTGCAAATCTGAGCATATCAATCTTTTGTCCCTGCATATTAATTCTAAATGTCTTCCTGCATTTGACAGTATTCATTGCCTCTTCTATATACAAGTTTACGCTTATCATTTTTTTAATTTGGTATTAAAACACTGCTATTTACGATTAATTCATTGTTTTAAAAAGCTTTTTGCTATCTGTCATACACTACTATAATCAGAAAAAATTGGTATTTCCGAATGTACAAAAAACCAAAATGGCGTCCATAAAAATTAAGAAAGTTGATGATGGTCAGGGAACGACAAAACGTTTTTTAACAAATTAAATCGTGTTGTTCGATGTGGGGTAAAAAGTGGCCATGAAAAATTGTTTTTAATTTTGAATATTATTCGAAATAACAGCACTAAAAATAAAAAACAGAAATTCAGTTTTTACATTTTTGGAAATATCTCAGACGCCGAATGAGATATATCAAATTACTTTTGCAGATTATTAATTAGTCTAAAATTTAGCAACTTTGCCGAATTTAAACATACTCTCTACTTCCATTAATAAAGAAGATCCCACAATGGCCCTCGAATTGAATCAGTCTGTATACTTTAAATGGGCAGTTTTTGACCTCGTGACGATCCTGTTAGCAATTTATTTTCGCTATCTGACACCCCCCTCCCACTTCTTTAAAAATTTTAACAGCTTAAATTTAGGGGTTTGGAGATATTGCATATTTTGTTTTGTTTAGGGCTTTGATGTTAAACAACCTTTATTATCTTTCTCCAGCCAATGCTATTTATGTACGCATAGTTAGACAAACTTACTAAAACGACAAAACGTTTGTAAATACATCTTTCCTGTTCGTCCAGCTCTTACTCCCGCATTTGGTTGAATACTCCTTGTTTTCACTATTATACGAATAATGTTGTTTTAGCATAGATCCACTTAATTACAACGCAATACAGTTTTCCAATGCCACAAATATTAATGGGAATTTAAACACCTGTTCTTTTAAATGAAAGTGATACGTTATCTGAAACTATTAAATTAGTTTACAAGCAGGGATCTTTGTGTATTAATAAATAAATTATAATTGTATTAATATTTACCGAAGTGATTGTTTGTCATTGAACATGAAGCAAAGCCGTGCTACAAAATACCCGTTTGAAGTAAATGAGTTTCGAGCAAGAATGTTGCAAAAAATAAGTTATGAGTTATGGTAGTTTTATAGTAATCGTAATATGTCGTTATTTTTATTAACACATGATCCTCGTTTGTGTATGCATTTTATGATATAAGTTCGTAAAAGAAAGATTATCAAGTTAGACGTTACAAGTATAACGAGGGCTTAATTGATTCTTTTGTGAAGTTATGGTGGATATTAAGACCACGTCTAGAAACTTGCGCAAGGTTGCACTAGTTTCTATTTCAAAAGCTAGAGCAATAATGACACACCTAAATTACAATCCAATAAACGCGAAATTACAGGCTTAAGGGAGAAGTAAATACATACTACGACAAAGCTGTCTCGAAAGTTGCAGTATGTTTATCCAAAGTAACTTCAAAACTACGCCTGACTAAATTACCTTCTAATTTCCAACTCCACTTTAAATGCAAGTTGACAAAACAATAGGTAATAGCTTGTTGTAAAGTTCGATCGTTAAATAGTTTCAATCTAAGTGCAAGAGTATTAGCGATTTCCTAATTTTTATGTTTTCCCGTTCTGAATAAGTTCGTACATGTTGCAAAATTGGTTGTTTATAAATTACCTTTTTGCTTTTAAGTTGCATACGTGGTATACAACCTTATTACATCCCATGTGGTTGGTGGTTACCCATCGGGCGCGTTCCCAGGTGGCGGATAGGGGAAACCCAGTGTCACCGTTCGAGTAATCGTTCGCTGCCATTGGGTTTTGTGACAGAATAAGCTTAGCACTCGTAGTGATCCAGAGCGCTGGCTCGTATAAAATCCACAACATACGGAGGAATGAGTGTACGTCAATGCGGTCTAAGCCCCGCATAATGATGGTTAGGCGAATCTCTAATCGCGGACCAAACCACCAAACCCCTACTGCTACATGGGCCGGTAACGATCTGCACAGGGGTTCAGGTCACCTCGTGTTGGTGACGTGCGAGGCGACCCGTGTCGCTCGGATGATGGGATCCTGGTGGTTAAGCCACACCTGAGGCGGATTTAGTTCTTCAGTGTCGAGCAACACGCCACTTTGGCCCAGATTTCACCTAGACCGAGGGTCGAGACTAACCCATCTCGATCAATCGGCTGTGTCGTCGCGTCAGACCGCCAACTGGGTGAGCTCTTGGAGGTGAAGTGCGTGCAGCCGGTACAGTAGGGGAGCAGCACATGCTACATGTGTGCTGCTACAAAGCTGTATGCGGGCTCGAGCGTCAGTCACTTTCGGGAGAGCTATATTTTCCTAGTAGCCCTGGTGATGCCGTACACACCCCAATTTGGGCTCCGTGGCGGGTGGGGAGCTGGGAAGATGAATCTTTTTTTTAGTTAACATAGATCCGATATGTAATGTAGCTAATCCAGAGGGTGCGTCCTCGGACACCCCTCAAGTTTTGTTGCAGGTCCCACGAGAAATGCAACAACAAAATCAACAACAGCAGCCCCAAGCTGGGGAGAAGGTCAATCCAGAAGAATGGCAAGAACAGCGCCCACAAAAAAAAACGCATCAGTGGGGCTGAATAGAAAAGGAGAAAGGTTTGTTTAGCGGCCCAGAAGGTTGCTGGAACATGAAAAGGGTTTGAGGGCATCCCCTCCGCAAAGCAGACCGTGGAAGAGGAGCTGTCAGACCGGTACTAATCAGCCCGTGGCTGGCAGCTACGGGGGAGGCAGCTTCGAGGCACCTCCATATGGCTATCATAGACAAGAATAACCCATAGGGCAAAATTACCAAAGCTCAAGCAGAATCCTTGCAACTAGCCAACGAGAAGGCATTGGACGACCATCTGTTCTCCCTTCCCAACGACAGTGCTCCTCTAACCTTTAGGAGGTGGGCGTACTCGGGCGAGATCTCCTGGATCTGGTGCGCGAATGACCACTCCCTAGCATAGATTACGGAGGCGGTTGGCAACCTCCCACAGTTGTGGGTGGCTGCACGCCTTACAGTCGTCCGGGACTGCTACCTAGATTTCTGAAGGCGGCACTATGGATTCCGGGGCCCCCGAAAGACATGGATGTTGTCCAAAGGAAGTCTGCGTGCGCAGAACCCCTGGGCTGACTCGTTCAAGTGGTGTGTCTTCCACACCGCCACAAGAGATCAACCCCAAGGGAGGCTGATAGTCTGTGGCGTTGGGGAAGACGCGTAGGGGATTATCAACAGCAAGGGAGGCAAGCTGTATTACAAGCTCACCTCCTTAAACCTTAAAATCCAAAGACTCAACCTGCTGCAGAAACAGCCCAACCGGCTGTCGTGCAACAGCAGAGTCAACCGTCACCGCCTGAGCAGCCCTCCAGATCAGTTGCAGAATGGGAGTAATTGATATAATCCTGGTTTCAGCCTATTTTTCAATTGACCAAAACCCACCTCCCCTGGAGCTAGCGGCAGTAATTGATCATTGCGATAGATAGAAAAAGCATCTTATTATCGGCTGCGACTCCAACGCACACCATATAGTATGGGGCAGCGTTGACACAAACCCTTGAGAAAAAGTACTACTCGAGTACATATCGAGTAAGAATCTAGAGATTCTTAACTGGGGCAGCAAACCCACGTTTGTGAAATCTCGCTTTAAGACAGTCATCGACCTAACCCTGGCATTGGCAGGCATTTTAAGACATATCTTGAACTGGCAGCTGATGCCTAAAGCAACACTGTCAGATCACAGATTGTTAAGTTTTAAAATAAAGGCAGCAGAAGTAGCCTATAAAGAATATAGGAACCCAAAAGCGACCAACAGGTCTATCTATTTAGGCAGTCTTGAGGAACGACTTTTGGCACTACAAGGCATTGAGAACCCTAAAACAATAAAAGAGCTACAGAGATATTTGGTCTCTCTTCAGAACTCCATCGTAGAGTCCTTTGAACAGGCAAGCCCGGTCAGGACAGATTCTAATCGCTCCATCGCCCCATGGTGGGGTGAGGAGCTACAGAAGCTGAAAAAGCCCATGGGCAAACTGTTCAACAAGGCAAAAAACACCAGAAGTATGGCTGACCGGGAGATTTATAAAAGCCACCAACGACTATACAAAACGGCAATTAGAAGACGACAGAGAGACTCTTGGAAGACCTTCTGTAACTCAGTCGAGTCTGCCTGAAACGTGCGGATGGTACGTACACCACCAACAAAACAGAAACAGCCGAGTATCTCATGGACACCCATTTTCCAGGTAGTGTATCACAACTTTCCTCATACGGGGTGGACCAACCCAGCTCGTTCCTTAATGGATCCGACCGGGAGGATTCAAACCGGGTAGTGGATGAAAGGAAAATCAAATGGGCCATCTCAACTCACAAACCGTTTAAGTCCACTGGAATGAATGGCATCTTCCCCGTCCTACTACAGTGGAGTGTGGAGAGACTGGCACCATTCCTCGTTGGTTTTTTAGGGGCGGTATTGCTTTTAGATACATCCCCAATAGCTGGAGAGAGGTTAGAGTGTCTTCATTCCTAAACCAGGCCGGAAGGATTACTCCCATGCTAAATTCTACAGACCGATCAGTCTTACGTCTTTTTTTGCTAAAGACCTTGGAGAGACTGTGCGACAATGATATGAGGGAGAGGATAATGCTTTCTTATGCACTTGACCTAAACCAGCACACCTTTATTCCAGGAAAATCCTCGGAGTCTGCCCTCCACGCTGTTGTAGAAGGATTGAAAAAACCCTTAACAACAACATGTCCGCCTTAGGCGCATTTGTTAATATTGAGGGTGCGTTTACCGAAACCACCTTTGCAAGCATTGATAGAGCTCTACGGGCACATGGAGTAGAGGACACCCTTCTGCAGCTGACCATGCAGATTCTGCGGTGTTGACGGGTACACATTAATGTTGGGGAAACCTCAGTAGTTAGGGCGGTAGGTAAAGACTGTCCCCAGGGGGCGTGCTGCTGTCACCGTTACTACATAGTAGTGGACAGCCTTCTCCAACGCCTTAACGATGCAGACTTCTACACAATTGGGTATGCGGACGACATAACTATCTTAGTAGTCGGCAAATTTCAACAAGTGCTGTGTAACTTAATGAGGCGGCTCCGTGGCGTAGTGGTATGTGTGTGACTACTACGCCCTAGGTCCCGGGTTCGAATCCCGACACGGTCCGCTTGAAAAATGTTAGGCGAGCATTTTTCGCAAAAATACACCCTCGTTCGGATGAGAGGTAAAATGGAGGTCCCGTGTGTGAGTGTTGTCACGCACGTTAAAGATCCCTACCTTGCTTGGAACAGCAAGGATTCGGCAAAATTCAAAATTTTCCAGGTAAAAAAAAACTCGCTTTCTGGCCAATGTAGTACCTTCGGGTGGAGCATTGGAAAATCACATGTAATGTGTAACTTAATGCAAGCAGCACTAACGATCGCGGAGCTATGGTGCTCCAAGAACTTCCTAACAATCAACCCCAATAACACGGGGCCTGTGCTGTTCACCAATAAAAGGAAGCTGATGGTAACTAGATTGCTAACGCTCTTTGAAACTTCTTTGCCCCTATCAGAAAGGTCAAGTACCCGGGCGTCATACTTGACAGGAAGTTGAGGCCAAACACTTACAAGCAAAAATTACCAAAGCCAACCAAGTGTTTTGGCAATGTAAACATGCCATAGGCAAACTTTGGGGTCTTCCACCAAAGGCTGTCCTGTAGCTATACGCCACGATGGTATGACCAATGCTCTGCTACGGTGCTGTAGTCTGGTGGCCCAGGACCAGACTGGCCCATGCAGTCAAAGAGATTACTCATATCCAAAGAGTGGTCTATGTAGACATCACGGGCGCAATGCGATCTACACCTACTGCATACTTTTACAAGTCGTCCTAGGCCTTACTCTACTGTACCTACATGTGGAGGAGATGGCTCTGAGAGCGGCAACGAGGCTTCGGTTCAAAGGTCTATGGATCGACAAGGAAGGCGGTGGTAGACACAACAACATACTAAGAGAGGCGATGCGGTACACCCCTCTCTTGGGAGGAGTGGTTGATGCGATCGCACCCATAATAATCTCCAAGAGGCGCTTTGGGGTTTGTCAGAACACTGAGGACGCCTCCTTAACGGAAATCTCCATCTACACATATGACTCCAAAACAAAAAAAGGTACCGGGGCAGGCATCTTCTCCGATAACCCAGACCTTCATGAAAGTGATACGCTGGGTAGACTGGTAACTGTCTTCCAAGCGGAAGTCATAGCCATCATGCATGGTACTAACGCCATACTGGAACGCAGACTCCAAAACAAAGCTATACGTATCCTGAGCGATAGCAAAGCAGCTCTTTTGATCCTAAATAAGCAGAAGCTCCTCTCGGGGGTAGTTCATCAATGTTATCGCATTCTCGAGCTTGCTTTTAACACTAATGCCCTTGAGCTGGTATGGATCATAGGGCATTCATGAGTACATGGCAACGAACAGGCAGATTCTTTGGCGAGGCAAGGAGCGGCCCGGGGCTTTGTTGGCCCTGAGCCATCGGCTACTATTGCGCCATCGGTAATGTTCTCCATGATAAGGCAAATAACTCGCCGCTGTCACAAGGACAGGTGGGCTTGTAAAACAAGCTGCCGACAGGCAAAAATGTTCATAAGGTGCCCCATGACCAAAACCGAAACATTTGTCATATGCTTGCCGAAACAGGAACTACGGCTACTAGTGGGCATACTGTCCAGGCATTGCATATTAAGGAAGCATCTGCACAGGATGGGTCTTTCAGACGACCCCATCTGTCGCGGCTGTCAACAGGAGGACGAGATAGCGGAGCACATTTTGTGCACCTGCCCAGCACTTGCCCAACTTTGAGGATCCATGCTGGACGACTTCTGGCCTGAGATGGCCGTAATTCAAGACGCCTCCTGGTCCGACATCCTCAAATTCACCTGTAAGGTAGGTTGGTTGAGTATTGAAGGACCAACCTAGGGCAAGGAAGGCAGCACAATGGGCCCACTTGGTGGCCTAAGTGCGTGTTGCATGTGCCACTCTTCCCAATTAAATCAAACGCTATTACATATAAATCATGTTTACCAAAGGATTACTGCGCACTTGCAAGTGTATCGATGCGACGATCCATTCTTTACAACTAAAAACTCCATTAATAAAGAACAACCTAAAAAGATATATGTCTTCTTGAAAGCATCCAGAACTATAACCTATAACCAGATTGACAAATGGTTTGTCAATATAAGTAACATAAAAATATGAACAAATGTCAAAAGAATTTTTTCACTCGGACCAAAATTTAGCATCAAACCAACAATAAATAATAAATTAGTAATGAATTTATTGGCCGACGTTGAAAATATCTTGCTTGATATTACAACATAACGAGAACGTAATTTGTGTCGGACCCAGAGATAATGGCTAATGCCTAAATTTTCGCATACATTTCCATGCATTGTCAAAGGTTTAACTATAAATGCAACATTTAAATGGTACAAATAAAGTAAAGTAAAAATAGAACTACTTGCATTGAGATTAGTGAGAAATTATGTAGTACATGATATTAAAATTAAAGTTTGAAAACATTTATAGGCAAAATATTAACTTGACAAGTGTCATTTCTCTGATTATATGCCATTCTTCACTAATGTTGTTTTATTAGTTATTGAAGGATGTGTATAACATTTGTAGTAGTATAGTCGGAACCATGAAAGAAGTCGTCTGCGTCATCACTTGTATTCGTACGAATTAAGTTGAAAATGTAGCATCACACCGAACACTTAATTTTCATTATTTCTTTTAAAACCTTAAAAAGTCTATTCCATTTACAAAAAAACTACGAAAGATATCCTATTTTAAAGAAAACGCATAATTTTACCGAAGGTTAACCTGTTAAGTATATAAAGTTCAAAACATACGGAGAGATACTCTTCTCTGTCGTTTGCCCAGATGAACGTGTTATCGTATGTCTTTACATAAAACACATACAAATCGTATTACTATCTCTATCATATATATTAGTTAAGCTTTTAAATAATCTGAAACGTATGTTTTGAATTGAATTAGACACCTATGACGTAGCGGACTTCTTTCGTGGTTCTTACTATAGTAGTGTGCATGTGCATGTGGTTGTGTATATATTCATCATTGTTTCAAAATAATATAAAAGTTATGACTTATTTTTATATATATCATGTTTGAGGAAACGTAAAACTTGGTATTACTCTTTATATATTTATCAAATTTTTTGTTTTATTTTAACTTTGGTTTTATAGCTTGCTATAAAATTTAACATATATATCTATATAAAGCTAAGATTCCTATATCACTTTTTTTTTAAATTTTAAGTTTTTGTAAATATGGCACATTCAATAAAATATCTTTTTAAATTGTTCATTTCAATTTTTATAATTTTTGGATTTTTAAAATCTAAATTATGGTCGTTATCAAAAGCATGAGTTGCCAAAGCACAGGCTTTGGATTTTCTTTATATGTCACTTTTATGCTGTGATCCTTTTATTTAAATTTTGTGAAGTTTGACCAATGTATGAAAGATCGCACTTTAAACAAATTGTTTTATAAATAACACTTTGTGTTAGCGAAGGAGGATTTTTGTTTTTATTTTTGTAAATAATTCACAAGCGATGATTAATTCTTTTTTGAAATTTTTACATTATACAAAGTAAAAATATTTTGTGATTGTAGTAGGATTCTTGTTTTCTTCTATATTTTGATTAATATCGAAGTCGAGATTTCTTCTTTAGTTAAATAGTAATTTATTAATTAGAATTTTTGGGTTAGAAAGTTGTATAGTTTCCTTAAATTATTATTATATATAGAAGCACGTGTAATTTGTTAGGGTTCCGTATCTTATAAGGTATAACAGAACTTTTATAAGATCACTCTCGTGTCTGTCCGTCCGTCTGTCACAGAGGTTTTTCTCGAAAACTATGTAACGTAGGAATTTGAAATTTGGCAAAATGCTAGGTCTTTATGGCGCGTACATATATTGACAGTCAGAAAATAGAAAAAAAATATTTTTAGATTAAAATGGCGGGGGTTAATTCGGTCGAAAGAAAAAAAGTTTTAATAAATATATCGTGCGAGGTATCATTTGAAAGAGGATTCTAAAAGGCTTTTAAAAATATTTGTTTATAATTTTCGGTCCAGTAGTCTTCATGATATAGCTCAAAAAGTGCCAAAAATGACCGTTTCCCCCCCTTAGTTCTCCTACATTTCCAAAGCTAAAATTTTGATTTTAATAGAGATAGTAGCTATTGAGTCATAGATTTTCGGAAAACTACAGGTTTTTTTGACAGTGTAATAGTTGCTGGGAAAAACTTTTTAAACACATTAATGGACAACGGATTTGCTAATAATATACCAGTACAATGTGGGACAATATATACATTTTTCAGTTATCATAATCAAATTTGGATAAGATTTAAATATACATAAAAAATGAAAACAGCTTAATTTGGTTTATTGATTGCTTACTGCAGTATTGGTGCGGAACCCTAATAGTGCGAGCTCGACTCGCTCTTGGCTAACTTTTTTGTATTTTGTCTTTAATTCCTAAGATACAATTAATTTCCAAACCAAATAAATGCTTGGTTTCATGTAACAATCTGTAATTATTTTATTGCTTTTTCTGATTCAAAGAGTATCTAAAAATGAAATTGAGTAGTACATTTATATTTAGATGGTAAATTGTATATTATAGTTATAATTCTAAATTGTGTTAAAATCTCATCTGCTTTATTGTTTGGAATGGCTGTTACCATGTCATCTACAATATTTTTATAAGCAGTAGGTAAAAAGTAAGTGTTGGTATTTATTAAGTTACGTGTTCATTACAATTTTAGCAATAATAGGTTTGAACCCATAGGATATGCTTTGATTTGATTGTAGTATTTGTAATTACAGAAAAATAACTATTGCTATAAGTAAAATCAATTAAATACAGAAATGTATTTTAAGAAATACTACAATTTTGTTCAATTTTATACCAAATGCTTTTATCATCATTAAGAACTAATTCTTTTGGAATAGATATAAACCAAGAAACGGCATCTAAACTGACTAATATATAATCGTCTGGTATATCAACATGATTTATAAGATAAATGAATTCAAACGTATCTTTTACTTAATATATATTTGTGTCAACTGATATTTTTTAAATTTCGGCAATGAATTTTGATAGTTTTTCTATCGGATTATTATCAGAGGCAACTATTGGACGTAGAGGGGTATTTTGCTTATAACTTATGGTAAAGCATAGAACTTTGGAGCAGTGCTTCTGAGTAAAGGAAAAGGTGGCTAAGTGTACCATCACCCACCACCTCCACATCACTCCACATCCCTCCACATCCCTCCACATCCCGTCACGTTCCACCTACCTCCACATTACTCCACATCTCTTCCACCTCTACATCCCTCCATACACCTCATTTTACCCACCTTCACCTCACTCTACATCTCTTCACATCCCTCCACATCACTCTGCATCACTCCATATCCCTTCACATTTCTCCACATACCTACCAGTTATTTTGGAACCAACACCCTCCAACCACCACCACCTCTTTCCACCTCCCTTCACTCACCTTTTAATCCCTCTACCAGCTTCCACATCGCTCCATATCCCTTTACATTACTCCACATCATAACTTAGGAATGCTACCACCTTTAACCTAAGAATAAAGGAACAAGATAGTTTAATATTTTTATTAATAATTTTTGCTTATGTTGACGATACAAATAAGTAAAACACACTTTATCAAGAAATATTATATTTTATTAAAAATTTATACATTTATTGATAACATCTATAAACCGCTGTGATAACCTGAGTCTGTTAAATTTAGGATAGCCAAATCTCTAAACATTTGCGTAAGCAATCGCCTTGCAGTCGCATTTTCTAGGTACTGGATGGTGTGGCATTTAATAATTTCCAGCACTGTCAAGTAATTTAAATTGCTGCACTCATTAAACAAAGAAATACTCGCACTGCTCTTTTCCACTAATAACATTTGAACCCTTTCTTCATCCGTCGTATTTCCACTTACATTTTTTTATAACACTTACAAATTTTTCGTAAAATTCTGGAAAGTTTCTACATCTCAACTCTTCCATTTTATAACAAATTTACCAGACTCTAGTTATCACAGCGGTTTATAGATTTTATCTAAACATGTATATATTTTTAATATAATATAATATAATATAATATTTTTGATAAAGTTTGTTTAGTTATTTGTATCGTCAACATCAGCAAAAATTATTAATAGATGTATTAAAATATCTTGTTTTTTTATTCTCAGGTTTAAATAAAGTTAAATAAAAACCCTTAACCACAAAAAATATTTAAATTACTAGATACGTATTTCGACCACTATGTGGTCATCATCAGTAGAAAAGAAAAATTAGCTGTTGTTCTGGAACACTTCAGAGGATATTCTCCTCACCACTTAGGCTGAAAGGTTCACTTCAGTCTAAGTGGTGAGGAGAATATCCTCTGAAGTGTTCCAGAACAACAGCTAATTTTTTTTTTCCACTGATGATGACCACATAGTGGTCGAAATACGTATCTAGTAATTTAAATATTTTTTGTGGTTAAGGGTTTTTATTTAATTTTATTTAAATCGTGCCACAGTGTTCCTATAGATTATTAACTCAGGTTTAAGGTGGTAGCACTCCTAAGTTATGATTTGGAGTAATGTGGAGGGATGTTGAGCGATGTTGAGATGGGTGGAGCAATGTGGACGTGGATGGAGGTAGGTGGAGGTAGCGCCGGGTGTTGAAGGTAATTCCAGAATGGCAGGGAGGAATGTGGAGGGATGTGAAGGGATGTGGAGGAATGTGGAGAGATGTGGAGGGATGTGGAGGGATGTGTAGGGATGTGGAATAATGTGGAGTGATGTGGAAGGATGTAGAGTGATGTGGATTGATGTGGAGTGATATGAAGTAATGTGGAGTGATGTGGAGGGATGTGAAGTAATGTGCAGTGATGTGGAGGGGGAGTAATGTGGAGTGATGTGGAATGATGTGGAAGGATGTGGAATGATGTGGAGGATGTCGAGTGACGTGGAGTGATGTGGAAGGATATGGAGGGATGTGGAGTGAGGTGGAGGTTAGTGGAAGGACGTGGCGGTGGAGGCACGTGCAGTAATGTGGAGGTAAGAGGAAAGAGAAGGGCTGTGGAGTAATGAGAAGTGATATGAAGGTGGGATCGAGGTGGAGGTTTGTGGAGGGATGTGGTGTGATGTGGAGAGATGCTGAGTGAAAGTGAACGATATGGAGGGATGTAGAGTAATGTGGAGTAATGTGGAGGGATGTGTAGGAATGTGGAGTGAAGTGGAGGTGGATGGAGAGAAGTGGAGAGATGTGGAGTGAGGTGGAGGTGGGTGGAAAGACGTGGAGGTGAGGGGGATGTGGAGTAATGTAGAGGTAGGAGAGATAAGGAAGGGGTGTGGAGCAATGTGGAGTGATATGGAGGTGGGAGCGATATGAAGGGATGTGGAGGGATGTGGAGTGATGTGGGGAGATGTGGAGTGATGGGGAGTGATGTGGAGGAATGTGGAGCGATGTGGAGTAAGGTGGAGGTGGGTGAAGGGAGGTGGAAGTGGCATCAGAATGCCTGTTCTGCGTCTACTTATATATATATATATATGTATATATATGTATATATATATATATATATCCATCTTGTTAACTGATAACCTTTTTTTCTATCAGTTGGGCCTAAATAAACTTCATCTTCTAACCTCAAATATACAAATAGCAACCGCTTTTTTCCTACAAAGCTATTATTAAACAAAACATTTGTTACACTATATACACCTACGTTCTCCAACACCATTTTTACTGCCTTTAATAATTTGAAGTGTTCTTTTCTTTCATTTCTATCACAATGCACCTGCACCTTCTCCAATTTAGCTAAGTGTTCGCTTTGTGAATTCACCTTTGCTATATGCTGAACCCGTATGTTCCGATCATTTGAGGTACCATTTTTTATTTTCACATATTTCTTTCTTCTTCTACCATTTCTAGAACCTTTTTGTGTTTAACTTTGTTTGTTCATGATATCTTTACCATAAGTCTGCAGCACCATATTTTAAGGGCATCTATCTTTTTGCTGTTCGCTTCTCCTACTGTCCAGGTTTCACAGCCGTACAGTGCAGTGCTCCACACATACACTTTCAACAATCCTTTCCTTGTTTCTATGTTTGTTGTCTTCCAACATTAGAGTTGTTTCTTCTTGTTAAATGTAGCACGACCTTGCGCTAATCATTGTTTTATATCTTTCGCGCTTTTCCCATCTTTCGTTATTTTGCTTCCTAGGCAGCACAAACCCTTAGCTTCTTGTAAGTTTTAGTTTCCTATTTGTATTCTAGTTTTTAATTTATTCCCCACTTTGTTAATTTTCATACTGTATTTCTCTCTTAGAAGTATTTCCATTTCATTAAGAACTGCTTCTAACTCTTCCTTGCTAGATGTTAATACGGCTATATCATCTGCAAGTCTAAGCGTATCAATTTTTTTCCCTACATAATAATTCCAAATACCTTCATGCATTTAACAATATTCATTGCCTCTTCGATGTACAAGTTAAAAATTAACGGGTATATAGCACATCCCTGCCTCACCCATCTCCAAATATCTATTTCTCTACGTTACTGCTCTAATTCTCCGCTGTTTGCTCCTTGTATAAACTATGTACTATCTGCCTATCCCTAAAACTCATTCCAATCTTTTTCAGTATTTTGAACACTTTTTCCCTATACACGCGTTCTCCTTTTTCTATTGTTTTTTTCATTACCACCCTCAAAGCTAAAATAGCCTTCCGTGTTTCCCTGTTTTGCCTAGACCCAAATTGATTTTCTTTTAGTATTCCTTCAACCTACTTTTTCATCCGACTTTGTAGAATTCTAGTTAATATTTTTGACACCTTTGCTGTCAAAGTTGTTCGGAAATTTTCACATTCATCCGTACCTCTCTTTTTTGGTATAGTTACTATGAAGTTACGTTTGTAATTTTTGGATATATCGTCTGTCTCGTACATATAGCTTATAAGTTGGAAGTTACGGTTTTTATAGTTTCTGCTTGCATCTTATACCCGGTGCCTTACCATATTTTAGACCCCTTAACGCTAATCCAAGTCATCCTTTTCAATGTCTAATTCCTGTTCTAGTGCTGCTAGTTTCTGTCCTGCATATAAATTCCCTATATATTCTTACCATCTAACCACTTTCTCTACATTCTCTATAATTATGTCTCTGTCCACTCTCATGTTTTTACTATACAGTTTTATATTTTTAAAATTCATTCTAATTAGTTTGTATGCATCGTCTGTGTTTCCTATTTCCATCTTAGTTTGTACTTTTTTGCGGTTTTGATCAAACCATTGTTTTTTAGCTTTCCTGCATCTACGAATAATTTCACATTTTATGGCTTTGTGTCTTTGTTTTCCTGCTTCGTCTGGTCTGTTTTTATATTTCCGTTTCTTCTATTAAATTCAAGATATCCTTTGTTCCCCATGTTTTTCATTTTCTTTATGTGTATGCCCCAGAATATATCTGGCAGCCATGTCTAAGTTGGATTTAATATTATTCCATTCTGTTTCTATTTTCTTAGCACTATCAGAAAATTTCCCGGTGTCTAGCAATTTATTTAACTTTTTTCAAATCTTTTGTGGATATCTATATCTTTTAGTTTTCTAAGTCAAAGTGCTTTATACCGTTCCTTTCATTCAAATTTTTTAATTTAAACACCGATTTTATAATTACGATCTTGTGGTCAGTATCTATATCTGCTTCTGGGCAGCTTCTACAGTCTTTTACCTTCATTCATATACCGTTGCCTAACAAGAATGCATTCTATTTGTATTCGTCCTATGCATTCTGGCATCTTCCACGTGTATGGATCTAGCATTATTCTTAATCTTCTTTGGGAATTAAACCACTCATAGTTTTTCAAATTATCTTTATTTACGTTTCTATCCATGATCTAGGATCGTTGTGAAAATAATGAAGAATGCTAAACAAACCACAACAAACATACAGGGAGTATCATAGCATGATGTTGAAATAATGCGTTTGTGACAGTTAAATTGTTTTTGTCGCAAAATTCCACCAACCTATTTCCCCTAACGTTTTTCGTGCCTAAACCAAATAAACCTACTACCGTTCCTTCCTTAACCTCACCTACCACTGCATTAAATCCCAAAAGTTATTAAATTTGCATGTCCTTCTACGCATCTTAGTATGTCTTTGATATCTTTGTAGATCGCTTTTACCTCTTTCTCTCTATAGCTAGAGATGGGAGTGTATACTAGTATTATTACTGTATTTAAGTGTTAGATACACTCAAAAGTATTATATTGAATTCAACAGAAAGCTAAACATGAGTGTTAGTAGACCGCCGCTTGGTCTGACACACGCGTACTACTCTTAAAATATAAACATAACGCATACAACGGCTACCACCTAGTGGCAGCACTGCAAAGCATACTAGTAGTGACTATTATACATAATAAGGTACAATGCCAACATACCAGTTTAGATTCTAATCTAACCATGAATACTCTTTGGTTCTTTGTAAGTAGTTTTCCACACAGTGTCCTATCTTTTCGCACAACTATCCCCACGCCCGGATTTCCTTCCTCTGATCCTGTATGAATTACCCAAAAGTCTCTACTACTGTCTAATGCTAACCTACCCACTACAATTTTCATATTCACTAGCTTACTTATTTACTTCATATTTCTGACATTCCAGGCTTTGACTCGGAAATTTTTCCGTCTCTTCTTTTAAACTTTCCGATCACATCATCCAACGTTGTCCAATCCCGGAGATCCGAATGATGGACTATTTTAACTTTGAGGTCTTTTACCCCAGAGGTATAACAATTTAAGTACGCTGTGTATTTGGGAGGTAATGTGGTGGTTTTCCGTTGCCTATCACATCGCAGAGTGTATCTTAGACTGCCATGCCGACCCCTATGGTCTCTGCCAGTCTAAGTACCAAAAAAGCTGCTGCTCTCTTTCGAGGACTTGTTTTAGTCTGGTTCCTCACTAATGACATCACTAATTTGGTTAAACCTATAGTTCGACTCTTTAGCTTATTGAAACACGCGAGCTATTCTGCCCGTTCTAGTAAGTTAGAACTCTTTTTGGTGCAGGTCCATTCAGAACGGGAAAAAAATTAATATCGTTAAAAATTTTAAATTGGGTTTTAGGTGGGAGAAAATCATGAAGAACCTAAACAGGACAGGATTGTCTCTAAATATAAAAAAAAATGTACCTGCTGTTGCAGATCAATAGAATACCAAACGTATTTGCAATTCTTATTATCATATACCGCTATGGTGCAGTGGATGGATACTGGACCAACAGGAAATTCTGTTTCAAGCCCCACCACCGTCAATTTTTACCTCCTAGATATACAGTGCTTCCCAAAAGTAACGGATATATTCGATTAAATGATTATTGACAATTTCTGAGTAAAAAGCTCTGACACGCCGATTTATATTTTTTAATTGTCATGTCAATTATGTAATTTTTAACCCCCCGCCCTTCAACCCATAAGCGCTAGCATCCCCTACTTAAAAATTTTAAATGGCAATGTACCCCTTGTGATACCTCGATTAATAGCATTTTTCATGCAGAAATAAAATTTTACAAAAAAGTTCTAAATCGGTTGAAAAATAACTGTTTTATTCAATAAAAACTTTTTCACTTAAAGTGCCAATTATCGGGTATGCCTTGTTAAACAAAATGTTTGTAAAGTGTCAAATAAATTTAGTGAAAGTACGTTAGTTAAGTGCGTGTTGCTTGTTTAATAATAAGTCAGCAAAAATGAGACTTAACGAAGCCGAAAAGATTGAAATTTTAATGATGATTGGCTTTGGAGATAGAATTCAAACGCACAAAGAAGTTCGAATTTTATTCAATGAAATTCATCCCGACCTCCCCGCTATCTCGCAATCAACGATAAGCCAAATTGAAAATAAATTTCGGAATATTAGACACGTACGAGATAAATCTAAAGATGGACGTCCATCAGCTTTAGATAAAGATTCAGAATTGGATGTCTTGCTATTTGTGCAGGAAAATCCACATTCAAGCGTTGCGGGAGTCGCTTCACAGTTAAATGTATCAAAAAGTGCAGTTCATAGATTTCTCCGTAAGCAAAAGTTTCACCCTTACAAAGTGCAATTAGTGCAAGAGTTATCAGATGATGATTTTGATAGGCGAGCGCAATTTTTTGAGACAATCATGGAACTTTGCAATGAAAATCCTGGATTGGAAGGAAATATTATGTTTTCTGATGAGGCAACATTTTATTTAAATGGTACCGTTAATAAGCAGAATTGCCGTTATTGGGCTGAGGAAAATCCGCATTGGATGATGGAAGCAAATACACAATTTCCACAAAAGGTTAATGTTTGGGCGGGGATAGTGGGTAATAAAGTTATTGGACCATACTTTTTTGAGAGAACTCTCAATGGAGAACAATATCTAAATTTTCTCCAATTTGAATGAATTTCGGCTTTAGCGGTACTACATCCGAATGCAGAAGATCCTGATTCACCTCATCCCAGTATTTGGCTACAACAAGATGGTGTGCCTCCCCACTATGCACGTCCAATACGGGAATATCTCGACGAAGTATTTCCTATGAGGTGGATTGGTAAACGATGACAAATTGAATGACCCGCAAGGTCCCCCGACTTAACCCCTTTGGATTATTTTCTCTGGGGTCATTTAAAATCTAAAGTGTATCTGAATAGGTCTCAAAACGTAAACGAGTTAAAGCAGAGAATTCGGAATGAAATTTGCTTAATTTCCCCTCAGATAGTAAACAAAGTTCAACAAGAGTTTGTCTCTAGATTAAGACACTGCCTAGCCGCTAACGGACAGCAGTTTGAACATTTAATTTAAATTGGGTTTGTTTTTTATTTAAGTTTTGTTTATTGAATAAAACAGTTATTTATCAACCGATTTAGAATTTTTTTGTAAAATTTTATTTCTACATGAAAAATGCTATTAATTGAGGTATCACAAGGGGTACACTGCCATTTAAAATTTTTAAGCAGGGGATGCTAGCGCTTAGGGGTTGAAGGGTGGGGGGTTAAAAATTACATAATTAAATGACAATTTAAAAATAAAAATCGACGTGTCAGAGCTTTTTACTTAGAAATTGTCAATCATCATTTAATCGAATATATCCGTTACTTTTGGGAAGCACTGTAGGTATAAATACTGCACATAGGTATCATGCTTACAGGATGGTGTGAAATATTTCTTCCAACGTAATTAAAAATGGCGCATATTAAGCGATTAAAAATGTTGTGTGTAATGTAAGTAAGTGGTTCCGAACCATTCAAACCAGTAGGAGATGTGAAACGATAGGAAAAAATGGTGTAGCCAAGTACCTAGAACTGGAATTGCAGGGTAAATGGCAGTAGTCTGTGTAACTCCAAAAACGTCTACTTCAAGCTACTATAATATTTTACTTTAAGCGTCAAAGAAAAATGTCAAAATCCGTAATACCAACTTTTGTTTGGTCTTTCTTTTACCAAGGAGCGTAGATTAGTTATTTTTCTGTTTATTTTTCTTTTATAAAGATATGGTTGTCGGTTTGCGAGAGCCGACGTAAACATTTATTTTAACTTATTTTTTCACATTTTTATCGTTTTAGCTAAACAAATTTTAGTGAAAGCGCGGTCTGTTTAAATATCTCACTGGTTTAATTTTACACGGAATTGTTTGAAAGTAGTTACTAACCCACAGTGCGTTAAATAATTAGTTTTGTTTTGCATTCTACGTTAATGATATTTGTTTACAACTATAATCAAGGAACCTATTAAGTAAATTTAATAGTAAAAGGGTATTAATTGTCTTTCTGCTTAATTATTTATACTAGCTGCGTCAATGAGGCAATTTTATTTATGTTTGAGCTAAATTTTAAATAATTTAAACAATGATTGCATGTATAGTATGAACTTTACCTAACCTTAATCTTTTATTGACTTATAGTAGTCATTGCAACAAGTTTTGTAGGACTTTAATCATGCAGGTTTGTAGGTGTTAGCAGATAGCCTTTGCACCGTGATTGCTATATTTTTACCTTGTGCTACAAAATTTATTAGAGATTAACAGAAACCTTGGACTTAGACTATACTTTAATTTCGTTTGTTAAATAATGACTTGTAGAGAAACGCATATTTTAATTGTTACACAATTTCATTATTCTTGCAGTTTTTTATGTAAAATTACTAACAAAGACATGTGGGAACAGCTAAATTAAATTCAGCATTCGTGACAGTATTGTAAAAATAAAGCTGTGTCTTCCTTTCAGTACATAATTCGGTACGGAGGAGTGGCTGTGAATTAGATCAATTCAAAGGAAAGCGAAAACCGCCAGATTCGCTCTCCTATTCAATATTGTTTCGTTTTCACTAGAACTCTACTTTATTGTAGTCAGTTACATGTTGAACAAACAAACCTAGTTAACTTCAGAAAATAAAAAAGATTAAGCAGAAGGACAAGGGCAACAATTAACAATTGAAATGAAAGCTTATTTGTTTAGAACAGCTAAATTCATGCTTGCCTTGGTCAGTGCTGAATTTAATAATGGATAACCCTTGTGCTATATCGAAAATGTGTCTGTGTATTACTTGCTTTCGTTGGCAAGAGTAGATAGTTTTTTAAATTAAATTCGAACATTAAAGATCGAATACATGTTTCAGTGATAAATAATTAAATGACCTTATATGAAATTAGAGGAGACGAACAAATGCATGTTAAGAAGGGTCAGTAGTTTCTTTAATGTATATTATGCGGCAGTTTAGTGTGATTACATTCACTGCATTTTTAGGTATGTTAAAACAATTATTTTATTAATAGAAATTAAGCAACTAAATAAATTATAACTCAAATTTCCATTAAGGTGTTATATACAGAAAATTTTGTAATCGATTAATATTTTGAACGATGCTGCGTTGAAGATATATAAAGAGAATTAGGTACCAAACTCAAAACGCCAAAAAAATTGAAATTTTATTGAAAATAAGCTTGTGTATTTTTTGAATGATTCTTTTTATGCAGTGTGGAACAGCCAAGTAGAATAAATTCATTATTTCCGTAACTGTACATATTTAAAGAAAATGCCGAAACACGTCAATTTTAGATTATGAATTCAGTATTCACATTCTGCAACGAAAAAAATTTGATCCCGATACTGAACCCCCTTCTAGTGAACTCCCAATTTTTTAAATGGGAAATATGGGCTTGTGCTATATCGTTTGAAAGGTCTTTTCATTCCCTATTCAAAAACGTTGTTGCTTTTACATTTATTGCAAAAATTAACATAAAAAAATTAAATTATCCGATTACCGAAATTCGCTACAACACGCTCAAAAACTAATAAGTAATACTCTTTATGTGTTCATAATTTTAAAAAAAACAAAAAAAAACATGAATGCCAATGAAGTAGATGTTCAAAATTCTCGCTGCGAAATTCTTGGCAACATCCTAATCTTAAATAAAAATGTCTTTCTTATTTAACATCTCATGCGTGACCTACCTAATTCTGTTCTGATGAGTTCACGTTTACGCTAAACGGTTGTGCTAATCGTGAAAATTGCCGTTACAGACCGAAAATCCTCACTAGATGAAAGACGAACATACGCAATACCCTCAAAACGTTAATGTTTGGACAGGAATTGTTGGAAAGTATATCACTGGTGCATTTTTCATTGAATAGCCATAATTATTTAGCACTACTCCAAAATAATGTTGTGCCAACTTTTGCAAAATTATATCCTGATCCAGGGATTCCTCAATGATATTGTTTCAGCAAAATGGAGCACCGCCACATTTCGAACGTAATGTCAGGCAGTATCTCAACGTAATATTCCAAATCGGTGGATAGGGAGGCGAGGATCGATAGAGTGGCCAGACCATACCTGATCTTGTAATCCTTTTTCATTTTACGTTCCTATAAATTACTTGGGTTAAGATTTTCTTACTAAAATATAAATGGTCTGCACTCTTATCTTTGGAACTGCAGTGGATTCTTTGAATTGTTATTCCTCCTAGTAAAATCATACACTTTGATTAACCAATGTTGTATAAAAATAACACAATGCCACTATTTCAGTGAGTAGGCAAAATATATTATCAGCAAGTATTCACCAATGATATGTACAACTTATTTGTTTTTACAAATGGTTTTACAATATCTACAGAATTTAAAGTTGCAACTTGAAAAATAAAATAAAATGGAATGCTGCAATGCAATCTGCATAAAAATTTCATATACTTGTGTATTAACTGAAGTCGTCAAGTATTTTAAATCGAGCTCGTTTTAATTGTTTCAGACTTGTACAAAATGAAATCCCTACATTAGTAATTAAATCGAAAGTGAGGTTAATGAAAGTTCCTGTGATGCTTTAAAGAATTGTTCAGTAAAGTTTTAAATACTCCTAGAGTTAAAATTTTTCCAGTTATAAGAGGAATAAAATCTGAAATACCTATTTGCGTGTTTGGTAAGTAGATAGTTGTTGTCACCTGATAAATAAGTTGATAGCGATGTTACCCAGAGGCCTCAACCGAATTCCCACAAGTAACGGCTCCAATATGGACGCCACCTGTGAAAACAACAACTTAAAAAAACACAATTGGACAGCGTGCACGGTCAATGGCTTTCCATATTTTACGATTCCTTCACCAAACGCATTTTATGAATTTCATTCGAAATTCCTTATTAAACTTCAGATTGGTTATACTGACAATTGGTAACAATACTCTTTAGAAATTACTGCTGCACTGCGGGGTACGTTCAGAGTGGCAACTAATGGCGTTTGAGATGTCCCAAACTTATTGGTTAGAATTCACCATGTGCAAATTTTATTAAAATAATACGTATTTTTGATACCAGAGTAAATACGCCAGGATCGAAATTATTTCCACGTGCTTCCGGGAATAATTGGATATTGCGTGCTTTTTGCAATAATTTAATGTCACATCAACCCGTATTTAAATGCTAAAATGAAAACCCCTCGTCAGATTTAACAATTTCAAATTAATAATAACGAAGTAGACTTACCCATTTTCCGCTTTGAAAAATAAAACAAAGTGAACAAACTAACTTTTGGACACCGAAGGCCTCTCAAATTTAAAAAAACGCCCGTTTTCGTGCAGTGCTTAAATCAAAACAGAAGACAAAATTCGCGTATCTATAAAAGTAGATAATATCCCTCCTAAACACAGATAGTTCCCGAAAAATAACCAACACGTTACTACAAGGTTTGTATGTATGGTTGTCTATCTACCAGGATAAGTAGAATACATTGCTTAACTAACAAAAATTGTAACTGAAAAATTTAACCTGTTTACACTCTTACGTTATTAGACTTCTTTTTATAGAGATATGTGAAGAGTATTGTGTACAAAACTAAACCTCTTGATTTGGATGACTCAAGAAGACAAATAACGCTTGCGATTAAGTCGGTCACGCCTTAGATGTTAAATAAAGTTAGAAGACATTTATATTTAAAATTAGGATGTTGCCAAGACTTTCAGGGCGAACGTTATGAACATCTACTTCATTAACATTCATGTTTTGTTTTGTTTTATTAAATTATAAACACATAAACAGTATTACTTATTAGTTTTTGAGTGTGTTGTAGCGAATTTCGGTAATTGGATAATTTTATTTTTTCTGTTAATTTTTGCAATCAATATGAAAACAATAAAATTTTTAATAGAGATTGCAGAGACCTTTCAAACGATATATCACACAGCCCATTTTTCCTACTTAAAAAATTGGGGGTTGTAACTGTCACTCGAATGGGTTCAATATAGGAATCAACGTTTTTCGTTGTGGGATGTCAATCCATAATCCAAAATTGGCGTGTTTTGGGATTTTCTATAAATTTATCCACAATCACCGGATAACAGTAACTTATCTAACTTATTTTAGTTAGTTAATGATTTTATCGCACTCATTATGGTAATGTGCCATAACGTTACATTACCGCACTCAAGCCAATATGACGTCCAAACAAGATAGCTGATACAAATCCAATATACTACAAAAACCATTTATTGATACACATATTCATTGTAAATATTAAATACGCATTGATTGCAGGAATTAAAAGTTATATTTGCTACAGATGAAGATGAATTTATTATATTCAACTGTTTATTTATTCACTGTGTTGATATTATTTCTGAAGATGATTGAAGTAACTCTTTTTTAATTTTCTTACGAAGTCTCAATAAACCCTTTTGCTACATTTTTAAATTTCCATCCGCCCTGTCTCTTTACGAATAAAATGTCAGCTCCCTGTGTTGGCTAACAACGAGGCAGAAGACCTAATGGAATGGGAGTTAAGTAATCCAATATATGTAACAATGATCTTAGGTATAATTCCAAAAGCGCTAATTCCTACGGGTTGTTTGGTGCATTTACCATTCTTGTAGAATACAAAAAAAAAACAAATAGTCGCGTATATTGGACGTAACTTGGCATACCATCAAACATTCCTACGGGTTGTTTGGTGCATTTACCATTCTTGTAGGATACAAAAAAAAAACGAAGAGTCACGTATATTGGACGTAACTTGGCATACCATCAAACCTTTTCTACCTTTTTCTGCTCGCGGCACTTTACATAACAATTGTACACCTACACATATTTACTCCTTAGCAAACCTTCAAACAATTTCTACATTCTTCTGCTCGCACCACTTTACATAATAATTATACACCAAGTCATATTTACCCTTGACTTTTCTGGAAGAAGCAACGATTTGGCTTACAAAGCTGCCTCTTTAATATATGAGAAGAATGATAGAATCAGACATTCTAGGGCTAATCAAATAAATTTTTAACATTTATAATTTGTTTGTTTGACAACGTCAATCAGTTCCATAGTTGACGTCGTAATGCATCATTTAGAATATGTACAGGTGCATTTTCAAATTTTAGTAACAACTTTTAAAAGAAATTTATGAAGTTTTTAATGATTGTATATAAAGTTTTGTACAATACACGTGGGATATTATATTATTATCGCACTCATGCGGTTACACGACTCGTCCTAACTCCCTAGTCGTGCAAATATCGCATTGTGTACGATAATAATATTCGCATCACACTGGTATCAGAAATAACTGTTACACGTTTACAGACCACTTTTTTGAGATCAAATCAATGGCAAAATCAGAAATGAGTGATACTAGGTTTTCAAATTAATGCCAAATATTAATACTTTTAACAGTTCCATTTATTCGTATAACTCGTTTGTTTGTAAATACTGGATGTCCGCTAATTAATGGTACACAAAAAACTACAAATTCTTTGGGTAAAAATATTGAAATTTGTCCAAACATACCATTGTCCAAAAGTTGATAATAATCGAGGGACATGGTGTTTTAATTTACATTTCGTTTTTTCTTAATGATTCATAATATGGGCGACATAACGGCACGAAATTGGGCATTTTGGAGCTATCTGAAGCGAAAAACTCAGATTCGTTCTTAGTTTAGATGTCACTTGTACAGAACGCCACTTATTGTACAACTAATTTCCTTAAAAAGACCTAACTTTTTTGTATTGCGGTGTTAAAACCTAAATGTTAAAGATTATATTTTTTTGTAATCGCCCTGTCTCCTAAGTCACCGGCGTGGCAGTAGAGAGTGGTCACTAACTAGTACCTGGTAGGATACTACAGTAGTCTAGCCGTTGCTAGACCTACCTACTCCGTTGCGTGAGTGTAAGGTTACCGACGTGCACTGTGACAGGAGAAAGATAAGATAGGTTGATAATGCCGACAGTGGGCACAGCGAACCTTATACCGGGGGGCTCGGCAGTGGTAATAACTGGCTTTAGGCACAGCAAAAAAAGAGATAGTAGACATCTGCTATGGGTACGACGACTACGGTTTTGGAACACCGGCTATGGGTAGTGTGGAGTAGGTACTAACTGTTCTACCTGGCTATGAGCACAGTAGTAGAAGAGTCTATGACCTTCCAGAGCGAGCCTGTAAAGCAGACTAGTCTCTCTCGCCAATGTCCGTTGATTTATACCACTGATTAGCCGATTCGATTTGTGTTTTTATTAATCCTAAAATAGCGATATACATGTAGTAGGCATACAATTACATAACTACTTTAAAATGTCACATTGATATTGGCAAATTGTCATTACATTTTCTATCGTTTGTACCCAAATTAGTATACCTCGTAAGTGTGTCTCCGAGCGAACGTATTCAAGATATCTCCGTATCAATTATTCAGTACACCTTTTTAAATTCCCGAAAGTAAAATTTTTTTGAAGTAGGTTTTAACTAAATCAAATGCAATAACAAAAGCTACACATTTAGTTAATGTCAAACTTTGCTGACGCTTGTTGACATTTTGCTTGTTTTACGTAGTTTTCAAAAAATTCTTTTCATAAATGCAGTACGCTCAGGCATAATGAGTTTTCTAACGAAGATATGCGGGATTTAATATGTGTATACGCAGAGAAAAATGAAATAACGAAGAGTCCATCGAAGATATTTAGAAATGCAGACTTTAATATGTTCAAGCATCTCTATGACCGACTGGGAGAAACAGGTTCTTTTTATCCCTAACGAGATTCTGCAGGCCACCCTAATATAACCACTGACCAGAAAGAAGAAATTCTGATCCGCATAGCTGAAAATGCTAAACTAAACACAATACAGCGAGAGCTGGTGTAGACAAGTCCACCGTTTGCAAAATTCTTCATGAACTGTATCCATTTAACTTCACGCCAGTAAAGAACCTAGTGCAAGCTGATTTGTCAGCTGGACCGGCATTCGTTCGTTTCTGTCCTATCCAGCACAATGCTAATCTGTTCTTTTTAAACAAAATATGGTTTATAGAGGAAGCAACATTTATATATGTAGTCTTCTTAACTTTATGAATAAAATGAGTGGCAAATTTTTACTTGTACTAACGGAATTCAAAATGTCTTCATTTATACATCATGAATCAAGTCAGTTTTTATTTGTCTACCTTCAGTTCAACAATTATTTAATATTCACTTTCGTAGTATCCGCTATACGATGTCTATCGTTCAACTTGTGCAATAATGGATACAATGATTCTAATGGAAACGTTTTCGTTTGCAAATTACTAACTGCATCAATTTTTTGGATGCATACGATTATGTCAAACATTTTTTAAAAATTAATCAGTGAGGACTAACTTCATACTTGTCAAATATGGCATTTTGTCAAAATTCTGACTCGTGATAACGGAAACCAAAATGTCTTCGCTTGCACATCATGAATTATATCGGATTTTCGTTCGCACACATTCAGTTCAAAAGTTAATCAATATTTACTTTCGTAGTACCCTCTACGGTTCAAGATGTGCAATGGAATACAATGAATATATTTAACACCTCTTTGTGTGCTTTTGCAAAACACATCGGCGTTTTGTTAACATGCCTGTATGTAAAAATTTAAAAGGGAGTGCTAACTTCACACATGGCAAATGTCGCGGTTTTGCCATACAACAACTATTCCACTCAAATTTTTTATGTATACAGTGTGTCTGTTTTTCGTGTCACAGCGAATATCTCGACTATTGTAAGAATTTCAGAGAAATGTTACATAAAAAAGTTGTGTAACTTTTTATTTGCAATAATATGTCAAAATAAAAAAAAAACAATAAAGCATCAAATTTTTGAGATACAGCAAATCAATTCATAATTTTAAATGGAACTTACGCATTATTATTGCATATTCTGAAAGTGCTTAAAATTTACTTTCCAACCATATTTCACTCAATAATAATTATCTAATCAATTAAACGCACACATCGATTACTAAATAGCTCTTAACATCAGGCGTCTATTTGAAATAAGCATTCAAAACAGTGGGCGGCGTAACAATTGATAGCTCTTCTTGACAGTTGTTTCTTAGTAATTTAATTCCAGTTCAAAATGGATCGAAAATGGAGGTCCTATAAACTGGCCAGCAAGATCACCAGATCTTTCGGTTTAGATTTTTTTGTTTGGGGATATTTCAAACAACACGTTTATGTAACGCGCCCAGAGAGTCTTGATAACCTTAAAGATCGCATTCGAAGAGCGTATGATCAAATAACACCATGTATGTTGCAAAAAGCACGAAGAAATTTAATAATTAGATGTCAGCTATGTCCTGCAAATTTTTATGTTTAATTATTATGGAGTGATATATCGTTGGAAAGAAAATTTTAAGCACTTTAAGAATATGTAATAACAATGGGTATGTTCTATTTAAAATTTTGAATGTATTTACTATATCTCAAATATTTGATGCTCTATTGTTTTTTTTTATTTTGAGACATTATTGCAAATAAAAGTTACACAACTTTTGTACATAACATTTCTCCGAAATTCTTATAATAGCCGAAATATTTGCCGTGACACGTAAAAGCAGACACTGTATATGTCAATCAACTACATTAACTTATAATACGTATAATTTATTCATAAAAATCCTATGTTTAGTTATCATTGGTAAGAGGTGGTAAGAGGTGAACAATCTTTTTTATACATAGTCACACTTATTTGCTAACTTACAAAATGGCACTTCTTTTTTATTATGTTGACTATTTTTACCCCTACTTTTGATTTTCCCATGCTTTACCCGAGCGAGTTCCTTTTACCTGGAAATTTTGAATTTTGCCGAACCCTCGCTATTACAAACAAGGTAGGGATCTTTAACGTGCGTAACAGCACTCACCCACGGGACCTACACTTTACTTTTCATCCGAACGAGAGTGTATTTTTGTGAAAAACACTCGCCTAACATTTTTCAAGCGATATGTTTCAGTAATCGAACCCGGGAACTTGAGCTTAGTAGTCACATGGGAACGAATTAAACCATGGAGCCGCCAGACTAGTTCTACCAGTACATCATATACTGGTCAATAGATACCGTTCAACCTGTATATACAGGGTGTCATTAGTTTTATCCCAATTTAAAGGGGGTGTAGAGACCGATAAGACAAACAAAAATTATTAATAAACCTGATTTCTAAAGCAAACAGTTTGGCTACATATGGACACACAAAAAAGGTATTAAAATTTTTTTAAAACCACTGCAATGTTAACTAGGTCACAAATAAAATATACACTTATATCATGCTTTAACAGACCAATTAAGTTTGACCTTCAGCAAACTTAAATTAGTGAAATAGAGTGCAATTTTGCTGCCAAACAAAATAACTCAATGCACTGCAGCTGCTACTGAAATAAGTTTAAATTTTTTTCTAAAATTTGCATGTTTGGATAATAATTACAACAAAAAATAATATTTCATAATGCTGATGTGGTCGACTGTATTGGGTTCCTGGCGCCGCATCTTTGAGTTTGTTGCAATTCTGCGTTTATGCAAAATACGATATCCGACTTTAAGTTGAATGTACTTTTTCATTACATAGTTCGTAACCGGGGTTAGATGTTGTAAGTGTGTTTCACCCGTTTGAGTTTGTGTGTTTTATTACGTGTTTAGGCAATACACTTAAACGCAGTGTTGGGATTTAATTATAATTGGATCTAGGTAGTTGTAGTTTTTTGTCGTCTTAGTAGCTTAATGAGTTGTTTTTTGAAAACCCGGTAATTATACCAACTACAAACTTGCAGATACGGTGAAAATTTCGAACACTTATTCTGAAATCATTTCATGTGCGTTATATGATTCAGAATAACACTTGTATACGTAAGTCGTTTCTAAAAACATATGACAAAACAGCAGTCTTAAAAGTTTTACTCAAGTTGGCCTAGGTAGAACATTTAAAAGGCGGTCCAAGAATAAAATGTTTTATGTTTAGCTTATCAATCTCTATCACCTTCTAAATTTAATGACATAGAACTAATGCCACCCTGTATGTATAATGTAGACAATGACAATCTAGAAGACACTAGAGGAGTGAATCTGCCTCCCTCGGTACGTTGTGCGCAATCGTAGGTCTTGAATCGCAAAGGGGAAAAATGAAAGTAAATTGCAACCGTGCACTGTCTGCGTTTTACAGCTGTAGTCCACAATAATCTACATTAACAGCAAAATATTACAAAATTGTTTAAAGCTTATTTATTATTATGTATTTAAGAACTTGTCATTTCTCATTTTGCAGTATTTAACACGCGCGATCTATGTTTATTACTCTAAGTACGTTTCCATATCTATAACTATGAGACCATACAACTTGTTACATTAAATTCCTGCAAGCGATCTTTTCCTTCACGAATATTGAATTTAATTGCCCTTACGTTACTAATTCTTGGTAGCCGTTATGTTATATCTTTATTCGAAAGCTGTGCTTTGCAGTTGGATATACTTTTGCAAGTGCTAAAAATTCTTTACATTTGATTGTTCAGAAATATTTTGATAAACAAACACCTGTGTCATTGCGATAAATAAATTTTTGAACTACACTTTTATCGGGGTTGTTATCTGTGCTTTACTAAGAAACTTCATGAAAGTGGCATTTTGTTATATCACAGATGTCCGTGTTTGCCAGCAATACTCATGAAAATCGCTGTTAGAATTAGTTGACATTTGTTTACAACGCACTCAGTTCTACTAATGCTGTGCAGTTGGTTTTATTGAGGATACTTGCAGCTTCGGTTTTCAGAATACTTCACCTGTTATGATGGGAATTCTTTTAAGTTACTTCCATTTAGTGAAAAGAAATGTTGTGTGTCGCGATATTAAGATGCTTTTTGTAATTAGAGTTCTAACCTAGTAAAGTTGGTTGATCCAGTGTCCAATCCATCGACAAGTGCAGCCCGCATTTCAAAATTCTTTAAGATGATACCTGAGAGGCAAAGAGCTGGTTCTAATAAGGTACAGTTATTCTGTCTACATTTTTTTTGTTGTTGTAAAAAATAGACACTTCTTTTGCTGGTTCTGTAGTTTCGTACTCATGATTATTCAATAAATTGCAGACTGCACGGAAAGTTACGTTCACAGTACACGAATATAATATGAACTTCTTCTGCAAGTCAAAATTAGTATAAACTAAGCTCAAGTTACAGTACTTTTTACTGTTTCTTGATTTTTGTACATTAATGTCAAGGTCAACAACTTGCTTACCAAATTGGTTTACCACAGGGTTTATTTAAGTTAGGGTTACGCTATTTAAGTTTAGTGCTACGTTCTTAATTTACAAAGCGCACTTCCCAAAGTAGGTACAAATTACTGTATACATTATGTCTAATTTTCTTCTCGTATATATTTAGGGTTTGAAGCATTAAGTAAGTATATATGTACGTATTATTTAAATTCTAAGATTTCGTAATCAATATTTGCTTACATGTATAAGTTTATGTTATCTCATCTCCAAAGTGACGCTTTTGGTGTACATCACGTTATCACAGCACGATTACGTAAATATGCGTTTTTGTAGTCTCTGTAGATATTCTATTTTGTACTATGTTTACCTATCGGTTTATAAATAAATCCACTTACTGAAGCTTCCAATTTTTTTCTTTCTGTATGACCCATCCTACTCTACGACATCTTGAGCTCGCCCAAAATCTAATTCTATTGGATTTCTATTCTACCGTTCTCCCTATTTTGTTGCGATGTTTGGTGTAGGCGATTTTCTTTACTGACTACTTTCATTCACAAACGTCCCTTTCGTAAAAAAAAGGAATTTGTCTTCAAAATGGTTTTCTGCTTAGGCCCATGAAGGACAGCGTATGAACATTATATAACTTTAACCTGTGCATTTGACGCAATAACAGAATCATAAATGACAGCGTACGCGGATTCTGCTAATTATAAGCAAATAGCGGATAAAGAATATAAAAATTTGGTGTTCTTCCAAATCGTGGTAAGTTATGCTGTCAATGGTATTAGCGACGCTATTTACTTTGACAGAATTTCTTATATATTAATATTGTACGATAACGAAGACAATGTTATTAATTGAACTTGCAATATCTCCATATTAATTGCTAAGTTGATCGTTGAAGCACTGAGTGTTAAACAGAAAAGTAAATGTATCAGATGTCACCAGAGGGAAACTAGTAACATTCGGATAGCAAACATATACTCAAAGCACATTTTTCAATATGGTTTGAAAGATGGCATTGACATCACCTAACGCTCTAAACTCTGGACAGCTTGACTTTTGAAATAAAGCGATTCTGCATTAATTTGCAACTACCTTAATTAAAAACGCTAAACTAAACCTGGGAATGGTTTTATGTTATTTCCTTCATGGGTTTGAAGTTGTATAAATACAAGTTCAACTTTTGAAAAGCTTTCTTACTTATTTCGTTGCTCCTAGGTATACGATTCTAATGCTATACAACGTTTTCTGATCGTTGTAAAATTGCGATTTTAAAATGCGTTTTGTACATAGTGTGTCACCGTTAATATGGTGGTTCAAGCACCCGGTCGCATTTCCTCTTCCTAAGATGGTACCAAAGAGAAGATAGCTGCAGGTACAGGATAATTTTCTGTTTGCTTTATTTTTGTTGTTGTTTTGGAAGATAGGCGCTTCTTTTTGGTCGATTCCGCAATAAATTGCAAACCGTTTGTTACCAAACGCATGTTCACAACACGAACAATTATGTAACTTATTCTTAGCGTTTGCTGTTTAAAATTTGAATGCGTTATAGCACTTTCCTACTGTTCACTTTTCCGTATAAATTAATTTCAACGTCAAAAACTAACTCTTTAAAATTTTAATGCGTTAGAGTACTTTCTACTGTTTACTTTTCTGTAAACATTAATGCTAACGTCAACAACTTCTTGTGTAAAATTTTAATGATACGTTCTTAAATCTTACGAGGTGCGCTTCCTAAAGCAGAGGTTACTGTATATATTTTTTTATTTCTTATACATATTTAGGGCTGGATCATGTTGTAAGTATTCTGATATTTAGATAATAAGATTTTATTTTCGATATTTTAAAATGTTTAGGTTTATACTGTATTATATATAAATTGACGCTTTGTGTACCTCACGTTATACCCAGCCATGAAATGTGTTTTTGACATTTGTAAATATTCTTTTGGGACTGTGGTTTACTTACACGTTGTAATATAGTTTTTTACTGAAGTTTCCAATTTTTCTTTCTATATCACCCGCTCCACCCTACGACGTTTTTGAGCTAGCCCGAACTCTAATTCTTTCGGAGTTTGATTCTACCATTCTGTCCCTTTTACTGTTGCGGTATTCGGTGTAGGCAATCTTTTCTATTTACTTTGCTGCTTTCCTTCTTGTCTGCACAGAATACCGTAACAAGCTATATTTTTGCCTTGTTTTGGGTGATAGCTGTGGAAATGGTGGTACTATATGGTGCTATTTTACCGGCAAAGGCAAATCACTTTAAGAAGAACTAAGGGCATTTGACATGCGTAAAAATGTAGTAACAGTGGTTTAGTCGAGTCATTACGGTGACGGTTAAGGAGGATGTGTTTTATAAATATTCTCACATACAAAAGTGCGTTTTTTATTAGTTCCAGATCACAGCAGAGTTATTAACAAAATTTAGTGATATAATATAGAGTTATTGTATGCTGATAGTATAAATGTACGATAATGGCGTTATAGTAAAAAAAGTACTACAACTGAGGTTTAAACGGACGCAAGATAATTTCAGATTAGTTGATCCCAAAACTCAAAACCACTTATGTCTGAAAACTACAATATCTAATTATATGTAATGAATTCTCCGAAACCGATTTTTGCTTCGTACGTATGACGATGGTGGGTGCTTCTCAGTGGCGTAACTACACCCCTGCCAGCCCCCGCTATGCGGGGGGGCCCCAAGTGCAAGAAGGCCCAAACGATAATAAACTCAACTTATTCATCTTCAACGTATTTGGCAGGTAAGAAACGGTCAAGAAAATATTGCAGATAATTCAGAAACCGCAGGTTAACGAACGTTTTCTTGATGTTACTACTAGGAACTGCTGAAATACAAGAAATAATAATTAAGATAAATACTGAACACCACCTGCAGCCTGCATCCTTTCTTCTTTCTATCCGTTCTGTCCTATTTTGTAAGGGTTAATAAACAGATGAAAGAGACTGTAAACTTTAATAACAAAGATGTCTATATTATTCTTAAGTGATAAGTTGTATAAAGTGGTAAAGCATTATTAAACGACGTATAGTAGGGTTAGTTTGGTTTGTGGGATTTTAAATAGGAATAAAAGGGCTATTGTCTGTACAGTACAGATTCACAGGATGGCAGGTAGCTTAGTAACCTTCGCTTTCTAGAAATATAATACTAGAAAGAAATTCATTTTGTGGTTTCTAGTCAGCTGGTTGCAACGTATTTGCATTAGCTGCATTATATATAACGGAAAGGAAGTAAAAAGCATTCCAGTACGTTTTACTCAATAGTGTTGTGTTCGTATTACAGGAGGTCTTTCATATTTAAACGTAAGTATTTATATCTATTTTTATTAAACTACTATTGATTTGATCATAGTTGAAGTCGCGCTGAGAAATACATATAAATAAATCTTTAAGCATTCAATAAAATCATTTATATTTTGTTAATTAAAGCATTTAAAGCAAAGTATGTATGTGTTATTTGTAATTTCAAAAGGCTTTTAAATAATTATTACTTATCTAATTACATTATAATTAATTTCATTCAAAATTGCAGGAAATAATATACAATGAGCACTACAAGCGGCGCTGCAAAAACGAAAAGGAAACTATTGGAAGAATCAAAGAGCAAGATTCCAAAAATAAGTTCCTTTTTACTTCTAAAGAGTCCGAAAACAAGAACAATCTATGAAAGAAATTGGGCTTTCGACAGTAGCATCTACTAGTTCCGCTACAGACGAACAGCAGTCGTCAACAATTTTAAAACTCTCACCCAGGGCGCAAGTACATCACATAATGACGGCCGCGATAGAAATTTGGAACTAGATACCACTACAATTACAGAGGTAAATGTGAGTAGTACTTTTCACTTAATGAACTATCTATGGATCTGACGAAAGAATATCCAACCGATTTTGCACATTTTTAAAAATCAATGTTTTACAACATGACAATTTAAGAAAAGAAATAATTAATTACGGATTGTGTAGACCAGATGGTGCGTTTCCTAAAGATAATAAAAATAGAAGTTTTTCAGTTCACTATTATTACTTAATAACTGCAAGCGAAAATAAAAGCAATACGTTAAACTTACCACACAATTCAAATGGGTGGTTGTGTTATTCTAAATTAAAAATTGTGTTTATTGTCAACCATGTTGGCTGTTTGCTTCAGTAAGGTCAAGTTGGACGACCGGAATTAATGATTGGCAGGGTTTATCAAAAAATTAAAGAGCATTTGCTTGCTCAATCTCATTTAACTTGTTGTTTTATTTACGATATGTGGAAAAAAATTATACCATAGATAAGAAAGATACTCTACTATTAAAACAAGAAACTGAATTTTGGAAAAATGTTTTACACAGACTTTTCAATGTTACTTTAACACTATCCCAGCGCATGCTGTCATTTCGAGGACATAGAGAAAGTTTTTCTGATTCAAAAGACAGTTACAACGGTAATTTCTTAAGTTTAGTTCATTTAATTAGTAACTATGATCCTATATTACAAAAAGTGCTTGAACGACCCAAAGGTTCAATTAAATATCTTTCCCCAAAATTCAAAACGATATTATTAATACTTTAAGCGCACACTTAAAAATATTTTATTAAATAAAATTAGATCCGCTCCTTTTTCTCAATCATAATAGACACTACACAGGATATAACTAAGATTGATCAATTAAGTAAAATTGTAAGATATATTGATTTTAAAAAGACAGCTTGGGAGAGGTAACCAAAATAGATATTTGTGAAACTTTTGTGGGTTTTACAAAAGTAGAGTCCCAATCTGCTGAAGGACTATGTAATACTATATTAAGCAATTTAACCAACATGCAATTAGATATAAATAAATGTAGAGGGCAGGGCTACGATGGAGCTAACGTTATGAGCGGTACGTATTCTGGCGTGCAAAGAGAATTTTAAACATAGAGCCTGCAGCCTTATATATGCACTGTAGTGCCCATAACTTAAATCTAGTCATAAATGATGCCGTTAAAGGTATAAAAGAAATAGAATCGTTTTTCTACTTTTAGAAAACATATATACATTTTTGCTAATAGTATAGTAAGATGGAATTGGCTTTCTGTTTTTAAAGAAAATTTCACACAATTGAAACGCTTAAATCCGACACGTTGGGCGGATCGAGTAAAATCTTTAGCTGCCATAAGAATTCGGTATAAAGATATAGTAATGTCTCTTAATAAAATTATTATGATATCAAAAAAACAGATGAACGAAATGACGCAAAGCAAATATTAACTAGCATGGATAATTTTAATTTTATTTTTTAAGTGTTTTTAAGTCAAATTCTAGAAGAGCTTAACAAGCTCTCACAAACTGCTCAGAGTGAAAAGGCGAATATTAATCAGATAACTCTCTTATTTCAAAAACTTTAAAATTTTTCAAGGAAACAAGAAATAACTATTCCAACATCAAGGAGGAAGCAGCGAAAGTTGCAGGGCAATGGAATATTAAACCGGAATTTATAAAAAAGGCAACCAAAAATAAAAAGCATTACGATGAATTATCCAATGATTATCGATTTAATGATGAAGAATTTAAATTTAAAATAAATGTATTTTATCGCGTAATGGATATTATAATTTCACAGCTGTCGAATCGTTTTAAATCGCTTTTTCATGTAAACGAAAAGTTTAATTTCTTAGAACCTAATGTATTTTTGAATTTAACTGCAGACGATATTTTATCTAAGGCAAAACAATTGCAAAAATTTTACTACAAAGATTTAAATGATGCTATAGGTACAGAACTTACTACACTCAAAATAATAGACTTATTTGTGATGAATTAAAAAATGTTAACGGTATCTTACAATTTTAGAATATCTAGTACTTTCCAAATCTACAGGTTCTAGCAGTTTTCCAAACACCATAACAGCCTTAATGTTATACCTAACTTTACCCGTTAGCGTTGCAAGTGCGGAGAGATCTTTCTCAAAATTAAAATTATTAAAAATTATCTTAGGAACCGCACTTCACAAGATAGATTAGACGATTTATCCCTCTTAGCAGTAGAACATGACACTGCCAAAAATATGAATATAGAGGATACAATAAACGCGTTTGCAGCAAAACATGCAAGAAAAACAAAATTTTGAATTTGATTTGGAATGTCTGCTAGCTCATAGGTTTTTACTGTATCAAATTTTAGGTGTAAATAATTTTGTGCGGCGTATAAATATGTAGATTTAATATTAATTAACTTATAAGTTTGAATTTATGTAATTTGGTTTTATAATTAATAAAGCACTTGATTAATATAGTATATGTATTTAATTCTATACTGCTTCCTTCTCTACATGTACTATAATTTAAAAATATGGCTAAATATAAGCCAGTAAAAGTAATACATTTTAAAGAGAGCCCACTTTAAAATTTTTGCGGGGGGGCCCAAAAATCGTAGTTACGCCACTGGTGCTTCTTAAAGTAATTTGCTTCCAGCAGGTGCTGGAGAAAAAGAATTTAAAAGTCCGGTGAGGGAATAGCATTGCCTGAGGCTCTAAACTTTGAACTGCTATATGTTTGGCATTTTTGGGTGCTAGGTATGGGAACGTTGGTGCTATGTGAAACTTTTCAACCTCTTATATTGTACGTCTCAACCAAACGAGGGCGTAATTTTGTGAAAAATGCTCGCTTAACATTTATCAAGCAATCGTATCGGGTATCGAATCCGGGACCTTTCAATCTGTGTGCCAATTACCTGCAGTGTACTTTAAAGGGTAATATCATGCCCATAATGTTGTATGTTGTCACGTAACAATGTTGTTACTCCTCCATGAGCTCAAGGGGAAGGTTTAGTATCATGTCTGTAACTAATTGACTAGATAACGATGCTGTTTTTTATCTCCTTGTCTGCGTCTTATTTTGTGGTGCTTTGAATGTAATTGGTGGCTGATTTGAACGTGGTTTGCTTTGCTTAGTATTATTTAGAATTGATACGGCTGCCGGATGGAGTTATTGCAGGTTTGTATTAGGGAGAAATTTTTTATGGTCTCTATTTACAATTTTAGTATATTGACACACTATGAGAACATGTTCCGTTTTTGATGTTGCAGCTACTTCGTTATAGGATTATGGTAAGTTGTTAGTAAGTAGATTGTTTTCTGTGCTTCGTGGTTTGAAAAGTTTTCAATACGTACCTTGTGTATTGCGCACTCATGTTTGTATATTAGACACTCTCTTTTTTGTTGAATGTGGTCTGCTACAATTTACAAATGTTTTCTGTTTCTTGTATTGTTTACTCTCATGTACTTTATCGCCACATAGACATAGTCTTTTGTTTGGGCATCTGGTCAAGAGATGTCTAAAGCTTTGGCATTTGTAGCACCGCATAGGTTGAAGTATGCATAGTCTAACTGATAACTTGTAGAAGGTTATTCTATTGAAGGTAAGTAGAAAGTTTCCTGTATTATATACGACAGTATGCTGTTTTGTCTGACTGACACAACTTGCTCTGTTTCCTACCGTCAAGAATTTCCTCATATGTACAGGTTAAAAGATCTACTACATGCTGATATATTGACAGGGATTTCTTCTGCCGCTGTTGTTTTAAGTATACTTCTATGCTGTTATTGTTCTAATCTGTATAGCTAATCCTTTTCACGTTTTTTGATTAAGATTTTGCCAACTTATCTATATATTACTTTCTCCAGTAAGAAAAAGCCGACTCTATCAAAATGTCCATCTGTTCCTCTTGCTACGTACCTAGACGTAGCCGGAAGAAACGTAAATACCAGGCTAACTACCAACCGCGGAGAGTGGGAGGATTCGCCTACATACCAAAAAAACAAAAAAAGCACGTCGCCCACGATTATCTATTAACAAATAAAAATAAATAAAGGATGCTGTACAAACAAGCAAAAGAAATAAATTAAGAGTTACTATTTCAAAGCAAACAATTAAGTGATATGAACAATTTAGTACTTTAGATACGAAGTGCGCATCTCGTATTTTACACAAAATAAAATTAATCAGTAGTAAATAAACATGCGAGAGTTTTTGTCAAACATTCTTCTTAAATTCTACATAATACCGTTTGTAAAATAAACCAATTAATAGAAAAGAATTAGCATGTGTCTGTCAAACATTTTAACAACGGTACATCACACCTGTAGAACGCTCATATCGATTCACAGCAACAAACAATAGTTCTACAGTGTCACGTATCTTATGACGTAACTACACCAAACGCTGATACGGAATACGCCATTGATATTCACAAAGGAAAAAAGTTGTATACCTGTATGTGCCTGGATACTTATCTTGCAACCCGTCGGGGGTGAGTTAGCACAGCATCGCCATGGTAGTCAGAATTCATTCACCCTGCCACCGTAACTGCAGCAGCGGTCTACGGACAAAAGCAGTTGGTCTACAGACAAAAGCAATTGGTCTACATAAAGAAAGAACCAATTCGGCCTCCAGCTAAGAGCAATACACGCAAGATATCTTCTACTTGTCGAACAAAAAACGTGCATTGTTTTTGAAGTACTGTGACGAATGGTGTAGAAAATATTTCAACGCACAAGCTGCAGAATCAAATTCAAAATGGGTTCAAATAACACGAGTTCGAATTGCAATCCTCGTGTTATCGAAAGCGCGATTAACAAACTGAAAAACACACTATCAACTAATAGTAGGATCCATATTACGACAAGTCTTTAGATGGGAAATACAAAAGAAAGCAATTATACGTTATCGCAATGTTTAACAAATTAACGAATACCTAAAACAAGATATTGGCTATTTAATTTATCGAATAAATTTCCGTTTTAGAATGAACAGATTTCAAAGAAATGTTATGATTGCGCGTACTATTATAACGAAGTAAAAATACAGGATGAGGTTTTGAATAGAAACAGAAGCTAAGTGATTGAAAAACGAAATACCACAAAAAAGGACGTATTTGAATCTATCGTCGAAAATAAACGTAACACTCTGACGATCGTAAACTGGGGAGCGAGTTCTGATCCATTTGATTTTCAGTTTCCATTTCAGTGGATGGGTCTTCATGATTCATCTTAGACGTATCCAGGATCACGCTACGGTCGTTATCAGAAGGCTGACGTCCCGTATTAGACAGAGCCCCACCATCTGGTACATCCGAGATTTGGTCCGTGTTTGTGCTTAATATCAAGTGCAAAGATTAGGAAAAATGGAGCCCCTAATATACAACATGCATAACTAAGGTAGCTCCAAAAAATTATAACGATAACGTCGTTTGCGACTTCTTGCCCTCCACCACACCAGGTAGTTCATGGTATCAATACGGTTAACACTCTGAGAAGAGAGATTTCATATTGGGGTTTACCCGCCTAAATCCGTAGTTTTTTTTCAGGCCAACCTGAAAAAATAGAGTGCAGCTTTTCACTGCGAACTACAGTCGTTGGGTATGCAGAGGTTATATGTTGCGCATAACACATCCCTGACCTTTCGATCAAAAGTATAGTTGTGTATAGAGTGTTGTGTAAGTGTGTGTAAATAGGTTATTAAGGATGTATTAGTGGAACTAATTATTATACGGCAATAAGATTTACAGTGCCTTGAATTCAGGTGTCCAGCGACTACTTCTTCAGTTTAAAAATGTCACCAAAAAATTTTTAATTGAAGAAAGGTTTTTATTCGATTCAAAAATTTATAGATAATGCTAGTCTGCTGCAAATTACCTGTGCGGTAACCTAGCCTAGTCAAAAATTTGTGTTTTTACTTGGATTCATAAGGTATATTAATAATTTCACCCAATTTTATTTTTACTACTTTATTAATATCTATTATTTCAATTATTAATTTGACGATGTGCTATTCGCTCATGTGAGATATGCATTATAAAATACAATAGATATACTACTTTACAATATCTCAGTAACGGTTAAAATATGACAATATGTTTATTATATTTTTCTTTTCTTTAATTCTCTGAATTTCCTAAATGGAGAGGGAGGGGTGGCCAAATTCACCCTGTATAATAGTATAGCACTATTTTCAAAATTACACTTGTTCCATTAGGTGTTTTAATGAGTAGGACAGCTAATTAAAAAATTATCGGTTACATATTTTATTGGTAGAAAATTCTACTTAACAAAAGTAATGAGAAAAAGTAAGTGCGATAGTTAACAATTGAAGTGTAGAAATATTTGCTTAGAATGATAAAAATCACGATTACCTTGGACATTCTATGTTTAGCAATGAAATTTCCTACAATTCCAAAAATGTGTATTTATGTATTTATGTTTCCTTTTAAATATAGAATAGTTTACAACATTAAAATTCAAAGACATGCTCTCATAATAAATTGTAAAATGACCTTATATGAAACTAGCAATGAAAAAGTATATGCCAGATAATGTCAGTAACTTCTTATGCTTACATCATGCAACCTTTTCTTGTGATTATCTTCTCTGGATTTTTGTCAGGTATGTTGAAAATATTGTAGTTATTTATATTAAACTATTAATTAATTACAATAAACGTTTCGTTATTATAGATTATGGAGGTTAGTTTATAGTTTGTAAATTCAACCATTATGTATATGCTATTATACAGGGTGTCCTATAGTTAATGTACCATAGGGCTGTCGGAAATATTAGACTTCAAAATAAACATATTTATTCGTATAAGTTTTTTCGAGATATCACTGTTTAAAAGTGTACAACGTTTAAAGTGAGTCATCATCATCATCATCATTAGGTCTTCAGTCCTGGAACTGGTTACTGTTTCCTATTCTGAACTAACCTACAAATTTCCCTGAAATTTGCACAGTCTGCATCTATCACTATCTGATCTAGGTCTACCTCTTTTTTCCTATCTCTGCTTGTAATATATCCCATACTATTCCCCAAAAATGCCTTAGAACGTATTCTGTCCTTCTATTTCTCATATTTTTTCTCAAAGATATCCTTGTTCCCCTACTGTTTCTATACCTATTTGCTATTACCTTTATCTGTCCATGCTATCGTCCTCATACATTTGAAGCACAGCATTTCAAAAGGCTTCTACCATTTTTCTGTCTGCGTTTCAGACTGCCCGTATTTCATAAACATACTGTGCTGTACTCCACACATGTGGTACTCAAAGTGAGTAATTAATTTTATTACTTTTATTAAAGCAATACAATAAATTAAAAAAAGGTAACTTTAATAATTGTTGAAAGTGGCAACAAACCACTTATAATGGATAGGAGAAACGAATTTTATTGTGTCGCGTCGAGCTCTGTAAATATAACAAAAGTAGATATTTTTATGTTTAAATTGGGGGAGTGAAAGTTTTAAAAGAATTGAACAAGTAAAATATATTACTTTACTCAGAATTTTTTGGTGATGAGATATTTCACCTATTTCGCGCAAAAAGCCGCGACTGGTTCAAAGTCCATATAGGAGATGCCGTAGTTGTGTACTTGGTTGCTGAGATCAATCAATTTTTGATGGATAGCAGCCCAGCGTTGACTAACTGGATATGTATATGTAAACACCGTTACACCGGATTATATATGCCTGCTTGCATGGTCACCGATTGGGGGAGGGAGGGTCCGTATATTTTCTAATCTTAACCATAACATAAATAAAATATGCATTTTAAATTCATTACGTGTTAGTAATTTTTAATGAGAGGATATGATAATCAATGGAATGAAATACGTATTTACCGACAAATAACGAGATCATAAAAACATGGAGACTTAAAATAATGAATGAACTTATTATAACTGTACATCTACCTACTTTAACTTAATATACGACGAATGTCGAACGATGTATTGGGTTGTCAAGATCAATTAGTTAACGAGAGTCTAAGGTCCAAACTATCCAAAATGGTTTGATGGGTATTGAGAACCGCATGTTGTCGAGACTTCTGCATCGCAGTAAACCGCTAGTAAGTTTTCAATCGACAAAGAGTATTGAATGATTTTTCGGCTAACGCTGTAGTTAATGGTACTGTATCGAGGAGTTTAACGCATTTAGAGACTTCAGGATGTAACTGACACACTGCATCGTCTTTAAGTAAGAACTTCTTGACATCGAGCATAGTAATAATTTCTCTTTCCTTTTTATGGAAATATCGCCCTGGTTTTTTGAAGCTGTATTTCACCTTTGTTGATGATTGACGCGCACTCGTTCTCCACCGAGAGCACCTTTTGAAAACAATGATTGGTATCTATCTTCGCTGTGTCGATTATCTCCATGTATATTTATTGATAATGATTGTTTGGTTTTTCAAATATGTCTCTGGCGAAGTAGTACTGGATCTTCAACTTGAAGTGACTTGTGGTGCAAACATATTTGCCAAAATTGTTCAAAAAGCTTGCGAGTTTCTTCGAGGTTCACAAAGCAAATATTTTAGTTTTGTCTCCACGTCAGAAGCACCAATGCGAGGTGATTGATCACTGAAATTAACTTCCTCTACAGAGTTCATGGCATGGCAGTAGCCTTAGAAGAAGGAGTATGTTTTGAAGTTCAACATTGTCACAAGATACGCTGCGTATATTGATGAAGTGTGATACGTTTCTGTTGACGAAGGGATCTCACAGAAATCCAGAAAACGAACGCAATTTTTTAGGATTTGCTGCATACTAGACACTCTCATAGTCCACCTTGTATGGCACAGTGGACGTAGGTTGGTTTTACCATTGACATTGTTGTTTTCAGTGTAGAAAATTTTGTAAAGGTTTACTCTTTTAGGTGATTCTCTCACTGTATTTATTACATATTTAGCCAAGTTCATCATGTTTCGCATAGCCGGCAGATGGCGGAAAGCACCCCGTACTGCTAAGTTAAGCAAGTGAGCTGTACAGTGCACGAATGTTGCTTACGGCTGCAGATTCGCTATTAACTTTTCCAGGCCTCCGAATTTCCGACTGATATTTAATTCGCCATCATAACGCTGTCCCCGCAATTTTTCACAAGACATATCCAAGCCTACTAAAACATACTTCACTATTTTAGAGTGTTTGCTTTAGTATTAACTGTTTCGTACTGTTCTGTAAAAGGGGTTCACTAGAACAAACCTCTCTTTTCCTTGGGGAGTTCCTGTATGAGAATATAGCCCGGGATAAACTAGAAAGAAAATGTATAAAAGTGGAACAAGAGACTCCTATAAGGATAATATGACTAACTCTGAAATATTATTTTGCTGCTGATGCATAAGAAGGGTCGTGGCCGATTTTGTTTTGACTCAAAGAAAAACTATAGCGGGGGCGCCACGGTATTTAAAACCTTAATCACTGTAAAAAGCAAAAGTTCTGAGGAAACGTAGAATCCCTGAACTATCAAATGTGCCATAAACAAACGAGACTTAAACGGAACTCGAACTCCTATTTTTGCTTAAATATAACAAAGAACACCATTTGTGCTCCAAATAAAAGGTAGTATATTTATTAAAATCAAAATAAAATTTTAAGGCGATAATAAAACTTGTTATTGTCAAACTCACTAATTGATTCCTTTAACAATGTGTTCAATTTAGGTAAATTGTAAAACACACGCAATAAAATCTCTACAAACCATTACTTCTATGAGTATTTTTATGAAATGCCATGCTAACTATAAAGGCAGAGAGGGGTTCCAAAGACAAATAAAGGACAAGTAAATGTAGTTTGACCTTCTTTTAGTATACACGTTTTGATTGTATTTATTTTAAGTTATATGATTCAAGCAATATACCAACAAAACAAATCACAAGAAAATTCCTTTCAAAAAACAAAAAAAAAAAAATTATCCGCGCTTGAACGTCCAAAGCGTCGGACAATCTCAAAATTTAAAAAAGTCACTAGAAAGGTAAGCAATCGCTCAGGACAAAGGTGAAACGGCATAAGCACTGCAAGAATCGTCGGCGAACGGATGTCTCTCATAAAGAAACGTTACAGTCTTCAAACTCAAGGAAAACAATTGATTTCTGCAGAAAACCAAAAGAAGACTAACAGTAACTAAAACAAAACAATATTGTCTAGCCTCGAGTATGTATAGTAACGAACACGGAGATGGAGTAAAGGTTTGTTGAACTTTCATTAACCTTTTTATTATGTCATTCAATTTATACAATGTAACATTTAACTTAAGTTTTAATAGTTTCATTTAATTACATATATATTCTAATTTGGGGGATATGTAATTCGCGTTAATAGATAAACCAAACTTTATCGGACCTTCCCATTTAACGGTACAAATTAAATGGCAATTCGCATATCACTCGATCAACTTTTACAAAACTTATATTGTCCGTTTCAAAAACCGAGAGCGAATGCTCTCCGAGTTAACAAACAAATGATACGACCTTACGTTGCTTGTCATAATGATCAAAGTTCAAAAAACCATTCATTAAAATATGAGCTTATATTATGCATTTTAAATAGTACTCGACTCCTGAATTGTAATTAATGAAGTCGTTCTTTTGAAGATTCGTCAAAAGTCAGTTTCTTTGCTTAAAGTGGTCAATATATTCGAAAATGTTAAGGTAGGGTTACTGTTATGATCGAAAAGAGTGTTGAGGTTACTGTTAGGAACGTTATATTACTTGGAAAGTATACTCAAACGAGCACATGTGCTAACATAGTGTTGAGATTACATTACTGTTATGAATGTTTTTCTACTAAGACAAAACATCGAAACGTCTCCATGTGCAAAAATCGTGTTGAGGTTATATTACTGTTAGGAATGGTTTACTACTAAGAAGAATTACCCAAACAGACATATGTGTGAAAATAGTGTTGAATGTTCTATTATTAAGTAACTATTCTCAAACGGATACATGTGCGAAAATACTATTGAGATAGGGTAACTGTTAAGAATATTTTTCTACTCAGAAATTATACTCTAACGGTTACATGTGCGAAAATAGTGTTAATGTAAGGTTGTTAGAAATGTTTTACTACTATGAAACTTTACTCGATTACTCAAACCAGTACAAGTGCGAAAATAGTTTTGATACTAGGTTGCTGTTAGGAGTGTTTTATATTGAAACACCTGCATGGGCAAAAATCGTGTTGAGGTTAGGTCCGTTAGGCATGTTTTACTGCTAAGAAAAGATACTCAAACGGGCGTATGTGCAAAAATGGCGTTGTTGAGGTAAGGTTATTATTAGGAATGATTTACTACTAAGAAACTATACTTGAACGTGCGAAATTAATGTTGAAGCTAGGTTACTGTTAGGGATGTTGTATTATTCAGACAAAATAGTGTTGAGTTTTTGTTACCGTTAAAAATGTTTTATTACCAAGACGAAATATTCACTAAAATGCATGGGTAAAAATAGTGTTGCCGTTAGATTACCGCTAGAAATGCTTTTCTATTAACAAAAAATACCAAAAAGGACACATATGTGAAAATTATGTTGAGATTAGGTTACCTTTAGGAATGTTTTATTACAAAGAAGCATATTCAAATGGGCACATGTGCTAATATAGCGTTCAGGTCACGTTACCGTTACGAATGTTTTACTACTAAGAGAAAACACAAACAGGTACATGAACAAAAATATTGTTGAGGTTGGGTTAGATTAGTTTAAGTTGTGCGCCAGTTACATATCCCCCAAATCAGTATATATGTATAATTAAATAGAAATCACTAAAACTTAAGTTAGATGCACCAATGTATAATTGAAGGACAGATTATAAAAGGTTAATAGAAGTTCATAAACCATACATGAAAACGGATGTGAATACTTTGTATTCCAGACGTAACTTGACACTGCAGGTGCAGGTCACAATAGACTGTAAAAAACTTATTGTTAGAATTAAGATTGTTACTTTGTATTGAATAAATAAATAAAGAAAATAGCAGACATGAGCTCTGCAATTCCCACAAGAAATATGAGAGGCAGGGACAACATAAATACCCTGAGGAACCCAAAATGGCTAGTCAGTCTCAAGCTTCACAACTTTAACATTGTTGGTTGTTCAAACTACTCAAAAATAGTTTAATTAAATTTAATTAGTGATAGTAATCGAAAAATAATTTTTGATTGTTAAAAGCGTTACTGAATATAACGCAACCATTTGTTAATTTCCACTTGTAATTTTGTTTTAAATAAATCTGTTAAAAGAGTTTTTGGAAGAAACTTTTTATAAAGTCGCTCCAGGAGGCCCAAAATCTAACTCGCCGAGCACTTATTGATAATATAAGGTTGGTTGCACAATAATAAATGAAGAAAATGAACGAAATAAATATAGCGTAACGAATACGAAGGTATAAGTAAGTTGCTCCTGTCAAAAAATCATACAGACATTAGGATCTCTATATTCAATAGATAGCAGAAAAGAATTGTGCTTCATTTATTACAACATATTTGACGTAGCGTATCTAAAGAAAACAACTATCACGTTTCTAGTCATCGTGTAATGTACATGTACTCATATGGTGGTGTATAATTAGCGCGTGCTGACATGGGGTGGACATCGCTTATACACACAAATAGGTGCATCAGACGAATTAAAGCATGCCCTACTTATGGTGCGTGGTGCGCTGTGACTGTGCACTTCGTTGATTCTGTGCATATGTTAATATCTTATTTACTTCTTAAAATCTAAACAATCTGCACTTTTTTAATATTGAATTATAAAACATACATCACTTTTGACTTGTTCAGCTCATTTATTTTCCTTTTTGGCTTTTCCAGTTTTCCAGGCCGACCCCAAAAATCTGTCTGAATATTTTACGTTAGAAATGTACATTATTTGCGATACACACTAGTGATACGCCATTACGACATTTTTGTGTTCGAGAAATTCGACACAAATCACTCTTAACTGGACTGCACGTTACTGAAGAACACTACGTATAAATCACACTTTATACACCATCTATTGTTAAGTCAAAGAATATCAACCTACCAGTAAAATGGCACCTACAAAGCAACTCATTTTGACGATCCGTTTTTAAAATGCGCACTGCTGCACTGTTTATCCTATAGCTAAGAAAATTAAACTTACTAATCATTACGGCGATGAAAGAAACTCTTTCAAAAAATTATATAAGTTGAATCACCAAACTTGTTAGTTATTTACTATAAATGTATAGAAAAGCTTTTAAATATGAGGCGCCGTTTGTGTCTATAATAAATACTAATATATATATATATATATATATATATATATATATATTATATATATATATATATTTTCTAATATATATGTAAAATATTTTGTAATATATATTTTTAAAATATATATATTTTTAATATATATATATATATATATATATATTGAAAATATATATATTTAAAAATATATATATTTAAATATATATATATATATATATATATTTAAAAATATATATATTTAAAAATATATATATTTAAAAATATATATATTTAAAAATATATATATTTAAAAATATATATTTAAAAATATGTATATTTAAAAATATATATTTAAAAAATATATATATTTAAAAAATATATATATTGAATTAAGAAGTAACAATGAAATATATATATATATATATATATATATATATATATAATTTTGCATTGGACTACCGCCCGATAGGGGCGCTGTTCTTATTCTGAACGCGTGCGTCTATTAGAGATCGCACGTTTTCAGAGTTAAGCACCCTCGCTCTGGTCAGTACTTGGGTGGGTGGACACTTTTTTTTTAGGAGCGTACATATGCATATAGCAGTTGCAGGACCGTGTAGCACATCTCGACATGGACATAAATAATTATTTAACAATTCCGTACACGAGTTCAATGCAAGTTTCGGTGCTGCATGTGATTTTCGCTTGACATAACATTTTATTTATTATACCTGTTGATGGTTGCAAGACGCCGACACAAAAGGAGGGTTACTTACATTTGCAGAAGAGAGTGCTTGCTATCATGTAATGATTATATGACTATTTCCTCGCCTTTCAGTCCACTTCTCGGCTGTCGTTTATTAAATTTTTGAGTAATTTTAAGAAAACACGGAGTTTGAATATTCGCTAGATAGATTCGCATAAGCACTTTACTACTCGGAACGCGACATTTCCATATAAAGTTGGGGTTGTGTAGTTTAATAAAAATTACAAAGTCAGAGAAAACCACGATATTCCAGCGTAAAAAGAAAAAAAGGACAACCACACGCGGTGTGTTCCTAAGCGGTCACCCACCCAAGTACTGACCGCGCTCAACGTTGCTTAACTGCGGTAATCGGACGAGAAGCTGTGCTTTTCAACATGCTATCGTCGTCGTCTATACTTAATGTCGCGTTCCGGGTATGTAAAGTGCTTATGAGAATGCATCTAGCAAATATTCAAACTCCGCGTTTTCTTAAAATTACTTAAAAATTTAATAAACGACAGCCAAAAAGTAGACTGAGAGACGAGGAATTAGTCGTATAATCATAACATAATAGCAAGCACTTTCTTCTGCGATTGTAAGTAACCCTCCTTTGTGTCGGCGTCTTGCAACCATCAACAGGTATAATAAATAAAATGTATGTCATGCGAAAATCACATGCAGCACCGAAACATGCATTGAACTCGTGTACAGTATTGTTAAATAATTATTTATGTGTATGTCGAGATGTGCTACACGGTCCTGCAACTGCTATATGTATATGTACGCTCCTAAAAAAAAAACAGTGTCCACCCACCCAAGTACTGACCAGAGCGAAGGTGCTTAACTTTGAAAACGTGCGATCTCTAATAGACGCACGCGTTCAGAATAAGAACAGCGCCCCTATCGGGCGGTAGTCCAAAGCAAAATTATAATATATTTCATTGTTATATTCAATATATATATATATATATATATATATATATATATATATATTTTAAATATATATATTTTTAAATATATATATTTTTAATATATATATATATATTTAAATATATATATATATATATTTTAAATATATATATTTTATATATATATATATATTTTTAAATATATATATATATATATATATTTTAAATATATATATTTTTTAAATATATATATATATATATATATATATGTATTAAAAATATATATATTTGAAAAAATATATATTACAAAATATTTTACATATATATTAGAAAATATATATATATATGTATTTATTATAGACACAAACGGCGCCTCATATTTAAAGCAATCCTATAGCAATAATCATGTTTTTCGAAATCATTTTGGTCGACTTCTGCCACGTAACTGTGATAAAAATGCAGAATACGTACTAAAAATATTTAATATTTACCGAAAAAATTTTCCACTTTTCGCTATAAAATTACCCTATACATCAATAGAGTAAATAATCAGAAAGAACAATAAACCTTGCTTGCTCACTAAATTGTTTCTCAGTTTGTAGTATGCAAAAAGAAATGGAAAGTTTTCATTACTCTCGGGAGGACGGTATGATCGCTTCTACTTCCCACGAGAGAAACTCAAACACCACTGTTTACTTGGGCTATGCTAACAATCCGTTTGGGCCGTCAATACGCTTTCAGCATCATGAACACAAAGAGTAAGTGGCTGAAAAAGGCAAAGCACTAAGAATAGACATAAAGTGTTTTTCAGTTCTACATCACATAGAATCCCAATTTCTAAATTTCATCAAGGTCAAGGCGAAAAGGAGGATAGATATTCAAATCCCGATACAGGCCAATTGTTGATGAACTCTGAAGGAAGATCAAAACGAGGTGTTATACATTTGTATAATATGATTACGTGCGCTACTGGGTGCAATCCTTTAGTTTACAAAGGTTATGGATGTTATTGTGGATTTTTGGGGTCTGGGCATGCGGTGGATGGTATTGACAGGTAAGCCTTAAAATAATATTTATATTTTCTATACTCTGTTAATTTAGTAAGTATTGATAGGAGTGAAAGGGATTAAACTAACAGTAAGGGTTTATTTGTTCAATATGTCTAAAAATATATCAATCTGCTAGCGCTGGTCTTGAGCCCGAGCCTACCTCGGATAAGTTCAAAGTTTCCCTCGAATTTGAAGCAAACTTCGAGTCGAGTCATAGAAAAATTTCTTGCACGGAGGGCATGCAGGACATGCACGCAGGGCATACGTTCGCGCCGAGTTTTCCGAACTTGGATTTTTTTACTTATCGCGCCATATGCACTATAGTGTATAAAGAGCAATACGTGATTGGTAAAAGAATCCGATGCAGTTGATAGCGCAATTAAAAATTCAAAGAGTTTATAATCTACTAACATTATTGGATGGTCTAAAGTGTCGATCGGCGTTAGCTCTGTTTTTGTAAAATTCTTGCATTTACCACTGGTTTACCATAGCCTTTAATAGATTGTCCACCTTTTTCACTATTGCCCACTGCAGGAAATATCTTGCTACATAAACAGTATATTTTTATTATCGCTATAAGATGCAACGTGTGGTTTGAGATCAGTATGTGATGTAATTGTTCGCCTAATAATATTGTTTAAAAAATTTTACTTTCAAATAAATTACCTCTCTCTTTTTCAAATAATTTTACTGCAGTGGTCAACGTTCTCGAAAAAAAACCAATTTGACTGTTTGAAACACCTTGGAATTTATGTTTGACAGACGCCAAAATCCCTTCTAGGCCCGGTTAGGCTGGAATCTCTGTACAGGGTGGTCGAAATTGAACACAGTTGATAGGAAACGTCCATATCTAGAAAAGATAGATAAAAAATAACTAACATGTTTTGAACCGAATTTTCGTGAAATTTCGAACGCCGAAATTTTTATTATTTTTCACCGTTTATGAGCTACAAGGTGTTTCTCGTATATGTGCAATTTATAGACATGCCTATAACTGCTTCTGTAGTATTTTTTATTTCTGTAAAAATACTCTTCAAGCAATTTTTTAAGTAGAATTCAGTGGTGTGCCTAATATTTTTACAGGATGCCGTTTTAAAAATATAGACTAAACTTGCCACTTTTTTCATGGGGCACACTGTATTTTATTAACTTATTAAATTGATTATCCTTTCTCAACCAAATAATATATTACACTTTATATCTTGGACTTCTCAAACTCAAAATTCAAGAAAACTAACTGTTTGACGAGTCGTCTGCTTAGCATTTGACATTTACAGCCACAAATAAAGAAAATAATAGTTTCAAAGTAATTGGAAGATTTAACCTATGTATATATATATATATATATATATATATATATATATATTGCTATGATACCGCCGCACGCCGATGTGATTAACGTTCAGTTTCCTGCTAAACGCCACCGCTCTGTGTCTCTAAATAACTTCAACTTTAAATTTTAAATATACCTCTTTTTATATGCCTCGACTAGCTCAGTTCAATCCACACAAAGTGCACGACGATACGACAACAAAGAAAATTTACCCTTTTTACTCTAGCTCCTTTCTATTTGAACGATATAAACGAAACCAAGCAAAATTTGTATAATGACCAAGAATATATACACTTACAGTTCAACAACTTTGATAATTTGATTTGCTTTTCATAAATTAACCCCTGAATCAAAAATTAGTATCAATCTGATTATGCCCAAATTATAACTCCCTTAAAGCCAGCAAAAACAACACTGTATACTACTAGAAGCACTTTTGAACGTTCAAACGACCTTCTTTCTCTCTGCGTAAACTTTTAAAAGATTTTGGTGACCCTTCACAAATTAAATACTTCAATATATTGAAATAAAGTGTTAAAAATTGAAATAAACCCTTATGCTAATAAAGAATATTCTTATTTCTAACCTGCGTTTTTCTTGCTTGTTTCCAATTCTTAGAACTGCCTCTGCATGTGATTGACCAGCACCCCTGGATTGTTTCCAATTAAGCTCTCTTGATTATTGCGTAGTACAGCTCGCCCAGTCTAACCTTTAGTTGACTGATTTCTCTCTTCGATGCTCAGATACCAATGTTTAACGAATATTTATAAGTAGTTACTAACTTCGTTTCTTAGCATAGTTATTTAAATTCTTTCATTAGTGGTTAGTTGAATTTACTTAGATTTACTTAGAACCGTTTTTCAAAGTTAACGGCAACTTCTATCTATATATTGGAACTAGCATTATCACGAATTTTAAAATTTTTCTATCACTAAATAATTATTTAATTTTACTATTTTCACTTCGCGTATATTCGGCTTTGAACTGTTATAGCTTCTGCCTTGGTCGAAGAAAGACTGACTGTTTACAAAGTCCGCGTTCTATATAAAGGCTCCGTCCTTCACCTGTACCATTGGTTTTCTTAACGTACTTTGTTAATTGAAGCGTTGCACTTTTGCCTTATCATTACAGCCTTCGGATTTTCTACAAAGTTACCATCAAACCCGTGTCAAAGTAATGTATATTCTCACGTAGGCGTCTAATTTGTATCGTGTATTCCTCTGAATATCCAACTTTAAACATCATTCAAGTCACGTCCGCTTGTTACTATTTGCTTTTGTTTAAATTTTCTCGTTTAATTTATCATGTAACCAAATGTCTGTTTTGTTGTTTAGTACTACAAAATCTGTTGAATTTTATATGAACTTAACATGTACAGATCACGTAGTCAAATTTCTATGATGACGTACTTGAATGCGTTTATTTATTTATGCGTTAATGTTTTGAATGGGATTCCTTTACAGCTAGTATGACTCTTCTCTACATTTTATACTCACAGGATTGTCTCTTTATATAAAAATACAGTTAAGTTTTGTCAAATGTCACCCAGGATCTCATCTCACGGAACAGCGCAGAATTAACCGCTGGCCAGCCTATACATCTTCTAGAAGTTTCCTCTTTAATAAAAATATTTAATATCTCAACTTGCCAATGACTATATTTTTATACAGGAAATTCTCAACAAAAAAATTAATTTCTACTACATATTTGTCATCCAATCCTAAGGTTATTCCAATTACATGTAGAAAGTTTTACGTTGGTGGAATAATGCTTTTGACGCCGATTTCAGTTCCTGAGAATTTCCCATTCATAATGTAGACGGTCTTTTTCGGTTGTTGTCAAAATGACAACATTAATTATTAATAAATTTTACTAACAGAAAAATTAAAGTTATTAATTGTTAGGCTGGTAGCAGGAATCTCCTAATAAGTGAATGACTGATGGTTATATGGTTATATGTCTCTGGGTAAATTAACCCTATTTTGTTATTCTATGTTGACCTTGTGGCATCAATGTTCGTTATTTTAAGGATTGTTGCATTATTCTCATATCAGCAGTTGAATCCACTTATTTTCGAATTTACTATTATATGTGTTTATATTGATGGATATTTCATTTCCCGATGAAGCGTCTGCAAAAGTCTCTTAAAAATTGTAGTTAGTTTGTTACTGTATTCCGTGCAGACAAGAAAGAAAGTAGTAAAGTAAGTAAAAAAATCGCCCACTTCAAATCCAGCAACAAAACAGAAGGGTAGAATAGAGATCTGCAGTAATTGGTTTTCGGGCTAGCTCAAAATGTCGTAGAGTGGGATGGGTTATACAGAAAGAAAAATTGGAAACCTCGACAAGTATTTTATTTACACACCGTTAGTTAGACATAGTATAAAAAGCAATATTTACAGAGACAAACTCGAACATTTACGTAAGCGTCCTGTTATAACATGATGTAAGGAAAAGCGTCACTTCGCATACAACATAAAAAATATACATTTAAACAAACATCGATTATAAAATCTTGGAATCTAAATCACACGTACACGTATACTTACTTACTGTTTGAAACCCTAAATATTTATACAAAAAGACAATTAAACATGATATATACAGTTATTTTATCTGCTCTGTAAAGTGCGCTCCGTAAAAGTAAGAACGTAACAGTATATTTAAATAACGTAACCCTAACTTAAATAAACCAAGTGTTCACTCTAATTTAGAATTTGGTAAACAAGCTGTTAGCATTAATTTACAACAAATAGGAACCAGTAAAAAGTGCGTTAACGCGAACGTCGGTTTACACTAATTTTAACTTCGAAGAATAACTACATAATTACTTGTACACTGTGAAGGTAAATTTGTAACGTATAATCTATAATTTATTGTGTGTCTGCGAGTAAGAAAACTATAGCCTTTAACAACCAGCAAAAGAAGTGTATATCTTCCACAGCAGCATCAAAAGAAAAAAAAATAATAAATGTACCTTAAATCAACCTGTCTGTCTGTCTCTCTGGTACCATTTTGAAAAATTTGAAAGTGCAGGATGCACATATCGATGAACGCCTGAATGAACCAATCTAACTAGACTATAACACTAAGTACACACCAAAGCATCTTAGTATCGCGATTTACAATGTTACGTTTCGGTAAAAAGAAGTTTTATCGAATTTAAAAGCTCGATCTGTATTTATAAGGATTGATACATTGGGGGTAACTCATTTTCAAAACAATTCCTATAATAAAGTGTTAAATATTCTGCAAATAGCCCCTGCTAGATATTTTTAATATACCATCCTTGATATAATATTATCACTTCTACTTAATCTTGTTGTTCGCATAAGAAACGATGTCCGTTTTAAATGCTCCGGTAGGTCAGCAACACTCCATGCAGTAATTTGGTGCAAAATATATAACAGGTTGCCTAACTGCTATAGCAACGAATGCTATTTGTTATATTATCGACCTACGATACCTAAAATGGAATAATTAGCTGGCGGTTTTATAGCCCATAAACTTGAGTAGGCTGAACACGTGCAGATAACGAAATAGGATTTCTCAGTATCATTAAAAGCCTCTAATTATACGATGCAGGTGCTGGACGTATTTCAAAGAATAAACTATTAAAAGTGGTTTGAAGATATGCAAATGCTTGCTTCTTTCAGCGAATTTATAAAGCAAAGTTGTTTAACGTTAAACAAATATTTCAGAGAATTTAGAAACTGTTAGAAAGTATTCCAAGTATTTATCGTTGAGCACTTGAAGGAATTTTTATAAGACGATTTAAATAAGCATTTATTTCAACTGAACTTGTTAAATGAAACTTCGTATAATTGTTGAATAACACAAAAAGCGTGTAGTCGTTTAGACATTTTATTAAGTGCCTGTTAATACGAAGTGAGACAAAGTAATTAGAAAATTAAAATTTATTTGCAGTATGCAGAAATCAATCGATTTTAGAAATTTAACATAACAAATTCCAGATACAAACGTTACTTATCCTCACTGTATGAAAATACAAACTTGTCTAGTTTTAAAGAAAAACGACCAAAATAGACGAGGTTCTTGTAGTATGTAAAATAAATTCCGAATAAGACATATTACTAAGAAAAGAAGGTTATAGTTAGAATTGGTAAACGAGTAAACATAGAAATTAATAAAACTATTTGTATGCGATTATAGACATTTATGACTGTATAGAATTTATATTAGCGGAAAAGCTAGTGTATGATATTAAGATCCTAGAAATTATTTTAAAATGAATGCCGAGAAGAGCGCGCGGTCAAGAAAAAATATGGAGCAAGAAGATATCGGTTAAATTTTAAAACAATTAATATGTTTTTGAATAATGTCTCTACGAACAACCAAAGATTGGCATGGTCTAATGAAAATATGAAAGTTTCAATGTCGAAAAGTATGCATAGATTAAGTTATAATTGTTGTATGATTTCACAAAATGTAAATAAGGGCACAAAGGTTAATAATGAGCCTAACAGTCAAGACTCGCTTAGTGTTCTTATAACGGAGGGTCCTAACAACAGCTTCCCTATTCAAGATTGTAATATCAGTAACACAAATTACATCTTTGGAAGAACTAAGATGGTGCAAAGTTACACATTTCGCCTGAGGGTTCGGTCCACTATTCATTGCCTCTTCGATATGCATGTTAAAACTAACAGTGATATCACACATGTCTGTTTCACCCCCTTCGTAGTATTTACTTCACTACGTTCTTGCCCCTAATTCTATCACAGCTGTGTATTGTTTGTATAAGCTATGTCTCCTTCCGCGCCCCTTATATTTTTGCTATACGGTTTTATATCCTTAAAATTCATTCTAATTAGATTGTATACTTCGCCTGTCTTTCCTATTTCCATCTTAGTTTGTACCTCTTTGCACTTTCCATCGATCCATTTCTCTTTAGCTTTTCTGCATTTGCGAATAATTTCCCATTTTATGGCTTTGTATCTATTTTTCTACTTCGTCTGGTTTGTTTTGTATCTTCGCTTTTCTTCTATTATTTTAAGAATATTCTCTGTTCCACATGGTTTTTTATTTTGTTTTTTTATATTCCAGAATATCTCTGGGCGCCATGTCTAAGCTGGATTTAATGTTATTCCATTTTGTTTCTACTTCATTAGTATCAGAAATGGAAATTATTTTTGAAAAATTTCAAACCGCAAAAATTACAATAAAATTAAAAAAATGGCATTCTGCACGAATATCTATCAAGTTTTTGGGTCATTTTATTTGCAGTGAAGAGATGACCATGGACTGTACTAGTATAGCAGCCATTCAGGAATTTCCAGTTTCTCAAAATGGGCGACAAATTCGTGCATTTCTAGGCGTTGTAAATTTTGAAAGACGGTTTTGTAGGGGTTTGGCTTCTTTAACTACTCCGTTACTACAGTTGTTGAAAAATGACATTAAATGGAATTGGGAGACTGCACGACAAAATTGATTTGAAATAACTAAAACGGCTTTCTGTCAGTGGTATTGCTAAAACACCCGTATCCAAGAAGGGTGCTTTTTTATCCAAGCCGGCTCATCAAGCTACAGATTTAGAGTTTGTATTTTTCAAAAGACAAAGGAGCCGGGCGAATATGGAATAATAGCGTTTACCTTAAGAGGTCTTGCCTTGCGCTATAGTGTAATGGAAAAGAATACACTGGCAGTAGTACTTTTGTCTACAAAAGTGTGGGTTTTTGTAATAGGCAGGGAATTGACAATCATTACAGACCATCAAGCCTTAATGTTTCTTATGTCCTCATCATCAGTAGGTTTTCAGTCCTAGAACTGGTTAGACGCGTACCATCATTGTTCCCTATTCTGAACTAACCTACAGATTTCCCTGAAATATGCACAGTTTGCATCTATAACTGTCTGATCTAGGTCTACATCTACCTCTTTTTTCCTATCTCTGCTTGTAATATATCACATACTATTCCCCAAAAATGCCTTAGAACGTATTCCGCCCTACTATGTCGTGCAAATTGGTAAATGCGTGTTTGACTAGGTGGCACTCTATTGTCATGATTATAATTTTAAGGTGAAATATTGTAAGGGACGAGATAATCTTTTAACAGATGCTTTGTCCAGTTATCCGATCAAGGAAACTGGAGTGCCAGATTCATTTAACGAGAGAAGGATGGAAGTTAGTGATCTACACGCCCCAAAGCTTTATAAGGAGATAGTTATGGAATTTAAAACTATCAAATAGGAACAGAGAAGTGACACGTTTTGTTGTAGATTCATGGAGGTAATCGCGAGATCAAATCTTTCGTCTATATATTCAGGCTGTTGTATGTGTTATGATGGGATGCTTTTTAAGCAGGGTTCTCAAATTTTCCCAGAGGTTAAATTATGTGTTCCAGCGAGACTTATACAGTCCGTGGTACGTCTGGAACATGAAGATCAAAGCCATTTTGGATGAGAAAAATATGTGCTCGCTTTACAGAGGGATTAGTTTTTTCTTCGCATGAGACATATAATCGGTCGCATTATTTCGGGTTGCCAACTTTGTCAAAAAACAAAGATTTTGTCGCGTTGTTGGAGAGAGTATCGTAGTGAAGCTCCCGATTCCCGAGGGGTCAAATACGATAGTTTGTCTAAATCTAATGGATCTCAAACTGATCTCCAGGTCACGAGGTACCCGAGCTTTTCGTGATAATTGATGCTTTTAGTAAGTATGTAGCGTTATTTCTTTTGCGGCGAGTTAATACAACAGCTCTACTTCGTTGTTTAGAAAATAAATACTTCCTATTAGTGGGAAAACCGGAACTGATTTTGTCCCATAACAAAAGTCGGTTTACAAGTTTGAAATAGGGAAAGACATTGATGACTTATGATATTAGGGTACGAGATACTTCAGTATTTTATCCTCAGGGTAACCAAACTGAATGGGTTAACAGAGAATTGGAAAGACTGTTGAAGTTATGTACTACACAGTCCATACTAAATGGGCTATGGTTTTGGACAAGGTAACATTTTATTTAAATTGAACTGTTCATAGCTCGACTGGGTATAGTCCAAAAAAGTTGCATTTCAGAAACGTTGTCGAAGGTCCGTTAAAGGCAACCATTTTTTTTCCAAAAACTTCATCCCTTGGTAAAAGTAAACAATAAATGGTTTTAGTTTGTAATCGGTTGAAGTCAAGTGTGGAAAAACGAAAGCACCGTCCTGATGGAAATAAAAAATTATATACTTTAAACCTGGGGACAAGGTGTTAATCAATCCTTGGCGGAAGATCGCGAAGTTAAGAAGTTTTTCTTTTGTTTTCGGGATCAGCTACCATGCTGTCGAAAACAGGTCGTAATTGTTATTTATAGCAGTATGTGCAAATGAACGTTGTCTGGAACTCCGTCATGTATATAATATAAAGCCCTTTGTCAAACTCCATTCAGGTTCACCTCTGCGCCCGACTTAGTATTAAGTTCGCCTTAGTTCTAATTGAACTTAATAAAGTGGTAATGTAGAACGGCCTTGTTTGGACGTGGCTGAAGTTGTCTTCATCTTCATCTTCATCTTTGCTCAAATTACAGCGGTCCAGTTAAATATTGCAACAAATAAAACTATAATACTGTATGCTTGCAAAATAGAATTAACCTGCAAAACATATATAAAAAAAGCATGAAAACGAATTTGCCGACCTTCTAGTGGGGCAAGAAGGGGGCGAAAACGGCAAATTAATTTACAGTATAAAATTTTCAATTTTCAAAAAACTTCTAGTGTTAGTTTTCACCGATTACCAAAAATGGTTAGTTACAATACCATAAGACATAAGACTAAAATACAGTTATCAACTCTTCACCAGGGGCAGAAGGGGTCGAAAACGGCAATTCAACTTTCACAATAAAATTTTCGACTATTGAAAGTTTTCAGTGTTTGGTTTCAGTTGTGACCAAGAACGGTTAGTTGCAATACCAAGACTTTAGGAATAAATTACCAACCCTCCGGCGGGGGTAGAAGGGGTCGTAAACGGCAATTCAAATTTCATAATCAAATTTTCGATTTTTGAAAGTTTTCAGTGTTTGGTTTCAATTGTGACCAAGAACGGTTAGTTGCAATACCAAGACCTTAGGAAAAAATTACCAACCCTACGGCAGGGGTAGAAGGAGTTGAGGACGGTATAATAAGTTTCTGAATAAAATTTCCAATCTTCGAAAATTCTAAAAGTGGTTTCTATTTATGATAACAATTGGTTAATTGCTAAACATTGGCAGTAGGTTAATATTCACATTTTTCTATTTTATACGGTTTTATATTATTACTGGAATGTATTTTGGTGATTAATAATATTCATTCAATAATTATACACTGTAATTAATTACATATTAAATTAAAATTGCAACGAATGAAAAAGAACAACATCTACTACATACATGTTTTTATGCCGACAGGTATATAATTAACGTTTTAAAAATACCGCTGATTATATTTAATTCAGTTAGAGTTAGAGCTATTTTTAACCCTGCTTCTACTTCTAGAACTATTTCTGAAATATCAAACCATCATATTGATTGTATTCATTAAGCCATCAGCAAGTGTAAAAATAGGCAAAACTGCGTTACAATTGTCAAAATAAAAATTTAAGTGTTTAAAACTTTTGGCGTCTGGTTTCATTTATGATCGAATATAATTATTCGCAATACAAACGAACCAGAACAAATGGCCACCCTTCCTGCAGATAACTTAATTTGTGTGTATTTTACATAACATTATTCATATTAAGATGTTTAGTTCTTAATCTTTCTTTGTTAATTTCTCAAACAGTTCTTCTAATGTGTATGAAACCGGATAGTCAAGGACACCATTCTCTTCTTCTGGATTTAATTGTTTATATTTGTCAATAAAATCATGACTAAATTCACTTTCTAGTAAACCGTAGAATTTGTAAAATAACTTGGTATTGATGCACCCCAGCAAGCAGTAGATAACAAATTCCGGGCTTAATTGTGGAAACTCGTTTATCAGCAACCTTCCAAGTTTGAGAGATGTGGAATAAGATATAAATTCTGTTGAATAATCCCATTTCATGTGCTTATTTGGATGTCTTATTTCGCGATACCTGGCACATGTATTATTGGTTTCCCTGGTATTGATAATGTTTAATAAGTAATATTTGTAATGCCTTATGAAGTAGTGCAACTCAAACTCCTCTAAACCAATTTTCCTTTGAGATTCAACACTCTTAAACGCAGTGGCGTAACTACACCCCTGCCAGCCCCCGCTATGCGGGGGGGCCCCAAGTGCAAGAAGGCCCAAACGATAATAAACTCAACTTATTCATCTTCAACGTATTTGGCAGGTAAGAAACGGTCAAGAAAATATTGCAGATAATTCAGAAACCGCAGGTTAACGAACGTTTTCTTGATGTTACTACTAGGAACTGCTGAAATACAAGAAATAATAATTAAGATAAATACTGAACACCACCTGCAGCCTGCATCCTTTCTTCTTTCTATCCGTTCTGTCCTATTTTGTAAGGGTTAATAAACAGATGAAAGAGACTGTAAACTTTAATAACAAAGATGTCTATATTATTCTTAAGTGATAAGTTGTATAAAGTGGTAAAGCATTATTAAACGACGTATAGTAGGGTTAGTTTGGTTTGTGGGATTTTAAATAGGAATAAAAGGCTATTGTCTGTACAGTACAGATTCACAGGATGGCAGGTAGCTTAGTAACCTTCGCTTTTAGAAATATAATACTAGAAAGAAATTCATTTTGTGGTTTCTAGTCAGCTGGTTGCAACGTATTTGCATTAGCTGCATTATATATAACGGAAAGGAAGTAAAAAGCATTCCAGTACGTTTTACTCAATAGTGTTGTGTTCGTATTACAGGAGGTCTTTCATATTTAAACGTAAGTATTTATATCTATTTTTATTAAACTACTATTGATTTGATCATAGTTGAAGTCGCGCTGAGAAATACATATAAATAAATCTTTAAGCATTCAATAAAAATCATTTATATTTTGTTAATTAAAGCATTTAAAGCAAAGTATGTATGTGTTATTTGTAATTTCAAAAGGCTTTTAAATAATTATTACTTATCTAATTACATTATAATTAATTTCATTCAAAATTGCAGGAAATAATATACAATGAGCACTACAAGCGGCGCTGCAAAAACGAAAAAGGAAACTATTGGAAGAATCAAAGAGCAAGATTCCAAAAATAAGTTCCTTTTTTACTTCTAAAGAGTCCGAAAAACAAGAACAATCTATGAAAGAAATTGGGCTTTCGACAGTAGCATCTACTAGTTCCGCTACAGACGAACAGCAGTCGTCAACAATTTTAAAACTCTCACCCAGGGCGCAAGTACATCACATAATGACGGCCGCGATAGAAATTTGGAACTAGATACCACTACAATTACAGAGGTAAATGTGAGTAGTACTTTTCACTTAATGAACTATCTATGGATCTGACGAAAGAATATCCAACCGATTTTGCACATTTTTAAAAATCAATGTTTTACAACATGACAATTTAAGAAAAGAAATAATTAATTACGGATTGTGTAGACCAGATGGTGCGTTTCCTAAAGATAATAAAATAGAAGTTTTCAGTTCACTATTATTACTTAATAACTGCAAGCGAAAATAAAAGCAATACGTTAAACTTACCACACAATTCAAATGGGTGGTTGTGTTATTCTAAATTAAAAATTGTGTTTATTGTCAACCATGTTGGCTGTTTGCTTCAGTAAGGTCAAGTTGGACGACCGGAATTAATGATTGGCAGGGTTTATCAAAAAAATTAAAGAGCATTTGCTTGCTCAATCTCATTTAACTTGTTGTTTTATTTACGATATGTGGAAAAAATTATACCATAGATAAGAAAGATACTCTACTATTAAAACAAGAAACTGAATTTTGGAAAAATGTTTTACACAGACTTTTCAATGTTACTTTAACACTATCCCAGCGCATGCTGTCATTTCGAGGACATAGAAAGTTTTTCTGATTCAAAAGACAGTTACAACGGTAATTTCTTAAGTTTAGTTCATTTAATTAGTAACTATGATCCTATATTACAAAAAGTGCTTGAACGACCCAAAGGTTCAATTAAATATCTTTCCCCAAAATTCAAAACGATATTATTAATACTTTAAGCGCACACTTAAAAATATTTTATTAAATAAAATTAGATCCGCTCCTTTTTCTCAATCATAATAGACACTACACAGGATATAACTAAGATTGATCAATTAAGTAAAATTGTAAGATATATTGATTTTAAAAAGACAGCTTGGGAGAGGTAACCAAAATAGATATTTGTGAAACTTTTGTGGGTTTTACAAAAGTAGAGTCCCAATCTGCTGAAGGACTATGTAATACTATATTAAGCAATTTAACCAACATGCAATTAGATATAAATAAATGTAGAGGGCAGGGCTACGATGGAGCTAACGTTATGAGCGGTACGTATTCTGGCGTGCAAAGAGAATTTTAAACATAGAGCCTGCAGCCTTATATATGCACTGTAGTGCCCATAACTTAAATCTAGTCATAAATGATGCCGTTAAAGGTATAAAAGAAATAGAATCGTTTTTCTACTTTTAGAAAACATATATACATTTTTGCTAATAGTATAGTAAGATGGAATTGGCTTTCTGTTTTAAAGAAAATTTCACACAATTGAAACGCTTAAATCCGACACGTTGGGCGGATCGAGTAAAATCTTTAGCTGCCATAAGAATTCGGTATAAAGATATAGTAATGTCTCTTAATAAAATTATTATGATATCAAAAAACAGATGAACGAAATGACGCAAAGCAAATATTAACTAGCATGGATAATTTTAATTTTATTTTTTAAGTGTTTTTAAGTCAAATTCTAGAAGAGCTTAACAAGCTCTCACAAACTGCTCAGAGTGAAAAGGCGAATATTAATCAGATAACTCTCTTATTTCAAAAAACTTTAAAATTTTTCAAGGAAACAAGAAATAACTATTCCAACATCAAGGAGGAAGAAGCGAAAGTTGCAGGGCAATGGAATATTAAACCGGAATTTATAAAAAAAAAGGCAACCAAAAATAAAAAAGCATTACGATGAATTATCCAATGATTATCGATTTAATGATGAAGAATTTAAATTTAAAATAAATGTATTTTATCGCGTAATGGATATTATAATTTCACAGCTGTCGAATCGTTTTAAATCGCTTTTTCATGTAAACGAAAGTTTAATTTCTTAGAACCTAATGTATTTTGAATTTAACTGCAGACGATATTTTATCTAAGGCAAAACAATTGCAAAATTTTACTACAAAGATTTAAATGATGCTATAGGTATAGAACTTACTACACTCAAAAATAATAGACTTATTTGTGATGAATTAAAAATGTTAACGGTATCTTACAATTTTAGAATATCTAGTACTTTCCAAATCTACAGGTTCTAGCAGTTTTCCAAACACCATAACAGCCTTAATGTTATACCTAACTTTACCCGTTAGCGTTGCAAGTGCGGAGAGATCTTTCTCAAAATTAAAATTATTAAAATTATCTTAGGAACCGCACTTCACAAGATAGATTAGACGATTTATCCCTCTTAGCAGTAGAACATGACACTGCCAAAAATATGAATATAGAGGATACAATAAACGCGTTTGCAGCAAAACATGCAAGAAAAACAAAATTTTGAATTTGATTTGGAATGTCTGCTAGCTCATAGGTTTTTACTGTATCAAATTTTTAGGTGTAAATAATTTTGTGCGGCGTATAAATATGTAGATTTAATATTAATTAACTTATAAGTTTGAATTTATGTAATTTGGTTTTATAATTAATAAAGCACTTGATTAATATAGTATATGTATTTAATTCTATACTGCTTCCTTCTCTACATGTACTATAATTTAAAAATATGGCTAAATATAAGCCAGTAAAAGTAATACATTTTAAAGAGAGCCCACTTTAAAATTTTTGCGGGGGGGCCCAAAAATCGTAGTTACGCCACTGCTTAAACGGATGCGTATGTTGACATAATCTACACACAAACTCGAAATCTTTGTTTTGCATTTCTTCAAAAGTCATCTTGGGAGGCAAAGAATTAAAAGCGCACCGTTCAAAATGAGTCCATCGGCTGCATCTGTTACATTCTATGTATTGGGCGTCTTTAGAGTAAAGTCCACATATAATGCATTTATGCGACATATCACTTGAACCAAGTATAAGTGCATATTGCAGAGAGATTCGCCATTTTTCAGGATCAAAATATTTCAGTTTGCAGTATTGCACAAAATTGTCTACACCCCCAGACTTACAGAAACTATACATATAGTAAATTATATACATACCACAATTTACATCATCGCTTTGTTTGGGGCAGTTTGTAAGAATTCTAATTTGCCAGTCCCGTATATTTGTTGTTTCATTATTCATCCAATTTCGAGTATTAAAAAAAATAAATTTTTATTTTACTTAATATAAATGTGTTGTCGTCATCAAGATTGTTATTAATTGCAGGGTTTAATAAATACACTATGTGAAGTTGTAAGTCCAAAATTAACAACACCCAGTGAATATTACGCACGTTATGAGGTAGAAAGATATATTTTACATTTGTTAAATTTTTCGAGTACGGCTTAAACTTTCCCCAATGACTTTTAAAGGTGTCTGAAAACAACATTTGTACAGATGTTGTACAAATATATATCATTTCGCTTTTATTTTCGAATATGAGAGTAGCTGCTGCATCAATTAAATCGTCGTCAAGCCACCTTTCCTCGATATTATCTGGTGTGGTGTAGGATGAATTTAACTTGGAAAGAAGACGTTTTAGAGAAATGCTGTTTATTTGAATTTCGTATTCTCCAGTGTAAGTACCAAGTATATACTTCTTGTTATCCACAGCAGAAGACATATAATATTCTACATTCATAAACAAACCGTTGCACAAAGCTTGTTCATTAGGCGAATTTAGGAAATCGTTTTCAAAACTTATAGCAGGTGCGGAATGAATTTCTTGGCCTTGATGTTCAAATTGCATGTCAGCGAGCAACATTGATGGTTTTGGAGGATTTTGTTGTTTTCTATGTTTTCGTTTGTCACAATGGGAAGCATCGACAATTTTGCTGATATCAGGTGATACAAGATGACTGGCAGAATGATTCAATGTTTCTTTGCTATTATGCTGATCTATATTAGTTGTAATGTAGTCGTTTTTGTTGTGTGATAACTTAATATTGCTTTTTGGTTCAGAATCGGTAATCTTAGATTTTTTGTTGTTAATAATTTGTTTTAAATGTGGTAGTTGAAAATACGACGTTTTTTTTTCTTTTTTAGCCACTTTTCCTTTAAATGTGGATTATCAATTTCTTTCTTGTGAACCTTTGTTCTCTTCTTCCCAGGGATCTTACCTACACATAGACTCAACGCTTTCATTTCAACACCTAAACGTCTTTTTACTTCCTGTACAAATCTTCCCACCTTTAAGTTGGTTTGACCTTGAAGAACGTCTTTTTTTAAAATCTTAAACCAACACTCGGCTGTGGAATTACTATAATGTTCTCCATCTAGAAGACTGGACCACATTGGTGCAAAGGGCATGCATCGTTTAAGCAGATACATTGCCATATCTACTGATTTATAGTAATTTCGTTCGTATGTGGAACTAGATTTATCCAACTTCATAATTACTTCTTTAACATCCGTGAAAATTTTAAAAAAATGCAAGTAAAATGGCGTTGTATCATATTTACCGCTAGAGCTTTCTTCCTCTCCCATATACAACTCTGAATCGCTATTGTCCTTTAACTTAATAAAATGTTCATGAGTATACTTACACTGTTGCACATCTTCAAGTGCTTTAAATACAATGTCACTCAAATAGGGGGACAAAAGAACAAGCAATGTATTTTTAAAGGTACGAGACAACTCATCAAGGTTTGATGAAAGCAGCATTGCAGCAACGCAGTCTACAATTACTTTCCCATATTTTTTTGATAGTTTGCATTTGGAAACTTTATTACAAATCATTTTGATGAAATGCGCACAACAAAACCGTAATTGTATAATGTCCGAAAAGGAACTGCCACGCGTGTCATTAATAATAAATTTATAAGCTAGATGTAAATATGAATACAATGTCATTCCATTTAATGTTAGGCACGCAGCAGTGACCAATGCAAAACTCCAATCCGTCACTAAAACGTTCATTATTGGCCACTTCTTCCTACATTTTACAATAACAAACTGTCTGAATTGCATAAGAAAACACCCTATAGTAGCACTATCATGTTTGGTTGAAATCAATTCCGCCATTGGTAATACTTTGTCATCTATTCTAACTACGGCCGCGTAATATAAAACTTTTTTTGTACTATTATAAAGTGGAGGTCTTACAACAGAACCTGTTGCATCTAAATATACTATGTTTTGTTTGTTTTTCAACGTCAATAGTTTAATTTGTAGTTTGCTATACATGTATACAAGCAATCGTCCGTTTGGAAATCGGATGTATTTTTCATTTTTGTTTTCTTCTAGAGAATGTATTAAAATATCTTTCATCGGATCTGCGTGTTTATCATTATCAGCTTTGGCTTCAGAGCGAATTTTTTGATATACGGATAAGGATCGCAAATTTTGCCAATTACCTTCCTGCAATATTTCAGGATTTATGGTTTCTATATCAATACACCGTACATTGTTTGGCAGTTGATTTCGTAGTGTTTCTTTCATGTGATTTCTAAAATGGCCTCGAAGTTGGTAAGAAAATACTTCAGTGTGGTTGGTTGCCACAGGGCCTTTGTAAAAAACTTGAACTATAACATTGATATTGACTCTTTTGTAATGCAATTTAAAGCTTCTACAATTTGTATGTTTACAAAATGCATATTCTACAATATGATCTGGAGTCCTCTTATTCCTACAATAGCCATTGAAAACTAAAACGCAGGTGATTTCATTATGTGGCAACGCTTCTTTAAGAAACTGACGTCGTATTTCATGATTCTGTAGAATGTCATCCGAAAAATATCGTTGAGTTTGGAGTGATTTTAATAAAGTCCATCGCAACATTGCTTTTTCTGAAAGTTCTGATTCTCTTTGATCTACAAAATCATTTTCCACTGGTTGCAGCTGTTGGTCATTTGTTCCTACAATAGAGCATATTTCACTATTTCCTTTATTTTCCAATTCTTTTCGCGTTCCAAAACTTATAATCTGAGGTAATTTATTAATCGCATTATTGCGAATCTCATCAGTTTCTTCGTTTTTGTTCCTACTACTTCGCTGCGTGTCTTGTTGAGAAATATCTAAAATGCATTCATTTGCTTGAAACAACATTTGTGGTTGGGCTTTGCAGTACCTTTTAATTTTGGTGTATATATTTAATCTATTCGACAAATTATCTTTCATTTGCAACCACTTACATAATTTTGAGATGATTCCACCAGTACAGTAGTATTTTGCTTCTTTCAGTTCGCACATCGACATTTTATTTTCGCGAATTACGTTAGTTATCATTCTATCGTTATATGAAACTGCTTCTTATTATAGGGAGCCATGGCATTGGTATACCTATACCTATAGAAATAATTGCGAAGTTACATTGTATACCTGCAGTAAAGATATATACATACAATTTGGTAAGAAGAGATTGTTCTTTTATGATCGGGTCGGGTACACTTTTTATTTCACTTTATTGTTCGTAACGAATTAATAACTAAAAACATAAACACTAAAACAATAAAACAAAAATATAAACAAATTATAATGAAGTACAAATGTTATTAATGTCTTTAAGCACACGGCTTTGATTACACATAAAAGTACTTTTTAAATCAAATTGAACCTACACAGTATTGAACCGCACCAAGACGACTAGCTACAAGATAAACAAATACACCCCTAAATAAAATCTTTTGTAAAACTTCTTAAACCATTACGACATTACCTATAGAAAAGTTAAATTTTGACGAATAGAAAGAATACTTGAGCTTATGAGTCATTATTGTGCAAGTGTCTACCTGAAATTCCTGGAAAATATTAAGATAAATCCCATCATTGTTAATTGCATCTTACATACAATAGAAGTCACCTTTGTTAAAATTGAATAGATATTTAACTTAGGGAAGGTATATCTAAAACATAAACAAAACAGGTTCCAGTACAACCCACCGGAAAGCGTAATGTAATAGTTACCTGATGCGAATTTCAATTATTTATCTATAATAGATTCCCACGTATCATTTACAAGTACCACTTAGAAATAGGTTACAGTACCGCTTATACAATTAAAAATTCCTCTATTTTAAATATCGAACTCCTTGTTTCTCTTGTATAAAGTTGTAATAAAAGTAAGCGATATTAACCTTATCTTTAGCATGCATTTCTGGTATTATTTACTTCTTATTCTTCTGATTTAAATCAAAGTAACACATGATTAAACTACCATTAATTAAATCAGAACCGCCTAATAACTAATCATTTGCTATTAAATAAGTGATAGAAACGTTTTTGAATTTATGCACAGTATATTTTATAAATCAAGAGAAACAAAAATACAAAAACCTCTTAAAAATTACAACTCTTAAATTTTCCGTAAAAAACTAGGTATTCAAGTGGCGATGAAACAAGCAACAAAATTTCAAAAGATTAATTTAAAAAATAACAATGCGGTAACTACGGTGTGTCCCTGTATAGAATTTACGATATTTGAAGAGTATTTAATGTTTAAACGAATGCGGTTTTCAATGAAATGCTTACAATCACACAAATTTTATTTGCACTTATCCAACTTTTCGTCGCTTCCGGTTAGCCAAAAAAACAAAATGGTGGTTATTTAAAATTTTCCTTTATTGATTTTAACCGAGCAATTAATGTGTAAGCAGGAGCTTGAAAATTGTACAAGGTGTTTCAAATATAAATGACATAAATGATACGACCGACAGAACTCTGAAAAATAAGTAGGGTTTGCTTAATAAACACATGTTCTAAGACCCTCTATCATTGAGTTACAAAACGTTAAAGTTATAAATTAAGAAAAATGATTGCTTCCCATTCTTAAAAAGCAGTACGAATCTTTTAACTAAATTTAGCAGACAGTTTATCTAATTCGCATAGCTGCAAAAAAATCCCTTAATGCACTTTTGCCAGTGGCATACAGCAGCAGTATGGGACCCTGTACCTCTCCCTAACTTGCACGGCACTAAATGCAGTTTAATTCTGGTTGCACTAGAGAAGTTGGCAATGCCTTTTACCTAAATGATGTATTTCTGTTTCACTTCTTTAAAGTTGATTATTTGCCAAGACAATAGCCTTAACAAGAATGTAGTTTGTTTGTATTATGGATTGGAATTTTATATTTCTCATAATTTGAGGTACATTTTAAAAATAACATCAGTATTAGTATCAAAAACCATCAATTAAACAAGAAGCATCAATAATCCACATCATTTATAATCCTGTTAACTCCGCAAATATTCTGAAATTTGAATTGCCGTTTACGACCCCTTCTACCCCCGCCGGAGGGTTGATAATTTTTTCCTAAGGTCTTGGTATTGCAACTAACCGTTCTTGGTCACAATTGAAACCAAACACTGAAAACTTTCAAAAATCGAAAATTTGATTATGAAATTTGAATTGCCGTTTACGACCCCTTCTACCCCCGCCGGAGGGTTGGTAATTTTTCCTAAGGTCTTGGTATTGCAACTAACCGTTCTTGGTCACAATTGAAACCAAACACTGAAAACTTTCAAAATCGAAAATTTGATTATGAAATTTGAATTGCCGTTTACGACCCTTCTACCCCGCCGGAGGTTGGTAATTTTTCCTAAGGTCTTGTATTGCAACTAACGTTCTTGGTCACAATTGAAACCAAACACTGAAAACTTTCAAATCGAAAATTGATTATGAAATTTGAATTGCCGTTTACGACCTTCTACCCCCCGGAGGTTGGTAATTTTCCTAAGGTCTTGGTATTGCAACTAACCGTTCTTGGTCACAATTGAAACCAAACACTGAAAACTTTCAAATCGAAAATTTGATTATGAAATTTGAATTGCCGTTTACGACCCTTCTACCCGCCGGAGGGTTGGTAATTTTTCCTAAGGTCTTGGTATTGCAACTAACCGTTCTTGTCACAATTGAAACCAAACACTGAAAACTTTCAAAATCGAAAATTTGATTATGAAATTTGAATTGCCGTTTACGACCTTCTACCCGCCGGAGGGTTGGTAATTTTTCCTAAGGTCTTGGTATTGCAACTAACCGTTCTTGGTCACAATTGAAACCAAACACTGAAAACTTTCAAATCGAAAATTTGATTATGAAATTTGAATTGCCGTTTACGACCTTCTACCCGCCGGAGGGTTGGTAATTTTTCCTAAGGTCTTGGTATTGCAACTAACCGTTCTTGGTCACAATTAAACCAAACACTGAAAACTTTCAAAATCGAAAATTTGATTATGAAATTTGAATTGCCGTTTACGACCCTTCTACCCGCCGGAGGGTTGGTAATTTTTCCTAAGGTCTTGGTATTGCAACAACCGTTCTTGGTCACAATTGAAACCAAACACTGAAAACTTTCAAAATCGAAAATTTGATTATGAAATTTGAATTGCCGTTTACGACCTTCTACCCCCGGAGGGTTGGTAATTTTTCCTAAGGTCTTGGTATTGCAACTAACCGTTCTTGGTCACAATTAAACCAAACACTGAAAACTTTCAAATCAAATTTTGAAATTTGAATTGCCGTTTACGACCCTTCTACCCCGCCGGAGGGTTGATAATTTTTCCTAAGGTCTTGGTATTGCAACTAACCGTTCTTGGTCACAATTGAAACCAAACACTGAAAACTTTCAAAAATCGAAAATTTGATTATGAAATTTGAATTGCCGTTTACGACCCTTCTACCCCGCCGGAGGGTTGGTAATTTTTCCTAAGGTCTTGGTATTGCAACTAACCGTTCTTGGTCACAATTGAAACCAAACACTGAAAACTTTCAAAATCGAAAATTTGATTATGAAATTTGAATTGCCGTTTACGACCCTTCTACCCCGCCGGAGGGTTGGTAATTTTTCCTAAGGTCTTGATATTGCAACTAAACGTTCTTGGTCACAATTGAAACCAAACACTGAAAACTTTCAAAATCGAAAATGTGATTATGAAATTTGAATTGCCGTTTACGACCCTTCTACCCCGCCGGAGGGTTGGTAATTTTTCCTAAGGTCTTGGTATTGCAACTAACCGTTCTTGGTCACAATTGAAACCAAACACTGAAAACTTTCAAAAATCGAAAATTTGATTATGAAATTTGAATTGCCGTTTACGACCCTTCTACCCCGCCGGAGGGTTGGTAATTTTTCCTAAGGTCTTGGTATTGCAACTAACCGTTCTTAGTCACAATTGAAACCAAACACTGAAAACTTTCAAAATCGAAAATTTGATTATGAAATTTGAATTGCCGTTTACGACCCCTTCTACCCCGCCGGAGGGTTGGTAATTTTTCCTAAGGTCTTGGTATTGCAACTAACCGTTCTTGGTCACAATTGAAACCAAACACTGAAAACTTTCAAAATCGAAAATTTGATTATGAAATTTGAATTGCCGTTTACGACCCTTCTACCCCCGCCGGAGGGTTGGTAATTTTTCCTAAGGTCTTGGTATTGCAACTAACCGTTCTTGGTCACAATTAAAACCAAACACTGAAAACTTTCAAAATCGAAAATTTGATTATGAAATTTGAATTGCCGTTTACGATCCCTTCTACCCCGCCGGAGGGTTGGTAATTTTTCCTAAGGTCTTGGTATTGCAACTAACCGTTCTTGGTCACAATTGAAACCAAACACTGAAAACTTTCAAAATCGAAAATTTGATTATGAAATTTGAATTGCCGTTTACGACCCTTCTACCCCCGCCGGAGGGTTGGTAATTTTTCCTAAGGTCTTGGTATTGCAACTAACCGTTCTTGGTCACAATTGAAACCAAACACTGAAAACTTTCAAAATCGAAAATTTGATTATGAAATTTGAATTGCCGTTTACGACCCTTCTACCCCGCCGGAGGGTTGGTAATTTTTCCTAAGGTCTTGGTATTGCAACTAACCGTTCTTAGTCACAATTGAAACCAAACACTGAAAACTTTCAAAATCGAAAATTTGATTATGAAATTTGAATTGCCGTTTACGACCCTTCTACCCCGCCGGAGGGTTGGTAATTTTTCCTAAGGTCTTGGTATTGCAACTAACCGTTCTTGTCACAATTGAAACCAAACACTGAAAACTTTCAAAATCGAAAATTTGATTATGAAATTTGAATTGCCGTTTACGACCCTTCTACCCCGCCGGAGGGTTGGTAATTTTTCCTAAGGTCTTGGTATTGCAACTAACCGTTCTTAGTCACAATTGAAACCAAACACTGAAAACTTTCAAAATCGAAAATTTGATTATGAAATTTGAATTGCCGTTTACGACCCTTCTACCCCGCCGGAGGGTTGGTAATTTTTCCTAAGGTCTTGGTATTGCAACTAACCGTTCTTGGTCACAATTGAAACCAAACACTGAAAACTTTCAAAATCGAAAATTTGATTATGAAATTTGAATTGCCGTTTACGACCCTTCACCCCGCCGGAGGGTTGGTAATTTTTCCTAAGGTCTTGGTATTGCAACTAACCGTTCTTGTCACAATTGAAACCAAACACTGAAAACTTTCAAAATCGAAAATTTGATTATGAAATTTGAATTGCCGTTTACGACCCTTCTACCCCGCCGGAGGGTTGTAATTTTTCCTAAGGTCTTGGTATTGCAACTAACCGTTCTTAGTCACAATTGAAACCAAACACTGAAAACTTTCAAAATCGAAAATTTGATTATGAAATTTGAATTGCCGTTTAGACCCTTCTACCCGCCGGAGGGTTGGTAATTTTTCTAAGGTCTTGGTTTGCAACTAACCGTTCTTGTCACAATTGAAACCAAACACTGAAAACTTTCAAATCGAAAATTTGATTATGAAATTTGAATTGCCGTTTACGACCTTCTACCCGCGGAGGTTGGTAATTTTCTAAGTCTTGGTATTACACGTTCTTGGTCACAATTGAAACCAAACACTGAAAAAAAAAAAAAAAAAAAAAAAAAAAAAAAAAAAAAAAAAAAAAAAAAAAAAAAAAAAAAAAAAAAAAAAAAAAAAAAAAAAAAAAAAAAAAAAAAAATTTTTTTTTTTTTTTTTTTTTTTTTTTTTTTTTTTTTTTTTTTTTTTTTTTTTTTTTTTTTTTTTTTTTTTTTTTTTTTTTTTTTTTTTTTTTTTTTTTTTTTTTTTTTCTTGGTCACAATTGAAACCAAACACTGAAAACTTTTTTTTTTTTTTTTTTTTTTTTTTTTTTTTTTTTTTTTTTTTTTTTTTTTTTTTTTTTTTTTTTTTTTTTTTTTTTTTTTTTTTTTTTTTTTTTTTTTTTTTTTTTTTCTTGGTATTGCAACTAACCGTTCTTGGTCACAATTGAAACCAAACACTGAAAACTTTCAAAATCGAAAATTTGATTATGAAATTTGAATTGCCGTTTACGACCCTTCTACCCCGCCGGAGGGTTGGTAATTTTTCCTAAGGTCTTGGTATTGCAACTAACCGTTCTTGGTCACAATTGAAACCAAACACTGAAAACTTTCAAAATCGAAAATTTGATTATGAAATTTGAATTGCCGTTTACGGACCCTTCTACCCCGCCGGAGGGTTGGTAATTTTTCCTAAGGTCTTGGTATTGCAACTAACCGTTCTTGGTCACAATTGAAACCAAACACTGAAAACTTTCAAAAATCGAAAATTTGATTATGAAATTTGAATTGCCGTTTACGACCCTTCTACCCCCGCCGGAGGGTTGGTAATTTTTCCTAAGGTCTTGGTATTGCAACTAACCGTTCTTAGTCACAATTGAAACCAAACACTGAAAACTTTCAAAATCGAAAATTTGATTATGAAATTTGAATTGCCGTTTACGACCCTTCTACCCCGCCGGAGGGTTGGTAATTTTTCCTAAGGCTTGGTATTGCAACTAACCGTTCTTGGTCACAATTGAAACCAACCCTGGACAATTGAAACCAAAATGAAAATTTGAAATCGAAAATTTGAATTATGAAATTTGAATTGCCGTTGGTACTTCTTCCCCGGAGGGTTGGTAATTTTGCCTAAGGTTCTTGGTATTGAAACTAACCTTGAAACATTTAAAATCGAAAATTTGATTATGAAATTTGAATTGCCGTTTACGACCTTCTACCCCGCCGGAGGGTTGTAATTTTTCCTAAGGTCTTGGTATTGCAACTAACCGTTCTTGGTCACAATTGAAACCAAACACTGAAAACTTTCAAAATCGAAAATTTGATTATGAAATTTGAATTGCCGTTTACGACCCCTTCTACCCCGCCGGAGGGTTGGTAATTTTTTCCTAAGGTCTTGGTATTGCAACTAACCGTTCTTGGTCACAATTGAAACCAAACACTGAAAACTTTCAAAAATCGAAAATTTGATTATGAAATTTGAATTGCCGTTTACGACCCTTCTACCCCGCCGGAGGGTTGGTAATTTTTCCTAAGGTCTTGGTATTGCAACTAACCGTTCTTGGTCACAATTGAAACCAAACACTGAAAACTTTCAAAATCGAAAATTTGATTATGAAATTTGAATTGCCGTTTACGACCCCTTCTACCCCCGCCGGAGGGTTGGTAATTTTTTCCTAAGGTCTTGGTATTGCAACTAACCGTTCTTGTCACAATTGAAACCAAACACTGAAAACTTTCAAAAATCGAAAATTTGATTATGAAATTTGAATTGCCGTTTACGACCCTTCTACCCCCGCCGGAGGGTTGGTAATTTTTCCTAAGGTCTTGGTATTGCAACTAACCGTTCTTGGTCACAATTGAAACCAAACACTGAAAACTTTCAAAATCGAAAATTTGATTATGAAATTTGAATTGCCGTTTACGACCCTTCTACCCCGCCGGAGGGTTGGTAATTTTTCCTAAGGTCTTGGTATTGCAACTAACCGTTCTTGGTCACAATTAAACCAAACACTGAAAACTTTCAAAATCGAAAATTTGATTATGAAATTTGAATTGCCGTTTACGACCTTCTACCCCCGCCGGAGGGTTGGTAATTTTTCCTAAGGTCTTGGTATTGCAACTAACCGTTCTTGGTCACAATTGAAACCAAACACTGAAAACTTTCAAAATCGAAAATTTGATTATGAAATTTGAATTGCCGTTTACGACCCTTCTACCCCCCGGAGGTTGGTAATTTTCCTAAGGTCTTGGTATTGCAACTAACCGTTCTTGGTCACAATTGAAACCAAACACTGAAAACTTTCAAATCGAAAATTTGATTATGAAATTTGAATTGCCGTTTACGACCTTCTACCCCGCCGGAGGGTTGGTAATTTTTCCTAAGGTCTTGGTATTGCAACTAACCGTTCTTAGTCACAATTGAAACCAAACACTGAAAACTTTCAAAAATCGAAAATTTGATTATGAAATTTGAATTGCCGTTTACGACCTCTTCTACCCCCGCCGGAGGGTTGATAATTTTTTCCTAAGGTCTTGGTTTTGCAACTAACCGTTCTTAGTCACAATTGAAACCAAACACTGAAAACTTTCAAAAATCGAAAATTTGATTATGAAATTTGAATTGCCGTTTACGACCCCTTCTACCCTGCCGGAGGGTTGGTAATTTTTTTCTAAGGTCTTGGTATTGCAACTAACCGTTCTTAGTCACAATTGAAACCAAACACTGAAAACTTTCAAAAATCGAAAATTTGATTATGAAATTTGAATTGCCGTTTACGACCCTTCTACCCCGACGGAGGGTTGGTAATTTTTCCTAAGGTCTTGGTATTGCAACTAACCGTTCTTAGGTCACAATTGAAACCAAACACTGAAAACTTTCAAAATCGAAAATTTGATTATGAAATTTGAATTGCCGTTTACGACCCTTCTACCCCCGCCGGAGGGTTGGTAATTTTTCCTAAGGTCTTGGTATTGCAACTAACCGTTCTTGGTCACAATTGAAACCAAACACTGAAAACTTTCAAAATCGAAAATTTGATTATGAAATTTGAATTGCCGTTTACGACCCTTCTACCCCGCCGGAGGGTTGGTAATTTTTCCTAAGGTCTTGGTATTGCAACTAACCGTTCTTGTCACAATTGAAACCAAACACTGAAAACTTTCAAATCGAAAATTTGATTATGAAATTTGAATTGCCGTTTACGACCTTCTACCCGCCGGAGGGTTGGTAATTTTTCTAAGTCTTGGTATTGCAACTAACCGTTCTTGGATAACAAAAATTAAAAAATTTAATTATCTTCCTCCCCGGGTGATTTTCAGTGTAACTTGATAAACAAAAATTAAAAAATTTAATTATCTTCTCCCCGGGTGATTTTCAGTGTAACTTGATAACAAAAATTAAAAAATTTAATTATCTTCCTCCCCGGGTGATTTTCAGTGTAACTTGATAACAATGAAAACTTTCAAAATCGAAAATTTGATTATGAAATTTGAATTGCCGTTTACGACCCTTCTACCCCGCCGGAGGGTTGGTAATTTTTCCTAAGGTCTTGGTATTGCAACTAACCGTTCTTGGTCACAATTGAAACCAAACACTGAAAACTTTCAAAATCGAAAATTTGATTATGAAATTTGAATTGCCGTTTACGACCCTTCTACCCCGCCGGAGGGTTGGTAATTTTTCCTAAGGTCTTGGTATTGCAACTAACCGTTCTTGGTCACAATTGAAACCAAACACTGAAAACTTTCAAAATCGAAAATTTGATTATGAAATTTGAATTGCCGTTTACGACCCTTCCCCCCCGGAGGGTTGGTAATTTTTCCTAAGGTCTTGGTATTGCAACTAACCGTTCTTGGTCACAATTGAAACCAAACACTGAAAACTTTCAAAATGAAAATTTGATTTGAAATTTGAACTTGCCTTTACACCCTTCTACCCGCCGGAGGGTTGGTAATTTTTCCTAAGGTCTTGGTATTGCAACTAACCGTTCTTGGTCACAATTGAAACAAAATGAAAATTTAAAATGAAAATTTGTTAGAAATTTGATTGCCTTTACGCCCGTTTACCCCCGAGGGTTGGTAATTTTTCCTAAGCTGGTTTGCAACAACGTCTAGCACATTGAAACCAAAATGAAAATTTAAAATGAAAATTTTGAAATTTGATTGCCTTTACCCCTTTACCCCCGAGGGTTGGTAATTTTTCCTAAGGTCTTGGTATTGAACAACCTCTTGAAATTAACCAAAATGAAAATTTAAAATGAAAATTTTGAAATTTGATTGCCTTTACGACCCTTGTACCCCCGAGGGTTGGTAATTTTTCTAAGTCTGGTTTGCAACAACGTCTGCACAATTGAAACCAAAATGAAAATTTAATATGAAAATTTGTTAAATTTGATTGCCTTTACGCCGTTTACCCTCCGAGGTTTATTTTTCCAACTTGTTTGCAACAACGTCTGCAAATTGAAACCAAAACGAAAATTTTAAAATAAAATTTGTTTGAAATTTATTCCGTTCCGGACCTTTACCTCGAGGGTTGGTAATTTTTACTAAGGTCTTGGTATTGCAATAACCTCATGAAAATTAAACAAACGAAAATTTAAAATAAAATTTGTTAGAAATTTATTCCGTTCGACCTTTATCCCGAGGTTGGTAATTTTTCTAAGGTCTTGGTATTCAATAACCTCTAGTAAATTAAACAAACGAAAATTTTAAAATGAAAATTTGTTAGAAATTTATTCCCCGGGTTGTATTTTCTTGTAACTTGATAACAAAAATTAAAAAATTTAATTATCTTCCTCCCCGGTGATTTCAGTGTAACTTGATAACAAAAATTAAAAAATTTAATTATCTTCCTCCCCGGTGATTTTCAGTGTAACTTGATAACAAAAATTAAAAAATTTAATTATCTTCCTCCCGGGTGATTTTAGTGTAACTTGATAACAAAAATTAAAAAATTTAATTATCTTCCTCCCCGGGTGATTTTCAGTGTAACTTGATAACAAAAATTAAAAAATTTAATTATCTTCCTCCCGGGTGATTTTCAGTGTAACTTGATAACAAAAATTAAAAAATTTAATTATCTTCCTCCCCGGGTGATTTTCAGTGTAACTTGATAACAAAAATTAAAAAATTTAATTATCTTCCTCCCCGGTGATTTTATGTAACTTATAACAAAAATTAAAAAATTTAATTACGACCCTTCTACCCCGCCGGAGGGTTGGTAATTTTTCCTAAGGTCTTGGTATTGCAACTAACCGTTCTTGGTCACAATTGAAACCAAACACTGAAAACTTTCAAAATCGAAAATTTGATTATGAAATTTGAATTGCCGTTTACGACCCTTCTACCCCGCCGGAGGGTTGGTAATTTTTCCTAAGGTCTTGGTATTGCAACTAACCGTTCTTGGTCACAATTGAAACCAAACACTGAAAACTTTCAAAATCGAAAATTTGATTATGAAATTTGAATTGCCGTTTACGACCCTTCTACCCCGCCGGAGGGTTGGTAATTTTTCCTAAGGTCTTGGTATTGCAACTAACCGTTCTTAGTCACAATTGAAACCAAACACTGAAAACTTTCAAAAATCGAAAATTTGATTATGAAATTTGAATTGCCGTTTACGACCCTTCTACCCCGCCGGAGGGTTGGTAATTTTTCCTAAGGTCTTGGTATTGCAACTAACCGTTCTTGGTCACAATTGAAACCAAACACTGAAAACTTTCAAAATCGAAAATTTGATTATGAAATTTGAATTGCCGTTTACGACCCTTCTACCCCCGCCGGAGGGTTGGTAATTTTTCCTAAGGTCTTGGTATTGCAACTAACCGTTCTTGTCACAATTGAAACCAAACACTGAAAACTTTCAAAATCGAAAATTGATTGAAATTTAATCGATTTGACCTAACCGTTTGGTTAGAATTTTACCCAGCTGGTTTGCAATAACTTTTGTAAATTGAACCAAACTGAAACTTCAAAACCGAAAATTTGTAAAATTTAATTGCTTTATCACTAATCCCCGCCGGGTTGGTACTTTTTCCAAGGCTTGGATCAATATCCGTCTTGGTAAATTGAACCAACCTAATCTTACAAACCGAAAATTTGTAAAATTTAATTCATTTATTCAACTTCTCCTGCCGAGTTGAACTTTCCTGAGGCTTGGTAATCAAACTGTTTGAAATTGAAACCAACCTATACTTCAAACCAAAATTGAATTTAAATTTGAATCTTTAACTTACTTCGCCGAGTTGAATTTTCCAAGGTCTTGGTATTAATACCTTTTGGTAAATTGAACCAACACTAAACTTTCAAAACGAAAATTTGATTTAAATTGAATCCTTTAGACCTTCTAACCCGCCGGGTTGGTAATTTTTCCTAAGCTTGGTATTACTAACGTTCTTGGTAATTGAAACCAAACCTGAAAATTTAAAACGAAAATTTATATGAAATTTGAATTGCTTTAGCCCTTTACCCGCCGGGTTGTAATTTTCCAAGGTTGGTATTCACTAACGTTCTTGGTACAATTAAACCAACTGAAAATTTAAAACAAAATTTATGAAATTAATTCTTCCTCCCCGGGTGATTTTCAGTGTAACTTGATAACAAAAATTAAAAAATTTAATTATCTTCCTCCCCGGGTGATTTTCAGTGTAACTTGATAACAAAAATTAAAAAATTTAATTATCTTCCTCCCCGGGTGATTTTCAGTGTAACTTGATAACAAAAATTAAAAAATTTAATTATCTTCCTCCCCGGTGATTTTCAGTGTAACTTGATAACAAAAATTAAAAAATTTAATTATCTTCCTCCCCCGGGTGATTTTCAGTGTAACTTGATAACAAAAATTAAAAAATTTAATTATCTTCCTCCCCGGGTGATTTTCAGTGTAACTTGATAACAAAAATTAAAAAATTTAATTATCTTCCTCCCCGGGTGATTTTCAGTGTAACTTATAACAAAAATTAAAAAATTTAATTATCTTCCTCCCCGGTGATTTTCAGTGTAACTTGATAACAAAAATTCAAAATCGAAAATTTGATTATGAAATTTGAATTGCCGTTTACGACCCTTCTACCCCCGCCGGAGGGTTGGTAATTTTTCCTAAGGTCTTGGTATTGCAACTAACCGTTCTTGGTCACAATTGAAACCAAACACTGAAAACTTTCAAAAATCGAAAATTTGATTATGAAATTTGAATTGCCGTTTACGACCCTTCTACCCCCGCCGGAGGGTTGGTAATTTTTCCTAAGGTCTTGGTATTGCAACTAACCGTTCTTGGTCACAATTGAAACCAAACACTGAAAACTTTCAAAATCGAAAATTTGATTATGAAATTTGAATTGCCGTTTACGACCCTTCTACCCGCCGGAGGGTTGGTAATTTTTCCTAAGGTCTTGGTATTGCAACTAACCGTTCTTAGTCACAATTGAAACCAAACACTGAAAACTTTCAAAATCGAAAATTTGATTATGAAATTTGAATTGCCGTTTACGACCCTTCTAACCCCGCCGGAGGGTTGGTAATTTTTCCTAAGGTCTTGGTATTGCAACTAACCGTTTTGCACATTGAAACCAAACACTGAAAACTTTCAAAATCGAAAATTTGATTATGAAATTTGAATTGCCGTTTACGACCCTTCTACCCCCCGGAGGGTTGGTAATTTTTCCTAAGGTCTTGGTATTGCAACTAACCGTTCTTGTCACAATTGAAACCAAACACTGAAAACTTTCAAAATCGAAAATTTGATTATGAAATTTGAATTGCCGTTTACGACCCTCTACCCGCCGGAGGGTTGGTAATTTTTCTAAGGTCTTGGTATTGCAACTAACCGTTCTTGTCACAATTGAAACCAAACACTGAAAACTTTCAAATCGAAAATTTGATTATGAAATTTGATCTTCCTCCCCGGGTGATTTTCAGTGTAACTTGATAACAAAAATTAAAAAATTTAATTATCTTCCTCCCCGCCGGAGGGTTGGTAATTTTTCCTAAGGTCTTGGTATTGCAACTAACCGTTCTTGGTCACAATTGAAACCAAACACTGAAAACTTTCAAATCGAAAATTTGATTATGAAATTTGAATTGCCGTTTACGACCCTTCTACCCCGCCGGAGGTTGGTAATTTTTCCTAAGGTCTTGGTATTGCAACTAACCGTTCTTGCCAATTGAAACAACCTAAAACTTTAAAATGAAAATTTTTATAAATTTGAATCCTTACACCCTTACCCCCCGAGGTTGGAATTTTTCTAAGTTTGGATTGCACTAACCTTCTGTCCATTGAACCAAATGAAAATTTCAAAGAAATTTGTTATGAAATTTGAATTGCCTTACGACCCTTTCCCCCGGAGGTTGGTAATTTTTCAAGTTGGTTTAACAACCTTCTGTACATGAACCAAATGAAAATTTCAAAAGTCGAAAATTTGATATAAATTTGATTCCTTTAACCCTCTAACCCCCCGAGGTTGGAATTTTTCTAAGGTTGGATTGCATAACCTTCTTACCATGAACCAAATGAAAATTTCAAAAGTCGAAAATTTGATATAAATTTGATTCCTTTAACCCATCTACCCCCCGAGGTTGGAATTTTTCTAAGTTTGGATTGCATAACCTTCTTGCCATGAACCAAATGAAAATTCAAAATCGAAAATTTGATATAAATTTAATTCCTTTAACCCTCTACCCCCGAGGTTGGAATTTTTCTAAGGTTGGATTGCATAACCTTCTTACCATGAACCAATGAAAATTTCAAAATCGAAAATTTGATTAAATTTGATTCCTTTACACCAAACTTAAAAAATTTAATTATCTTCCTCCCCGGGTGATTTTAGTGTAACTTATAACAAAAATTAAAAAATTTAATTATCTTCCTCCCCGGGTATTTTCAGTGTTAACTTAACAAAAATTAAAAAATTTAATTATCTTCCTCCCGGGTGATTTTAGTGTAACTTATAACAAAAATTAAAAAATTTAATTATCTTCCTTCTACCCCGCCGGAGGGTTGGTAATTTTTCCTAAGGTCTTGGTATTGCAACTAACCGTTCTTGTCACAATTGAAACCAAACACTGAAAACTTTCAAAATCGAAAATTTGATTATGAAATTTGAATTGCCGTTTACGACCCTTCTACCCCCGCCGGAGGGTTGGTAATTTTTCCTAAGGTCTTGGTATTGCAACTAACCGTTCTTAGTCACAATTGAAACCAAACACTGAAAACTTTCAAAATCGAAAATTTGATTATGAAATTTGAATTGCCGTTTACGACCCTTCTACCCCGCCGGAGGGTTGGTAATTTTTCCTAAGGTCTTGGTATTGCAACTAACCGTTCTTGGTCACAATTGAAACCAAACACTGAAAACTTTCAAAAATCGAAAATTTGATTATGAAATTTGAATTGCCGTTTACGACCCTTCTACCCCGCCGGAGGGTTGGTAATTTTTCCTAAGGTCTTGGTATTGCAACTAACCGTTCTTGGTCACAATTGAAACCAAACACTGAAAACTTTCAAAATCGAAAATTTGATTATGAAATTTGAATTGCCGTTTACGACCCTTCTACCCCGCCGGAGGGTTGGTAATTTTTCCTAAGGTCTTGGTATTGCAACTAACCGTTCTTGTCACAATTGAAACCAAACACTGAAAACTTTCAAAAATCGAAAATTTGATTATGAAATTTGAATTGCCGTTTACGACCCTTCTACCCCGCCGGAGGGTTGGTAATTTTTCCTAAGGTCTTGGTATTGCAACTAACCGTTCTTGGTCACAATTGAAACCAAACACTGAAAACTTTCAAAATCGAAAATTTGATTATGAAATTTGAATTGCCGTTTACGACCCTTCTACCCCGCCGGAGGGTTGGTAATTTTTCCTAAGGTCTTGGTATTGCAACTAACCGTTCTTAGTCACAATTGAAACCAAACACTGAAAACTTTCAAAATCGAAAATTTGATTATGAAATTTGAATTGCCGTTTACGACCCTTCTACCCCCGCCGGAGGGTTGGTAATTTTTCCTAAGGTCTTGGTATTGCAACTAACCGTTCTTGGTCACAATTGAAACCAAACACTGAAAACTTTCAAAATCGAAAATTTGATTATGAAATTTGAATTGCCGTTTACGACCCTTCTACCCCCGCCGGAGGGTTGGTAATTTTTCCTAAGGTCTTGGTATTGCAACTAACCGTTCTTGGTCACAATTGAAACCAAACACTGAAAACTTTCAAAATCGAAAATTTGATTATGAAATTTGAATTGCCGTTTACGACCCCTTCTACCCCGCCGGAGGGTTGGTAATTTTTCCTAAGGTCTTGGTATTGCAACTAACCGTTCTTAGTCACAATTGAAACCAAACACTGAAAACTTTCAAAATCGAAAATTTGATTATGAAATTTGAATTGCCGTTTACGACCCTTCTACCCCGCCGGAGGGTTGGTAATTTTTCCTAAGGTCTTGGTATTGCAACTAACCGTTCTTGGTCACAATTGAAACCAAACACTGAAAACTTTCAAAATCGAAAATTTGATTATGAAATTTGAATTGCCGTTTACGACCCTTCTACCCCGCCGGAGGGTTGGTAATTTTTCCTAAGGTCTTGGTATTGCAACTAACCGTTCTTGGTCACAATTGAAACCAAACACTGAAAACTTTCAAAATCGAAAATTTGATTATGAAATTTGAATTGCCGTTTACGACCCTTCTACCCCGCCGGAGGGTTGGTAATTTTTCCTAAGGTCTTGGTATTGCAACTAACCGTTATTGGTCACAATTGAAACCAAACCCTGAAAACTTTCAAAAATCGAAAATTTGATTATGAAATTTGAATTGCCGTTTACGACCCCTTCTACCCCCGCCGGGGGTTGGTAATTTTTTCCTAAGGTCTTGGTATTGCAACTAACCGTTCTTAGTCACAATTGAAACCAAACACTGAAAACTTTCAAAATCGAAAATTTGATTATGAAATTTGAATTGCCGTTTACGACCCTTCTACCCCGCCGGAGGGTTGGTAATTTTTCCTAAGGTCTTGGTATTGCAACTAACCTTCTTGTCACAATTGAAACCAAACACTGAAAACTTTCAAAAATCGAAAATTTGATTATGAAATTTGAATTGCCGTTTACGACCCCTTCTACCCCCGCCGGAGGGTTGGTAATTTTTTCCTAAGGTCTTGGTATTGCAACTAACCGTTCTTAGTCACAATTGAAACCAAACACTGAAAACTTTCAAAAATCGAAAATTTGATTATGAAATTTGAATTGCCGTTTACGACCCTTCTACCCCCGCCGGAGGGTTGGTAATTTTTTCCTAAGGTCTTGGTATTGCAACTAACCGTTCTTGGTCACAATTGAAACCAAACACTGAAAACTTTCAAAAATCGAAAATTTGATTATGAAATTTGAATTGCCGTTTACGACCCTTCTACCCCGCCGGAGGGTTGGTAATTTTTCCTAAGGTCTTGGTATTGCAACTAACCGTTCTTGGTCACAATTGAAACCAAACACTGAAAACTTTCAAAATCGAAAATTTGATTATGAAATTTGAATTGCCGTTTACGACCCTTCTACCCCGCCGGAGGGTTGGTAATTTTTCCTAAGGTCTTGGTATTGCAACTAACCGTTCTTGGTCACAATTGAAACCAAACACTGAAAACTTTCAAAATCGAAAATTTGATTATGAAATTTGAATTGCCGTTTACGACCCTTCTACCCCCGCCGGAGGGTTGGTAATTTTTCCTAAGGTCTTGGTATTGCAACTAACCGTTCTTGGTCACAATTGAAACCAAACACTGAAAACTTTCAAAATCGAAAATTTGATTATGAAATTTGAATTGCCGTTTACGACCCTTCTACCCCGCCGGAGGGTTGGTAATTTTTCCTAAGGTCTTGGTATTGCAACTAACCGTTCTTGGTCACAATTGAAACCAAACACTGAAAACTTTCAAAAATCGAAAATTTGATTATGAAATTTGAATTGCCGTTTACGACCCTTCTACCCCGCCGGAGGGTTGGTAATTTTTCCTAAGGTCTTGGTATTGCAACTAACCGTTCTTGGTCACAATTGAAACCAAACACTGAAAACTTTCAAAATCGAAAATTTGATTATGAAATTTGAATTGCCGTTTACGACCCTTCTACCCCGCCGGAGGGTTGGTAATTTTTCCTAAGGTCTTGGTATTGCAACTAACCGTTCTTGGTCACAATTGAAACCAAACACTGAAAACTTTCAAAATCGAAAATTTGATTATGAAATTTGAATTGCCGTTTACGACCCCTTCTACCCCCGCCGGAGGGTTGGTAATTTTTTCCTAAGGTCTTGGTATTGCAACTAACCGTTCTTGGTCACAATTGAAACCAAACACTGAAAACTTTCAAAAATCGAAAATTTGATTATGAAATTTGAATTGCCGTTTACGACCCTTCTACCCCCGCCGGAGGGTTGGTAATTTTTTCCTAAGGTCTTGGTATTGCAACTAACCGTTCTTAGTCACAATTGAAACCAAACACTGAAAACTTTCAAAATCGAAAATTTGATTATGAAATTTGAATTGCCGTTTACGACCCTTCTACCCCGCCGGAGGGTTGGTAATTTTTCCTAAGGTCTTGGTATTGCAACTAACCGTTCTTGTCACAATTGAAACCAAACACTGAAAACTTTCAAAATCGAAAATTTGATTATGAAATTTGAATTGCCGTTTACGACCCTTCTACCCCGCCGGAGGGTTGGTAATTTTTCCTAAGGTCTTGGTATTGCAACTAACCGTTCTTAGTCACAATTGAAACCAAACACTGAAAACTTTCAAAAATCGAAAATTTGATTATGAAATTTGAATTGCCGTTTACGACCCTTCTACCCCCCGGAGGGTTGGTAATTTTTCCTAAGGTCTTGGTATTGCAACTAACCGTTCTTGTCACAATTGAAACCAAACACTGAAAACTTTCAAAAATCGAAAATTTGATTATGAAATTTGAATTGCCGTTTACGACCCTTCTACCCCGCCGGAGGTTGGTAATTTTTCCTAAGGTCTTGGTATTGCAACTAACCGTTCTTGTCACAATTGAAACCAAACACTGAAAACTTTCAAAATCGAAAATTTGATTATGAAATTTGAATTGCCGTTTACGACCCTTCTACCCCGCCGGAGGGTTGGTAATTTTTCCTAAGGTCTTGGTATTGCAACTAACCGTTCTTGTCACAATTGAAACCAAACACTGAAAACTTTCAAAATCGAAAATTTGATTATGAAATTTGAATTGCCGTTTACGACCCTTCTACCCCCGGAGGGTTGGTAATTTTTCCTAAGGTCTTGGTATTGCAACTAACCGTTCTTGGTCACAATTGAAACCAAACACTGAAAACTTTCAAAAATCGAAAATTTGATTATGAAATTTGAATTGCCGTTTACGACCCTTCTACCCCGCCGGAGGGTTGGTAATTTTTCCTAAGGTCTTGGTATTGCAACTAACCGTTCTTGGTCACAATTGAAACCAAACACTGAAAACTTTCAAAATCGAAAATTTGATTATGAAATTTGAATTGCCGTTTACGACCCTTCTACCCCGCCGGAGGGTTGTAATTTTTCCTAAGGTCTTGGTATTGCAACTAACCGTTCTTGGTCACAATTGAAACCAAACACTGAAAACTTTCAAAATCGAAAATTTGATTATGAAATTTGAATTGCCGTTTACGACCCTTCTACCCCCGCCGGAGGGTTGGTAATTTTTTAAGGTCTTGGTATTGCAACTAACCGTTCTTGGTCACAATTGAAACCAAACACTGAAAACTTTCAAAATCGAAAATTTGATTATGAAATTTGAATTGCCGTTTACGACCCTTCTACCCCCGCCGGAGGGTTGATAATTTTTCCTAAGGTCTTGGTATTGCAACTAACCGTTCTTGGTCACAATTGAAACCAAACACTGAAAACTTTCAAAATCGAAAATTTGATTATGAAATTTGAATTGCCGTTTACGACCCTTCTACCCCGCCGGAGGGTTGGTAATTTTTCCTAAGGTCTTGGTATTGCAACTAACCGTTCTTGGTCACAATTGAAACCAAACACTGAAAACTTTCAAAATCGAAAATTTGATTATGAAATTTGAATTGCCGTTTACGACCCTTCTACCCCTGCCGGAGGCTTGGTAATTTTTTCTAAGGTCTTGGTATTGCAGCTAACCGTTCTTGGTCACAATTGAAACCAAACACTGAAAACTTTCAAAATCGAAAATTTGATTATGAAATTTGAATTGCCGTTTACGACCCCTTCTACCCCCGCCGGAGGGTTGGTAATTTTTTCCTAAGGTTTTGGTATTGCAACTAACCGTTCTTGGTCACAATTGAAACCAAACACTGAAAACTTTCAAAAATCGAAAATTTGATTATGAAATTTGAATTGCCGTTTACGACCCCTTCTACCCCCGCCGGAGGGTTGGTAATTTTTTCCTAAAGTCTTGGTATTGCAACTAACCGTTCTTGGTCACAACTGAAACCAAACACTGAAAACTTTCAATAATCGAAAATTTTATTGTGAAAGTTGAATTGCCGTTTTCGACCCCTTCTGCCCCTGGTGAAGAGTTGATAACTGTATTTTAGTCTTATGTTTTATGGTATTGTAACTAACCATTTTTGGTAATCGGTGAAAACTAACACTAGAAGTTTTTTGAAAATTGAAAATTGTATACTGTAAATTAATTTGCCGTTTCCGCCCCCTTCTTGCCCCACTAGAAGGTCGGCAAATTCGTTTTCATGCTTTTTTATATATTTTTTGCAGGTTAATTCTATTTTGCAAGCATACAGTATTATAGTTTTATTTGTTGCAATATTTAACTGGACCGCTGTAATTTGAGCAAAGATGAAGATGAAGATGAAGACAACTTCAGCCACGTCTTGTTTGGTTGTTGTCAAAATAACAACATTAATTAGTAACGAATTTTGCTAACAAAAATTAAAGCTATTGATTATTAGGCTTGTAGCACACCCCCCATAAGTGAATGACTGATGTTTATGTCTCTGAGTGAGTTAACCCTATTTTGTTATTATACATGGGCCTTGTGATCCCAATGTACAATATTTTAAGAATTGTATTATTTTCATACCGGCGGTTGAACCCACTGCTTATTTTTGGATTGATTATAAGATGTGTTCATTTTGATGGATATTTTATTTACTGAAAAAGAAACCAGAAAAAGTTTCTTGAAAACTGCAGTTAGTTCCAGGTACAAACGTTACAATAAAAAGAAATTTAAACCAAACTAGCATTCTAATACAGCAACAACAAAAGAACTAAATGGTTGAAAAACTTTGCTGTGATGCGTGACCGAACGCAGTATAGCTCTACTTACATAAAGCCTAGACAATAGTTAAGTTCTATTGTTCCGCATATTAGAAAGATTGCATGTCATTTCGATTCATTGACTCTATCTACACTTTCTTCCAATTAAAGTATGATCCTATATTTGCCTATAAAGGTATCTGTATTTACATTTAATTTACGCACTGCTAATTACCCTTAATCAATACATGACATGTTGATCCGCTACAAATACTAAGTAAATAGCTTGGAGTAATTTCACGTGTCATTGCTAAATTTTAAAGCCCTGATAGATATAACCAAAATATGTTCCCCAGGGATAAATATTTTGGGGATGTGTGCTTAAGTGTTTTTTAAGCAAATAATAAAAAGTTCAGTAAACTTTCGTTTAGTACTTAAAATCATGTTTGGCTGAGTTATTGCATGTAATTTCAATAATTATGATTTTTTTAATGAGTGTTTGTCACCATCATCATAGGCAGCAGCGAAGAAATGGTAAAAATTATTTGCGTAGACGGATACAATCTTAATAATTTTAAATGTTAGGTATTTTAATACAGGGTGTTTGTTTTATACTTAATTGTGCAACACCGCTATTGTAAGATCTCTATTTTATCTCTACCGCGTGTTATTACTAGATCAACTTTTATTAATTAATTCATCATCATAAGGTCTTCAGTCCTGGAACTGGTTAGACGAGTACCCTCATGGTTTCATATTCTGTGCTAACAATATTTCTCTGAAATTTGCACAGCCTGCATCTTACACTATCTGTGTGCAATACTCTGATATAGGTCTACCTTGTTACATTCATTTTCGGCGGTGTTACGTCATCATCGAACAATTCGGTATTTTGTGACAATAAATACCGTCAGTGCGTGAATCCTACAGTTGTCAGTGAAACATTATATACCGGCAGTGAGTGCGTGAAGTGACAGTCGTACTCGAGCCTTTACAGAAGCAAGTTGCATTCGAACCCTTGCAGAAGCCGGTTGTATTTAGAGCTTTGAAAGCGAGACCGACACCATTCGTGCGTGTTACTGGTTCTCCGTCGAAAGCTTTTGTGCGTGAACGTTTTTTATTGCCCACAGCGGCACAGGATAAAGGTATTTATACCCTTTATTAAGTAGTTTGGTGTAGTTGTTTTTTAGTTATTACATAACCGCTCCACTGCTATCGTTATTGCTTGCAAAAAGCAATTGGTCCTTCCCTGTAATTAGCATATCTTTATCAATTTATATCATCTCCTTAATCCCCCCAATCAATCATTGGTCCTAAAGTCGATCCGAATTCACCAGTCTATGGTATACGCATGTCCTAAATTAAATATCATTTTGCACACCAGCGAGCTTTTAAGTAGTATTTTAGCTTTAAATTTGTGTTCAATCTCCATATGTAGCGGGTTAAAATGTGTAAATATTATTTATACTGTCTTTAGATTAAGCGATTTCGCCGTAATTGAAACCAGCAAGCGTTTTAATTACAAACAAATCCTTAATATAAAATTTGCTTTCTTTGCACTAAAAGCCATTGCGCTTTTTTAGTATCAATACAAACCTTTCAGTCGGTTTGCAGTAAAATATTGAACATCTGCAGGAGTAATAGAATGTAAAAGCTGCATCTTGCAAATATGATAACCACATGTTTTTAAATGTTGGTGGATCCTGTGAGTTTTGATGTAAAGCCGCTCGGGTTGTTAAGCGGTACATCTTATCTTCACGCTTTGTTTGACAAACCGGTAGGTTTTCGACCTCTCGTTTTAAGACCCACATTGCAAGCTAATGGTCATAAAACGTGATTTATTGGTTTATACCCTGTCTTACCTTTTCGTGCTTTGAACAAATCCTAATATTTTAATATTTCTCAGCCCACATTTGAACTTTGCGGTTTTACAGCATTTTTATATTGTAGATCTTTCAAATAACAGTCACTATGGCTCCAAAGAAGGCACATGTGGTAGAACTAGAATTACTGAAAACACGTATTATAGAAATGTTTGAGCTTTGTAACACTATACAAAGTGACCCAAGTTTAAAAACGTTGTTCCTTATTCAAACAATGGGAATAACTGACCTTTATACAAATTTCAGCAAAATTTTAATTGCTGTCTTAACTTCGTGTGACGAGGTAGAATCATTAACTTACAACGCTGTACGGAAGGAAGTAGATTCCGCTTATTTTTGCATACTGCTGCATCTCGAAACGATGCAAGAAATGAAAGCACCACAAATTATCGAAAATGCTCCAAGCAGCACGGTATCAAAATTGGTACCGTTAAAGCTCCAAAGTTTTAATAATGAGGTAACTGAGTTCACATCCTTTATCGATTTATTTGACAGTCTGGTCTATAATAACGCGTCACTCACCAATATCGAAAAATTAAATCACCTTATTAATTGTTGTAGCGGGGAGTCTTTAAGAATCGTTAAATCTGTACCCATTTCGGGGGATAATTTTATTATTTCCTATAACGCCTTGCGTGAGCGATTTAGCAACCCGCGTTTATTGGCAACTTTGCATTGGAAAGCAATGAAAGACTTTCCACCTTTAAAATCAGAAGACCCTAAGAAACTTATTGATTGTTTTTCAGAGAACCTTGCTGTTCTAACTAACTTAAAGTTTCCCACTGAACATTGGAACTTTATTCTAGTCGATTTGCTTTTAGAAAAACTCGATCCGTTCACTAGAAAACGCTTCGAACTCCAATCGGATCCGAAGCAAATACCTAATTTCGAGGATTTGAGATATTTTTTAACTCAACAATGTGCAGCGTTGGAAACCTTTTCTTCAACCGCACCTGTTTCTTATTCGACGACTGTCCATACATCTCACACATCAGTGCCTAAGAAATCCTCAGCGTTTCAATTTAAACCAAAGGTTTCTTCTAACGTAGTTTCACTGGACACACCAAGTAGCTCCAGTGACTCAAAGAATTCATTTTCGCACCATTGTCCTTCTTGCAAGGGCAATCACTTAATTTACAGATGTCAATCGTTTCTAAAGAAAACTCCGACGGAACGTTTCGACATTGTCAAACGCTTGCGCCTTTGTTTAAATTGCTTACGAACAGACCATGCGTCCATGCAATGCAAATCTTATAATTCCTGTCGAACTTGCGCCAAGCCGCATCATACCTTGCTACATTTTAAACCGCAATCTGCTTCTAGCCGTTCAGCTGAATCGACCGCTACACACATGCATAAAAATGCCAATAGGACGCAGTCAGCCTCTCCTATTCCGGCAAATGTTTTGTCTTCACAGACGAATTCAAATCTTGGCGTTACTGTCTTACTCTCCACTGCTGTTGTGGAAGTTCAAGACCGATCTGGTAGATCCAAACCGATCAGGGTACTCTTAGACCCGGGCTCCCAAGCTAGCTTTATTCGAGACGATTGCGTGAGCAAACTTTGGCTTCCACGCATACGTTCTCAAGTTCCGATTTATGGACTTGGGCAGACAACTTCAGCGGTCAATAGAGGTGCCGTCAGCTGCACCATTCGCTCTATGTTAGACTCTGAAAAATCTCTAGAAGTCGCAACTTTTGTGCTTTCGTCAATATCTGGCAAATTACCCAGCGTTGAAGTTCCTAATAATTGGGAACACTTATGCGGCCTGCACTTTGCAGACCCGACCTGGAACTCTCCAGGAACTATTGACATGCTCCTTGGAGCAGATGTTTATCCGTTCATCATCAATGGCGGTGTTATACATGGCAAATTTCTTCAGCCTGCCGCCATAAATACAATTTTTGGTTGGACTATTCTTGGTCCCACAAAAAGCTTGCAGTCTGATACTGTCCAAGCATTTTTACTTCTGTAGAAGATCCTATCGACCAGACCCTAAGGCGGTTTTGGGAGATAGAAGAACTGCCATCAAGCCTTATACTTCTCCAGAAGAAGAAAAGGCAGATTTGATTTTGAAAACACGTTTTCTCGTGACCCTAGCGGTCGTTTTATTGTTGCGTTACCGTTCAACGATACTTTGCCCGTTTTGATAATTCCTTTGACATGGCTAAAAAGACTATTTTCGTTGGAGCGCAAATTGCATGCTCAACCGGAGCTACGCGCCCAATACAACAATTTCATGCAGGACTATCTTGATGCGGGTCATATGGCATTACTCGATTCTCCGCCCGTTGGGAACGATAATTATTTTTTACCCCATCACCCTGTGTTTAAAGAGGAAGGTCATACTTCTAAAATTCGTGTGGTTTTTGACGCCTCTGCAAAGGCTAAAAACAACGTGTCACTTAATGACACTCAATTGGCTGGACCTAGTCTCCAAAATGACATTTCGTCAATTTTACTTAAATTTCGCTCTCATCGTTTCGTTTTTACTTGTGATGTTCGCCAAATGTATCGACAAATTTTGGTTACCGAAGAACATCGAAGGTTTCAATTAATTCTTTGGCGGTTCTCTGCAGAAGAACCCATCCAGACATATCAGCTTAATACAGTGACCTATGGTATTAAGTCATCGCCTTATCTAGCATTAAAAACTCTTCAGCAATTAGCCATTGACGAAGGCAAAAGGTTTCCGTTAGCCGCTGAGGCTATACGGTCAAATCTATATATTGATGATTTCGTCGCTGGTGGAGATTTCATACAATCGGCCCGCGAAATTAAAGATGAACTTATCCGACTTTTACTTTTGGCTGGTTTTGAACTTCGAAAATGGAGTTCTAATTCAGTTTCTATTTTGGAAGGCATTCCGTCAGATTTTTGCCAATATACTTCTCTCGATTTCGATTCTGACGAATCAATAAAAATATTAGGTCTACAATGGTCACCTACAGAAGATATTTTCTCATTTCGGGTTAAACCATTAAACCCAATATGTACAAAGCGCAACATACTTTCACAAGTTGCCAGAATATACGATCCATTAGGATTTTTAGCCCCACTAACACTTTTTGCAAAACGCCTAATCCAGCATCTGTGGATGTTAGGTTTGAATTGGGATGACATCCCACCAGCAGACATTTCGTCTCAATGGCAGCAGTATCAAGAAGAGTTGCCGTTATTATCGTCATTAAAGTTACCACGTTGTTTACCCCCTTCGGATCCTTTTACTTGTCATTTGCATGGGTTTTGCGATGCTAGCGAGGTAGGGTATGCAGCGGTAGTGTATTTTCAGTTCATAAATCAAACTACTGGAGAAATAACTGTACAATTTGTAACCGCTAAAACAAAAGTAGCTCCAATTAAGCGCATTTCAATTCCACGTTTGGAATTATGTGCCGCCGTTTTATTAACCGATTTATTTTCTTTTACCATTCGGTCTTATCAAGGCTTGATTGACATCTCCGATGTTTCAGCGTGGAGTGATTCTACGGTCGCTCTCACTTGGATACGTTCTCCACCTTTTCGTTGGAAAACTTTTGTGGCAAACCGTGTTAGCCACATTCAAGAGATCATTGCACCTAGCCGATGGTTTTATATTAAATCTTCGCATAATCCGGCTGATCCTGCATCTCGGGGATTAATGCCAAGCGCGGTTATTTCATGTTCGCTATGGTGGGCGGGGCCTGAATGGCTTCACTACCCTAGTGACTCGTGGCCGCCTCAACCAACATTGTCAACCTCAATTGCTGAGGTAACTACGGAAAAGAAGATCCTAACATTTGTCGCTCAAACAGATCCAAACGTCATTGACATTTTACTAAGTCGCTTTTCATCGTTATATAAAATCCAAGGCATCGTGGCTTACATCTATAGATTTTCCAAACCCATGGCTCAACGTCATACGGGTCCCTTAACAGACATTGAATTACACAATGCTCTCATGATTATCGTTCGGCATGTACAAAATGTTACATTTTCAAAGGAAATAGCTTCGATCAAGGCAAACCGTAAGTTACCTAAAAGCTTGCGAAAACTTTCTCCATTTGTTGATCCACAAAACATCTTAAGAGTAGGTGGGCGCTTGACACATTCTTCGCTTTCCTATTCCGAAAAGTTTCCTGCGTTATTGCCTCAGCGGCACCGATTAACCGAACTTATCATTCTGTCAACTCATGAAAGGTATTGCCATCCTGGTGTTAATACCACAGCGTATCTTATCCAACAGAATTTCTGGATCCTTTCTATTAAAAATTCAATCCGAAGTTATTTATCATCATGTCATAGATGTTTTCGTACCAAACCGGTCCTGGTAACTCCTCCTATGGGAGACCTACCGGCAGCACGTATTACCCAAATCAAACCGTTCAGTATTGTTGGTGTTGATTTTGCTGGCCCTCTTTTAATAAGGGCTAACCGCCTACGAGGCTCTAAAACTCTTAAGGCCTATATTTGTATTTTTGCCACTAAGGCAGCACATATTGAACTTGTTTCGGATTTGTCGGCAGACGCGTTTCTTGCCGCTTTGCGACGATTTATAGCACGGCGAGGACGCTGTTCTCAGATATTTAGTGATTGCGGTACTAATTTTGTAGGTGCCTATCGTCAGCTTACGAGTTATCTGCATAGTGCAGTAACCTCAGAAAGGATAAAGTGGTCGTTTAATCCACCTAGCGCCCCTCACTTCGGTGGCTTGTGGGAAAGCGGTGTTAAGTCGGTAAAGACACACCTAGCTCGCGTAATCGGCGAACAAAAACTTACGTTTGAGGAACTTTACACAGTTCTTACGCAAATTGAATCTGTTCTAAATGCAAGGCCACTCTGCGCTTTGAGTTCGGATCCAAATGACTTGCGTTGCCTAACACCAGGTCATTTCTTAACTATGGAACCTCTTTCTGCACCACCAGATGAGGACCATTCAACCAACGTTTTACCATTGAAGAGCAGGTGGAAACTCCTGCAAAAACTCCACCAAGATTTTTGGGCTCGCTGGAGCCATGAGTACTTACATACTCTGAATCAAAGGGTTAAATGGCACTCTAAGGTAGGTGTCCGACAAGTTGAAAAGGACACTATTGTCCTCATCAAGGACGACCAGCTTTCTCCACTTCAATGGAAGTTTGGTCGTATTATTAATACCTTTCCCGGTGCGGACGGTATTATACGTGTCGCTGAAATCAAAACGGCACATGGCACATTAAAACGACCTTTGGTCAAACTAGCGCCGCTACCGGTATTTTAATTTTATTTTATGTTTAGATGTATATACACATTTTTTACATGTATAGTAGTATATTATTTTTACATATTTGCTTATTTACATATATATTTTTATTTTTGCATAGTTGGTAATATCGCTCGCTGTAGTGCACCACCCTATCTTTTGTTACCTGTTTTCCTAGCAAGGTCAAATCCCATGTGATTTCCTTCACCCAACCTACTTCCCTCCTTTTCAAAATTCTATGAATTTGGTGGGCGGTATGTTACGTCATCATCGAACAATTCGGTATTTTGTGACAATAAATACCGTCAGTGCGTGCATCCTACAGTTGTCAGTGAAACATTATATACCGGCAGTGAGTGCGTGAAGTGACAGTCGTACTCGAGCCTTTACAGAAGCAAGTTGCATTCGAACCCTTGCAGAAGCCGGTTGTATTTAGAGCTTTGAAAGCGAGACCAACACCATTCGTGCGTGTTACTGGTTCTCCGTCAAAAGCTTTTGTGCGTGAACGTTTTTTATTGCCCACAGCGGCACAGGATAAAGGTATTTATACCCTTTATTAAGTAGTTTGGTGTAGTTGTTTTTTAGTTATTACATAACCGGTCCACTGCTATCGTTATTGCTTGCAAAAAGCAATTGGTCCTTCCCTGTAATTAGCATATCTTTATCAATTTATATCATCTCCTTAATCCCCCCAATCAATCAGGCGGTATTTGTTTATTTTATTTACATCGATTCCGTTTTCTCTTTCATACATCGACAACATCCTATTTATAATAAGTACTCTTCCTTACAATTTTCATTTAAACCAATTTGATACGAATTTGAAAAGCTTATTTTATAAATTAAATAGTCAATACCTTGTTTTAGGTATCCCTTAACTTGTTATACATTACGACCGCGTATAATTAATTCTTATATGAATTCCAATTTAAAACTCGTTAAAATGAGATATTGAACTATCCGATAAAACCGTCTTTTCAAGTTTCTAATCACCTGTGTTGATAACACTGGTATTATTTTGAACTCGAGTTATTTCAAAACGAATATATGTGTATTTTCTTTTCTGAACACGACAAAACTAATCGTTATCATTGTATTTCTCGTTTCTGTTTTTTATGGGATTTCGCGCACACAATATTGTGTGCTTCGCCCGATGGATTGCCGCCCTTTTTTGTTATGGGAGAACAATCCCAAGGTGGGATTACGCGCCCCTTGTTTTGCTATGTCATTAGAGACGGTACGAGCTAGTTCTATATTGTAAACTCGAGGGTGAGTGTTTAACCACCATTTTATTATAGGGGGTTAGGTAGTTGTTGATACTACCTATGCACATGGTGCTATAGATGATTGACCTTGTTCCACGTAAATGACTGTTTTTGTGAGGAGTTATGTATGGTCCCGTGTAGAATGCGTACTGATTATGTCCTGTAATAATTGTAGATAGTTACTGCTGTATTTACGATGAATATTTAGAGCTGTGGTTTTTAGGGGGGAAATTTTGTTTTTTTCTTTTTTTGGGTAATTAACTTAGGGTCGGAACCTCAAAACCATAGCTCACTATTTTTTTGTTCTTTCTGTTAAATGTATATTACGATTATGCGGTATTCTTGTTTACATTTGTTTGGGCACTACTGTGCTGATATAACATGTTTTTTTTGTTTGTTTAATTATAATTCTTTTTATGTTGCGTGTGGATTTATTGAATGAGTGCGAGCACGGTTGTTTATTTCAGGCCTTCCTTCCTTTTTGGTAATTGAAATACCCCGCCTACTCACCGACTGAACCCGGCCATTTTCTTTCGTTGATTATTTTTTTGTTACGCTACATCGATGCGCGTAGCAACCTCTTCCTCTTTTTCCTATCTCTGCTTGTAATATATCCTGCACTTATTCCCCAAAAATGCCTTACAACGTTTCCTACCCTTCTATTTCTCCTATTTTTGTTTTGTTTTCCACAGATATCTTTATTCCTCTACTATTTCTATAACCTATTTGTTATTAACTTTGTCTGTCCATGCAATCATCCTCATACATCTGAAGCACAACATTCCAAAAGGCTTCTACCGTTTTTCTGCCTGCTTCTCCTACTGCCGCTATTTTATAGACGTACTGTGCTGTGCCCCACACATATGCTTTCAATAATTTTCTCCTTATTTGTATGTTTGTTGTTTTCGAACATAGCCGCTGCTTATTCTTGTTAGATGCAGTTCGGTTTCCCTTCTAATTGTTTCTAAACATATACCCTATTTCCCCGATATTCAGTAGTATGTCAAGGGGGTTAAGCAGCCTGGGGCTACCATATCCTTCAACACTTGAACATTTGCCGAATTAATAGTTTTCCAATACATCATTTTGCACAATCAACATTAGTTGAAAATATTTCAAAACCAACACCTGTAGTTGTTTATAATAATCATCAGATTAAAGTGCAATTATTTTTTTCGTCATTAGGTTTACCGTCTTGAAACTGGTTGGACGAGTGACTTCACTTATTTCTATTCTGAGCCAGCCTACACCTTTTTCTGAAATTCCCACAGCCTAGATACAGTCCGGTTTCCCTTCTGTTGTTTCCTAATTATGCCCTATTTCACCAGGATTCAATGGTATGTGAACGGTATTAAGTAGCTTATCACTACCAAGATCCCCCGACACTTAGACATTTGCCGAATTAATAGTTTTTGAGTAAATCCTTTCGCACAATTAACATTAGTTGAGAGTATTGCAAAACCAATACCTGTAGTTGCTTATAATGATCATCAGGTTTAAGTACAGTTATTTTTTTCGTCATTAAGTTTTTCCTCTTGGAATTGGTTCGATGCGTACCTCCGTTGATTTCTATTCTGAGTTAGCCTGCACATTTTCCTGAAATTCATACATGCTACATTTTTCAGTATCTGTGTGCAATAGTCTAACCTAGATCTACCTCCCTGTATTCCTATCTCTGCTTCTAATATATTCCGCACTATTTCCTCATGCCTTAGTATGTGGCCTATCATCTTATCTCCCATATTTTTTACTGTTTCCCCACATACTTCTTTCTTCTTCTATAATTTCTAGTAGCTCTGTGTTCTTAACTTTGCCTGTCCATAATATCTTCATCACACGTCTGTAGCGCCACATTTAAAGGGCTTCTCTTTTTTTCATGTTTGCTTCTCTTACTGTCCAGGTTTCACAGCCGTACAGTGCTGTGCTCCACACATATGTTTTAAGCAATCTTTTCCTTGTTTCTATGTTTGTTGTCTTTGAACACAGTAGTTGCTTTTTTTCTTGTTTAATGTAGCACGACCTTGTGCTAATCTTTGTTTTATAGCTTTTGGGCTCATCCCATCTTGCGTTATTTCTCTTTCTAGCTAGCAGAAATCCTAAACCTCTTCTATGTTCTCGTTACCTATTTGTATTCTAGTTCTTAGTTTATTCCCCCCACCCTTTTACTTCTAGTACATTAGTTTTATTTTTGTAAATTTTCATACCGTATCTCTCTGTTAAAACAGCTTTAAACTCATGCTTGCTAGTAACTAATATCACGATATCATCTGCAAATCTAAGCATACCCATCTTTTATCCCTGCATAATAATTCCGAATGTCTTCTTGCATTTGACAGTATTCATTACCTCTTCGATGTACAAGTTAGAAATTAATGGGGATAGGACACATCCCTGTCTCATCCCTTTTATAATATTTACTTCTCTACGTTCCTGCTCTAATTATATTACCGCTGTTTGCTTTTTGTATAAGCTATATACTATCCGTCTATCCCTAAAACTCATTCCAATCTTTTTGACTATTTCGAACATTTTTTGCATTTTACATTGTCGAATGCTTTTTCCAGATCTACAAACCCTATATACACGCTTTCCCCTTTTACTATTGTTTTCGCCATTATCACTCTCAGAGCTAAAATGGCCTCCCGTGTTCGCCTGTTTCGTCTGAACCCAAATTCATCTTCTCCTAGTACTTCTTCAGCTCGTTTTCTATTCGTCCTTGTACAATTCTAGTTAATATTTTTGACACGTGTGCTGTCAAACTTATTGTTCGAAAATTTTCACATTTATTCGGGCCTCTCTTTTTTGGTATAGTGACTATGTTGTTACGTTTGAAATCTTTGAGTATCTCGCCTGCTTCATACATATAGCTTATAAGTTGGAAAAGACGTTTAGTTACTGCTTTTCCAGCGGCTTTTAGAGTTTCTGCTTGCTCCTTATCTTTACCCGGCGCCTTATCATTTTTGAGACCCGTTAATGCTAATTCAAACTCATCTCTAAGTATAGGATATCCCAAGTCATCACTTTCGATGTCTGATTTCTGTTCTAATGCTGTTAGTTCCTCTCCTGCATATAAATTCCCTATATATTCTTGCCATCTAACCACTTTCTCTACATTTTCTCCCGCACTCCTTATTTTTTTGCTATATGGTTTTATATCCCTAAAATTTATTCTAATTAATTTGTATGCTTAGTCTGTCTTTTTTATTTCGATCTTAGTTTGTACCTCTTTGCACTTTTCATCAATCCATTGTTCTTTAGATTTCCTGCATTTGCGAATAATTTCCCATTTTATGGCTTTGTATCTCTGTTTTCCCGTTTCGTTTGATCTATTTTTGTATCCTCGTCTTTCTTCTATTAAATTCAGGAAATCCTTTGTTATCTATGGCTTCTTATTTTCTTTTTGTGTATACCCCAGAATTACTCTGGCCGCCATGCCTAAGCAGAATTTAATGTTATTCCATTCTGTTTCTACATCCTTAGATTAAGAAATTTTCCCGATATCTTTTAGCAATTTATTTGACTTTTTTCAAATCTTTTGTGGATATGTTTATATTTTAGTTTCTCAAAGTAAAATTACTTTTTCCGTTCCTTTTTTTGCAATTCTTTTAATTTGAGCGATCTTCATAATTACGATGTTGTGGTCAGTGTCTATATCTGTTTCTGGGTAGCTTCTGCAGTCTTTTACTTGACTCCTAAACCGTTATGAAACAAGAATGTGATCTTTTTGATATCTTCTTATATCTTCTAGCATCTTTCACGTATATCGTCTTCTAGCATGATGTTGAAATAATGTGGTTGTGATGATTAAATTTTTCTTGTCGCAAAATTCTATCAGTCTATTTCCTCAGTCGTTTCTCGAATCTAGACCAAATACACCTACTACCGCTCCTTTCCTACCCTCACCTACCACTGCATTAGAATTCACCGCAATTATTAAATTTTCATGTCCTTTTGCGTATCTTAATATGTCTTCGAAATCTTTGTAGATTGCTTCTACCTCTTCCTCACTGTAGGTAGAGGTGGGCATGCATACTTGTATTATTACTGTATTTACCGGTTTAGATTCTAATCTAATCATGAGTACTTTATCGTTCTTCTGTAAGTATTTTTCTCCTATCTTTTTTCGCATAACTATTCCCACACCCGAATTTCCTTCCCTCGATGCTGTATGAATTACCCTGATGTTTCCACTCCAAAAACTTTCGCTTCTGGCCACCGAACTTCACTGACCCCTTACTATGTCTGATGCTAACCTATCCATTTCAATTTTCAAGTTTTCTAGATTACCTACTTGCTTCATAGTTCTAACATTCCACGCACTGACTCATAAAATGTTCCTGACTCTTATTCTGAACTTTCCGACCGCATCCTCCTGAGTCCCCGGAGATCCGAATGGTGGACTATTTCAACTCCGGAATCTTTTATTCCAGAGAATGCCATAATGTTTATTACAATTTAAGTACACTGTGTACTTGAGCGGCGGCTCCGTGGCGCAGTGGTATGTGTGTAACTACTACGCCCAAGGTCCCGTGTTCGAATCCCGACACGGTCCGCTTGAAAAATGTTAGGCGAGCATTTTTCACAAAAATACACCCTCGTTCGGATGAGAGGTAAAATGGAGGTCCCGTGTGTGAGTGTTGTCACGCACGATAAAAATCCCTACCTTGCTTGGAACAGCAAGGGTTTGGCATAATTCCAAATTTTCCAGGTAAAAAAAAATCGCTTCCTGGCCAATGTAGTACCTTCTGGTGGAGCATTGAAAAACATCACATGTAGTGTGTACTTAGGAGGTAATGTGATGGTTCCCGTTGCCTTCGACATCGCAGTAGTGCGCTTTAGAATGCCATATCGACCCCTATGGTCTCTGCTACTCTAAATACCGAAGGACTTGCTGCCCTCTTTTGGGAACCTGTCTTAATCTGATTTTTCACCAAAGACTTCACAAATTTGGTAAAAGCTTGTGGTTCAGCTTTTTAGCTCATTGGAACACTCAAATCATTCCACCCGTTCTAGTAATCTAGAAGTTCTTCATGGTGCAGGTCCATTCGGAACGGCTACTCAATTCATATTGCCTTTAATATTCAATTACCGTTTTCTTGTTACTAGTTTAGCGTAGTTCATAGACGTTGACTTCAAGTCACCTTAACCATTTATAACTGTCACTGAACAGAGGCAATTGTCTACCAGACAAAAATTTAGAAGAATAACTGCTTTATTTGATTTTGGATTTTAAGATTAATTCTACCAGCTGCAGACGGTAACATATCTATTCATTATCAAACTAAACAATAAATACAGATTAGTATTTTTAAAAATTTATTCCTATAGAACAATATACACCAAAACCAAAAACAATGTCTAAAATTATGCTAACCTGTTGCCCATCTAGATTTAAGTGATATGTTTAAAGAATACATGAGAATTTTTATAATTCCTAGTCACTAGCCGTATACACTACTGACACATTTATAATGCATTGTTGATACTTTGACATCGTTCATAAAACTTTTATATGTTGCAGATGCTGCAAGAGGCATGATCGATGCTACGAGTCATCAAGCTGTCTTGTACTTTTAGAGTACATTATGCCTTACTATTGGAAATGTTACCGAAAAACACCACTTTGCGGTAAATTTTAAGATTACCATATACATTATTTATATAATGTTTTTTAATAGCAATCGACCATGGCACATGGGGTGGTCCTGGTTCCTGTGCCCATAGACTGTGCGAGTGTGACAGAATGTTTTCTGAATGTTTGAGTAGGTATCCGTGTCCAGCTACCCGAGCTATTTGTAGATCATCGCCTGTACGGCTATTACAAAATATGTTAATGCTATTTTGAAACTAAGCTATAATTCTATTGTTAATAGATAATGATAAACTGTAAATAGTAGAAAGAATAAGTATTATAATATTAACTATCAACATTTTTGTAAAAAATATGAACATTTCCTGGTGTGTTTTATTTGAACCGCGATCCTAAATATTTTTTAAGTTAAAAGAGCCCATGCAGTTAAAACAACAATTTTAAATAGCATCAATCTACTGGAGTCAAATAATTTGACAAACTTTCTGATAATTTTCTGACTAGTGTAACTAACGTCGATTACAGCACAAAACATATGCTCAAAACATTCTACGGATGTACTAAGGAATCCGTATATATCACCGTATCAGGTGACATAACTTGCATCTATTTGTTTGAACCAAAAACTAAGCAACAGTCCACAATGTGAACCCAAAGCTTATAAAAGTTGTTCATTGATGATACACTTTCCAAGAAATTGATCGGTTGTTTCATTGGCTATACTCTATATTGACTATGTCGCAAGTATTCTTTTAGAGAATTGAAAAGCAGTTAACGACTGAATGACGTACAAAATTGATCAACGAAATAAAGAGAAGCTGTCGAAAACTTCGCACCATTCTTTATCTCGGCAATACCAGTTCGCACACAGCAAGTCAAACAATTGATATAGACATGAATTGAATTAATGTTTTATTACCAATATTCAAAAGATTTATCGTCTTACTATTTTTTGTACTTCCTAATATGTGTGTATGACAATTTTCATAATTTTATTAGGTTTTAAATGAATTAACTCGAGCATATCTTTTCATTCATTGGGTAGCCGGTTTCCATATACTTATATTTACTAAATCTATTCTTTTTGCGTTAAAGTAATTCCCCTTACTTTATAAAACGGATCCTATGCTAGTTATAAACTATTCGTTGCACTGTAGGTTAAAAATAATTTAATAAGTATAAATACGTTAAGATATTTTGGGATTTATATTATTCTCGGGAATGTACTCTGAACACGCACTATCAAAGTGTCGAAGTTCTCTATTTCAATTGTTCATAAAACATCAGCCAACTTGAATGGTACAATCTCTGCAAGGATAAATAAGTGTTGAAACATCGGATGTGATGGCTCAACTTCGACTTGCATGCATTCGATTTTTTTAGCGGTCGTATATATGTATTGTTGTGATGCTGTAGCAATACCCCGATGCGCCCTTTTTATGAATTAAAAGATATAAATTTTTAATTTGTCAATTTTTAATTTTTAATATATAATTTTGATTGAGCCGGCTAGCTCAGTTTTTGAATTACGCACGGAGCTTGCGACAATACGACAAACAAAGATTTTAAATCTAACATCTACCTCTCTTTCCTGTTCTAATCTTTAAACCAAAACACCCTTAAGCACAAATTATCATAATGTTCTCAAAAATATTTACAAGGTATGAAAAGGTTACAATTCATCAACTAGAATTTTCTTCTAATAACTGAATCAATAAATTTCATAATTATTATAATCAAAGATGATCAAAAAGTCAGCAAAATCACTAGTATTATTAATTATTAACTGAAGCCTATGAACGTTCATTTAACCTCATTTATTTACGTAATTTACAACGTATAACCAAAATTAAATCCTGCCGACCCCTCACATAAATTATCATGAAAGCAATTTTTAAAGTATTTAAATTTGTAATATTTAATTATATGTTAAATCTTAAGTTATTCCAGTTTAGCAAAGTGCAATGAAATATCCACAAATAAAATAATCAAATAATAATAAACATTCAGATTGGCTAACTTGTTGTATTACATCCACTTAAATCCGCCTCTGGTCCAACCGTTGTGTGCATCCCTCATCTAGCGCCTCAAATATACTAGCGTACTGCATTGAATTTCTTTACCATAAATCAACTCTTTTGTTCCATTAATAATTGCTTCAGCATTGAGTTAAACTTGTTCCCATATTTATATAGACTGGACTCCAGTAATCATTTAAATTTGTCTCCCGTAATGGTTTGGAGTTTCTTTTGGGATTCCTTAGGGGTTCTTTAGAGTCCTTTTATAAAGGTTAAAATTAGAATTTATAGTAAAACAACTTTCAGTTACTTACGTTTTTTTATTAACGATAAACCATTAATTTTCCATATTTAGCGGAATTATTTCACACTTCACAATAGCTTACTTAACATGTATATTTTTGCTCTTCAGAGACGTGAACTATACTTTACTTCACGGTCAACTGATTTGTTTACAAATCCGGTCATATTTAAATGCACCGACTATCTATAGACAAGCGCAAAGTTCGCTGTTTGTATAAACTAGGTTTTCGGATATTCCATGGTGTTATGGTTGTATATTAACATCAACGCGTTCCTCTTATCACGTACGATTTCAAGTTAATAGCATTGATCGCTTGGATTTTCATACTTTTAGATAAGTAAACCACTGTTTGTTTGAATAAATTTGGTAAACTTTGATTTTTAATAAACATGCTTTGTTTGTTTCCAATAAATCAGGTGTCAATTTTAATTCTCTAGTCACGTAGACGAAATACAATGTATGGATTAAATCATCTGCGTTCCTATCCTACGCATTATTAAACCTGCTTGTATTAATTGGGATTCTTGATGCGTTATCCACGCGTGTCGCGTTCAGCTTGCATTTACGTTATTTAACGACTTGCGGATTTGTTTTATTCAAATAAATCTTCAAAGTATTTTTCATTAGCTATATTAATTACAGTTATTATTTATATACAGGACGTTGTCTTTTACTTTCCAGTCTAATCATTGTATTTCTTGTTTTCTTCAGAAAACTGTGTGATTTTCTGATCCCTTATGTATTTTATGTGGAGTGCGCTATACTCTTAGTCCTAACTACCCCTAAATAACCCTATTAACACAGCATTTCCCCCCAAATTAAAACAAAAATTTTTTAAAAAATATTATTTTTGGCGCCCAACGTGAAGACAGAATTCACATTGATCCAAAATTATTTTGTTTTTATTTCCTACTATATACACAATTTCTTAATTATTTTTACACCACTATTCATATTTTAATTTAATTTATTCTATACCTATACACCTATCCATTCTAAATATTTTATTATGTTTTATGAATAACTACTATTTACACAAGGCTCTGTGAATATATACTAAACATTTTATCTCCCTAGTTCCTATTTATCTATACCTTTCCTATTTTTTCTAAATTTACTCTACCTATGATAATCCACTAATATTTCACTCTCTACTTGTCTATACTTTTCCCATTTTTCCTAGATTTACACTATATTTGTAATCTACTAATATTTCACTCCCTATTTGCCTATACTTTTCCTATTTACATATACTTTTCCTATTTTTCATAAACGTATCATCATCTCTTCATATGTCTCCTGTTTATCTATCCCTATTTATCTATACCTTTTCTATTTACATATACTTTTCCTATTTTTCATAAATGTATCACTATGTTTTCCTATTTCTAATAAACCACTCCTATTTGTCTATACTTTTCTTATTTACATATACGTTCCCATTTTTCATAATTCATCATCATCTCTTCATTTCTCTAATGAACCACTTCTATTTTTCTATCCCTATTTATCTATACTTTTCCCATTTTTCATAAATGTATACCACGTATCCTCATCTTTTTCTATTTCTAATAATTATCTATCCCTATTTATCTATACTTTTCCTATTTACATCAACCTATGCTAAATATTGTTTTCTTCGAATATTTCTACTAAACTAGTTTATATTTACATCTTTCTTCCCATTTCTATCACCCTATACTAAACCTATCCTAATTTTTATTAACCTATCCTATGCTTTATTGTTTTCTAATATTTACAATAAGTTTTATTTACTTATCTTTTCCATTTTCATTAACCCATTCTATGCCTTTTGTTGTTTAATATTTCCAATATAAGCCCCTGAAATTCACCTTATCTCAAATTCTAACCTATCAATATATATTCTTACTTTATGTACCTATAATAATTTTTCTTTACTTATAATTCTCAATGTTTCTTTACTTTCCTAAGACCTTGACACTTAGTACCTTTATTTTCTTCATCATCTATTTTCTCCTTCAAATTTATTTATCTTCACATATTCACTTCTATTTCTATTTCTTCATCATCTAATTTCCCTTCAAATTTATTTTCACACATTCAAATTCAGCCACGAGGGCATCCTGTCGACGCGTTTCGCCCTAATTGGGGCTCATCAGGACAGGAGTAGCAAAGTTGTAATATTTAATACAGACACCTTATGGGAAGTACAGCATCAACTAGCTAACAATTTGTGTTTTTGTGTTGTTTCACCTGACATCGCAGGTTTTTCAACAACAGGAGATCCGGCTCAACTGCCTTTTTCCATAGCCAAAAGTTATAATTAAAAAAAAAGTAGAATTAATGAGTCTTAAATTTATTCAAAGTAAAAAGGAATTATTGGCAAGTGACTCAAACAAAAGTGAAACTCAAAGGTGAAACAACACAAAGACACAAATTGTGAGCTAGGTGATGCTGTACTTCCCATAAGGTGTCTGTATTAAATATTACAACTTTGCTACTCCTGTCCTGATGAGCCCCAATTAGGGCGAAACGCGTCGACAGGATGCCCTCGTGGCTGAATTTGAGTCACTTGCCAATAATTCCTTTTTACTTTGTATAAATTTAAGACTCATAAATTCTACTTTTTCTTTAAAATATATATATATATATTGCTTTGATATGGGGTTGTTTAAGGGTGTATTTTATAGCAAAGGTCGTGCAGGAATTAGAAATCATAATAGGAAGCAGAAAACTGCATTTATTTAGGAGAAAATTGAGTAATTAGGATAGTTTGTAAATAGTAAGCAGTCAACATCCTGTATATAGAGGATAAGTAGTTTTAAGCGACGCAAATAAAACAATAATACGCATAGTTAGCATAGAAATAAGTAATACATGCATTAAGTAGATAACAAATATTTAACACCCGGTATATAGAATTTTAGTTAATTTAGGTAATGCAAATAACGATATTTTCAGTAGAAGCACGCGTATTTATAAGTAAGCATAATAAATGTAATTAAACACGCATTAAAAAGAATTCCTATCAGTTATGATAATACGGAGATAAGAAATAAAGCTTAAAGAAGCGTAGTGTAAGCGCGTACAAACAATTAACAATTTTGATAAGTAAAGGTGATTAAAAATGCGTAAATAGATAAGCATATATGAAAATTGAAAGTCGAATTGCATCAGATATTTGTGTATATTATGGAAAAGCGATAATATTTCTCAAAGCATCGCATGGGCTGATAACGAAGCAGCTGCAAGCAAACAACAATTACTTGAGAGGACGAGAATGTAACATCAGAAAACTACTTTAAGTGTAGAAAAAGGAAAAACTTGATTGGTTAAGATTAGCGACGGGCTTCTAAGCCATGCCCACAGACTAAGTGGGATATCAATCATATATTAACAGCGACAATGATAACGAGCTGAGTTCTCAACTCAACAAAGGCCGAGGTGCGTCACTTTGAACCTAAGAGTAACGCATAAGAATAATATTTAAAAGTGAAAATTGTTTAAGTGACAGATAGTGCGACGACGATGAAAATTTCTATTGCCGATTAAACGTAAGTAGATTTTGGGGAATTTATTTAAACTAAAATATAATAATAATAGGGCTCTAAGTCTGACAATAAGAAATCTAAGTTTGGGATGCATAATAATTCTAAGTCTGACGATGATATTCTAAGTCTGAGGCGGATAATGACAGTGTTCTGAGGCTGGTGAGAATAAATTTAAGTTGGAGGCGGATAAAAATGTTTTAAGTGCGACGACAATAATTCGAGGGAGATAATGATTCTAAGGTTGACGATAATAATTCAAGTAATATAATAATTCAAATGATATTCTGAGGCTGGTGATAATAATAACCCACAGGGTGACGACAATAATTCAAATGTAATAAATCTAAGTGTGGATAGATAAAATTTTAAATGGGTATATAATAATTCTGAATTGGTGGAGAATAATTTTTATCCAAATGGATGGTATAATGCATGGAAAATTCTAGTTGATAATGGATGCGTCAATAATTTTGGTTGCGAGAAGGAAATAACGAAGAAAACAGACCAGGTTAGATTTTTTAGTTTTAAGACATTTTTTTTCTATTTGAATTTAAATATTGAATATTGAATTTGCTTAATTAATATAAATTAGTGTGACGGAGTCAACAACGAACTTGCATACGTAGAAAGTGCGTAATATGATAAAGGGGTTTTGAACGTTCCAGGCTTCTTTTTATAAAACAATAGGTTTCTTGGTGACTTTAGATTGATTGAAAAGCATATGATTTTTGAGATAAATGCGATGTACAATATTTATTGATTGAAAAGTGTATTTTAATAATTTTCAAAACCTGTACATAATATTTGTTTTTATTATATGGAATTAACTAACTTCATTTTATAATTCAAAATAAAAGCAAGTCAAGGCCGAATGATAAAATTTATGGGAGTGTAATTTGATAATTTAAAAAGAGAGGAGGAGTCCAGTAGAATACGCCATTGATATCAAGTAAGGCGTTATCACATCAAGTTTTGTTATTGGTCGACACAAGGTTGGTTCACGATAAATTCCTGTTTATTCATAGCAATAATTAATGTGACCGCCCGAACGATGGGGCACGAATAATCCTATAGGATCATAGCAATATATATATATATATATATATATATATATATATATATATATTTCAAATGGGGGCTGTCTCCTGATTCCAACGATGTAAAAATTTTAGCGCGAAGACGACCCCTTAAAAAGTTATGTATTATTTAATTTCCCATGTTAAGTCTATGGAGATTTTTTAAAAATGTAATTACGCTAGATGGCGTCAGTGGATACGGAGAGCGACGTAAACAAGACACTAACTCAACTTTCGGCCATTGTCCTTTCATCATCTTAAGTGGGCAGACGCTATCTATTGTTATCCTTCGTTTGTAGGTATATAAATGTTTAATCCATTATCACTGCTTATATATTTATGTGTTAGATAATGAATTCATTTGTACCATTGTGGAATTGCCGTAGTCTGCCCATTAATGCCATTATTATTTTCTAAATTTGATATGATTCCAATAAAATTACTGCTATTTTGATATTGAATAAGAGTCTAAAGCCATTCTATTGCTATAATTAATGGTTAGGTTAGGTTGGGATAGGTTAAATTTCAGTTAAGAATCAATAAAATTTCAATTAAAAAATCTCCATAAACTTAACATGAAAAATTAAAAAATTCATAACTTTTTAAGGGGTCGTCTCTGCGCCGGAATTTTTACATCTTGGAATCAGGAGACGGTCCCCATTCGAAATATATATACGACCCCTAAAATAAACAATGTACGTAAGTCGAAGTCCTACCCCGTTCTCACTTGTGTTTTGTCCCCATGATTTATGGTTTCTTCCTTGTTACCTTCCTTTAAGGCACAACAACCGGCACCGGACCTCACTGAAAACTCCGAGATGAGCTTGTCACCGAGGACTGAACGGCGAGTGTTATAATTTTAAGATTTGTATGTAAAAATCTTCAATATTTGAACCTTAATATTTAATTAAAATAGGGAGTCGCGTAATAACCTCAAAAAATTATTGTAATTTTCAAAAATCATACTATTGAGATACAAACTTCCAAATGGAAAAAAGTTTCAAGAATTGATGTGAACGCATGCAAACGTGTATAAATCTTGTTACGCTTTTTTACATAAAGCTTTAACATTTAGTGTATTAATTAGGTTTAGGGGACTTTTAAAACTCTGCATTGGGAAATTTTCAGCAGATTAATATCGTAATGCCGACGTACACGGACGGTCCGGATATTGGCTTATCTTTGTGGTCTGAGATTATGCTAAGTTGTCATTTCTCATGGTTTGAATGGCGTTGTTCCCACCAACATGAGTCAGAGTATTTAGTCCCTTCTGGGGGGGATTTTCGTGGGAGAAAAAGTATCGTAACTCTGGACTTGCATGCTGGCTCCCATCTAGTGTTGACGTGTTAGTAATGCTATCAATTAAGTGACTCCCACTTCCCGTTACTTATCTTTATATCGTACCAACACTTCGACGAGCGAGGGCTACAGCGAGGCAACACAGAAAGAAAAAACAAGAAAACACAACGGAACCATCTTTAAGCACCAAGAAAATCATCGCCCCAAGAGTAGACTACCGGGGTAACTGTTATCATTAATACATTTGTGACGTATTTCGTAGTCTCGGGTATTCCCCGAGTAAATTTGAGGTGATCTATGTGTGGTTCTCACTACTGTATTTAACTATAAATGCGTGGATTAATGGAAACAATCATACATGTAAGTATTTTGAAAAGCAATAAAATACTCTGCTCCAAAAAAATATTGTTTCCTAATTTTGTAATAATTTAAGGGGATGATCCTCGTATGCATGGCTTATGGATCATATGTCTTAGAATTGTTCGCCGTTTCCGCTAGCAATATCACAGAATTAATGCACAATTATATTGCACGTTCTACCAGTTCTGATGTATTCTTTTTGGATGATAGTCATAATAATGTGCAAGACTTGTTCCAAAATGAACATTTTAATATGGAAAGACAGACATCAAGTTTAGGAGAGCTGTCGATGTTATAAAGTTATTAGAAAATGCGGATTGAATTACTGGGGTAAAATAATAACGCAGCGTGACTCTTGAGATTCTAAGACCACGGACATATTTTAAAATTACTATTGCCCTTGAGAAGATATGACGGAATATTCATTTAATAAAAACTGTTACGAATAGTAAAAAGCTCTCATTGCTGGTTCCCGTGGAACTAATTTTATAACCTTTATCTCCAAGACAACTGTGATTTACAAAATTTTTGCTAATAAAAATTGATGCACAGGATAATAAGTGATGGAGTTTGAGAAACTGGTATGTATTGAAAGTGAATAGATACAACTTATGATACTCATTACAGAACACTTTCAGTTATTCTTTGATATATGAGAAGGAAATATTAGGAATATAATTCTAGGTGCTTGTAAGTCATCAACTGGTCTGTATATATATAAAACTTTTTAAAACTTTTGCTTTCTGAAAATATAATTGCGTAGGTAATGCAATGGATGGCGCCGAAAACATGCAAGGTGCATATAATGGTTTTATGAAATTATTACAAAAAAATCACATATTACATGTTTAGTATTGCACCCACACATCTATTTATTTCTTATGCTACCTCAAAGGTCTTAGATGCAATGTCTGCATATACCGGTTTAATGAAATTGTAGAATTTTTTTAAAAATCTTGCCAAAGAATGAATGTATGAAAAAGATTTTAAGTGAAGAAAAAGTTATCCTTGTAGATGGTATAGTGAACTTACAGCGTAAGAGGTGTGTAACGGGTTGTCGTAACATTAACCAGAAACTAGATGCAAAAAAAAGAAAATTAATCTTAAACGGGCAAATTAACATTGATGTACCCTGTAGATTTCTGGATTAATGAATAATAGTGTTGGTTAAGCATAACATTTCAATCCATCTTTAGTTCGATTAAAAGAAATTCAGGTCATAAACTTAAACAAACATAACGGCATAATTTTATTTCTGTGTAATACATATTGGATGTTCACTCGGGTCCATAAATTATTCCCAAAACCACTAAAAGGGAAAACATAATATTCATAACAGTACATTTTATAGCGTGGTCATGGCATTTTCAGAAGGCTTTTAGAATAAAAAAGTAAAAACCGTGAAATTATTAATACACATGGTCTATATAACAATTATCCTAAATACAGGAGAGTTTTTCACAATTTTTAGTAAGATTGAAAAAAATTAATGTTACATGGAAATACGAATAGTTACAATATAAAGTAAACCCCAGACCATATCGTAAGTACATTCATACAATGTAGCAATTACTTCGAAAACACAACCGCTTAATGAAACTCACAAATATGACGTTGCAGATAATTTAAATACGATATATTTATTTATATTGCTAAATACAGGAACAAGTGACGTTAACTTAAGTAAACCGCATGATATCATGCACCTTCCACGTGTTTCATTCAATACAAGCTCAATAGAAAAACATGACATAACCACCAACAGACGAGAAGTGGGCGAAATGACAGAAGCTTAACAGCCGCCACAAGGCAATTAATTAATTATTTATGAACCAGTATTGAATAGACGTATTAAGGATTATTCATTGAAAAGGGAAGTCGAAAAATGAACCACATTGGCTAGGAAGTAGCAACCGTGTGTTTAACATGGTGAATTCACGAATAATCGACAAGACTCAATATCTAAAATTTGGACAGGTTGGCTCCATATCACTTTGGTGGAAAACTAAAAAATCCTGTTTGAATATAGATTCCAGCTGATGAAATGGATGGCCTTAATTAGATTGGTACTCATTTGTAAGGTTAGTGTAGATATTTATAAATTTTTCTTTTGTTTCGCCGTGGCATGTATTTATGAAACCTGTTTAGCTTGATATTAAAAATTTAGAACGTCTACCCTTATTGCAGATTATACTGCTTATTCTATTAGATTTAGAGTAAGCTTGGACGTTGGAACTAAAGTTAGCCGGTGGATTATAGTAATAAATGTTAATAGGTAAATAAAAAAGGTTTGATCACCCGAAAGTAACTAATTTATGTAATTTTAAATGCTGTATGCGTAAGAGTTCACTGGAAGATTATTATGCTACCTGCGTTTAATTGGATTTATGTAACTTTTAAATGTTAAATGTATCACTTCAGGAAAATTGTTTTGTTGTGTGACTTATGTTGGAATTTATTTAGGTAACTTTAAAAATGTTAATAAATACTCTTTTACAGAAATAATAATGTGATGCTGTATAAAAAATAGATTTAGGTGACGCAGTAAGACTTTTTTAAAATTGAATATATCAATTGATTGTGAAAGAAACTTCATTGCACTAGGAGGTCATTATAAATAAAATCCCCAGGAATACTTGTTTTCGCTAGATTTTCGTTAGACCAGATGAGTTGGCACCTATAAATTTAAAGTATGGCGGCTCCGTAACGTAGTAAGTAAGCCTATGACTACTATGCCCAAGGTCCCTGGTTCACATCCGGACACGGGCCGCTTGAAAAATGTTAGGCGAGCATTTTCACAAAAATACGCACTCGTTCGGATAAAAGGTAAAATGTAAGTCTCGTGTGTGTGTGTGTGTGTGTGTGTTGTCACATACGTTAAAGATCCGTAACTTGCTTGGAACAGCAAAGGTTCGTCAAAATTCAAAATTATCAGGTAAAAAACTCGCTTCCTGGCCAATGTGGTACGTTCGGGTTGAGCATTGGAAAATGAAATGTAATGCTCATAAATTTAACAACGTTGAAAGCTCTTTAAGGTAAGTGTTACTGGTCAATTTAAATCACGTTTAAAAATTTCTTATCGGCATAACAGAACATTTCGCATGCAAGACTTACGTTTCTTTCACATGTTTTGAATTTTTCCACGCAACACTATAATTAACAAATTAGTTATAAAAGATGTCCTACTTTGTTTATAACTAAGCCTTACGTATTTATTTTAATTTTTGGTTACAACTCTAGTATGCACACCGTACCATCTTTCCAGTGGACTAGGTGTACCAGGCGGTTACGTGGCGTAGTGGTATGTGTGTGACTACTACGCCCAAGGTCCCGAGTTTGAATCCCGACACGGTCCGATTGAAAAATATTAGGCGAGCATTTTTCACAAAAATTCACCCTCGTTTGGATGAGAAGTAAAATGGAAAACCGTGTGTGAGTGTTATCACGCACTTTAAAGATCCCTACCTTGCTTGGAACAGCAAGGGTGCGGCAAAATTTCAAATATTTTAGGTACAAAAACTCGCTACCTGGCCAATGTAGTACCTTCGGGTGAAACATTGGAAAATCACATGTAAGGACTAGGTATACCAGGGCGGCTCCGTGGCGTAGTTGGTAAGCGTATGCTACTACGTCCAAGGTCGCGGGTTCAAATTCCGACACGGTCCGCTTGAAAAATGTTAGGCGAGTATTTTTCACAAAAATACGCCCTCGTTCGGATGAGGGGTAAAATGGAGGTTCCGTGTGTGAGTGTTGTCACGCACGTTAAAGATCTCTACCTTGCTTGGAACAGCAAGGGTTCGGCAAAATTCAAAATTTTCCAGGTAAAAAAAAACTCGCTTCCTGGCCAATGTAGTAACTTCGAGTGGAGTATTGGAAAATCACATTTAGGGACTAGCTGTACCAGGCGGCTCCGTGGCGTAATTGGTATGTGTGTGACTACTACGCCCAAGGTCCCTGGTTCGAATCCCGACACAGTCCGCTTGAAAAATGTTAGGCGAGCATTTTTCACAAAAATTCGCCCTCGTTCGGATGAGAGATAAAATGGAGTTTCCGTGTGTGGGTGTTGTCACGCACGTTAAAGATCCCTACCTTGCTTGGAACAGCAAGGGTTCGGCAAAATTCCAAATTTTTCAGGTAAAAAAAACTCGCTTTCTGGCGAATATAGTACCTTCAGGTGGAGCATGGGAAAAATCACATGTAAGGACTAGGTGTATCATTCTCGAAATTTTCATTTTAATTGGAACCAAACGATATTACTATTTCAGTTAAGATTAATAAGTTGATATGCATTCAGAAAGTGTAAAAGAAGTATGTGTTAGAATAATAGTGAAATATTATTAGTTATATATGAACAGTCAAGCACGGAGACAAATGACGTATCACGTGTGTCATATTGTATTAAATCCTTTCCTTTATTTGATCTAAGTAAAGTTGTAATAGCTTGATAACCTATAAATTATTTTTTAATGCAATAGTATATGAATAGTATTCTCCTTTTAAAGATGAATAATTTATTTCAAGTTGCTCCCAAAAATATAACAATTTATAAACAAAGAGGACAAACTTTAACAAGAATTCTTTGTAGTAGATTTTACTCTACTGAACAAGCGGTTAAAACATTAGACGACAATGAAGGTAACATACAACTACAGAAAGATTTTGAAAAAATTTCCGGTATTTATATCAAGCATAAAACCAAAAAGCCTCAGAAACCGCCATTTCTTAAGAACATTTTTCTTGGAAAATTTGATTCTGATATGTTAACTTACCCCGAATTAGAAAAAGATGACCTAGAAAGACTAAACCTTAATTTAGAATCTACACAGAAATACTTTAGTAATTTATTACCATTGCAACAACCTCCTGATATAAAGGGTGATTTTATGGAAAATTTAAGACGCTTAAAGTTATTTGGTTTACAAGGCCCACAAACTCTAGATGCTCGTGAGTTAGATGTTATCGAGGATTGTAGATTTAATGATGTATTATCCAGTAGTACTTCATCCATGATGGGTTTATTATGCAATGATAAGTTGGTATTTCAATCCTTACTTAAATATGGTACAGATGAAATTAGGAAAAAATATTTATCTGGACTAATATCAGGAAATAGTTTAGGTGCTTTTTGTGTCACTGAACCTACCAGTAATAAGAAAAGTTTATTCAACACCTCTGCTACATTTATTGAGGATAAAAAAATTTGGGTAAGATTATGTAATTTTAATTAATTTTATATACATGATGCCATTGCACAAGGAGGTATACTATGGTGTTAGTTAATGAGAGAAGGTATAACTTAGGCTTTTATTTAAAATTGAGCACATAATTGAAAGGAGGATCTGAACTATAACCTTTCAATTTGTACTTGGATGTTTCTTATTATATTTAATAATGACAAGGTTTCAAAGAAAACAATTAAGAATAATCTGAAAATGATAAGATTGAGCTGGAAAATTGTTTCAGTAACAACGGTTCTTGTATGAACTAGGTCGACACGCGATATAAATACGTTGTTGCACTTTCAAAAAGTGCTATGTGTTTTAACTAACATTGTTCAGGGGAAACATAAAACGTTATAAAAAATGCATTTCACGCACTATTTCCTTAAGGATTATTTTGTTCAGTTGCCTTGCCATGGCGATTATTAATACATACAGTAATTCAAATTTAGCTCTAAACTGCACGAGTTTTGGAACAAATTTGGTATCAATGTGCACAAAGTGCTTTTCAATTATTCTATTTGTTCACATAGCGCTTTTTACATAATATGAAACAATATAATTGTTAGAGTATGAGGGAGCATACAAGAAATAACAGGAAATCATGAAGTGTAGATATATTTCAATTTAATGTTGACAGCATATTAATTTATTTTATAACAACAAATATTATGACAGACAAGGCCAACCTATTATAAGCGTAACTATTAACAAACTAACACATACTACAACAAATATTTGAGTATAGGAACACATATATTTTAACACTTCCCCTTACTCAAATATGTATCACAATTTATAAGTCCTAATTCTTTTACATGTTTTGAATGTTTGATCTGATTTAATGCTTTCGTAAACAAATCAGCTAACATGTCATCGGTTCTTTTATATTTGATTAAAACTAAACCTTCGTCAACTGCATTTCTTACAAAATGATGGCATACATCTATGTGTTTAGTACGCCTATGCGGTTGCGAATTTACAACTATTTTGTGTGCACTTTGATTGTCGTTATAAATGGTAATCGGATAATCAATATGCCATAAGTCATGTAGAAAATTTCTGATAAAATATGCTTCTTTGGTAGCACTGCCTAAGCTGTAATATTCAGCTTCTGTGCTCGAGCATGCAATGGTTTGTTGTTTTCTGGATTCCCAACTAACAACAGACTGACCAAACTTTACTTCAAGTCCAGTGCAGGATTTTCTGTCACTAATATCACCGGCCCAATCTGCATCTGTGAAAATCTCTATATTATTTCCACCCTTTTTAATTAGTAATCCATAATCCAAAGTACCCGATAGATACCGTAAGACCCTTTTTGCCGCAAGCCAATGCTCTTTATTAAAGCTATTGTTAAATTGACTGAGTTTACTACAAGTATAAGAAATATCAGGTCTTGTACAAACAGAAAGATACATAAGACTACCTATCAATTGTTGATAAGGATTCTTGGTATCACAAGTTTCTGATTTTACTAATTTACAACTTACGTCCATTGGAGTAGCAACGGACTTGCAATTAGACATCTGAAATTTATTTAATAGATTTTTAATATATTCTTTTTGAGACAGTATCAAAAAACCTTTTTCACGATCCCGAATAATTTTCATACCAAGACATTGTTTTACAGGTCCAAGTATTTTAATATCAAAGTTTTTAATTAATTCTTCATATAAATTCTTTTTAAGCTTTTCGTCATTGCTAAAAACAAAAAAGTCATCGACATACAGGGCAACAATAACCCTTTTATCATTCTCAGTTTTTACATAAACACATTTTTCACAACCTGACTGTTTAAAACCAATAGCAGAAAGAATTTTATGTACCTTCAAATTCAATGATCTACTAGCTTGTTTTAATCCATAAATACCCCTTTTTAATAAGCATACAGTATGTTCTCCATTATGAGTATAACCTAAAGGTTGCTCCATGTAAATTGTTTCATTAATTTCACCATTTAGAAAAGCAGTAGTAACATCGATATGTTCAATATCCATATTTAGCTCTACTCCTATAGTGAACAACATTCGTAATGTGGAATGCCTAACAACTGGTGCAAATGTGTCTTCGTAGTCAACACCAAATATTTGACTAAAGCCACGAGCTACTAATCGAGCCTTATATTTGTGTATAACTCCATTTTCATCATACTTTTCTTTGAAGACCCATTTACTTTTAATGACATTTTGACCTTTTGGTCGATCTACTAGCTCCCAGACATTATGCTTCATTAGTGAATTATATTCTTCATCCATTGCTTGAATCCAATGAGCACTCTTTTCTGATGTCACAGCTTCATTATAATTTTGCGGTTCATTACTATTTGATGCATTCAAAAAATAAGACTTGTCCACGTCAAAATCTTTCATCCAAACAGGTAAGCGTCGATCTCTTTGGGGCCTCTCGTTTACATGTTCGGATAAGTCATCAAGTCTGTTAGGTTCTATCGGATCATTCATTTCATTTGAATGAGTATCTTCCATCAACTTGGGTAAAGGTTTAACCAACAAATCATTTCTAGTAGGTAGCATAATTGTACTTTCTACAGAAGTTGAGATGTCCACTTCGTTGGATATATCTTTAATAAACTTATCCTCCAAGAATATGACATCCCTAGCAATTATTATATCTGCTGGTTTTAGTGGGTCTACTAGTCTGTAACCATTACCGTATAAACAATATCCTACAAAAATGCATGTTTTGGACTTACAGTCTAGTTTCTTACGCTGATGTTCAGGTTTTAGACCATATGCACTGCATCCAAAGACACGTAGGTGACTAAGATTAATTTTATTACCAGTCCAAATCTCCATAGGTGTAACTCCTACAATAGCTGCAGTGGGACTCCTATTTTTTAAGTATACTGCTGTGGACACTGCTCCAGCCCAAAACTTTTTACTTAAACCTGATTCGTGAAGCATCGCCCTAACCTTTTCCATAATAGTTCTATTTAATCGCTCAGAAACTCCATTTTGCTCTGGCATATATGGTACGGTTGTTTCATGAATAATACCACATTTCTCTAAATAATTTCTAAAAATTTTGTTACAATATTCTGTGCCATTATCACTCCTAAAACGCTTTATTTTGCAATTGGTTTGATTTTCTGCTAAAGTTTTAAATTCAACGAATACATTAACAAGACTCGCCTGATCTTTAGTCTTAAGAAAATACACATGTGTATCGGGTGTAATCATCAGTAAATGTTATGAAATAACGAGCTCCACCCCAACTATTCTCAGACATAGGTCCACATAAATCTGAATGAATCAGTTCTAGTTTTTGGGTTGACCGTTTTGCTACACCTTTTGGAAAAGCAAACCTTTTTTGCTTCCCCTCAATGCAAGAAATGCAAGGGGTTAAAGAGTCATTTTTAAAATTAATACCTTGAGCTAAGTTATTACGAAGCATCAACATACCATTTAAACTGAGATGTCCTAATCTTCGATGCCACATATCCAGAGAAACCTCTGGCGAACTGAATAAACAGTCATTTTTGTTCTATTCAGTTGACTTTGTGTTTGACATACTGATATTTGGAACATTCTTTTTGTTGAGTTTGTATACCCCATTAACATTTGTTGCTGAAAAATGACAACGTCCGTTTACTTTTATGTTCGACTGATCAAATGCATAACAATTTTTGTTGTCAAATAATAATGCATAACCTTTGTTAGTTAATTTATGTACTGAAAGCAAATTAGCAGCAATATCAGGTACATACAAAACATCAGTAATGATTTTTTCTTCGTCATTATCTAATAGAACATTGACATCTCCTACACCCTTACTGTATATTTTACTATTATTAGCTACCGTAATTTCAGATATTTGATTTGAATTAGAAAAATTCGTTATCCAATCATGACGATTTGTCATGTGGCTTGTACAACCTGAATCAAGCAACCAATCATTAGATTTAGATGCATCACAGCTAACAAAAATGTTTTCAGTAGAAAACATAGTTTTATTATTTTTAACAGTATAAGAATGATTACCATTAGAATTAAATTCGGAGCTACTTAACTCATGTGAATCTCTCTTCATTCTTTTTTGTTCCTTCCTGTACAATGTACATTTTGGCTTAATATGACCTGGTTTGTTACAATGATGGCATACAGGTACTGTTTTCTTTTTAGTTTTTCCAACAAAAGCAGTAGATGTACTTGCACCAACATTATCATTCTTACGATGAACATCCAGCATCAGTCTTGATTTAATAAATTCGCTACTCAACTTTGTTTGTGTAGCTTCAATTCCCATGACCAACGAATTGAATTCATCAGGAAGTCCAATTAACATCAATTCAGCTATTTCTTCATCTTCAATCTGACAACCTATATCTGCAAGCTCTTGTGTTAAAGAAATAATGGCCCCAATGTACTGATCCATGGTTTCAAAATCGTTGTATTGAATACGGGATAGTTTACGTTTTAATGCTAAACGTCTACTAATACCTTGGTTTTCATATGCAATTTTTAAATTATTCCATGCTTCTTTGGATGTTTTTGCATTGCGTACATGAGGATAACATGAAGGTTTAACACACAAGCATATTTTTGCATAAGTTCGCTGATCTTTATTAAAATCAGTAACAGAATTATCCTCTACACATTCCCATAAACCGGAATCAATCAAAAGTAATTTCATATGAAATTTCCATGATGCATAGTTGTGAACGCCCTCAAGTTTATCAACACTACTTAAAGAACTTCCACTATTTATTATAATAGGCGTAGATACAGCATGAATAGCATCAGTAGCTTCAATTTGTCCATTTTGAGTCATATTAGAATCTAGACAAACTTACACTATAATGTACAAACAAGTCAATACTGTTCTTTAAATATAAATCCACAAAATCACTGTATTTCAGTTGAATTCCCTGCTGGGCCCATAACCAATGTTAGAGTATGAGGGAGCATACAAGAAATAACAGGAAATCATGAAGTGTAGATATATTTCAATTTAATGTTGACAGCATATTAATTTATTTTATAACAACAAATATTATGACAGACAAGGCCAACCTATTATAAGTGTAACTATTAACAAACTAACACATACTACAACAAATATTTGAGTATAGGAACACATATATTTTAACAATAATGAAACAAACTAACATAAACCCAGGAATACAATATTTTATTATTTACTATATTATCAAAATGGAAAATAATGCAGAACGAATAGTAAGAACACATCTATAATCTCAATCGACAAATAAAGTAGAACACGACGTTATTGATATTTCAAACTGTCGTAGAAAGTCTGCTCATCTTTGTGCATATACTTCTTCAGAATTTGAAGCTGCTCAAATTTTGATTTTTCGATTCTTAAAGTCTCATTATAAAGATTTCGCGGTTGTTTGTTGTTGGCGTCGCCGTGGATCAATGTAGTAAGCGTAAGACTACGGATCCCAAGGTCCCGGGTTCAAATCCCGACACGGCCGACTGCTTGAAAAATGGCAGGTGAGCATTTTTCACAAATATTACGCCCTCGTTCGGATGAGAGGTTAAATGGAGGTCCCGTGTGTGAGTGTTGTCACGCACGTTAAAGATCCCTACCTTGCCTGGAACGACAAGGGTTCGGCAAAATTCTAAATTTCCAGGCAACAAAAAACTCGCCTCCTGGCCAATGTAGTACCTTCAGGTGGAGCATTGGAAATGTAAATGAACGGTTGTTTGTTGTTGCCCTTAGGTTTGCGGCGAGGTAGTGGATGCCATTCATCATCAGATTGCCTTAGTTTATAAAATTAATACTCATTTATGAAAAGTAATTGGCTACTACAAACTCATATGGGTACCTAATACGAACAGATACGTAAACATAAGGTTAGTAACTTAAAGATTAACCTATGTACTGGAGCGCTAATCACTGCAAACTGATACTGTGATAAAAGCAGATGCTTTACTTTACTTACGTTATTCAAATATACCCTTGTGAGGCAAAAAAACTAATTATTTTTCATAAAAACTTTGTAAAATTACACCAACAGACTTTGCTTGTTATTTTTCTTCCAAATAACAATTATAATTTTTAATTATTTACAGTTAAACATTCGTGCGGAATTAACTTAGCACCAAAAAAATTAATAACTCAAGATGTTAGCGAGATTAAATATTCACTCCTTAGTTTAAAAAATAATAACTTAATAAAAAGAGTATCTTAAATATTTCTTTATGAAACTGGATAATGGCAAAATACTTACAAAAAAATTGATCTTAAGAACCAACAGTACGGTAGGCTAACAGGCAAGTTGCTCTTAAATAAGCTGTAATAAATTAATTCAATTACATATACTATAAGAGTTTTCTATTTAGAATTTTAATAATGACTAGTTGCTAATCAATAGGTAAGAATTACAAGTTTAATTAAGATGCTCATCTATACGTTTATTCAAGTTATCTAGGTGCATGAGGTATTACCAAAGGTCACCAGAAAGGTTAAACACAAATACTTGAATAAACATTCCAAAACAGCAGCTACGAAATACACATTCCAACATGTGTCTATCACACGTATCTACTAATACGGATGGTTTCCAGGTATGCTTGATTTGAGATCTTGCTTATAAAAGTAATTAAAGCGAAAATTATGAGACGATAAAATTTATATCCGAATACGGCATCAAAATGAACAGACTCAATTTAATAAATGCAAATTCATAGATAAAGTAGTCTGCTAGTCTGCGAGTATCATAAATAGTTAAATTCGTAAATTGCTTGAATTGATAACTCTGTGATTACACACTTTAAATCGTAAGACCGCAAACCTCATAAATTTCCGACGTCTAATTCTTCATTTTCTAGCAAGCAAGTGCCTTATTACTTTTACCGCTTTAGCAAAGACATTACACAACGTTTACCAACAAATTTGATAGTATCTTCGGTACGGTATTCCGTGCGGACACGAAAGAAAACAACATAAGTAGTCCGCACCGATTACCATAACAAAAAAAGAACGGAAGAATGCCGTGCTAACTAACTAACCAAGGGGGGGGCATAAAAACCCACTACCGATTTGGATGATTTTACATAGTAATTCAAGTTAAAGCTTGCCATATTTTTCATCTCCGAATATCTACCTTAATACTCAACCGTTATAATTATAATACTTTGTGGTTGATTCACTCTTCAATACAGTCTTCCATTAAAAACATATTTTTATAGAAAAGGGGAAATCACGACACGTTCGTTCGTTGTTATAAAATAAATGTCATGCATAAAAATGTAAACAAAACAATCGCTTTCTTACCATTTTAAACATTTTCTTTCATTCCAGGTCACGTCTGTTGTTGTAGGATTGAAACTGCAGGGTAACAATTATGATCATGTCAAAACTCACTTGAAGTTGTTTTTAAGCAGGGAATGTTTTTGGCAACTTTTTTGCTACAAATCTTGCTATATATTCAACGTCTTTCACATACTGGGAGGTATTTTCAGTGTAAATAAAACTATCGGCTGCGGATGTGGTAATATCTTTGATAATTAAGGCATCGACATTTCGTGTGCTTGAACTGAAAACGGTCAAAATACTCGTAAAATCTTGAGCAACACAATTAGACTTTTCTGCAGATCTGACTTCATTATGTATTAAAAGTCTATTGTATGCTCCTTCAAATTGCACTGCTGTGAGATTATTATTGAAGCCCCCCCCCCTCGCTCTGATTGCGGAGAAAAACATTTCTAAGTGATTTTGACTTAGTTTATATGTAAGCAAAAACTGTATAATTTTTTGTTTTTTAACAATTTCATCAAATAAATTCATAGCACTTTGCATTGAAATAATCAAACCTACAAATCCAGTCTTTTGTCTGGTATGAAGAATATTCGTTCCATCCAGAATGGTTAGAAAAGATAAATAAAATATGGCTTTATTTAAGAGATGCTTTATAGTTTGCTCATTATCAGATGAAAATGGTTTACTCCAAATATATTTTGACAAGACGTTTCTAAAATTGAGTACGTCAAACACATCATTTAAAATTCTGCAGAAATTTGCTGTATGTTCGGAATTTCTGAAGTTTTTTAGAGCAAGATCTTTATTAAGATAGTGTAGTGCATCAGCCACGCTATTACTATAAACTTGAACTGCCAAATTTACCTTCATTTACCTTCTGAAATTTAAGTGTCTCTGTCTGAGCTTGTTTCCTGCATGCAGGCGTTTTCTTGAAAATCTACAATATTTTAAAAGTACTTCCAGTTAATATTACCACCTGTGCTATCATGTAAAGATTTCCAGTCGTCCAGAGTATTGCGTATTAGTTTTATCATGTGGCATACATCAAGAAACACGTGAACTTTTTCAGTGCACATCGGATGAGTAAACCATGGTTCCAAATTTGGATATTTTAGTTTGGCACCTAGCGCACTTGCTGTCGCAAAATTAGTTGTTGTCCCATCCAATGTCAGCGACACAATTTTTGCGTTACAACCATGTACAATTTTTAAACAATCGCGAATTAGGATAGCTCTTTCTGCTGCAGCAAGACCGTCAATCAAAAAATATGCCACTGGTATCTTCCATCTTGTATTTAGTCCTACTAGTAGAAATACATATGCTTGCTTGGCCTCGAGCAATGAGTCACTTTCAATGTGAGTTCCCAAATCAACATATCTTTGATATCTTTTTCCATTCCAACTAACATGCTTTCTTATACTCGTTTCATCTATTATCAAACCTAAAACCAGCATTTTGTTTTGTGCTTCTAACTCAGCTACTTTATGCCTAATCACACGAAAAGATTCACCAGTAAAACCGGGTATACCATCTACCGAGGTTAGCCATCTTCTAAGAGTACTAGGGTGAGGTAAGCATTTACCAAAAACATTTCTTACGTAGTTCTACGCAGTATTAGAATAAAAAGTCAGTCATCGCAAAACACCGAAGCTCAAGCCGAAATGTTTTTGTCTGTGTCATTTTTAGTTGTCTCAACATAATTTCTTTGAGATGCTTTTCTGTGAAAAATTAACCACAATTACATATTGTTATGAAGAGGAACGAATTTACCTCTAACAATTCTAAGCAGTCATTTGAAATTTTCTGTTTGTTTTAAATGAGTCAACAAATGTTTCAATGTAACTACTTTTTTTTTGCAGTTGTCTTGTTTTATGAAGCAGATATTTAATTTTCTTATTTTTCAGTTTAATTGTCTGGCTGGCAGCCCACCACATCAAATTAGCTTTCTTAGGACTCGACAAATCTTCCTCTTTAAAATCTCCAAAACGAATTTTTCTGCAAATCAAACGAAAGTGAATTCATAAGTATAATCATACTAAAATTGAGTCTAAAGATTGAATTAAGACATTATATCAGAGACACAAATGTCTTTATGTCAGATTTGCATTATATAATATTTATTATTGATTTTTATCACAATCAATATGTAATGATCTCTGAGATTACTACTAACCTTTTAGAAGTTACTTGGAAAGCTGCCGGCAATCCTATATCTTCAGATGTACCTCTGCAAAAATATACACATACATATTTTAACATTACCATTAAAAAAAACAAGACCTATCACTTACGGTGCCATGTTGTGTATAAATTCCATTTTTGAGAGAGCACTTTGATTAGTAGTTCGTGGCACTTTTCTTTTTTTCAAATGCTTGGAAAAATCAAAAATGCTGGGAATGGCATTTTTGTGCAACCTTCTTTTCCCAACAGATATTAAGAAATCGTTTTGGAGAAAATGCTTGCTACATATGACGGTTTGTTTCGAAGGTATAAAATGTTGCCGATTTGTTGCTAATATCCATAGTTTTCTCAGTTCCGTATCAATACATCATAAACGTATTAACAAAACAACTTTGAATAAAATTACAAGTTTATAACAGAGCGGATTCTCTTCCCTGTTTTTGCCCACAACTTGCATTGGGGGTTGCCTATTGTATTGGCATCACATTTAATCTGTAATGCCCAGTCTAGTTATATCGTGTTTCTGTTTCGGACAAACACACTTTGGACGTCCATTGTAATTACCAATGTTGAGGCATCATTTGTTAACATTGAAATCGCATTTTCTTTAGCTTTTCGTGCTTCACCTTTTTTCAATATATGCAAACTATACCCCTTTTGACTCAAATTATCTTGCTTATATGCGACACAGGTGTCACATTGGTCCTTGCGTGGTTTGTGAATGGAAACTTTGTTTACTTCCAACACTTCACAAAACTTTTTTCTTTCAACTGATGTTTCCTGTTTCCACACATCATCTCTTATAAACTTGTTACATGTGTGAAAGCGATCTAAATGAGGACTCAACGTATACTCGTGTGGTGGACAAGTGACAGTAGTGGCTTGGAACTTTTGGGAGTAACTTTAACCACATTTCAACAGATTTGGTTTTTTTGTATTTCTGGACAGTTTTAAATTGAATTTGACTGTTTTTAGAATGAACTGTTTTAGATTGTGCTATAGTTTCGATTTTCTCGTCGTCTCCATCTCCATCGTCCTCACGAGTTCTCTCGTCTTTGATTGATCGTTTGATTTATTTATTTTCACAAAACATTTTAGGAAACTACACTTATATTAATTTACAAAATTAGCTTAGAGACTATTAAAACATGTCCTAATCTAATATAATCACTAGTCTTAATTACAATTAAATGTCACAAGTATCAACAGCTCTGATTTATATGGTTTTGTCAGCAATGTATTCATGCACTGAGTAGTATACCTTCTGAAGCAGCAAAGCTTTAAGCACTCTTTTAAATGTTAGAAGTGAATGGTTTTTAAATCTGTTAGGAATGGTTGTACAATTTAACACCCATATATTGCAAGCTGTTTTCAAATTTTCTGGTATCATGTCGTGGCACTACCAGCAATTGATGACCCGATTGCCTAGTTTTAAGTGTTTTGGAGACTTCAAAGAATACATTTTTAAATTTATGCACAAAGCACAGACATTCAAAGATGTAGACACATGGAAAGGTTAACAACTCTAAGGATACAAATAGTTTTCTGCAGTTTTCTCGTCTAGGGGACTTACTAAGTATGTGAATGGCTGTTTTTTGTGCGAGGAAAATTCTATATGCATGAGATGATATACCCCAAAACATAGTGCAATAGCGCATTATACTATAAAAGTATGCATGATATACCATCAATAGTGTTGAATGTGACGTTACTGTAAGAAGTTTGCGCAGTGCAAAATTGGCTGTTACGAGACGTTTATGAATTTGAGTAATGTGATTCTCCCAATCAAGCGAGCAATCTACAGAAGCTCTCAGGAATTTTATATTGTGAATGACCTTTATGCCAATGTTATCCATGGAAATTGTAATCTTTTTGTTGACTAATATGCAACTAGTTTTATCCAAATTTAATGTGATTCTATTCAATTCACACCAATCAGTTATACTCTTTAAGCTTTTTTGTATTGAAGTACTCAATCCTAAAGGAGTTGTCGACTTACAATTCATAGAGCATCATCCCCATAAAAATAACTACGTCCAAGCTCAATGTTTGCTGGGAGATCATTGACATAATTCAAAAATAGTAATGGTTCCAAAATGGAGCCCTGAGGAACTCCTTGGTTTAGTACAGCTTCCGATGACAAAGATATCCTACCATCAATACCACCAATTGCAACATATTGTTTTCGTTCAAACAAATAAGAACAAATTAAGTCATAGGCTATACCTCTAATACCATAATGTTCCAATTTAAATAACAGTATTTCATGTTTTACGGACTCAAATGCTTTACTGAAATCGCAGAATATACACCCAACATCAGCTTCTTCTTATCTATGCTGGTATGAATTTCTTTTGTTATATTATAAAGTGCTGTTTCTACACTTTGTCCTTTGACGAATCCATGTTGTAAACTAGAGATAATAATGCATTCCTTGAAGAAACTAATAAATCGGTTGTAAATTACTTTTTCACAAATTTTTGATAAGCATGTAAGCAATGCTATTGGTCTATAATTATTAATGTTGTGTAAATCATCTTTTTTAAACGCTGGTATAACTTTGGCTGTTTTAAAGCATTCTGGAAAAATCCCTCGTTCTAAAAACAAATTAAAAATATTCACCAGATTTTCAACAATTGAATACTTGCAGTGATTAATTACTGTGATGGAAATTGACTCTAATCCCGATGAAGTTTTATTTTGAAAACCATTTATTATATCTATTATCTCATATCGATTACACGGTGTTAGAAAGATTGTTCTACTATTTTGGGCCATCACAGTATTCAATTTAGATTTTATATTTACTTCACAATTCTCTTTACCTGTACTGAAATTTTGAGAATAAAAACTAAACTGCTTATTAAACAAGTTTGCTATTTGTAAAGAATCCGATATAACCTTGTCATTTATCCGAATTTTAATTTCGTTGACATTTGTGTTGCCAGAAGGTTCACCTTTTATTATTCTCCAAGCCATTTTAGATTTATTATTCGCCAATAAGATTTGTTTATGCAGGAAATTCTTTTTGGCCTGTATGATTAGTCTTTAGTGTTTTGCAATACACAATTACATAGTTATGAAACAAGGATTCTTTAAAGTATTTACAGAGAAAAATTAAACTTCTTTTATTACAACAAGAAACACGTATACCTTTGGTGATCCATTCCTTATCTCTATTACGTTGTTTGGATTTTATCAATGGAAAGCACTCATCGAAACTCTCTACTAGTCTAGACATGCATTTCTTCTGAGATCCAAAGTAGATAAATAAAATTTTTGACATACTCGGCTTTTAATGCCACTCTCGCTATGAAGATAGCAGTTGTAACCGTGCTTTTTGAGTGGTTTTCGTTTTTTTTTTTTTAATTCCTTCTTCTTTTGGGGCGTCTGTAGTCAACAAGACCTGCCAGATAGGCCTTTTTCGCATCTCAACTTTGTAAATTCCAAAACTATAAAAAAGTTCTTTCCTGATATCTTCTAAAAAATTTCCACACAGAAAACTGCATGTTGAAGAAGGTGTGCTTTTGGCTGGCATGGTTTTGGTTTTAACACTCTCTGATTCCTTTCAAGAATAACATAATCATTGTTGTCGGTACATCTTATACCTTGGTACTGCTGCCCCCATCAAAGTTTCTTGTTTGTTTTCCTTGAGGTTTTCTTGGTAATGTGTAGTTCATCATCTTTCTGTGCAGTGTTGGATTCGCTTAACTGATGTTTATTTGAAGCACTGTCATCTGTGTCAAAACTCGTTTCGATATTGCTGTAGCCGTTCCAGTCTAGATCACTATCATGTGTTTTGTGTTTAGTCTCCATGTCATTTAATTGTGCCACCTCTTCTAAATGCATTTCCTCTACTACTTGCAAATCAATCACTCCAGTACTCTGAGCTGGCCAAAATATTGTCTCGATGGGACCATCATCCTCTAAAGGCAGTAGAAGGGTATAGGAGGTATCTATTTCCCTTAACGAACTAGGTGATGTAATGACAGTCAATTATTTCACAACATTTTGCGACTCATCGTTATTACAAGTAATAATTTTAGATGAATCTTCTCCTTTAACAGCATCCCCTGGCGAGGGTTTGTTATTATTTTTTCACTACTTTGACCTAAAGCCGGCGTTATAATTTTTCCGGCCCTGCTCGAGCTAATCATGGTAAAATACAACTGCAAAAAAGATCCAGTATTAATATTTTGCATAAAAGTTTGATATCACAAAAGTATACCTAAACAACTAGCGATGAAAAATAGTGAGAAATATTAAAATCTGTTTGTAAATATTTAGAAATATAAATGAAAATTGAATAGTTACGTCTAACAAATTTAAGTGAAATAATACCATGTGTAAAAGATGCAACGTTTCAGTTTCAATCGTTTCATTTTGTGCGATTATTATTTCTACTGTTTATCAGTTACCACACACAAACACAAGTTATGCTTTCTATTTCACGACATCTACATTAACTAAATGCTGACGATTAAAAACATCAAGTTTAGAATTGATTACGAATGCATGTAACTTTTATAATAACATTCAAAAAACAGGAACAGAGAGCACTATAATAAATTGAAACGTAGTACATGAACAAAATAGTCTTAACCGTTTTAACACGTTAAATTTCCTGCTGCGATGTAGCAATATTATGAAACCTGAGAGAAGCGTGTTTATCCTTGTTAATTAAATATTTACCTTGTACCCCCAAAAATAATGTTTTTTAAGTGTTACGAGTTATGCTATAAAATGCAAAATAATTTCCCATACTTCCAATACTATGAACAACCACCAACAATTTTATATTAATTGATATAGAGAATAGGTTGTATCTTTTAACTATAGAATCAAAGAGTGAATATTTAAGATAATTTAATTTTACTTTTAAAAATATATATTATAAAAATATCTACTTACCTTTAGATAATAGTACTAACTTTTAATATTAAAATCATCGATTGCATCATGATTATTTACTAACTAGGCACTGAATTGTATAAGAAGCAACAATATACAAGGCGCTATGTAACACGGTTGTTGTTGATTTGGTTAATATTAGAATAATAGGTGTGTCGAAAAAACCGCTATGTGCACAAATGAGCTGTAATCACACAAAGCAGTTTTTGCAGGCGTAAAAATGCAAAACTTTATAAAGCGCTATAGGTTTAGAACAATTTGTTGCTTTACATTATTTTAAATACGCATAGCTGACTTTACAGAACGATTTCTCTATTTTTTTGGGCCATAAAAGTCCAACGACTCATTTTGACCCAATCGTGCACATAGCGCTTTTTAGAAGCGCAACGACGATATTTCAAATCAAACTAATGATGGAAAATATAAGAACAATCAACTATTGTAGTTAATTTATATTTGAGTTTGTATTAAATTAGCAGTTCTCGTTGTAAATACGACTTCAAATAGATGTTTTTGAATGTCAGTTAGCTGGTTATCATGGTTGATTAAAGAGGAATATAATTGGTAGAACGGAATCAATTTTTCGTAATCACCACAAAGCGTGGAATTCAGAATTTCCTGAAATCTTCTACAAATCTTTTGACCATTTTGTTCCACAGAAATATCATTCATATAAAGCAGAATGGCTTGAGCAGCCCTAAGAGTATGAATTTTACGTTTAATTTTTGCAATATGATCATAAGCATTATTTTCAACTGACTTCTTTTCCTCAGAATCAGAATGTCCAAATTCCCAGTTTGGTCTGGAGTTTCAGAATATTTTGCAGTGATTTGTTTTAAATTGTTCTCTCTACTTTCAAAAAGGAGAATTTTATTTTTTATCTATATTAATGTCGATCCAATTTCTAATTTGAGTAATTGCAGCGTTAACATATTTACGTGCATTTTTTATCAAATCCATATTGAAAAATTATTGCTTTGTGAGCGGCTGCATGCATGCCATATTATGCCAAAAAAGAAACTAAATTTAAACAGGCTGCTATTAAATATATTGTCAGCAATATATTTGCCCCAGTTGCATTGTGTGTTAAAATTAAATATTTTCAAAGAGTAAATCACAATGTTTGAATATCTGTTAGGAGCACATTTTTGCACACATCCCCAGTTAGAAATGAGGTATGAACATGCGATTTTCGCCATTTTTCCATTTTTAAACTGGCTTTCAGATTAATGGATAAAAACGATACCATTCCATTTAAAATGTTTAATAGTCACTATGGAAACGGGGGGTTAACTACTTACCCCACTGTCAAATTTCTACCATATATGTTTTAATTGCAAACATTTTGTATAGTTCTTTTGTGACTTTTATCCCTAATCTTTCATCGACATTTAAGTATATAAGTTATTAAAATAAATAAATAAATGGTATGAGAATAAAATCTTTGTTCTTGCAGCGTAAGGTATGAGAATAAAATCTTTGTTCTTGCAGCGTGAATTACTTGTAACATGAATAGTACAACCCGAGACACCGTTGTGATAGTTTCCTTTCGGTATTCCTTATTAAAGTAGTGTTCTATTATTGCTGGTACTATGTCAATGTGCATGAGTTTTGAAATAATTGTATTACAATGAACAGAAAGGGTTTGAGTGAACGTGAACTTGAGGAAGCTCTTGATAATGACGATTGGGGCAAGGATTTTGATATAGATTTACAAAGTTCTGAAGATGAATCTGGTGATGAAGTGAACAACCACCTTATTTTGATAATGATAAGGAAAGAGAAAGTCCAGTGGTGGATCATTCGATAAACAGTAAGTGCAGTCACAAAGGATTATAGAGTCTTATGAATTGATGGTTAGTGTCGGTCACAAAAAATATAAATATTATTTGTTTATCTTTGTTGTATAGCGCATAGTATAATTCTCAATATAATACTCAGACGATAGGTAAAGAAATATTATTTATGTTTTATGTAACTGTGCGCGCGACTGGTCTTTGTCATTATAGCTATTTTTTATTAGTGCCGGCAATGGACGAGCAAATGCAAGCTGAATTTTCTGATAGTGATGATGAATTGGAGGATAGTGTGGGCGAAGATAATGTTGGTAATTATTGCTAATGCCTGTGAAAATTTTTTATTTATTATGTTGTTTCAACCAGATACTAAAGACGTCGTCCTCGGCCCAATGCAGTAATAAATCAACCTAAATCTGACATGGTTGCTCCATCAAGTACAATTTAGAAATCTAGTAGAAGAAAAATTGCTGCCAATATAATAAAAGAAGCACCTGGTCTAAAAAGGAGAATAAAGCCTAAAACAGCTCTATTCATTTCAGTTATTTTTTTGTGATGACACGATTGAATTGGTTGTGCAACATACTAATCAAAAACTGGAACTCTTAAAAGCTTCCTTTCCACAATCTTCTTGTATTCAAAGATTGCGCAATTTTGAAAAAGAAGTACTTGGTTATATGGGTTTTTTGATTACAGCTGGTGTGTATAGACAAAATAAAGATCCACTTATGGAACTATTTACTGAAGAAAATTTACCGATCTATAGAGCGTTTGCAAAATCCCGGTTTTTGTTATTACAAAAATGTATTTGCTTTGGCGATCTTACAACTCGCAGTATTACAAAAGTATATGACAATTTTGCAGCAGCACAAGGACTATGGGACTGCGTTACAAACAAATTTCCAAACTATCTGGCTCCATCAGAGTCGCTAGTGATAGATGAAGAACATATTACGTTTCATGGAAGGTGTAAATAGGTATAAATATTCGAGATATATTCCTACAAATCCTAGGAAATATGGTATTGTAGCTAATGTTTTATGTGACTCAAAAGACTGTTATTGTTTTGCTGCAGAGCCGTATGTTGGGAAAATTACTGGCCAAACTAAAGATCATAACAGTAGACCAAATATTGTAAAGTGTCTTGTAGCATAAGGGAAGCTGCAAACTGGTGGTCAATATATTACAATGGACAGAAAATGTACGTCACTTCCTATAGCAGTAGAGCTATTTGAGAATAAAATTACTGTTGTTGAAACTATGCTTAGTACTAAAATTGATGTTACAGCAGAAATGAGACCAAAAGCCGTGAAAAATGTACCTCTAGGAACCTTCCGATTTGCATTTAGAAAAAATAAAACGGTAGTAAGTTTTGTGCCCAAAAAAGAAGTTGTAATTGTTTTGTCTACGCAGCATAATGATATGCAAGTACGAAATGACAAACCAGAAATTATATTATACTACAATTCCACAAAGGCTGGTGTGGATACTCTTGACAAATGCATTAGAGGTATAGCTGTCGACACATCACAAGAAGATGGCAGATGGCTACTTTTTCAATTATATTGTTATTGTTGTATACAACTCTTAGGTTATTTTTAGCAAAGCCAATACAGATTGGGCACATATAAACCCAAAACGTAAATTTGGACGAAAGCTGTTTTTAAAAGATTTGTGGAAGCAGTTATGCCAGATAAACATGGCACTCCGTTCTACGTATAAAGGTTTGCAAAACATCCACACTACAGTCTTGAAGATATTTGGTTTTGAATGTCAACAAAATATCCCCTCTACGCGTGGTGCTGATCATAGTGAACCAATTGTAATTGCAACCCGATCAGCTGTTAAGAATAAATCCAAAAAAGGAAGATGTTATATCTGTCCTAGATCAACTGATCGAAAGTACATGAAGGCATGCTCTAAATGTGTAAAATACGTTTGTCCAAGGCATACGTCTTCTGAACAATATATTGTAACCAGAACATGTACGCAATGCACTGAAAATCCTCCATTTAGTTTTAAGGTGCATTTTTTAAAATTATGTATTTTTTTTAAATTTTCTCTGAGTTATATGCAAAATAAACTACAAACCGTTGATAAAATACTACAGCAATCTGATAGAATATAGTAAATCAATGTGTATGTTTATGAAACAGCCGGAGTGAGAAACTGGCCCCCTGTTCTACATTCAATAATATTGGGGTCAGTCACAAACCCCCCTGTTCTAAGTTGGCCGGGTACACAGATAGGATCTCAGTGTGACTGTTAAGAAAAACTGTAAAATTTGTTTATATTTTAAACAGCACCTTCTGGTAATCACTTAAATGAACAAAATAGCACTATTTTCAAAAATTACCAAAGAACAATCAAAGCTCTTTTAAACGACACCACATTTGTCAATTTTGGTTAAAGGAAACCAAAGTTATAAGCATTCTTCTAATCAAATGCTTTTCGTTTCGCCCCACCCCTTACTTGACAAGTTAGACCAATGAGTGCTGAGTCAAAATTATGTAGAATTTTATGAAAATCGCTATTGTTATACTTTTAGTGCATCTTTACTATGGGAATTAGGGATAATAATCAGTTTCTTGAGTTTAACATGTAAATTGCTCATCCTCTAATGGCGGAGCTAGACACTTAAAAACTATTTCCAAAAATCTCTCTTGGCGACCTCATAAATTTTTTATCTCGACATTGTACGACCAGTACTTTCTAAGATATCGCCGTTGTCCATTCATAGTGAAATGTATATCAATAACCTCTAAAAATATTTTAAGTATATCAGTAATTAGATTAATTAAATCACACGAAATTTTAGTTTTAAGGAAAACCCAACACTGATCTTATTTTATCAATAACGCAAATCTTCTTGAAGGATCGAATATTAATAACTCGTTTCAGATAGCTGAAGTAACTAAACAGGTAACGAACACTAATGAAACAATAAATGCGTTAGTAAGACTTTTGCTTTAGCACAAAAAAACAGAACATAGTGAACGTAAATAACTGTAACCATTTTTAACATGTGGAGTTCAACTTACCAAATGTATACATTGCATTTTTTAACATCCGTCCTATTTGGAACATATGATCGAACTAAAAAGCTGTTTTTGTTTCCCAATCCATGAACTTTAGTAAAATTTTATTTTCAATTAATTTTCTTTATATATTTTTTCCTTCGATAGTACCAGGTCTCTTAAACTCGTTGCAAAGCAGAAAATAAATGAACAACTGCTATTTCGTACACACAAAATATTTATTCACAATTTATACACAATCTGCCTTATAATGAGAACTGTTGTAAGGTATATTAATATGCATTGTGATAGTATGTGAGTGAGTCTACGCGACAGTTAATTTTTTATATCTAAGATGCTTGTTATTAGCATTTTAAAAAATGCAACTAACTAGATCCTATATTTTCTTTTTATTAAAATTAATTGATGGCGTATAAGGATTAGAGCAACTTCACTCGGAATAGATGAGGCCCATCACCCTTAAAAAGTGCGAACAAAATGAAACCAGGTACGACTTAAGAATTTTCAACAAAGTATTATAAATTCGAAAAATACAATTGAATTCTCAACAATTATTCTTTCGTATTTTAAGAAGTATTGCAAATAATAATAGACAATTTTCAATAAAAGTTCTTTTTGGAATAATGATTGTTTTATATTCTTGTGATTTTTAGTAAAATGGTGCGTAATTTTTTAGGTTCTTAATGGTGAAAAGGCATTTATTGTTAATGGAAGTATTGCCAATATACTGTTAGTATTAGCCAACACTAATTTTAGAAATAAACTGGGTATGACTGAATCAAAACTGACATTTTTTGTAGTTGAAAGGGAGTTTGGTGGTATTACAACACAAGCTTGTGATGCCCTTGGTCTCCAAGCGACTGATATTGCTAACATCAAGTTTAATAATACACCGATTCCTGCAGGTATATTAGTAAAATATCCTACGTATATCTGATACACAACTTCTTATAGAAAATATTTTGGGCGAAGTAAATACAGCGCAGGAAATCATTCCGTTACTGCTAACAGATTTTCGAATTGCTACAGGACCCGCTTGTTCAGGAATATTACGACAGTTGATTAATAAAACTGTTAAATTTTGTACAGATACAACAGTTGCAAACAAAAGTTTAGCAGAAGCCGAATGTGTACAGTCAGTTGTAGCACACGTAAATATATAGAAAATTTGTAAAAGCAAGTTTTATATTTTATAATTTGTTTAGCTTGCTATTCAGTTATATGCAATTGAGAGTACTACTTATCTGACTTCTTCACTAATGGATCAGTATGAGAACCAAGACTGCCAACTGGAGGCAATTGCTCTTAAAATATTCAGTACACAGGAAACATGTTCTGCAACTTTAAAGGTTATGGAGATGTTAGGACCATCTGCTTACATGAAAGATCATTGGTGTAATATTTTACATCGAGATTCTCTAAGCCACCTAATTTTACATGAACCTAGTGAAAATCTTAAATTGGCACTTTGTTTATTAGGTTTGCAGCATATTGGGGTATTGTTCGTATTTACTTCATCTATTATAATTTATTTTTAATTTTCAGATAAGTGTCCAAGAAAAAGTTAGAAAATATAGAAATCCACTATTTCATCCTACAGAAATGTTTAAACGTTTGTGGAATACCAGAAAGCAAGTTGCTGACGAACCCCCTCTAACATTAAAGTTATCAGATAACCTACATCCATCGTTAATAAAGGCTGCAGAATGTCTCGAGTAAGTTGTTATATGGAAAATGATTTAGAAAGAATTAAATGCTTGTTTATATATTTGTTACCACGTTAAAAATTTGGGTAGATTAGCATGCCTGAACTATGTTAAAATTAAGAGCTTTTTTACATTATTGTGTTTCTTTTATCCTGCATATGAAAATGTTGACTTCCAAAGTGTGGGTTTATGTATCTTATAATACCCTAAAAATGGCATTGCAAACCGAACGCACTTTACATACAACAGAGAGTGTTTTTATATATGGAGCTAGCATTACAAACCCATGATACTAAAAGCATTGTTTAGTTTTTTTTTTAGCTACTTTTAAGATAAATTCAGATGTTCAAAATACTTATTTTGAAATTTACTTTTGTATGTGTTTGCCAATATTTTTATGAATGACTGAGGTTTAAATCGGAAAGTTTGCTTTTCGGATAACACGATATTTAACTAACTTGGTACTTTTGTAGTGATGGCACCATGCTTACTGACATTCTCTGTCATGAAGTTTGCTTTATTTGTAATTGCATGTATTTAAACTCGCTGTTAATTTACAATAGACACTGGGCATAGTGAAGCATATGTTACGTTCCAATTTTACTTTTAAAATTTTTCCTGGTTAATTCAATACTCACTCGAATAAATTTCGTTGCTACTGTTAATTCCTTTAACATAATTAATCATTAATACGCTCTCTAATAATTCCTTAACTCAAATCTACTTGCTTGAAATTGACAAGTTTATGCTTTAATTAAATAGTTTATATCCTGTTTTAGGCAACCTTCAATTTGTTAAACCTTCCGAAAGCGTATAATTGCTTTTTATGTGTTTTTCATCTAAACATTCGTCTACATAGTGTATTGAACTATCCGATAAAACCGTATTTTCCAGTTTTAATCGTGGCTCGATAAGCGAGGATTTACAGTTCAAATTCGTGTTATTTGAACCATTTTTGAATTTGATTCTGCAGCTTTTGCGTTGAAGTGTTTTCTACATTGTTCGTCACCGTATTTCAAAAGCAATGCGTGTTTGGTTTTTTTGTTTAACTAGGAGGTGTCTTGTGTGGATTGCTTTTTTTAGCTGGAGGCCAAATGGGTTCTTTCTTTCTGTAGACCAACTGCTTTTGTCTGTAGACTAACTGCTTTTGTTTGCAGACCGCTGCTGCAGTTATTGTAGCGGGGTAAATAGATCCCGACGACCGTGGCATTGCTATTCTGACTCCCCCCCGACGGATTGCAAGTTAAGTATCCAGATACCTACAGGTATGCAACTCGTTTTCTTTTATGTGTGTCAATGGCATATTCCGTATCAGCGTTTGGTGTAGTTACATGATTAGAAACGTGACATTGTAGAACTATTGTTTGTGGCTGCTAATCGATATTATCGCTCTACAGGTGTGATGTACCATTGTTAAAAATATTGGACAGACACACGCTTATTCTTTTATACTGATTGGTTTATTTTACAAGCGGTACTATGTACAACTTAAAAGATGTCTGACAAAAGCCCTCACACGTTAATTCTTTCCTAATAATTAGTTATTTTACAAAAATTATTAGGTGAAATTTTAAAAACGCTTGACAAAAGCTCTCACATATATTGATTTACTACTGATTAATTTTATTTTGTGTGAAATACGAGATGCGCACTTCGTATCTAAATTCCTAAATTGTCCATACAATGTAATTGTTTGCTGTAAAATAGTAACGCTTAATTTATTTTCTTTTTGCTTTATTTGTTTTTTGTTTTTTTTCTTGGTATTTAGGTGAATCCCCCATTCTCCGCGTTTGATAGTTAGCCTGGTATTTACTTTTCTTTCGGCTACGTCTAGGTATGTAGCATAAATTCTGACACCCTGACGAGGGGCTGCGAGTTTGTTTTAGTGAATTTTTTTGGCTCCGATTTTGTCTTGGGTAATGTTTGCTTAGATTTTGGTTTTCGTTAGTTTGTGCTCCGATTTTGTTTCGTGTAACTTTGGCTCCGATTTGGTTTCGCTTAATTTCTGCCCCAATTTTTGTTTGTTGTTAGTGCATAAGTTCCTACATTACCCGCATGTCTCGGTCTGATGCTACTTGTTTTTTCTTCCTTTACGTTCGACATATTGTTTATTTTTTCTTTTTCTTTCGGCTCTTTGGTGTTCCTCATATAAGGATCTGTTTTCTTTATTTTTTGTGTGGGTTCAATCTTCTTGAATTTTGATTTTGTTCTTTTCCGTGCTTGCTAAATATCCTTGGTTAGCTCATGTCAGATTATTGGACTTGTGTTTTTGCCAATAATCCTAGTCCATTGAAAACGCTGGTGCCCAAGATTTTTCTTTTTTTCTTCTTTCCCTTTCCCGTACATTTTGTTCTCCCCGTCAAGTCTAGAGTTAGTTTTTTTTCTCATATTTTTCTGCTATTCTTCAGCCCTATTCTAATTTCTATTTTGTTGTTTCGCTGCCATTGGTGTTCCTGACGTTTATCCGTCGGATATGTTTTAGATTGCCCTGTATTCGCAATAATTTTTTTTTGGCTTCTATCGAGTTACGGTTAGCCTTTATTTAGTTAATTTCTATCAATACCTTTCTTGTTCGTATTCAAAATGATTTCTTTTTTGGCTTCCTACTAAGGTCTTCCTGTGTGGGAGTGGAACTTGAAATTTTCTGCTGTCCCGAACACTCTTACTGTACATGATTTTTTGAGACGGGTCGAAGAACTTCGACGAACTCACCATGTGTCGGAATTGCAGTTATTTGTGTCTGCAATGGACTTGTTCGAGGCTAAAGCGTTATTTTGGTATCATGGGTACCGGCATAGGTTTTCTGACTAGAAGTCGTCTAATTTACTGATTCCACATTTTGAACCTTCGGATTTTGCTTATAAGTCTGCTACTATTGAAAAAAATACTTTTACTTCACATGACCGAGTTGTTAAGATTTCTCCTACGCCTTCCGTACGTTCTACTGTTCTAATCCCTAGTTCTGCTTCTACTCGTCAGGTTATCTGCTTTAATTGCGACAAACCTGGTCATGTTTCGACACGTTCTACTCGTCCTCAAGTACTCCATTGCTATGGTTGTGGATATAAAGGAGTTTCTCACCGTAACTGTCCGAACTGTCATCCTACTACCAATCGTTCTTCAAATAATCCTTCAAATTCTGCCCTCACCTCTAGCTGCCTAATTTCTTCTGCTTCTCACTGTACATTTTCTTCTGTCCTTCATCCAGGTCACCCTGCTACTATTATCACAACATACCCTTCTTTGGCAAATACAGCTTCGAACAAAATTTCTTCTGTCTCTAGTGCTACATCCTTTTCTGCACCTACTTATGCTCGCCCTACTACCATCACCTCATATCCTTTTCAGCTGTATGAGCCTTTGAACTGCAATATTGATTTTTACAGCTATCACGCCTACCGACCCTCTACTAACAAGACACAAATTTCTTCTGTCCTTCTCGGATCTAAAGATGAGCAAATGGATCCTTCGTTTTCACTTCCACCTCAAACTGTGCCTCCACCACCATTAAAACCCATACTTCAAATTAGTAATTTGCAGCTAGCTTCTCAAGAGTTTGTTCCCACTTTCTCAAATGATGCTACCCAAGAAATTCTGGTCATGTCTGCAAGCACACATGTCGCTGAAGTGACGATAATTTCTAATTTAGTCAGCGAAGGTCCTGTTGAAGTTCATGTCTGTTGCTGTTGCTGTCAAAATTTTACATGTTCCTGCTTTCTTAAATTGCTCTACTCAATAAATTTCTGTCTTGTCTACAATAACAGCCGTAGCTAAAGTAACGATAACTCCTAATACGGATAGAGAAGGTCCCGTTGAAATTAGGGAACCCATATCTGTGATGCCTGTTGCTGTTGTCGTCCAAGTTTTAAATGATCCTATTTTGTTATCTACTATTGTTAAGTAATCAGTTGCTATTGTAGCTGAAGTTTTGTCTGTTCCTACTCCGTTGTCTAACAGTGATGCAGTCTTACTTGATTTTTCTCCTTTATCGGACGTTGATGAATCGCTACCTGCTCTTACTCGTTTTTCTGATGTTGACAAAATTCTTTCTGATGGTGTTTCTTTATCTCATGCTGACAAACTTCTACTTGCTTCTGCTCTTTTAACTAAGGTTAATGAACTTCTAGCTGATATTCCTTTATCTACTGTTGTTGAAGTTCTTCCTTATGCTGTTTGTTTTGTAAGGTTGATGAAATTCTACCTGATTCTGTTTCTTTATGTAATGTCACTGACTTGTTAGCGGATTCTGCTCATTTTCCTAAGGTTGATATTCCTACAGCCAATGCTGTTTTCTGACCTAACTGTGATACTTCTAGTCCTTTATTTAACGTTGTTGAAATTTTATCTACTTCGGTCCCTCTAGTTAACGTAACTGAAGTGTACTTCGCCTGTGTTTCTCTTCGTAAGGTTGATTCTCGTACAGCCAATACTTCTTCTCTTTCTACCGTGGATATTCTAACAACCCATGATGTTTCTTTGTCTACCGTTGACTTTCTTACCTCCAACCCTAACAATAAACAACTTTCTTCCTTAACTCGTTTCGAGTTTCCTAAACCACCCTCGCCACCTCCTATATCGCGTACTACAACTACTGTATCCCCTGATGTCTCTGTTTTGTGGAAAACTGCCAATAAGAGGCAGAAATTTGTCTATACTGATGCAAAACCTGAAGATGTTGCTCGACGATATCCTAATGTCCTACCTCGTTTCGTTTTTCTTCTGACGACGTAAACGCCTTAAACCCAATATCTAGTTCTCCTGTCCCTGATTTTTATGCCGCCTTTACCTCCTTCGGACTTGATTTTGGACGTTACGATTTCATTTTACTTCCCTGTTTTGCTAGGTTTTCATTCATTTTCTTGCTTATCCTTGAACCCGTGTAGGTCCGGGAACAGAATAGTCCCAGGGTCGACCTGCCTGTCATAAAAAGCGACTACAGCGGTCTAACACACAAACACACGCGCACGCGCGCGTACGCACACACGCACACACGCGCGCGCGCACCCCCACACGCACGCACTCACACACACATACACACACGCACCCCCACACGCACACACACACGCGCGCGCACCCCCACACGCACGCACGCCCGCACACGCGCGCGCGCGTTTAATACCAGCTCGAATAAATTCCATTGCTACTGTTAAATCCTTTAACATAATTAATCATAAATACGTTCTCTAATAATTCCTTAACTCAAATCTACTTGCTTGGAAACGACATGTTTATGCTATAATTGAATAGTTTATATCTTGTTTTAGGTAACCTTCAATTTGTTAAACCTTCCGATAGCGTACAATTGCTTCTTACGTGTTTTCCATCTAAACATTCGTCTACATAGTGTATTGAACTATCCGAGAAAACCGTGTTTTCCCGTTTTAATCGCGGCTCGATAAGCGAGGATTTGCAGTTCGAATTCGTGTTATTTGAACCATTGTTGAATTTGATTCTGCAGCTTGTGCGTCGAAGTGTTTTCTACATTGTTCGTCACTGTATTTCTAAAGCAATGCACATTTGTTTTTTCTGTTCGACAACTAGGAGGTGTCTTGCGTGGCTTGCTTTTCTTAGCTGGAGGCCAAATGGGTTCATTCTTTCTGTAGACCAACTGCTTTTGTCTGTAGACCAACTGCTTTTTTCCGTAGACCGCTGCTGCGGTTATAGTAGCAGGGTAAATAGATCCTTTTACAGATCTTAGAATGTCTTCCATATCTTTGTAAATCCCTTCTACATCTTCCTCACTGTAGCTAGGGATGGGCATGTATCCTTGAATTATTACTGTATTTACCGGTTTAGATTCAAATTTAACCATGAATACTTTTTTGTTGTTTTGTAAGTAGTTTTCTACACAGTGTCCTATCCTTTTTTGCATAACTATTCCCACACCCGAATTTCCTTCCTCTGATTCTCTATGAATTACTCTAAAGTCTCCCCGCCACCACCCAATCAAAACTTTACTAATCCCTACTAATGCTAAGCTATCCATTTTAAGTTTTAAATTCTCTAGCTTGTCTACTTGCTTCATGCTTCTGACATTCCATGCCCTGACTCGCAAAATGTTCCAGATTCCTTTTTTAAACTTGCCGATCACTTCCTTCGAAGTAGTCTCCTCTCGGATATTCGAATTGGTCGACTATTTAACTCCAGAATCTTTCACCCCAGAGGATGCCATCGCTAATTTTAAAACAATTTCAGTACGCTGTGTACTTGGGAGATAATATGGTGGTTGACCATTGCCTTCTACTTTGCAGGATTGAGTCTTAATATGATGTACCGACCCCCAAAGTATCTGCCACTCTAAGTACAGAAAGGGCTACTGTCCTCTCTTGGGGGCCTGTCTTAGTTTGGTTCTTCACTAAAGACCCACTAATTTGATTTATACCTACAATTTGGTTCCTTAGCTCACTGAAACATGCAAGCCATTCTTCCCAGTCTTAGTATTCTAGAACTTCTTCAAGGTGCAGGTCCATTCAGAATGGAAAACGATGCATTTATACAAATTGTGTGTACATTCAAAGTCTACAATGTTCTAAATGACATCAATACCAGAATCAAATAAGTTACTTCCTACAGAGCAGTACTTAGAAACCATCTGTAATACAATTGTTTTAGATTTTGTAAAGCAGAGCATTAACAGGGAGCATTCACTTTCCGTTTAACTTTTTGTTTGCTACCATACAAAAGATTGAGGAGAAGCCAGAGCATGATAAGATTATACACCTGCTAATAACCTATTTAAAATCACATTGGACGATGTTACGCCTTTTGGCTGCACTTTTGTTTTACTATTAGGTATAGAATTGTTCTATCTTCCAAAAAGGGAAAGCTTTTTTACCATCACTAATTATGATTAGGTTACTGCATGTAGTTTTTGGGTTCACACGAACTGCAGTCGAGAACTCTTAATTTATCAATATATTCTTTCAAACATGCATTTTCCCAAGCCGAAGGAATTTGTCATTATCACACTACCCAATAGGAAACGTTTTATGGTAGGTGGCGATCATGACAAAGTCTATGGGATTTTACTGTCAACTATTGTACGATATGGGTGTATTAAACACGTGTGCGTGTTTATTACAGGAAGTGTACATTGATTTCCTCGCACCTTTCAAGTTATCTTAATAATGCTTAAAAGTGTAAGTTCAATGCACTTTACTGCAGAATTTAGACAAAACATAAAAAATGGACCCCATGACAACCCGCTCCCTATTTGGACGTCACTGGAGACCTAGCTTAACTAAAACTGTTAATCAAAGTAAGCCTTTTGCTTATTGTTTAAATGCTCTCTTTGTATGCAAATCTGTAACCATTTAACGACAAAAATTTGCAACCTGATTTGGGACATTATAAAATACGCCTGAGGGTTAAACGTAGTAACCACTTGCCCCCATACCACATCTAATGGCATGATTATATTCTAAAACTTGGCCCTTTATAAGCAGCCCTTGCATGAGTGGATACAATTTGTGCGTACTTAACACCTTACATCTACCGATTGGTCGATAGCAGTAGATGCGGTCAATCAGACAAATAATCAGCAACTGGTATCGCGACGTCTCTTGAAGAATTCAGACACCTTGTATGATGAATCTGACATAAAAACAGCATTTAAGTGCATATTACGCCTTTTAGGAATCCACCTGCACCCTAGGAATACAATCTGCCACCAAGAACACGTCCTATGATTCAGTGGAATAATACTGAAGGACTTTTTCTAACCAATCCTCACAGGAGATTAATTATCGAGTATGCCACGTTATACCAATAATTGTTTATCAGTGTACTTTATTGCAAATGAACATTTTTTACTTTTATATGTTGACTGTTCTGTACTAAAAGCATCGCTACAATCTTAATTTTTTATGCCTTATGTACATTTTTCTGATTATGTTGCACTGTACTATTTCAACAACTTTTAACTTCCCATTGACTTTATATTGTTTTTGTTTTAATATTTTTCTTCTTCTGTATTAATCCTTTTTTAGGTATAGTGTATTAAGGGTTGAGTATGCAGTTGAATGCCTTCTTATTAGGGTAGGTAATGAAGTAATAAATAATCATATGGAACTGATACGATTGGCTGATTGTGTTATTGACATATATGCAATGACTGCTTGTTTAGGTTTGTATCTTTGTTTATAGTTAACACTAAATTAATTTAATTACTACAGGACGTGCATCTCGAGCATATTGTGTAGGATTAGCACATGCTGACTTGGAAATGGCTATTGCACATACTTTTTGTGTGAGTGCTGTTGACCGAATTAAGGATAAAATTAACAAAGTTTGTGGTGGTCCTTTTTTTTCAAATGATGAGAATTATAAAAAGATTGCTGAAAATCTGTTCAAAACGGGAGAATATTTCCCAGTTCACCCATTAACAAGAAATTATTAAATTTAAGTGCTTTTGTTATACTATTTTTGTAAATAAAGTTTGATTTGTTGTATTTTGACAATGTCGTGTATTTTTTAGCCCAGCGATTGCTTTCGTGTACTATATATTTATACTCAGTTGTTACCCACAATACAAGCAGACCAATAGGAAAAGAACGAAATCAGTAACGGAATGCTCGCTTGCATCACAGAGTAACAAAGGAAGAGGAGAAGAAGGAGCAGAGCAAGAAAACAAATGTTATGCTAAATACGGTAGATTTGGATTGGAGAGGAGGTCTATAGAATGAAATGACAGCATCCACCAACCAATTTGCCTTTTTCTTCAAATATCTGTACCTGTAAGAATAATAAAACACAAAACAAATTTAAATTGAAAGGACAAACATATATATCCTTCACTCCTTAAATACTAATTATATCTAGTAACAAGCAAATCAAAGGGTGCTTTGTAAACAAAAGAACTATGCAAACATGCACGCCCCTAAAATATTGTAGCATAACTTAGGAGAACAAACTACATGTATTTAACCACTGTAGTTAATAATAATATGTATTGGCACAGCAAGCAATTAATACTAATCATACATACACAACGGCAGAAACCTGCATAATCATAATCTAAATACTTACTGTATTGAGGCAGTTTGAATTCGTTCTGATTAGAGCTACTGTAACATATAAGTACACAAAAAACACATATTTACAATAATACATTTAAAGATAAAACCCTAAATTATTAGATAAATGTATGAGCAGAATGGAATTATATTTCTCCTTGAAAGAACAAAGATGGAAGGAACAAATGATATTATAGGCTCAATCACTGAAGGTATGATTGTAAGATATTTCAAATACTATTGTCAGAAATGACAGCGACACTGAAATTTTTTTAATTTGTTTACGTTTTTACTTACGCCATATTAAATTGTAATTTAAAGTGTCTGTTCTAGGTAGTTTGTGTTTAAGGTATTGAATTTAACAGTACTTGTAAAAATCACTCACCTGTGAAACAATCCTATTATTCAGAATCCAATAATCTGTGCTGCAAATCATCCAACCTGTTTTTAGTTGCATAATACTTATCACGCTTGTATTACAATAGTTAATGAATTGCAATTATAAAGATAAGATAAAAAGAATTATAATAAAAATCTATGCAAGAACAAATTTTCTGAAATTAAAAATTTCAGCATTGTTTGCCATTACTCTTTTCCTTTTAAATTAATTTACTTAATTTTTAATAGTTAATGAATTTTCGTTGTAAAAATTTTATAAACTGCAGCAAGCTTGTCATATCTGACTATTATTTAATGTATTTAGAATCACACCTGTTAATGTAATAATATCATTTGTTGCTTCCATCTTTGTTCTTTCAAACAGAAATTCCATTTTGTTTTTACACATTATAGGGCCCTTGATCGGGTAAAAAAAATTGTCAACCTGTATACCAATCAGGAGTAAAACAAACAGCTATCAGTTATCTGCATGTTGTATTCCTGCGAGCTGGCTGTGAAGGGACTGAATAGCTCCAATGGTTACCCATCTCATCCTAACTTGATCTACATATAATACGGCAGCCAGACAAAAAAAATATGATGTACCAATAAAGTAAATTTCCGTGGTAGAACGAAGCAAACTTTAGTTCTAAGAATCGAATAATGTTAAGTACAAATTCGGAGTCACGTCGAAAGAGAAAACACCTGTTTCATCATAAGAATTTGTAGCTACCCGATATAGCAGAGAAAAACCAATGCAACCTAGTGCTAAATATCTAGTTTTCTGACAAAATAATCACAGAAATCCCATTTATAATAGAAATTAATTCGAGCAGGTGCTTTTCTTGCCAAGATAACACAGCTGTTTTACCTAATTACCATTGAACTAGCAATATTCGGGAAATTCCAAATTAGATTACATGTTTAGATAAGTGTACCAGAAAAAATATAGACAAACGAACTTGTGAAATTAATAAAGGACGAGCACAGTTGGCTGCCTAAGTGGACCCGAAATCATTGAGGTGTGGAAATCCATAAATTCAAATGAGTAGACACTGAAATGGTTTTTATAGTAAGGAAGCAGTAAATGTTCAAATATGAAATGCAACATAGCACAGTGTGTAGCATAAGGAAAAAATTATTTAGACGTTTCAATGCCTTTTTGCAAGCAACACGTTCTATAGTAAAATTACTTTAAGAAGATTACGTCATTTGACAAGCTGCACACAAAAACTTACCAGTGGTGTAGCATAATACAGTTTACATATGTTACAATATCAGACTGCGTTCAGTATATTTAATAATTCTCTTTCTGTTCCAGCTGGATTTTTTTCTAATTTTATTTTAAGGTAATATATATCGAAAACAACAAAAATATTTAATACAGTACGAGTTTAGTATTTGGGGAACAGTGTGTTACAAGTATAAAAGTAAGTAGTAGTTGATTAAGTTAATAATTAAACCATTTTCACTCTGATGTTTGTCATCCTTCCTCTTTTGCAGATTTGGAAGATGAGGCGATTCACATTAATAAAATAGCCCTATTAGTAAAAATTATGGAGTTTTTTGAGCGACAGTGATGAAACTAAAGAAAATGATATATCGCTGTTAAATAGAATCACTTCTGCAATTAATATGTGAATTATTTTGATGCACATAAGCAAAGGTTAACAATGACAGAGATCCTTGTTTAGCTGCTAAATCTAAGCGTGTCTTGTTTGAAAATAAATGCAATGTGAGTGAGGAGAACGTATTTAAATTGAGGTCGCACTATAATATGTAGGATTTGTTTCTATTATTGAAATAACACCTTAAATATACATTTACATAATTGCAGAATTTTCAAGGTATATTTCACACCATTGCAATTGAACATAACTTTTAGGCTGCGTCGACGAAGCTAGTTGAACAGAGGTTCAAAGTAAAATTCGGTTCAATGAAGAAATTTGTGTTTTTAGCATCTTTGTTGAATATGTTCTCCAATGGGGGTTATTCCATTGTGCAAATAATGAAAGTTAATTGGATATTTGAACTGCATTATTATACTAACTATTTGGTAATGTCAAGGATTTTAACGTCATTTTCTATTAGATCGTCCACTGTGCAACTCCCGTCTGACTCATGTTCAATTTCAAAGTCGGGCATACTGAAGTTCAAATAATCTGTAATTAATTCGTATCATACTGTAGTTTATAATAGCTATATATACCATTTGTATTGTGCGACGTGGAAGGTTGGTCAAAATGCACATCTGATTGTGTTACTGTTTGCTTCGGTAAAAAATGTGGTACTCGTCTTCGTTCCTATAAATTAATCAATAGTTCCTATGTATTGCAGTATAATAGATTTACAGTTTGTATCCACGAGTTGGTCGTCAGAACTTAAAAGAATAATTATGAATTTTGATGCATTTCCAGTCATCTGGCTACCAATAATTTCAAAGATATGTATGTCCGTGCTATCATCTACTACTGGTTTTTATGGCACTCCTCTCGTTCCATAAGAATAACGCTTTTCGTTGGCAAATTTCTTTTTTGACTGTTTCTTTAAGTAATCATATTTATTTTTTAAAACTTGTGCATCTCGATAATATGCCGATGAACTTTTATGGAAGTCAGCACACACTTTAGCCATGCTGCTTGTTTTGCTAAGATGGAACTAGCATCGGTCTGCTTGCATATTTTTTCACCAACGGCATCAAAAGTGCTTGCTTCATTGGGGTTAAATTTGGAGCTTTCTTTACTTTCGTACTTTTTTTTATTATCCATACTTACACCTACAATGTGCTAGCTAATAGGTTTTAATAATCAATCTGTTAAGTACCTACCTCCTTTGTGTAAAAACTGAGCAGTCTTCAGAACTAAAAATCAATAACAAAGTAGCAAAGCACAATACAAAACAACAAAAATAATTAAGTAATAAACGAATAATATCCAGAATAAACTTGAGGCAAGCTTGAGTGAATTATAACTTTGATCCCTTAATGATATAAGCCACTGCAATCACTATCATCACTTCAATATTCTTCATCAGACTCCCCTGTCTTAACACTAAATTGCAAATTGATATCATCATTTAGAATACATTCCGCTTCTAGGTATTTTTCCAGTTTTGTTTACATGCAAACATAGCATTTCACTCTGAAGTTGTAATACTGTTGAACCTCTGTATTGCTAAGCGCTTGACATAACTTAATTAAGATATTACTTTCTCGTCGCAACCCAATTTTTAACATTTGCCCATATTTTTTGAATAGGGTTTAGTTCTGGAGGTATGGATGTAGCCTCAACGCAGAATGACCATATTCATGTAACAACACGTCCAAATCAAATGTTTTAAAGTGTGGTTGTGCAGCTTAATAATTTCATAAAGTTTTGCCTTTGTTTTTAGTGGGCCATGCACAATTCTACAAAGACTTAACCATTCTGCCATATCTTTTTTAGGAGAATTACTCGGGTGTTTCTCAATTACTAGTTAGAATACACTATCGACCACCAAAACACAATTTGCATGTTAATTGGTAAGTAATTGTGTCGTAATCCATATTTAAAAATTTGCATAATTCATGTCGTCGTGATAATCACCTGACTTGGCTCCTACAAACCTAAATTAATATTGAGAATACATAAAGCTGTATTTTACATACCTGAGGTAAACATTAACAACTCATTAGGGATAAACCCATTCTCATTGCCAGCATGCACCACCACCAATCGTCTGCCCTTGGGAATAGTTTTTTCAGATCTTTGTCGCTATTATCAATTAATTCCTTAGGAACTGTATGAGCTGTGGATGTGGCTCTCATCTGCATATGCAATCAGTTTTCCTTCACCTTTATATCTACTCAGCTGATTAAGATATTCAATTCATTTGTAGCGAAAATCTTGCGACTCCGTCAATAAACTATGTTTATCAGCTGCTTTTTTCTACCTAAAAATATCAAATTAAAGTCAAATAACAAATATATCTCTGTTGAGGTAACATACTTAAAATCCATCCTTAGAATAACCTTTCATAACGTCGATACTCCACCCTCAAATTCTACTCCAGATTGTTTAATTTTCTCCAGTATGCGGTTTAAAATTGGGTGTATTTTATCAATAATATACAAATCAATTACTCATCTGATGCTTTTCCTATCGTCTATACTGAGATCTGCTTTTGAAGATTGCCGTTGCCTTTTCTTTAACGATGTTGAAGAAGAAGACTTCTTTCCTTGTTTAGCTTCCTTCAAAATGCGGTTATAGCTGCTTTTAGATATTTTAGTTGCCACTAACACCCGTTCCCTAAAACAATTAAGTGAAATAACAGGTCTTCTATTTTCTTGCTCTTGTTTTATAAACTGTATCCCATTTAAAACCATTTCCCTGGCTTGCGAATGTAGAATCTGCCCTTTTGAACCGTATCTTGCTTCGTGATCTTGCATGTTATCTAAAAATACAAGGATTTACAGAATGCAGATGAAGTTTACCTAGCGTAATTACCTTGTTGTTGGAAGTTAAAATACTGTCGTTTACAAGAATATAATCAACAATAAAGACCAATTATTAAATACGCAATCAACAATCTATAATAGTTCTGAAAAGAACTGTTTTTATTAAAAAATGATATAAACTATTATAATTACACGAATTCCAGATGTCAGATTGACAATTGTCAACAATTCAACATACAAATCTATGTTTGGCAGTACAATAGGCGGGATATGCACATGTACCATTTAGTACTTTTATATTAGATCCATATGTAGTGCAGTCTATTCCTAAACTATTGTGAAGGTTTTCCTGTTTAAACATTGAATTGAGTGCTACCATTACGCTCAGAGGTTATACTATGCAATGATACCAGGTTACAATCAACATATCACTCCTTAAAAGTCACATTGCACTATTGCAACGTAAATTTGATGACTTCCTATTCTTAAAAAATTTAGATATACTAGTATTTGAGTATTTGCTTTGTTTTCGATTTTTTATTTTTTGACATGTTTGGGAGTGTCCATATACCCACTATAAGCGATTTTTTTCACTCCAAGTTTGCTTGTGTGAATGAGATTAAGTTTTTGCGACCTTTTATTAAGTAAGGTGAGATTTAGACCAATATTTGTTTAACACATCTAACTGCCATTAGGGCTCTATAGGGAATTAGGAAAATGTATTTAAATAACCAGGACTATGGCCGTTTTTTCAATTTGAGTATGTTTATGCATGCTGGTCATTTGTAGATTCACTGGTGTTGTTTCTCAAAAGAAGAACTAATAAAGTATAACATCCTGTTTGTTGTATGCTCTACCAAAATAAGGTAATCCTTAGCTACAGTTATTTGTTACCATCTTTTCAAACCAAAAATATATGTTCACAGTGATACACTTTTTTTATATTTAATGAACGTAGTATGTACATTAAGGTGGGTCTGCATATACAACAGTTTTTAAATGCCCCCATAAAAAAGTCTAATGATGTTAAATCTGGGAATTTTGCTGACTATGGAATTATTCCATACGTTCCATCGGTTTGGCAACATTTCGTTTAAGTATTTAGCATTGTGTGCTGGTGCACCATCTTGTTGAAAATACATATTTTCCCATGTGGCTAATAGAACATCGTCAAACAGTAATGGTAATTGATTTACAAGAAAATCTAAATATATTCTACCAGTAAGCATTCCGTCATAAAAATAAGAATCTAATAGTTTTCCACACATTAATCTCCCAAACTGTTTGAAAGTTAGTGTTTGGGAGCCAATGTGGATTTGTATCATCCCAAAATCTGTGGTTTTGTTTATTCATTATACCGTTATTTGTAAATTTAGACCAAAGAATACGATTATAAAATAAATTATCAATTTTAAATTAAACATTAAACCATGCCAAAAATTTCAATCTACGTTCAAAATCTCCTATGTGTAAATGTTTAACAAAATCAGCTTTATACCGATGTATTTTGTTTTTCAAAATTTTGTGTACTGTTCCAATTTCTCAACATATAGGTCTAATTGATGGACGTGGATTAGCACATGTTTAGACCATTACCTGTAATTTAGTGTCTTCATCTAAATTATTTTATTTAGGCCATGATCCTTCATTTTGATTACCAGGAAATTATCTATGTTCATGCAACCCGTGTTATTATTATTATTAAATGTCTTTATTCAACAGAATAGTATATGCGTTAACAATAGTAAGGAGATGGGCAAAGTTCAACTTGATGAGACGTATCCATCACTTGCTCTACCACTTAACCCACAGAGAATTATGCAAAATAATTTAATGTTCTAGTTACATTCAAGCAAAATAATTGTTAATCAATCTAATATTCTAGTCCAATATCTCTAAACATGATAGCACAACTAAAGTAAATACTAATTAATTTACCTTATATAAATATTAAATATTATTATATGGCTAAACTTTGCTAGCATTTAAATCTCAGACTTCTCAATTAAATTACTACTACATTCTAGCCAGCATTTTAGACACAGCTTTTTAAAAAACATTACTTACCACATCCTCATGTGTAGTGAAACAGTTCTTAGCAATGCAGTAAGTAAATGAGCATTGATATATAGCGCTTACATGTGATGGAGGAATTAAACCACCCTTAAATCTCAACTTCACATTATGGACATCAGTGCCGAAAGTAATTTTGTTGTTCAAGTACGACAGAGTTTTAGTTAACATAATTTTACGAAAGAGAGTCAGAGCATGTAGTGTACGTCTGTTAATCATAGTAAGCCATTGCGCTTCCACTCTTTTAGAGCTAATATGCTTATATTTTCTTACCCCGTATATCAAACAGAGACAAGAATTTTGAACCTTTTGTATTTTATTTTGATCTACTACAGTGAGACAATGACCATATACTGCATTCACGAAATCTAAATGAGCGAGCACGGTGGAATTACACAAGAGTTTCGTAGTTTGAACAGAAAGCAAATCTGTATTTGGGTAGATACTTTTTAGGTTAACATAGGCCCTCTACATGCATTTAGATATGTGCTTGGAAAATCACAGTTTTGTATCAATATATACTCTAAGGCTTCTAAGATCATTTTTACTGCTTAATACAGTATCTCCAATGTTAAGACAAAAATATACAGCTCTAAGTTTGTTAACCTGGTTGCAAATTATAGCCATATCCGTTTTGCTAGTATTAAAACATATCTTACGCTTTTTGGAAGAATTCATTATCTGAGACAAACCATCATTCAGTGCAGCATTAGTCTGTGCAATTTCGTCTAGTTCAAATGACACGTATAGTCGGGTATCGTCAACATGCAAATGACGCTTACTTGACAACAAACATGTATGTATGCATGATGTATAAACTGTAATTAGTAATGGATCCATAATCGATCCCTGGGGAACACCTAATGAAATTTAAGACTGACATATCATTACCCGTTTTAACCGCTTGATATCTAAGTTAAATATTACTACACTAGGCTAATAACTGAAGAATCTAGTCCAATGTAATGTAGAATAGTCAGTAGTGTTACATGATTTATGGTATCGAAAGTCTATGTACATAGTTGTGAGGTAGGTGAAACCTATCTGGATCTGATCGACGTACACTCGAGCACTAAAGTGAAATTCACCGTAAATAAAGATAAGCTCAATTTTTTCACTGTTATTCATTTTAATAAATTATTGGTAATAAAAGTGTATGAATTGCGTCAAAACAATTTAAGAACAATTGTGACACAAAGACATCATCAAACGTTGGAATAATAACAATCAGATATAATAATGAATCGGATTTCTTATCTTAATTTTTGGCAAATATTGTCGCCTGTGTACTATTAGAGTAAATTACAAACAAAATTAAGCATTTGAGTATGTCTTATCTGTAATACAAATTCTAATTTAATAATATCGAAGATGTCTTGAATTTAGGATGAATATAGTTACAATTTTATCAAAAACTGATTATTCATTAATTCAAATTTAGATGTACTCTAATTTTTCAATTTTTGTATTTAGAAAAAACTTCATATACAGAAATTGTTTTTATGTAAATAATATATCTGAATCTGTAGGAAAAAATTGGGGTTGCCCTTTTAAAAAAAAGTAAGTTGTATTGTGCATATCGAATGGGTTAAAATGTTGAAAACTTCTCTAAATGTGTATTCTGGTACTCATCTTCTAAAAACCCCATTTCAATCCAAGGTCATCAAGCCGAAATATTTAGTGGTGTATATATATATATATATATATATATATATTGCTGTAATTATAGGGTTAATTTAAGGATAGGTTAAGTCCTAGGGGTCGTAGAATAAACAAAAGGAACTCCCAAGTAACAAAAGCACATAATTACAGATATTAGAAAAGTAAATAGGTCATTATAAATATTATTAGTTGTGAACACACTGTATATAGCAGTACAAGCGATTAAACACATCCAAGAGTAGCTACGAGCAAAGATAAAAATTTAACGAAATGTATTGAAATTAAATCAATGAAAAACTTACATGAATTGGCTAGATAAATATTCAAAAAGTGCATTAATATATCATCTTAAACGTACGCAGAAATTATGCATTATTTGAAAAGCGTACGTGATATAAAAGTATCACATTTGTTCAAAAATCCAATTTAATTAGGAAATAAACAAACAGCAAATTTATTCCATTTAGATTATAATAAAGCGAACAACAATTGTACGTGATTTGTTGAACGAAAATTCCTGGGATTTCTGAATTAAATGTGAGGTATAATAATGAATTACGTGACATTTTGAGCATCTCTTCATGCAATTGAACTACACAATTGGTAAAGTTTCCCAAAATAACAAGAGATAAGACACTTGAACTCGCCCAGCACGTGTAGTCAACGAATCGCAAACAAAAGGGGCCGGTCCTATAAATATGATGACAATTAAATGACTAGTTAGTATATTTTTGAAACTAGGCAGTCACTATACTTGAAGGTGCTAAATATTTACGTGAACAGTTAATTAAATTAAAGTGAAAATTAAAGAGTGTATAATTGTGCAAGCGAGCCGTACTTCTAAAGATGTAAGTAGATCAGATTTAGTGAAAGTATACCATTTCTAATAATAAATAAAACAGGGCTCTAAATAACGATCCTAATAAAGATCTTGTTACGATTCCTGTTAAAACTTTTAATAACGATCAATTACGATCTTAAATACAATTTTGGATACGGGACTCTGGAGAATGCTGCCTGTTAAAGCAATTTGATAATTTCCGAAAAAGGTAAATATTCTATTATGGAAATGAAAAACCTTTCATTGGAATAAACTAACCAATAACGATTTGGATACTAATTTCGTTGGATGTCGACTTCAAATTAGACTCAGAACATTCAGATTAGACACGAAAGTTCTTGGGAATGCAGAGCACCTACTGAACCACTTCAGGTTAGATATTTTGATATGATTTATTTCTAAAAATTGTTTTTATTTCGATAATAATTTAAATTGTCAGAGCCGACAAACTGGGGTTTCTTAGATAAATTTATGAAAGGTAATTACATCTTGAAACGTTTCAAAAGGTCTCTAAATGTAGTAAAATCTCGTTTTGCTGGCTTGATTTCTAAAAATCTGACAGATGTAAATAATTTAAAAAGGGAGAAAATATTTAAAAAGGTTGTAAATATTTAATCATTATACTGTGTATTGTAGAATTGCTTTATTTAATTGAATCAGCTAGTCGAGGCAAAGAAATTTATAAATCAACATTTCTACAAGTGTTTGAGTAATAAAAGAATAAGACATGACATAAATAGCTCGACCCAATCGTGGGGCTAAATATTAATATAATAACAAGGGGCTGCGAGTAACACAGCATAAATATGTACGCCTAAGCCGTGGGGCGAGTATAACACAGCATAAATATTGCGCCCAAGCGTAGGGGCTAACAGGGGTTAACACAGCAATATATATATATATATATATATATATATATATATATATATATATATATTGGTAGAAGTGCGTTGAGCCCGTACATTGCTGTCACTACTAAAATTATGTGAAATTAGCCTAATGACAATGTGCTTCACAAGTGATGTCAATAAAAATGACGCGATATTAGAAGTTATACAAAGATATCCGTTACGTTGAGCGCCAATCTTCTTTTACTTCTAAACTCATAGCCATCTCCTCTATCCAACAGTCGCTGAATCTCCTGCATAAATAGAAGAAACCACTACTTCAGTTATTCAGTGAGTAGAACACAAATTCTTTCTAGTTCAATAGGTATATTAAATCTTGCAAAAAATTCAGAAATACAAATATTGACAATAAATATCAATAATAAAGCAAAATATTAAAAATTCTCCAACGTATCAATATATACTACGTATATACAAATAATAACCTTACACGGTTAGAGTGCTCTTACCTGCGACTGGTACTTTAAAAAATACCTTTGAACCAAAACTTGTGTAAATTGCTCTTTGTTATAAATAATTTCCTAAATAGATATTGAATTAATAAAATCTTACAACTACAAAATACTGCCCGTCATTCAATACACAAAGCACATTTCCAATTTGTCATTTACAGATAACATAAAACTTATAAACTAATCTGATTCTGATTACAGTAGTCTTAAGTTGTATTCATATAAGATTTCCAAATATGGGAGTCTTTCTCAAGAATCAAAGTACAAACAATGTTACTAGCTTGACATCCAATTTATTTCCAAAACTCAAATTTGCACATCAGCTTCAAAAGAATTACTTTCAGTGAACGCATTAATTTTTGAAAAAGTAACTTTAATATTATTTAAAATTTTATATTGGAGTAATAAAAACCATTTAGGGTGATATGTATAATAATTATGGAGGTGCTTGAAATTACTTCGGGTGCTTCATAGAATTATTTCACTTGGTGGTTAGCGTTATTCCAGGCAGTACTTAGAATTACTCCGGGTAGTGCTTAGAAGTCCTTAATATTCTTTTTACTAAAAGCAATTCGAACAAGGAAGTTCTAGTTATCATTTGTATCAGTTAAGCCGAATTACACTTAATTTCACTTTTCAACATTTAATTATTTTTAATTTTCATTTAATCGTAGCACTTTCACTTTACTCTTAGTATGTCTGTTGTTATTTATAAATATTAGTTCCGAAAATGGGCATTTGTTTAAGTAAATTCTTAATGCCACTCTTTATATTGGACTTGAAGGATTGCACGTCACTGCCTCTAATGATCTATTTGCAATTTAAATATTTAAAATTCTATTTGGTGAATGCATTGAATATTGCTGATTCGACGTCATTCTCATAGGCAAATTTCAAAAATGTTTATACTGAATTAGTTCTGTAATCTCCAAATATAAATAACTGCTTTATTGTAGTGGTTTCTTTATCACCTGCAAGCGTAAGTTGTACAATTAAAATTTACTATGCTACGTGACTGATGGATTGTAATAAGAATTCAAAGTTCACAATTTAACATTTGCACGATTATACGTTTTTGCATGATTTTTCAAAATAAATGCAATTTTTCAGTTTGAATTTATACGTTTATTCCATTAAGAACTTTCTATGCTAATGAATGAAATGATGTAAAATATGTTACTCAATTTCTCCAAAATAAAGCACGCTGTGGTAAGAGTTTTGATCCCTTATATTTACTAATAGTTTCCATTGCGAATGAACGAAACGGTGCATAAAATCTTCCACAATTTAGCTCGTATAAAGTACATTTTCAACATTGTTTGTTAAAAAATATTTGATGTCATTATAAGTTTGATTCTCGTCGCTTCATTTAAACTGAGCTAGCAAGGTAATTCGAACAAAACTTTATATTCAAGCATCTTCATGCTATAGTTTACAGCACTTTTATTGACACCCAACATAGGAGCTCATTTTATTATTTTTTAGGCTACAAACCACAGCACTTTTATTGATGCCCAACATAGGGCTCGATTAAGCCACTTGAAAATTAGAGTTTTAATGTCTTATAGAATTTTGTAGGAGTTTTCTCTGTGAAGTATATGTGGTTGGTTTTAAGAATGTATGATAGAATGAAAGAAATTCATGAGGAATTGAGAGCTGAAGACGTGGAAATTGGTTCTCAGGAAAGTATCTATTTGAAAGATCCAAAAAGGAAGGAACTTGAGGTAAAGACTAAACAGAGTGTAGGGGAAACTAAGGAATTTAAAATAATGGCTCTTTTATTAAGTTTAAATAAAAAGTATGCAGAAACGGAAGGAAATGAGTGAAAGGAATGAAAAGATGTGAAGGAAATGGGTGAGAAATTTGACAAGAATACGCGGGAGCGAAAATCAGAAAACGAAAAGAATGAAAGAAAATTTAAAGAGATGAGTGACATGATAACTTCAAACTTTAAAGAAACTAACCAGACCATAGAAGAAATGAAGTTTGAAATTAGAAGAAATGTGGTACAGATTTTAAGGAATATGGATGAGGTAAAAGAGGAAATTTTTCAAATAAAATATAATCAAGTAGCGTGGGAGAAAGAAACGAATGTAAAAATTAAGATCTTAGATCAAAAGATAAACAAAATTGAGGAAGCTTGCCAAGCTGGATTTAAAACATTTAGAAATGACTTAGGAAATCTTAACCTTTTAATTTAACGCTTAGCGTGATCATATGATCACACCAAACAAGGGTTGTGAGCTACTTACCCCACCACTACTATTGCTACATATGAAAGCCGCAAACGCTTTCAAGTACGATCAGTACTATAGCTTCTAGCTGTAGGTTTCATCCCGTTTTGAAATATATAAGATTTAAAAAGTTTGGAAGCAGATATAGTAGCAGTGAAATTGACCACGTACGTGCAGAAGATATCAAGTTTGTGTAAGTAAAGTAATACTTACGTAATTATGTTGTAATTAATCTTAATTTCACGTAGTAAATATCTTAAATTTAAACAGTATGAGTGATATTTATTTTTATGCTAAGGATTTATCAAAGTATGGCATGGAATATTGGTGCATGCAAAGTGTGTATGATGACAAAATGCTCATTTAGTCACTTTTATGTTGTAACATTGATTCTTGTTTCTTACAGTGAATAACACTCTCACAAGCTTTGGGGATGTTAGATGACGAAGACATAGATGCTGTAACCATTTTTATTGCCCCGCCGGATGTACATATCAATTCTGATTAAGACTCTGCTGGTGAAGATGGGGGTGGTCTGGTTGATAACCTATCTGTGAATCTGTTACGAAGTGCAGCTGAAACAGTACTTCCAAACTATATGACCACATTGATATGTTAGAAGAGAGTGTACAAAAAGCAATAAAATCCGGAAGAAAGCAAAACAAACCTATTCATGGATGCACAAAGATTTATCAGTAAACTCTCACCAACCGACGTATTTGAACTATTTATAGATGAAGAAGACTTGAATTTACTCATTAGTGAATCATGCAAATACACAGTTTTCAATAGTTGTAAGGACTCACAAATAACTTTTCAAGAAATGAACGTATTTATAGCCATTTTATATTTATCAAGATATAACGTTGTTTTTTCTAAGAGGTCATATTGTGAATCATCTCAAGATTTGCGTAACGAATTGGTAGTGAATGCAATGAGGAGATCTAGATTTCTAGAAATAAATCTGTTTATACATTTTGCCGACAGCAATAAAATCGTTGAAGCAAAATGTGGAAACTACGTCCATTGATTATGCTCCTGCAACAAAGGTGCAGTGAAAATTTTTAGCTGTGGGACATTTACATTTTTGATGAATTTATGGTTGAATACTTTGGATGCCACAGCTGTAGGCAGTGAATTCAAAATAAGCCTATCCGCTTCTGATATAGAATTTGGTGTTTCAATACGCCTACCGAATACTTGGTCAAGTTTGATATTTATCAAAGTAAAAATCCAAGTGGAAATAATAGTTATGAAATTGATTTTGGAAAAGTAGCTGTTCCATTGGTACATATGCTTGATAGTCTTCAAGCAAAAACGCCACAACTATACTTTGATAACTTATTTACTGGAATACCACTACTTACACATCTAAAATCTAAGGGTTACCATGCAACCCGAACAATTAGAGAAAATCGTGTTCCAGAAGATTGCACTTTAACTCCCTTAAGCATGATGAAAAAATGGAAAGAGGAAGTTTCGATTTCCAGACTAGTATTGATGATGATATTATATTAGTGAGATGGATAGAAAACAATATTGTCACAGTATCTTCTACGTGCCATGGTGTGTATCCAGTTGAAAAAGCAAACAAGTACTCCAAAGCAGAAAAAAAGAAAATCGGTGTTTTACAACCTAAACTAATAGGACAATATAACAAATCATGGGTGGCATAGACAGAATGGACGAAAACATTGCTTATTATCAAATAGCCTTTCGTGGAAAAAATGGTATTGGTCACTATTTACTTGGATGTTAGATACTGCTATGCATAATGCATGGTTGCTACCCGAACTTTCAGTATTGGAGTTATCACAGTTAGAATTTAGAAGAAATGTAGTGTGCACATACTTGAAAAAATATGGAGTTTTAACATCTAGCATCGGTCGCCCACAAACTTCAAAAAGTGCCATCAATGCGGATCTTAGTGATGATATGAGACTTGATAGCCGTGATCATCTTGTAGAACCTAGTAATAGGCGTCGTTTTAGGTGTCTTAATTGCAGCAGTTTCGTAAAATCTACTTGCAGCAAGTGTAATGTTGGTGTTTGTTTATCTTGTTTTATAAGCCATTTCGTTTAATTAATTAAATATTTTTGCTAGTAAGGTATTTTGTAGATTACTTGTGATTTTGTACTTATTAATGCTTAGCCTATTCATATGGTCATATTTCAGCAATGATTCATTATATTGTTTTTTTTTGTTTAGTAATATAATAATACTAATTTATTTGAAATTCAATTAAAAAAAGTAACTTCGGCGTTAAAGGGTTAAAACATTTAGGAAATAAGGTATAAAGTCTAGAAGATAGAGTAAAGAATATTAATGTTGAGGAACGGATACGATGGAGTTCAAACAGTGTCCCATTAGAACAATATTCAAAATTTTAGGGGATAACAAACTAAATTCAAAAATATTCTTAAATAATGTCAAAACTTTAATACCGGATAGCTGGCATGAACAGACAAAATTAAATATAGTAAGATCTGTATTGAAAGGAAGTGCCAAAATTTGGTGTGGGCTTATAGAAGGCGAATTAAGCTCATTTAAGGATTTTGAGGTTAAAGTTTTAAAACACTTTTGGAGAAATAATCAACAATTTAGTTAGGGATAATTTAACTATGGGAAAATACAGACGGACTCAGGCATGACAAGTAAACTATATCTTAAAGAAAATTTGTGTGCCAAAACTCGATCCTCTAGGGTAAACAGATAATTAAATATCTAGTCGGACATTTCGAGGCGGAGGGAAGATAATGCATAGTCCTACAAAACATTGTAGACAGGGACGTATTCTCAGAATACCTACAAAAATATGATGAAATGGGTCAACCTGGAAGGCTGGAGCTTAGGACTAGGAGCCATCCCATAAACATTTTCAGGTACCAGAAAAGTACCAAACCTGAACGTTATAGCGGTAGAACTTTCGACAGATGAAATGTTAATAGACCAATTGAGGTCAGAACAACGCAACCAGAAGAGATGGGGGAAGAGAAAATGAGTCCTGAACAACCGAGAACAGAAACATGATTCAAGAGAATAAGAATAATGGAAATGCACCGATGGATAGTTCAACTAGGGAAAGTAACAGGACATTCACCAAGATAATAAACAGACTGGGACCTTTGACTGCTAGACAGGTTTTTCAGTAAGAAACAGACCAAGCACATCAATCGAAATTAATGTGAGTTTATTAAATTTGATCTAGAAAGTGAAGAAAATTTAAATAAAAATTTATTACATATTTTAAATGTGGTTCTAGAAATAGTAGTGGAAGAAGTATATCTGTGGGGAAAAATATTAGGAGAAATAGAATGACAAGACATGTTCTAAGGCTTTTGGGGAATAGTACGGGTTATATTATAAGCAAAAATATAAAAAAGGTGAGGTAGAGGTAGACATAGATCAGACTATTACACATAGATAGTGAAAGGTGTAGACTGTGGGAATTTCAGGAAAATGTGTAGATTAACTCCGAATAGGAAACAATGGAAATACGTGTCTGACCAATTCCAGTACTGAAGACCTAATGATAATGATTTTAAATTTAAATGTAGAAGATAAAATTATTAAAGTACTTATAAATTACAGGAGCTGAAGCATCAGAAAATTTTATTAAAAATAATATTCAAAGATTAAAGAATGAGTTGATATCCATAAAGGAACGTAACATAGTAGCACCGAACAATAGAAAATGCACTAGTATAAATGTGTGGCAATCTTTAAATGTGAGTTAGGGAATATAAGGTTTGAACATGAATTTATGGTTATACCTGGATTTAGGATGAAGGCGATTTTTGGGATGGATTAAATAGATAAGTTGAAGTTGCGAATAGATGTAAACAGTAAGATGATTATGTGTGGTAAAGAATATATTAAGTGAGATGATGAAGTAAACAGTGAAGTCGAGAAAAACTGTGTTAATTTGAATCAATGTAAATTAGAAGAAGTAGAGAAAAGTAAATTAAGTAGAGGTAAAGATTATTGAGGATCCAGTGAGGCGCAGGATGAAGTAGAGTCAGCGTTAATTAAATCTTCCGAAATGGATAATAGAGAGTTAAAAAATGAGTTTGAGTATTTCTACAAGTTATAAAGATAAGATGGAAACCTGCTACACAAATTAAAGATCCCCACCTTGTTTAGAACAGCAAATATTCGGCAAAATTCAAAAATTTTGAGGTAAAAAGACTCACTTCCTGGCCAATGTAATACCCTCGGGTGGAGCATTGGAAAAACAAATATAATATCAATAAAGATTCAAAAAATCATATTCTGGTCAGATTTTCAAACTATACTAAATTGGATACGATATGACGCCAAGAAAATTGAAGTTGCAGAAATTCAGGAAATCGCAGACATTAAATTCTGAAGATATCTACCATCATGGCCTGATGTTGCGGATGATGCCACTTAATAGACGCACTCTTTAAATATAATAGAAACTGATCGTTGGTTTGTAGGTTCACTGGATGTGGAATGGAATGGCCTGCGAATACTGTGATATTTCATTATACTTAGAAAGAGATGAGAATACTTTTCTTTCATCAAGAACTGAAACTATTACTGGATTATTAACGTTTCAAAACCTTAGAAATTCTAGTAAGAACTGTTGTAGTCATATTTAAACCTGTAGAGATTTTAAAGCAAAATTATGGAGGTTTCTTGTTTCTTTACCCGTACTCAACGTAAACAGTCTAATCCTAGCAGAAAGGTACTTGTTTAAAGCTATTCAACATGAAGTGTATGAAGAAAAGTATGTGTAGCTGGAGTCCAGAAGCAATACGAATATGATGAAAAATACATAGCAGAGTCTACAGTTTTTCACCTTACATGGATGACGAAGGTATCAATAGGGCTCATGGACGAATGGACACTGCTGCGTGTATAGGGTTCGAAACAAAGGGACTCATTATATTATCACATAAACATCATGTTATATAACTAATTGTAAAGTCTTCTCATGTTTATTCCTTCATATCCATCATGAAATAGTTGTAAATAAGGTGTTCCAAAAATTCTGTATTTCTGGTCTTCGCCATTTTTTAAAGAAGATATGGAAAGGATCCTACAGGTATAAGTTTTTAAATGCAATTTCCGCAACCACCAAAAATTGGGCGTTCTTCCTAAAGCTCGACTAATGCAATGTACATGTCCATTTACAAATATCGGATTGCATTGTTAGAATCATTTGAGGTTGCGATAGGGAGACTTCATGAAAAATATAACTATGTTTATTCACCTGTCTCACTGTTCATGTGATTCATCTTGAAGTTCTTCAGAGTATGGATTCATTCATTATGGCCTTTCAAACGTTTCTTGTGAAGTGTATTGTGATAATGAAACCAATTTTGTAGAGACTGAACAGGTACTTGAAAACAAAATGAACGGTGAAATTTGGAACCAATTGGCAAAACCTTTGTGACTGAAAAAATTAAGTGTGTAGTGTTCCGTAGTAATTACTGAAAATATTATAGTGCACATTTCTATATTTGAAGGTATTTGTTAGAATAGCTCAATAACCACTTGCAGGTCTCTGAACGCATTCTGTGACGTTAGAATTTACATTATAAGAGGCGTATGTGTAGGGACGATCGATCTAGTCGACAGGGTTAAATAACTTGGTTTTTAGATTTCAAGATAGAAAGTTGAAAGACTTCAATCTTGGCGGTTTTTTATTAAAGGTGATGTTTTATGTTGATAATGGAGTGCTATTTAAGGTAATTTGATTACATCTGGTAATTCCAGCCTTGTTTTGAGTGTGATGTTGGTACTTATTGTAAACCCGTTAGTTATTTAAGAATGCTGCCTTGTCGGTTGTTTTACTTGTGATGTTTAATAGGTGAATTTACGATTTTATTGTATGTATAAATGAGTGTGGTTTGGTTTAACAACTGAAAACTAATATTTATTTACCTAAATTGTTTATTTAGTATCTAAATCAGGGTAAAACTAAAATTTGTTTATTTGAAATAATGTTTATTTAGTATACAGAGTTGTAACTCCAATTGCATTGCACCTGTTACCGAATCAGTAGTAAATGTACCCTTATCGTGATTTTACGCACAATTAGTATCAACATTATCACTTGGATATATTGAATCAAATTATTAGGCAAGTTTGAATATGAACAGTATTATATTTCTACGTTATATTTGTTTTGGTTTTAAGATAGTAATTGAATTAACCACAACGTTGTTGTGTATATTTTTTTGGTTGTAACTTGTAATGCCACATGTTTAATTTTTAAAAAGTACGTTTTACCCGATGCAATCATAATGAATTTAATATATTTAACTAACATTCATTTATATAAACATTTAGCGCCTGAATCTGGGCTTGTATTTATGCTATAGAATTTGACGTATGTAGTTGCTACCAACATATTTAATAATGTTTGATATTTTTATATTTCATTTGAGATTTTTATCATGTGTAATTGTTTTATTTCAGCATATTAACCACATGTTCCACTGCATCGCTCATATTTCGGTTTAAACTTAATTATATTGTTGTGGTGTGTTTATCCTATTATCTAGCCGATGTTCCTATATAATTAACTATTATTTAACGTTTGTGATAATTGTTGTGATGTAATTAAACTGGTATGACCGACCATCTCGTGCTTTCGCGTTTGCATTTATGATAATGTTGGAGATATTCAATAATAAGCGCTTTTTTAACCATGTGCAATCATACCATAAGTTCATTTCAGCGATTCATGTCGTCTTGTCAATGTACTTGTAGTTGTACTCTTGCAAATAATAGGAAGTCGGCTAGCTTTTGTAAAATATTTTGTATCGTACATGTGATTTTTCCAATGCTCCACCCGAAGGTACTACATTGGTCATGAAGCGAGTTTTTTTTACCTGGAAAATTTGGAATTTTTTTGAACCCTTGCTGTTCCAAGCAAGGTAGGGATCTTTAACGTGAGTGACAACACTCACACACGGGACCTCCATTTTACTTTTCATCCGAACGAGGGTGTATTTTTGTGAAAAATGCTCGCCTAACATTTTTCAAGCGGACCGTGTCGGGATTCGAACCCGGGACCTTGGGCGTAGTAGTCAGACACATACCACTACCCCACGGAGCCGTTAATATTTTGTATCACGGGCTGGAAACTGTTGATGCATGTATGTGGGCGCGTGTGATCGAGCTTTGTTGAATATTACTAACATTTTATGTCCGTGCGGGAAGGAACATTGGTAGTCAAGGCAGATTTTACCTTTCTGGCGTTCCCCCTCTTTCAACTTTAGCTGGGTAGTATTGGTTATCCGACCTCAGTACCTACCAGAAAAGACTAGTTGATTTACACTAACGTTTCTTTAGTTGTCATGTGTGGTATGTCTGGGTAACAGTTGACAACCCGTTAAATTCAATGTTGATGCGATTTGGGTACTTATATGTCACCCGTCCTTATCGAGATGTGCCAAATGCAGTTGGAAGTGCGAGGGCAGTGTGAGCCCAGGATGAGTACGACACTTTTTGCTTTAAATGTCATTTTTCTATGCTTTCATGCGAATGACCTATTTATTGATTATTCTTTTAATTAAAAGTCAAGTTAGGTAAATGCTGTAGTTTTATTTCTAACCTTCCCGCTTTAACGCCATCTTCCCAGTGTGAATTTAGGTTACACTATAACAACACAACGTAGGAGTCATCGAGCCACTGCCACTAGATGTTAGATCACAGAATCCGGTGTGCCGTTTATAGAGGACGTTTGGGTCAGCCATCAGGTCGGTTACACTACAAGTGGTATTTCAATCTTCTAAACAGTTCTCACTGGTATGGCGAAATAGGCGTTAAATGAATTAAATTTTGATTTGGATCCCATAACAATATAATGGTGCTTCAGCTAACTATAGTGGTGCTGGAGTGGATTCCTATGGATGAATGAGAAAAGAAAATAAAGAAATACAAAAATAATATATAAGGCTTAAATTCAAAATTCTACGTTACGTTAACACTTACCCTAAAAGGTCTTTCTTTCAAAATCGAGAAGCGCCAAACAGTCTGTCATAGCAATTCTTTTAATGTCATTTCTATATGGACAACTATTATTCTGCATAAAATTCCCTTATCTTGGTGTCCTAAAGTTGGTCATAATTGAAGAAAAATGTCTCAAAATAAAATGCTGCTTCCAAATAAGATTATACCGGGATAGGTGGATACCAGTTACAAATCACGGGCTTTAACTATTTCCTACGTGGATTTCAAAAAAAGTCAACCTAAACTTAACCTCTATTAACATAAAAATAATTCCAATACACATACACACATACTTCCCTGCAAGAAGTTCTTACCCGCAAATCTGGCCAGGTGTTGTTAAAATAAATCCTACAGAAAATATTAAAAAGCTTAATCTAAACCATCAAAAAACTATTTTCCACTACAAATTTTTCCTGCTTTCCTATTTAATTGTAAGACATCAGTAAATCCCAAATTATTGGCAATGTCGTTAATAAAAAAACAGTTAATTATCAACTTTGTGCTATATCACTGTCATTTCCAAAATACTTAACACCTACATATTACTTAATATTTTAACCTATTAATACTATCTTTTAATTTAATCACCAATCGTTTCGTTGATAAATCCTTAATCAATAAAAATCAATCACTGATGTGTTCGTCAAAACTCACATATAAGTTATACCTATAATATTACTTACAGTTTGATTCATCTAATTTAAGGTTCAGAATGTCTAGACCACACCAGCTTCCATTTTGTTAATAATCTACTTCCTGTTTTTTTTTTCATTCTTTGAACAACAGCTATAACACAACCCTATAATTCCAATTCAATGGCAAAATGAACAATTCTAATTTTCTTCCGCATAAACGGTCACGGCAACACTAATTTCACCCGCGGGTGTATTAAAAATACCTTGCCAAGTGCAGGCGTAAATTCACATAATTTCTTGCATGCCGCGTTTCTCTCCCGTTAAGCTACATTCCGTTAACTTTCTACAATGCTCTTGTTTCACTGGATTTTTTAATTCTACACTAACATCCCTTAATTTTTTTACTTTCCGAACTTAACTTGCCTTATGATCTATGGCCACGTTCGTTTGCAACCTCACATTCTTGTATCTCTATATAATTGATGTTTCCAGGTTAGCGTTTTCTATATAACTAACCTTATTTCTACTTCCGTTCCTTTCAACAAGTCTATTCTATTTCCACTGTAAATCATATTTTAATACGGTCAGCGTCTATAAATGCAATGTCTCGAGTTTACTCTATGCTTACTTCACCAGTTCTCACGTTTACAATCTATTACAATGTATTTATCTGTGCAAGTGCTTGTCACGCTCCATCTCTGCTTTGCGGTTTTATTAATGTCATCGGCTTTTTATTCTTACCATACTGAAACATAATTTCTTTTTTCTATGAGGCAAGCTTGACGCCGGTTTGAACAAACGTATATGGGTACGAGTGTATCTAAAATTTGGAATTAACAAACACACCCTCTCCTAAGTCATAATCCAATAAAGATGAAATATTAATTTGTAATGTGGGACTTTAAGGAGACTTCCGTACTAACTCTAACGTCAGCAAAGTTTCACCAGACCAGTAACGGGGTTCGTTACGAATTGCCCTAAGTGCCACCACACTTAACAAGTATTTACCAAACATAACATCCAGAAAGTGTAGGAACTAAACGGTAATTAACGGATCTTAGCATAAATGCTTAGGTTGATATATTCTCGTTGTGGAACCTGTCAGGAAAGATACTCATAGGTTTATGAACCTTATTCATAAATATTAATTAACAAGATATCAGTAAAAAAAGGAAAGGAACACAAAATGCAAATATACTGACCCTGTTTACTTGAACTCACACCTACATGTATGCTTTACTTATCATGAAGAAGATTACTTATCACTTTTAGTATAAACTTTTTATTGTTAACCTTTCTCTTTTGCTTGGTATTTTATAGACTGGTGTTCTTCATAAATTTAGCATAGTTACTTACCGAAATCATAAAACCGGACAATGAAAGTCACATCTATTTCTCTTTAAATAACTAAAACTACATTCATTTAGAATAGTAACACAAAAGTAGGTATCAAGTATTTTTTGTAGAAGGAAAATAAGTTATTGCATTTGATATCTATTAAAATACCTGGGTGGTTAAAATTTCTAGTCTTGGTTGGCAAAAGTTTTGCTTATCTTAGATCTTAACCATTGGCATTACAACTTACGTTAACTGTATATGATAATTAAAATGGGTTTTAATAAGAATATTGTTAAATCTTTAAAATATATAGTTTTCTACATTAACCACACTTCAGTAAAACATCAAACACTACTAGATCTTTTTATCATAACATAATTTAGATTTTATTATGAAGAACGCGAAGTTATTTAATTTAATCTAAACTAATTTATATAACCTTAGATTCTTGGAAGAAGTGAAAACAGAAAAGAATATCTTTAAACTATAGAATAACACTAACCAGATAGTTTGTGTAGTGTAATTTGAGGGTTATATTAACTTCATCATTTTCCTTAGATTGGCCTCACCTTTGCAAATGTCGACTGGAAAACTACTTAATTTTCATAACCTATTTTGTAATGGGACTTCTTCGAGTCACATAAAACGGACTGCGGTTTCATGGGAACCATCATATCTCGGACTTGATAAGAAATTTTTGCATACAGACTTTTATGTTGCATAAAAAAATGTTAGAATAAAAAGAACCACGAATAGTTGAAAGTTAAACGTAGTAATTAAGCGTAATAATTTATTATAGCTATCAAAAGGTTGCCGTAGATATATCATTATACAAAACGCTGCTATTTAACACATTATAAAGACGTGGTATAAAAACGTGATAATTAAAAGGTAATTATAAAAACGTGGTTGTTGCGCATTTTGAGTTGACTACTCCAACTTGTCATGTCCGTCCATTCAGACACCCACAAAAATATAATTTTGGGCGAGTCTCCAGTCGCTCGTGGTCAACTTCATTCCCAGGTCGCTTAGATTAAGGGTAACCAGCAACTGTCGGATTCGGACGACAATCCTAGCAATGCAAGAGTGGGACAGAACGAACATGCGCCAGATGTTGCTTATTCAGTTTTATCACTATATAATGAAATAACAACAGCTAAATATAGCTGGAAATGCAGCGTTTCGCTTCACGGTTAAAAGTTTATGTAATTAGTTTTAGATAAATTCATCTACAAAAGCCAACGTTTGTTTCGCAATAAGCATTAACTTATAACTTTGATTTGATAGGAAACAACAAATTATAATACAGGGTATGTCGCATATAAAACCACTTGTAGCCAAATCTTTTTGCAATATTTATGAGTAAGGAAAATAAAAACATTACAATACAATGTATTTGAAAGAATAACTTTGTATTTCTCTATCTGAATTGTTCCTATAGCAACAAAATTGAAATATCCTGACCAATTAAGAATAATTATTTACGAATGTTTTTATACAAAACACATCCAATATTTTGTCACTTCAAAATTCAATTTTATTGCTTTCACACCGAATTTATTGTTAGCGTATTGCTTCACGTTACATCATATGGGTGGAAGTTGGAAATGACTTGTAAAATTTGTGAAAATTTCGCTCTATGCTGTAATACCCAACTACACACCGAACGATTCATTGTTTAAAAATTACATTTTAGCAGTAGAAAACATTATAAGTTGCTGTCCTTTAACATGTTTGCCGTTGGATAGCAAAAAAGTGAAGCATTGACACCAAACCCTTTCCTATGTGAGTCATCTGAAGATATTAACTCAATCGGAGTGTTTAGTCATGAGGCTAAATTACTTCAACTGGGAGATGTTTCAACTATATGCTAAACAATTTTAGCAATGATGGGGTCCAGGAAATCATCTAGAATTGACTAGATGAACCAAGTGGTATAAACTTATTCCCCTACTTAAGGTTGGAGACATTGTTCTAATGGTGGATTCATAGGCATGGAAATTTTTTTCGGAATGAGGACAGATTGTTGAAGTATTTCCAACTTAAGGTTGGAGACATTGTTCTAATGGTGGATTCATAGGCATGGAAAATTTTTTCGGAATGCGGACAGATTGTTGAAGTATTTCCAGAGAAGGCGAAGTACGAAGCTTACAGTTCAGACTCCTACAAATTGTTTAACAAGATTGGCACTTAAATTAGTAAAATTAGATATTATATAAGTGCCTCGATCTGTAAGCAGACCGGTCAAGTCACTGGGTGGGAGGATAATTGAAGCATTCTGGAGGTGCTATCAAATTTAAGGGTTCAAGGGTTGTTCGAAAATAAGCATTCTACCAAAAATGAAATTTAGGTGCTTAAATTTTAAGAAATAATTCATATGGTAGGAATATTTTTATGGTAGGTTTTCCAATTTTATGTATGAAGAGTGGATAATTTTAGATTGTCAACGAACGTATTTGAGAAATAAACATTTACCTATACGTGACTCTGTCTTCTTAATATTAGGGTTACGTCCTTTTTGAAACACGCATTTCATTGTACTCTTCAAAGGAATTATTTGTAATAATGTTAAAATAAAACTCACTCGGCACATTTCTCAAATAGTATATATTTTGCTTTCCATACACTGGGGTTTTAATTGTAAACTAGTTAGTATACGTAATGACCCATTCTTAGTTTTTTGAGCAATTTGCCAACTGCTTAATAGTATTGCTTTTACAATTTCGCTCTAACTGCAAAAAACATTTTTTCCATAATGGAACAAATTTCAAAAACAATCGCTTCACATTTTTCTTTACACTTAATGTCATCCTTCTCATGGATCAAGTAGTAAAAACACGTTAGTTGACAGCCAATTCAAATGTGCACTTATCTTCGTAAATGTTATCATTGTTTTGGATCCTATGGATACAATTTCACTTCCAATTCCTATGAGGTACCAACGATTTTTATCCTTATTGAAAGCATATAAACCAGTTCCGGTACAGGGAGTTTTAAGAATACCTAAAATACACAACTGTTGTAAAAATATGTTTTTAGTAACAGCATTATTTGTGGGTTCTGCATTCATATTTCGGATGCCTTGTCTCTGAAATAATAACAACTTTGCTGTTGATACTAAACTTGTAATAAATGATATCCTGACAAGTGTGTGCTAAGTATGTGGAGAAACAGTTCCAAAGAGGTTGCCGAAAAACGAATACTAGATCTCTAGTTTGTAATGGAAAATGCAAACACTATTATAAATTTTACCTTCTACTTGGGCACACATTTTATCAAAGGTTAAATATTGTTGAAAGTCTCCCTCTAATAAATCAAAACATTTATCATAAATCACATATGTTGGTTGTACCATGTTAGCAGTTACATTCTTTGTAGCACTCCATGTTATTGCCCTTAATGGTGGAACCTGTAACTAACAAATCTATAACTTTTGTACCGAAACATATTTATACCAGTACCTCAAATTTTGTTTCCACCATGTCATTGTCCCAATCTAGACACACAGATTTTGCAGAATTAAGATTTAAATTATTATTATTAGCCAATTTTATAATTGCAATATTATCAGAATAGTTATTGATTTTTCCTTTGTACTTTTTAGATAGTATTACACTATCGGAAGTTAACTAAAAATGGAAATTTATGAACAAGTTAAATTAGACTGGAAATACTTACTTCTCGTATTTGAGATCCTTGTTTTGAACTGCCATTCCAACTATGAGTCGGTCCTGTTGTTAGAAAATATTTACCAGGTCTTCGTTGCTGCTTTAGGTCGTCATAAAAACAATGTGCAGCTAAAACAATTTGATACCTGTAAAATGCTTCTTATTATAGATGGTCAAATGCAATAATAATAGTTCACGTAAGGCTTTTAATGCAATCCGAATGAAAACTTTTGTTCGTACTTGTAGTAAATGTGTAGGTGACCCAACATACAATTACAAAATGAATACATGTATTGTACTGCTTTACTTTTGACGATTACATTAACGAAAAACTCTAATAATTTTTGTTATATGTCAATTCTATAATGGATCACCTGTACGGTAATACTTGGGTATAGACTGTGCTAAAGGATACGGAATAATTGAGAAATGTCTAAAAGTTTCTAGAACAATCATATTGACTATATATAGTTCAATCAAAGTAACAGAAATACATCATTTATAATATGCAGATGTAGCTATACAGGTACATGATATTTGAAAGAAACTACATCAACTCATGTATTTGGTAGAAAGAAAGTTCAACCGACCTCGGAATCTTTTATATCGATACATTTGCAAACAATTAATGAAGCAACGGTTTTTTTTTCATGATTTCAACTATATATATCCAAAGCTGTCTCGACGTTAATGTTTTATTAGAATTTACTATCGTTTTATTATATAATTCAGAAGCAACTAAAATGTTTTGGCCATAATTCAAGCATGTCCAAAGAATTTGGACAATTTTTATAGTGGAAAGAACTGGTTTGAATAATTTTAGGACAATAAGATGCGTTGTGGGTTTGCACGGCTTCATATAAAAAACTAACAAAGTCTGAAGTCGATGTTTTACCCTCTATCGTGAGATGCATAATCAGGATAACATGTGATTGCAAGGAAAATTACTTCCGGAGGAACAGACACTGGTCTTATCAAGCTACAAAGTTCCTAGTAGCAATGTAAGTGAATAATAATGAGATAGTCACCACTTATAAAGGCATAAACACTTACAGTATGACTAAATTTTTAGCATATGAACTCTTTGAGGCAAAAAATTACACTCCATCTAAGCATTTTTGTTATAGTACCACTACAACCTTTTCCAAAATACTTTTGTTTCTAAAAATATTTTGTCAATGTTAAACCGCACATTAAAACTTCAAAAAGAAAAAATATCTATATCATAGTTTCCCAACAAGCGGTACGACCCTCCAGTGTGTCCTGAAGCGTCTAAAGTGGGGCGGCAGCGGGTACAAAGCGGGGTGCCTTAAGAGGGATGGTCATGACATACCTACCTTTAATATATTACAATATTTTGAAAATACCCACTGTTTTCATGAATAAATATTTTATCTAACTATGTAGAAATTGTATCCTATTGCTATGGCATAATTACCGTTAAAAAATTTAAATTAACATTAGTGTTTTGTTGTCGATTAATATAAGTGGTGATAGAGTAGTTTGCGCGTATACACGACCATGAACGTATGTGGCTGTAGAATTCACTCCTAGATAGTGCAAAAGACAACCAACAACACAGGAAGTCGGTGAAATGGAGACCTTCGAAGTACTAACACGAGTGCGTGCCGCGAGTTCGCGAATTTTCCTTCGGAATGATGTAGTGCCGATTGATCTGCCTCCGACCAGAATAATTACTTTGGAACGGCTGCAGCCAATTATTAAATATACATATTGCATAATTGCACAAGGAAAGCTCAGCGAAAATTTTTTACAAAATGAAATAAAAACAGCAATCTCAAGAAAACATCTATACATTCAAAAACTTTTTTTTCACACAAAAAACAAAATTATTCCTAAATTATTGCTAAATAATCCTCGCCTAACTTTTGTCACCATTTACAGAACTTAAATCTCTTCTCTTGTGGACAATCGACCTATCTTTTATTAACACGCTTGTAAGGGTGATTGGCTGATTATCCTTGACGAATAATCTATTAAAGATCAAAATGCTTCGAACTTCGACTCAAAACCTTTTTGTAAATTATCATTACAAAAAAAGTATATGATTACGACCTATTCTAGCTTATAAATGACTAAATACTCAAATATTTTTATCAGTTATAAAAAAGGAAATGTAAATTTATACTTGCGAAATCAAATAGCGCATATCCAACTCTTAATTAACGATACTAAAGCTTCTGATTCCATTTTATATTGACGTTAAAATCTCATCTTACAAGATTGTCCATATCATTTCGTATTTCCAGTTAGAACATCAGTTAGCAAAAGTGCATCTTGTTACGTGCCAATCCAATTGGCACTTAAACATTGTATTTAGGTTAGTTTTGATGTACGGAAGTTTCGCGCCATAATTTCAAAAGACGCGGCGCGTGGAATTTTAATAGACTAGGCGTGTACTACCGTTACGTCATAGTGCATTTGCGCAGTTCGTGCGACTCTAGAGGGTTGGACGAATAACTTCGGCGGATGTGTAAAAGACAAAAGAGTGGGGACAAGTTTTCCGTGACGCTCTTAAAACGGGGCTTTTTGCCTTTGATCTTCGAGTGAAGTGGTCGTTTTTTGGTAACGTATCGTTAGCTTTACCTATGTAGATTCCTTTGCTTGATTATCTTTTGTTTGTCTACCTTTACCTGGTTTTTCCTGCCCATTCCCTGCATAGGTAATAAATTTGAAGCCAACGAGGCGTATCGGACTGCACGACCCGAGATGACGAGTCACCATCTGTAATTACTCCGGGATGGAGCCCTGAGGAACCTTGATAGAGGCCAACTTTGGTTCAACCCCGCAGAACGGTCGGATTTCCGGGGTAAGTAATACCGTGTTTAATTTGTTTACTGATATGAACTTTTGTTTAAATTTTTATATTTCCGATTATGGCGCAATATAATTTTGTGCAAGGATGACGTCATGGTAGTTGGCAACGCGGAATCTGTAATAAGGTTCGCGCTTCCGGCCGCCAGGGGCGTTGCATTGCTTTCGTATTCATTGCGCTTGCGCGATGTATTTATGAACTCTTAAACTGTATTACCGACTTCGTAAACTGTTTTATCGACTTCTAAATGGTAAGAACTATCACCAAGGAAATTGTAATAATCTTCTTTTATTTTTAATCAATTAATTTCAAAGTAGCTCTTATATTAGGATTATCTATGTCACAGATTGTTTAATTCGCGTGGTGTTTTACAAAATAATTATGTGGCATATTTATGCAGAGTTACATTTGTATGCATGCCGCATACTTGATGAATTACTACTCAAAGTAACATAGTCGATCTCTTAAATTAAAAATGAATCCATGAACGTGGATTAATTCTGCTTATATACAAAACTATATAACCACATCATTCTTACAGAGTTTTCGCGATTTAATTCGAATCTTAGTTACCTATGTGATGTAATAATTCCGCGAATTCTAGGGTTTTAATGATCTAATTAGTGTTAACTATCATGTACGCATGCAGTAAAACGTGCCATTTATCTTTTTCTAATAAACAAAGTTAATGGTAGTGTCGCATTCTATTGAGACACGATAACTATAAAATAATTCTTATTGTTTTTTAATGTATAATGAAATCGGAGCATTCATTGATTTAATGGTTTTTCAAAACATTTCTTAGTAAAGAATGACGTATTTTTCTTTATTAATCACGAAGGTTCTAGAGTTTAGCTCCATTTAAAACTTTTAAAATGAATATTTTATTATACACCCACGAATAAATAATTAAAGTACGCGTTTGCTTTCCTTATGGTTGATTTGTAAACTAATAAAGTACAGATTTCAGTATAATTATATAATTAACTAAAGCTTCAATTGCCTTCTTAACGATTTTGCAAATACAAAAAGATTTGCATATTAATAATTGTAACAAAAAGAATTGTTTTTTACGCGATATATTAAATGGCTTTGTTTTTATCTCTTAGCATAATTATTTACACACACGGAAAACTATATAGTACTTTAAAAGTAGGTACATGCAATAATATTTGTTTCATATACGGAAAAAATATTTTTATTAAAGCGAAATGAATTTAATGGCTTTGTACCTGCAATACGCTTATTTCTATATAGGGTAAAACAATGATTATTCGGAAATTTTAATTGAATTCGGCTAAATAAAAAATTCCGCGTCCTTCACAAAATTTGAGAAATTGTGATAATTCCTTCATTTCAATGATAATTCTAAGTTCATAACAAGAAACCAAGAAGGCCAAGATAGAACATTTAAAATTAGATCAGTTGTGGAACACCTCAAAAACAAATGCAATAGTATATCCTAGAACCTAGAGCAACATTTATTCATTGATGAACAAAATGGTTAACTAAAGTTAAGTATTGTATGAAACAATATATGCCTATAAAACCTCACAAGTGAGGTCTCAAACTTTTTGTCCTGCCGGGAATATCTAGTTTTAGCTATAACTTTGAAATCTACAATGGGCAAAAGAAAATTACAATGGTACTGCCGCAGAAACTGATTGGTGTACTACTTCAAATTTCGTGCTACGGATGTCATGTGTTATACCAAAGATGTACACTACCGACTGTATTACAATAATTTTTATACCTTAGTGTCACTCGTGATTCATTTAGCGAAAGATGGCATTCATACCTTTGGTACAGTCCGACGTAATAAAATACGCATTATGAAGAATAAAGATGGCATCAGTAAAGAGTTTGTGGCAACAATAAACGAAATTGATATATTGTCGCTTGTGTGGAAAGATAATAAATAAGTTACTCTTCTATCTTTTGCGGTAACCTAACTCAAAACCTTGGAAAACCTATTCAAACGAAAGCAAAAACAACGTGTTTCTGTCAATTTCTCGCAGGTACTCCAGGAATATAACTCGCAAATAGAAGGTATAGATCTCTTAGATGGTTTAATGGGTCGCTATAAGATAAATATGAACAGTAGAAAGAGATATAATAGGTTTTTCTACCACTTAGAAGACCTAACAATGGTATATGCATGGTTGGCATTCAAACGGGTACATTAACTAAGCGGAACACCGATTTTGAAGATTTATGGAGCAGGCTAAACTCATAGCTAAGGTTTCTCATTGTCTGATAAAATCCAACACATCTGCAACAGGAACGCCAAAACAAGATAAACCGTCTTCGAGTGTAATAATGGAAATCATATAGGTCTTTTGAAACTAATTGGGCAGTTTGACGAGTTTTTGCAGACATTTAAAAATACATGAAAATCCAGGAAAGGGCAAAACTTCATATCTTTTTTCCAGCATATACAGTGAAATATTAGATATCAAGGGCAATAAAGTTAAAAGTCAAGTTATCGTTGAAATTGTACAAGCAAAATACTACTCGCTTATAGTGGATTTTACACCTGACATTTCGCACATAAATCAATTAAGTGTCGTATTCAGATTTGTAAGCGAAAAGGACAATGCAATCGAACGTTTTATTACTTTTATTCCAACATCAAATCACAAAGCAAAATCTCTCGAATCAGTTGTACTTTCGACGTTAAGTGAACTTAGTTTGGATATAAATAAATACAGGGGACAATGTTACGACAACGCCAGTAATATGTCTGGAATATATTCTGGTCTGCAAGCTCGCTTGAAAAAACGTAATTCATTAGCACTTCGCGTATCATGCACAGCAAACTCTTTAAATTTAGTTGGAACATATGCTGCTGAATGTTGCACTCCCGCTGTAGATTACTTTATGTTTCTACAAAAATGTATAACTTCTTCAGTGCAAGTACTAGTTGCTGGCAAAAGATGAACTCGTGCTAACGGGAATTTTAAAGGTCTACTCGAAAATATATTTTGCAGAGTCCTTAACAAATACAGAAGAACTTAAAAAGAAAATAATATTAAAACCAACCAGAAACCGAATATCATCAAAATCGTGCAAATATAAATTAAAAATGTATTAAAAAGACTAAGCGAAGTTAGATGGTTAGCTAGGTATGATGCATTAGAAGAATTATTGAAGGGATATCCGTCATTTATAAAATATTTACTTGATATTTCCAAAGGTAGTCTGCAAAATAATTCTACTCACCACGAAACATTTCCACTTCATAAAAAAATTAATAAAAAACAAAACAGTTTTCATGCTAGTTATCTGGACAATAATTTTAGAACGGATAAACTCAGTTAGCAAAAAAACTTCAATCTGTTGATACTAAAATTATTATAGCAGCAGAATTAAATATTTCGTTATTAACTTATTTCAATATCGTGAGAAATAAAAGATTTAAAGAATTCTTTCTTAAAGTTCCTAAGCTAACAAATGAAACATGGGATTTTCTGGAAATAAATGAAAGGCATAGAGAAGGAAAACTGCCATTTGGCGAAGTGGAGAATATGTTATAACCTCGTCGTCGCGTTCAGCGCCACTACTACAGTTAGCAACTCTGATTCGATCAACGTACACAATATTGCACAATGATATTATGACATAATTGCGTGTCAAATTGCATCACATGCCAAATACGTTTACAATGATACAAGTTGCACCTTAAAAAGATAAAAAGTACTTACTTAAAAATGTGCAACGCTTTACGATTTTGCGTATTATCCTTACACATGCTATTCTCAGGGTATCTGGTTTGAGTGTGGATGCGTCATGCCATCGTTGAAACCAAATTTATCGTCTTCCCTCTTCTTTGTTCATAGGTAGGGAGAAGGAATAAAGGTAAAGGTACTTGAAGATACAGGTAAAAGGAAACCTACATTCTGAAAAGAGAAAAGACAAAAAAACGACACAGGCAAACGTCACCGTTCGACGTCTCGTCACTAATAATCCTGTCGTGTCCAAACCGCGCACTTACGCCACTCCACGCCTGCGTATTCCTTTTGCGCAAACGCAACTGTCCGAAATGACGGAAATGAACAAGTCTATTTGAAAAATAATGGCGGAAATTCACTCACAAATTTAAAAGTGTACATCTCCAAATTTGGAATGTAACAAATAAAATTGAATTCGACATTAAACAAAAAATGGAATACGAATATTCGAAATTAGTGAACAATATTTGGCTTACTCCAGCATCTGTCAAAGTTTGTATTTTTATTCAATCTTTTGAAAATGGAAACAGATCTTATAAAAATGCAGCCGATGAGTTGGTGAAAATATACTCCAGTGATCTGAATACAAATTTTCGTGAAGAATGCATTTATTTTAAAGAAGTTCCGAGACTTTTTACTTTGGAAAGATAAATTGAATCGATAGCAATAGTGCTTTTTAAAGAGGTTATTACTGAAAAATCCTTAATATTAACTATTCAAAATATTTTTACAGGTCTTAAAAACATAACTTAGAATACCTATTTCAAATGCAAATGAAGAAAAAAGTTTTTCAGTTCTAAAACGTGTAAAAAACTATTTAAGGAGCAGTCTAACTCAATTACATTTAAATAGTTTGGCTATACTAAGTATTCAAAATGATTTTTAAAGGAACTAGTTGAAGACAGTAATACTGGCCAATTTTCTATACTCAAAAAACGAAGAGAAGCAGGTGCAATTCCAATACACTATTATTATTTTTCTTTTTCGCCTTAAGTTCCAAAATTTATAGGCAATGTATTTTTAAAAGTATCTTTTTTAGTTTTTAATAGTGAAGCGGGCTACTACTACCGCGTTTCTTTAATTTAAAACAAGTAATAATAATGGTCTTTATTACTCACTGTTCACAAGTCTAATTAACAGTATATGCCTTATTTATAGATGTTTTCTGTCCACTCAACAATGAAGCACTATTACACTAATGAATTACAAGCACTAATATCTTCTTAATTAACTCCTTTACTATAGGTTCATTAACAACACTAACACAACTATTTGTTTATACACTTCTATTTATTTATGTATACTTCAAGCTGCATGTACATTAGACACAGCTTATATCATTTATGTATATATTCTAAAAGCTCAACTACGCTTACTGTACACGATATAATTTATATTAAACATTCAAGAATAGACTGACTCTTGCATTCATTAGCGGTCTTATATATACTCTGGATTACAAGGATGACTCATGCTCCCGTAATTTCTAGAACAATTCTGGAATCCTGGAGAATACGCTGTGCCCCCGAGCGTTTTGTGTGTAATTGATTGCTAGAAGAATTCTCGTATCCTGAAAAGTATGCAGAGTCTACAGCGCCTGTGTGTTTGATGGGTTGCCTAGTAGTAGCTCGCAACAATAGGATATCGTCTTTATATTCAAGAAATATATGTATGTATATTAAACATAGGGATAGAACGCCAAAAATATTTGCCCAGAGCGGCATGTTACCCAAAAAAAGGCCCTGTGAACTGCAAAGGTTTTACGCGTATAAAATGCAAATATGTGGAGTTGATCTTTAAATAAGAACAATTATTTTAAAAACTTCCACTTGAAGCAGAGTGCACATTGTAGTTATTGGTAACATATAATTATTTTGTAATAAATATGTATTTTTTCAAGTTTTGAATTTTTTCATTACTTTCTGTTAATATTTGCACCTTTCAAGTAATATTTAATAACCATAAATTAATATAAAAAACGTATTTGAAGGTTCATCTTTCGTATGAAACCGAGGTTATTGCTCGCTTTTAAATGCACACATTCAGTTTTCAAACTCTTTCCTTAGGGGAATATATAATCTCAAACGAATTAAGTTTGGTTACAGCGACCGATTCAGGTGCACCGGATCAATCTATGCTTACAAGAACGAAAACGTTAATCCTTTACTCCTCGTAGACTACAGCTACCGGACAGTAAAAAGCACAAAAAATTATACAACAGCGCGAAGTTCCATTAAAAATTAAGCTATTTAAAAAATTGAGGGTGCTCATTTTCTACATGAATTAGCTAAAAAACTATTGATTTAGGGAAGAAATACACACAAAAACTTTTTGTAATACTTGCGTATCACTTATTGGTACTAAAATAATTGCAAAAAAGTGTTTTCCTATCACTGTTCTTCAATACGACAGTGTTACCGACATCCCCTCAAGGTGTAATTTTACAAATTTTAATAATGTGCCTTATTGAAAAATGCTTCCAAATATAAACTTCCTGTTCGTCTTGTAAGGTGAATGGACCTATAACACATGCTAACCTGTTCCTAATCACCTTCGGGCCAAAAATGTAATGCATATTATTTTTAACATTCTTTATAACATATAAAGAATGTTAAAATGCATTAAATTATTCACCTGGAGGCAATTAAAAACAGGTTAACATGCGTAATGCTCCATGATTCAACATTCATATCCGCTATAAATATAGGTTAAAAGACAATCGTCGTAAGACAAAACGCAGCACGTTCTATACAACGAAAGTTCTCTTATAATTGCAGAAGCGGAGGTCGTTTGCTAAGAATGGTTAATCCGCATACTACCTGCCTTCCTTAACTTTCACTTAAGAACAAGTTTATCGCATGCACATGCACCTATAATTAAGAAAGTATTTTTACCTGTTAATACAACGCTTCTTGAGATGATGGTTCCCATACATATAAATTCGTGAATTCCTGCATTATTTAAGCGATATAAATTAACACTCCAAGGTAACAATCTTTCTTTTATGCCAAGAACCCCGCATTCTGTAAATAATAACTCTTTCACGAGTAATTGAGTTTCGACTTCTTACCTGTCTGAAGAAATACACACAGAGGTTGACACAAAATTACAATAACGCCTAAAAAGATGGTTTACTTTATGCATATATTTTATTGAAAAATGCATCTCTTACCTGTGATAAGAAATCTTGAGATATGCATTGTACTGGACACCGCTTCGTAACTGTAACTAACTGGTACGATGGCTAACAAATTGTTTGTTCAGATTTCGTGGTGAGGCGGTATAAGAACACAAGTCCAGAACCAGGGAACCCCCAAGTAAAATACGCCATGAAGTTATTATCAGTGTGTGGGATAAATTGATCAATTGTGTAATATTATAAAATATTAGAAGCGTATTTAATACTATAGCTCATATTAATTCTACAAAGGAAAATAAATAAGATGATGGTAACTGTTGTAAACATTAAGCAAACTTGCGGTCAACTTTTCAACCTATGACACATTCAATACAGCTATGACGAACGTAACAGCCACTGACTTGTTGATACTAGTTTAAGTGTATAGATGTTAGTCAAAATTTTATGAGAGTAATACTTAAGAGAAAATATATTTTACTGATTGGCATCACTTTGAGCGGTTGTCATTCGCACTTTCCTAAATTTCATTTCATTTTGCATCTGTCGGATGTCATTTGCGATTTGCTGTTTTTATTAATTTTACGAATTTTTCGTGTTCAATTTGTATTAAAACTGTCCTATTCAGAACAAATTTCGGTTTTTGTATTGTCATTCCGGATTAACGGTGAATAACATGCCGAAGGGTTTGGACAAACGATTTAGAGAAATGGTATTTTATAGAATGTATAGCGACATACAACTGCTGGTCTACATAACATCACTACCCTTTTTTGTGAAACAGACTATATCTACAGGATGTATAATGTTGGTGTTCAAAATCTAGAAGTTCTTAATTGAAGGAATTGGCTTTAAAGAGAAAGCAACTTTTATTTTTAAATTATCTGACATTTGACATTAAACCTTATTGTTTCTAAAACAAAATCTATATATATATATATATATATATATATATATATATATATATTGCTGTAAATCTACCAAAATCCGGGAACTACGGTTTTCGAATCGTGCCCCACAGATTGGGCGTCAAGAATGCTGTGATTCCACCAAAATCCGGGAACTACGGTTTTCGAATCGTGCCCCACAGATTGGGCGTCAAGAATGCTGTGAAACCATGTATTCTAATCGAGCCTCACGAATTGGGCGTCAAGAATGCTGTGAAACCTACAAAGAGCCTATTAAATTACCTTAACTGTTCCGTTGACTTTCTTCTGTTAATCGCCTCTTTACTCTTTTCCGCCTCGGCTGCTCACCTAGTTAAAACTTTCATCCTCAATCATAAAAAAACAAACACATTCCTATCACAAACACCAACGTTAACTCTATTTACATCAATATTCACAATACATTAAAATTTCAAAATTAAAATTCAGCATAAATTTCAGTATCAGAAAATTTAAAGATTAAATTTATTATCATTTTAATGTGCATCCAGAATTAAAGTCCTTGTAGATGCCTACTAATTAATATAACAATATATGCAGACCTGAGTCTGAGTACAAAGGGAGCATCTCGCACCCCTTTACGTTAATTAACCAGGTTCGTCTAATTGAGCTCAAAGACATACCCAAATTTTCATCATAATCCAGAACATAAATACTAAATACCCTTTCTACTTAAACAAGAAAATTTCACCTTAAAATTAAAATTTTGTTGTTAGTACAATTTCACTACTGTCCATTTTAAGTAAATCAATTATAAAGTTATTCAACACACACCAAAACATCAAAAATCGAACAACAAAGCATAAGTTACCTGAAGGTTAATGCACTCGTGGCCCCAATGTATATCGTCCTCTGTTAATCACACCAATCCAACTGGGTTATGTTTAGGTCCTCGTATTGCTGGTCGCCTTTAAAATTTTCTACACCACCATTCATCTAAAGTTGTTTCAGTGCTTTTCCAGAACTCATTTGTGTATATCTGAAGCTTGTTTTGTGGATCCAGACACGTTTACAAATCATTTAATTATTAACACCCTCGAAAAATAGCAAAGAAATTCATACTTCTTTCACAAATATACGCCAAAACTGCCTACTTTTGTGTATTCATTTGTCGTTGCAAATTTGACTAATTGGTACAGTGATACTAGACTTTATTACCTTGTATCTTCTTTTCTAAGTGCACTAAATTACATTCATTGTAGCACGTAAAGAACAAACTGTTTTAAATCACCAAAATATACGAGCAAACTGTTTAAATTATTCTATCAAAATCGGAAAACTAAAAAGCACTGTTTAACGCATTGAATCAAATCGAAAATCTAAGAGAGCGAAACTCATATTAACCCGGGTATATATAGTGGTTAGCCTGTCTGTCGGTTTTGTCCTCAAAACGGCCAGTTTCTAGAATTTCTTATTAAATTTGCACTCGCACCAGTTAAATCTCAGAAATTTCGACACGGCTCGCAACGTCTGAGAATAACTAATTAATTTTTATACAGAAATGTTATTTTTACCTCTCCAGTTTGCCTCTTATTTTCAACCAATCGCAACCCAGTGACGTTGCTCAACTCACGCCTTTTACTATATGTGTCTCTGTCTTGCGCATATTATCTGTCGCTATCTACCCTGTTCCGAGTGGTACAAATCGATATTCTTTAGTATCGGTTATTTTCAATCCATGTGGACTTGTGAAATAACCCACCTTATTAGCATTTCCGTAAATATTAAGCAACGGTTTCTCCAACATTCTCTGTAACCATTTGTTATCTGCAAATTTTACGCAGAACATAAAACATTTAAAAATACGCAGGTGTTCAAACATAATACTTCTACGATCTGAATATTATTTGGTTTTACTAGCTTTTATACATATTATATGTTACTAATGGTTCAATTAACTTCAATTAAAATAATACCCTTTAATTTTTAGTGACTCTAATCAAATATTAATTATTATCTGTACATTTTGTTTAATACCGGTTACTCAAAATTGAGTTAATTAATATAAATTTTGCACGTAATTTCTATTTGTTTCTTTACTCGGAATAATTAAATTACACGTAGAGCATTTTAATACTGCTTCTTTTTATAGAAGGCGTCTTGTAAATAATTTAAATCTCTTCTTTTTAATGAAACGACTGAATTTTTATGCTTCACGGTTTTAATAACGCGCACCTTTTCCCAAAGCTTCTACACGGTGATTAAAATTATTTGATGTGATTATTTAATTTTCTACCCTGGTCTAAATATGAGTATATATATATATATATATATATATATATATATATATATATGATGATATATTATTAATGGGTTTGAGGTCAGCTGTAGGAAAGTAAACTCTTTTTAAAGGCCTAAATTTTCGAATTTTATTTAAATTCTTGATCACAGGCTTTAAGACGAGGTTAAACATTAAATTAACATGAAAATTACATCTTATGACAGCCCAATTGGTAGGGCTTTGATTTTAGAGCTTAAACCTCACAGTGTCATAAAATTTTTCCTAAAAATATAAAATTCCAATATCTCTGGTAGGCTTCCCTAAATCAGCATACCACGGCTAGCTCTGCTTCCAGCTTCTTCAGAGATACTTACCTATCCTATGCTTACTATCTCTCACTTAGACTCCCACTTCAATCAAATAATTCAACAAAACATACGACCTTTTTATTCATACGTATCAAAAAATTTACGTCACTAGCTCAATATTTACAAATTCGGATATACAGCTTCATAAAATTTTACAATATCAACCAATTTAAATTTAGTGAATTTAATTTATTTCAACACTTCTTTATATACAGTTCAAGTAGATGGGCCTACCTTGAAACCCTAAATTGAAATTTACCCTGGTCTATGGTGAGCTCAGTATAAACCCTGTTACTCTGAATGCATAAATAAATTGCATTTTTGTTTTCAACAACTCTAAAGACACATTTACTCTTTACATCAAAATTATACGTCATGTATTTATACCTTCAAATAATAAATTCAAATTGTTTTTTTCATATAATCTTCAAATTAGATTTTATGCCCATAAAATATACACCAAATATGTCAAATCACTCTAGCACAAAATACCAGCACAAAATGTTCAAGCAATAACAAAAGGAAACAAATTTCGTTACCTGGTGTAAGCTCTTGCACCATCACCTCTAAAGATGTCGTCCATCAAATCCTCGTCGTTGCATTTCTTTCAACTTCCCTCTGCCACATGTCCATCAAACTCATTTCCACACGTACATCCAATTCTATGCAGACGCCTTCAATACATCTACCCATATACTTGTCCAAATATGTTGATCGGCTTCTGAATCTACCATACAACTAGCACCCTCGTTCCGAAAAAAATAACTAGTCTCGCTTACCTTAGTAACATCTTTTGTTCGTTATTTGTATTTACTTACAGCACCGTTTATAACATAGCACTTACTCGTGCTTTCAAACACTTTTAATTTAAATTAAAAGGGACTGCACTATCACCAGTTTACAAATTTTTAACTTAGATGTTACACCATATAGGTCTGAAGCGAACAGAAGAAATAAGAGAGCCCCACTACGTCTCCTAGTGTATTTATAAGCGTTGAAGTTTACCTCCTGTACCCTGTTTTCATCGAAAAACACCACCACTGTAACCGATTCTGAAAATTCAAAGTACAACGATTTTTTAAAACTCAGAAATTTCTCATTCCCCGTAGCTTTAGTCCGAAAATACTGATTATCATGCACAACGGTCGCAATTCTCATAGAAAAGTCTTTCACTCCACTCGCAATCAGCCAATCCAGACCATTTCCCCTGTCGTATGTCTATCATCCAACCATGTTATCCTTGTCTTACTCATATTTGTTGTCTTTATTAAAATCCCACTATAGCAACTTAAAATCGATATTGTTGTTAGCCTCTACAAATTATCGCGTGCTTTAAATGGCTGTTTTATCGCGTGTTCTAAATGGCTGTTACATCGTGTTTTAAATGGCTGTTTTATCCAACGTCTGTTATTTGTCATCCTCGTTTACCCTATGCTATTTATATCCCGTCTCTACTTTGTTTTCAAATCACCTGTTGTTTCTCACCGTTAGCTCAAATTTCTAAAGAATTAATTTTCAACGTACATTCTGATTTCTTGAATTGTTTATTTGTCTGTCAGTTTATTCTATAAACCGATTGCCAGTTTGAAATTGTACTTTCTCATGTTGTTTAACCTGTAGATTTCCTAGGATTTGTTTTTAACAAACGCTTTATTAGTTTAAATGAACACATGCGTTTACATTATCGATTTTATATACAAAAGCTTTCTCTTATTATTTGATGTGCCCGATTTACAACCTTCGAACATTAAAGCTAATTATACTCGTATTATCCTTGAGTTTTTACGTACTATAAAGCTCCCACACTATGCAACTTTAACATTACGATTTATTAATACAAATGTATGCTATTATCCGTTTGTTTTAAGGTCAAAACTAATTAATTTGGCGCGTACATAATTTATTCGTGTTTTCTATATACACGGTCCTCACAAAATTACTATGTTGACTTATCTATCCCTCTTTACATATAATTTACACGATAATATATATATATATATATATATATATATATATATTGACGTGATAAGGGGTTATGAGAGGTTATTGAAATCTAACTTTTAAAAACAAATCCACTAAAAATATAATAGGAGCCGGAGAAATAAAAATTTCCCTAAATCCATGTTTATGTCCTGTACATTACAAGCGTACTTTTATTCATTGGTGTACAAGCAAAAAATTAAATTGCACTTGTATAAATAATCACCCTGTATGATATAAGCGTATTATAGATAAATAGCAAGTAACGTATGCTGTATATGTAAAAATAATTAATTGTAAGAAACCGTAAAACGCATCATTTTAAGATAAATACAAAGTCATTTATTTTCACTAATTAGTTATCAATACCTTTTTTACTTTGATTTGTGGAATAGTACTAACTTTTTGCATTTAGCATAAAAATAAATAATTTCGTGTATTATAAACCCAATTCTAGTTTTAATTTTGTGTACTGAAACATGAAAGCAAATATCTTCTATAAAATGCAACCCCTTTTTTCATTAAAAAGCAATTAAAGTTTAAATTAATTACCCCGTGGATTACAGAAATTTATTATAAAGAATTTTCTAGAATATTAGGAATATAAACGGATGAGTCATCCGTATTTAGAACTACGGAAATATCTAATTAACCAATGAAACATTTTATTACAAGAAGCTACCCGGAACACTAAAAAACCCAGAAAATGTAATTAATATTGATTATCTTTAGTATTAGTATGCGGCGCCACAATAATAGTATATGTGTGGGAGCGGAGCGAACAGCACGCGTCACGAATAACTGGAATGAAATTACGATGTGATAAACGCCGCGATTTTAGACGCTAATGAGTTTTTCTACAAAACCTTGAATCATAATGTTCCATACACATTGTAGTAGCTACTAGAAAATAGATTATTTGCATCTATAAGAAAGCGTTTATTAATTAGGGGATTCATTCATTCATTTATTCGATTCAGTCGATTTCTAAATTCTAGAGCGAAATGTTATTCTGTTTTAGATCGCGAGCTGTTGCTTTGCGAAGCTAAATTTGAAGTATCCAGTAAGCATACTGTAAGTTAATAATTACGATGAATATAGAAGTGATTTTAAATACAAATTGCATAAAAAAATGGAATTTATTAAATTCGAATAAAGAGGGAAAATTCTTCAACATAACGCTATTTTAAAAATTTTATTAAATAATTGAAAAGAGGATTTATGCATAATGTACTTTGGTAACTGCTGTTTGAAACGAGGAAGTATTACTTTTAGAATTGTTTTTAACTAATATGGGAGTTTCTGTATCTAGTTTAAGATAGTCCTAATAATTTTTTTTGCAAGGGATTTTTACCAGGACAATTTGTAATCGTAGTTCGAAACACTCTGACCTTTTAATATATTATTTGTCAAGGATTTTTTGCCAAACAAACCTTACAAGCGTGGCAATAAACAGCCAGATAAACCATCTATAAAAAAAAAATTTAGTTCTGTAAATTTAATATAAGGTAAGGAACAATTTGTTTATAATAAGTACTTCTTAGAAATTATTTTGTTTGAAAAAAACAATGTTGTAAATGCTTTTAAATAAGAGAAAATATTTCATACTGCATAAATGCTTTGTGATATTGCTGTGTTTTATTTCATTTTGAAAACTCTGTCAATTCTGTTGAGCCAGCCAGCAAAGTTAGAAAGGAAGGTAAATGAACAATTTCAATGTGTATCACGGCACTTTTTTAGCGGCACCTCAACGTGCGGACTTTTTACATCAATATATATAGAATGCTGTGAATCTTCTCATATCTCTAGGTACTTGCCCTTTCAAAAAAAAAACATTCGAGCCCCACAGTTTGGGCGTCAAGAATGCTGTGAAACCTTTTAAATCACCTGGTCCGTTGATTCCTTCTGTTAATCGCCTCGGCTGCTCTTCTAGATAACTTCCATTCTCAATCATAAAAATTAAACAACACATTCCTACCACAAACATCAACGTTAACTCTATTTACATCAATATTCAGAATACATTAAATTTTCAAATTAAATTTGAACATAAAATTCAGTTTTGAAAAGAATTTCCGGATTAATTTTATTATCATTTTACTGTGCATCCAAAATTAAAGTCCTTGTTGGATGCCTACTAATTAATATAACAAGATAAGCAGACCGGAGTCTGAGTATAAAGGAGCATCTACCACCCTTTACGTTAATTAACCAGGTTTGTCTAATTGAGCTCAAAGACCTACCCAAAGTTTCATCCTATTCCCGAACATCAAAACAAAATACCCTTTTACTTAAACAAGCAAATTTCATCTTAAAATTAAATTTTTATGGTTAGAAAAATTCCACTAATGTCCATTTAAAGTAAATCAATTATAAAGTCATTCAATACACACAAAAATGTCAAACAAAATAGTACAATTTACCTGAAGGTTATTGTCCTCGTAGCTTCAGTGTAATCGTCCCTTTGTAAATCACACCATTCCAACCGGATTCTATTTACAGCTTCAAGTTGTCAACGCTTTAAAAATGTTCTCCATCACCATTAATTTAAAGTTGTTTCTAGGCTTTTCCGGAACTCATCTGTGTATATCTGCCTTTGGTTCAGTGGATGCAGACACATTTACGAACCATTTAGTCATTAACACCCCGCAAAATAGCAAAGAAATTCATACTTCCTTTTACCAATATTACCAATATACGCCAAAACTGCCTACTTTTGGGTATACATTTGTCGTTGTAAATTTTACTAATTGGTACCGTGATAATAAACTTTTATTACCTTGTATCTAAGTGCACTGAAGTACATTCATGTTAGCACGTAAAATAACCAACTATTTTGAGTCACTAAAATATACTAGCACACTTTAAATTATTTAATCAAACTAAAATGCACTGTTTAAGATCAAGTCGCGGATGCACGAGCTTTTAACGCATCGAATCGTCGAAAGTCTAAGAGTCTAAGAGAGAAACACATATTCCCGCCTGTATATATAGCGAATAGCCGACACGTCGCTTTGTTCCCTAAAACGGGTAATTCCAACGAATTCCTCATTCTACGTTCCCAGTCTGTAGCCTGCACGTCGATTTTATGAATTTAGTACTCACCCATTGAGATCTCAGAAAATTTCAACACGGCTCGCAAAGTTGTCCGAGAAAAACTAATTACTTTTATACAGAAATTGTTGTTCTACCTCTGATATATGCATCCTATTTTTAACCAATCGCAACCCCTTGACGTTGCTTAAATCCCGCCCTTTTACAATATGTGTCTTTGCTTGACGCATTTTCTCTTTCCTTCTCTAACCTGTTCGTATTGGTGCAACTTGACACTCTTCATTATCGATTATATTTTAGTCCACGCGGACTGTTATCTTGGTTTAATAACCCCGTATCGCACATTCTCGTGAATATTAAGCCCGGTTTCTCCAAGATTCTTTGAAACATTAATTATTTGCCAAATTTACGCAGAATGAGCTTTTTAAAAATACGCAGGTGTTCTGTATTTCCTGCTAAAGCATCTGATCGTTTCCAATATCCTTAGAATCAACATGTTTATCCAAACAAATTAACTTGAAATTGCCTTTTAAAAACACGCAGGTGTTTTCAAACGTAACATTTTAAATAACCTTCCTACGATTTGACTATTATTGGGTTTTCACAAGCCTTTTATGCTTATTATATGTTATTAACGGTTTAATTAACTCCAATTAAAATTGATTTCCATCCTTTTCATTTTTTTTAGCGAATACACCTTAAATATTAATTATTATATGTACACTTTGTTTTACTACCCGTTACTTAAAATAGGGTTAATTAATATAAACTTTGCACGTAATTTCCATTTGTTTAGGAATAATTAAATTATCCACTGCGCTTTTCAATACTGCTTCTTTTGATGTAAAGCGTCTTATAGATAATTTAAATTTCTTATTTTTACTGAAACGACCGAGTTTATTTATGCTTCAAGGTTTTAATAAAGCGTATTATTTAATGAAATTTCCTTATACACGGTGATTAAAATTATTTGATGTAATCCATTAATTTTCTACCCTGGTCTAAATATGAGTATTTTTCCCCTATTTGAATACAAATAATCCCACTTATTTGAATTCAAATATAAAACATTTAGACAAAAAAAAATTACAAAAAAAACTGCCTATCTCTCTCTACCCTTATCTATCTAACTTACCTACTTTGTCTCCAATCGAAAAAAATTATTTACCTACCCTATATCCCTATCTTATTCCTAACTCTCACCTAATTCTATAAACTGAAATTATCCCTAACTTCATCCTACTTATCCATCTAATCCTATATACATCCTATATACCTATCCTATTCCTAACTTTTAACTACTCTTCACTATACTTTACTTCCCCCTACCTAATCCTATATGCCTATCCTACTCTTACTCTATTCCTAACTCTCCACTAATCTTATATGAAATATCTATACTTAACCTATCTTATTTTCTTCCTACATTTAATCTTTATTCTCATCCTAAACCTATTCCTAATTATCTCCCATATTTATCCTATATCTAGCTTCATTTTCTATAACCACTTACTTCTACTCTTTTATATACACCTATTCTATCCCTATCCTATTTAAATCTAACTCTTTTCTTGACCCTCCAAGTCTTTCTTCTCACCAACCTAATACTCTTCATCCCTATCTCTCCCCCTTCAATATCTATACTTAACATCTCTATTATCTCACATACAATAAACTTATCATCCCTCTTATCCTGACTCTTAAATATCACTTCTTCTTCAGTCCCTACACTTGTCTGTTTCTCATTTATTCTTGTTTCCCTTTCTGCCGACAAACCAAACGATACTACTTTACAATTATCGATTTTTCCCTCTATGGAAAATCCTATGTACCTTCTAGAATTTTTGTGTAATGGAATCCGCCAGAATGAATTCCTTAAATCTACTTTATTAAAAACAAACTTGCCAATTAACCTCGTCAAAAATAATTCTGCCTTCACCTGCTCCCGATATGCTGCTTCTACCCCCACTACTTCTGCATGTTTTGTACTAAAGCTTGAACCTCTACTATCCTATCCTCTGGACATCTTATTGTGTTGATCTGTTTAACCTCATCATCCTCTACCTCTACTACATTAATACTAAACCCAGTGTCATCCTCTGTGACTTCATAACTGCCCTTCCATGGCACTACCCTATCCTTAATTCTTATTACCTTCCTTTCCATATCTATCAAAACCCTAACTTCATCATACAGTCAACACCTAAAATGCTCTGAAACTTCAGTCCAGGTACAATTACAAACTCCTGTTCACAGCTTAAACCTCCTATATCTATCCTAAGCACCACAACACTATTTACTACAGCAAACTTCTTTTTATTTGGAGCTACCAAATGGCTACGTTTTATAGGCATAATTCTATCACAAACCTTATCCCTAATTTTGCTGACGAATTCCTCCGATATTAAACTCGCCTCTGCCCTGTATCAAGTAATACTTCTACATTATTCTCAAAAATTTCTAAATTAATAATTGGCAAACATAATTTTCTACAGTTTCTGGCTCTACTTCCTCCTCAATTTTGAAAAATTCACGTGGATGTTCGTATACATTTACACAGAAATCTAGTGGTCTGTCACGTTCTAAAAATCCTGTCTCATCCTGTTTTCCGTGCTTGGTCCTGGTTGTCCTTCTACAACCTGTGCGTACGTCCTCCTCGTGTTAATATCCGTGTCCCTATCTCTATTCGGCGTGCTGGTCACAGTCCTGTTTACTTCCGGTAAACTGTTCTGTCGCGTGTAACTAGGTCTTGGCGTCGGTCCCCTAGTCGCACTATTGCTCCTGTATTCCTGTCCTCGTCGTTCCCAATTCGGTCGAAAATTTCTGTTGTAGTCAGGCCGTCTCGGATAATTCGGTGTCCTGTTGTCAAACCTAACTGTGTTAACGTTTCGTTCTCGTATCTCTCTTGTCCGTCCAACACATACATCGTCATATCTCTGTAAATACTCTAAAATGTCTCCCGTTCTGTGATGTTTTGTAAGGCCACGTGTTGTCTAATTTCCAGTTCAAAATGTCGTGATAGGTACTTGATTATCTGTCTGTCCGTCAATGGTGGATTCAGTTGTTTGGCCACACTGTACTTGCGGATGGCATATTGCTCCTAGATCCTGCAAACTCTCCCTTAAATTTTCCTGTAATTAAGTCGTCTCGTACCTGGTCTTGTCTGTGGTCACTCCAGTAGTGTTTTAAAAATTTGTTTTCAAAGTCCTGATACGTGTCTATGTCCTGTCCTACTAAATTGTACCATGCTTCCGCGTTGTCCTTTAATAAAGCCTTTATCGTATTCAGTTTAGTCTGTTCGTCAAATAAATTTCCCACTAGATTTCTTACACTATTAATAAAAATTTGTGGATTTACCCTGTTATCGCCATAAAACTTCATGTGTTGGTCCAATGATACTCCACCTGTAGAAAATCTGGGACCATCCCCCGTTAAATTTGACATGTTGTATTTAATACTACTAACTTCGCGTTCTACCCTGCCTAACTGATCCCTACATGAGTCCGTGACTTCAGTCATTTTTACATTAATCTCTTCTTCACAAAAAATGCGTACTTCGGACCTTAAATGTCCCATTTCCTGTCGAAGACCTGTAATATCACGCTCATTTTTATCAACCCTATTTTCAACTTCCCCATCTTTACGGTAAGACTATTTTAAATTCTGAAACTTCTTGATTCGTCTTATCTATTTTCTGACTAATCTCCTCTAACTTCCTGTTCGATTCTTCACTCATTCGGTCAAATTTTCGATTTGAGTCCTCTCTCGCTTTATTCGATTCATCGCTTAGCTGTTCTAATTTTCTGTTAGACTCCTCCCTCGCTCAATTCGATTCTTCATTCATCCTCTCTAGCATTCTCATTATCATCTCGTTTCCTTGATCCCCTGATTCCGTCCTCGACTGATCTCTACTGCCTCCAGCTTCTTCCATTTTCGAAATTTTCTCACACAATGCACTATCGTCACTTCCAATTTCCACTCCTTGACTCCTTAACCACTCTTTTCTCTGCATACGTTCTAATCACTCACACACACTCTCAAATACTCTTAAATTTATACACACACAGAAACTCTCTCTCTCAGATCGCCAGTTTCCTGGAATAAAATAACAAAAAATTTTATTTGGAACTCGAGCCCTCACGTTGTGGTCGCCAAGAATGCTGTGATTCCTCTCATGTCCGCATTCTTTGCAGGTACTGGCCCTCTAAAAAAAAAACATTCGAGCCCCACAGTTGGGCGCCAAGAATGCTGTGAATCTTCTCATATCTCTAGGTACTTGCCCTTTCAAAAAAAAAACATTCGAGCCCCACAGTTTGGGCGTCAAGAATGCTGTGAAACCTTTTAAATCACCTGGTCCGTTGATTCCTTCTGTTAATCGCCTCGGCTGCTCTTCTAGATAACTTCCATTCTCAATCATAAAAATTAAACAACACATTCCTACCACAAACATCAACGTTAACTCTATTTACATCAATATTCAGAATACATTAAATTTTCAAATTAAATTTGAACATAAAATTCAGTTTTGAAAAGAATTTCCGGATTAATTTTATTATCATTTTACTGTGCATCCAAAATTAAAGTCCTTGTTGGATGCCTACTAATTAATATAACAAGATAAGCAGACCGGAGTCTGAGTATAAAGGGAGCATCTACCACCCCTTTACGTTAATTAACCAGGTTTGTCTAATTGAGCTCAAAGACCTACCCAAAGTTTCATCCTATTCCCGAACATCAAAACAAAATACCCCTTTTTACTTAAACAAGCAAATTTCATCTTAAAATTAAATTTTTATGGTTAGAAAAATTCCACTAATGTCCATTTAAAGTAAATCAATTATAAAGTCATTCAATACACACAAAAAATGTCAAACAAAATAGTACAATTTACCTGAAGGTTATTGTCCTCGTAGCTTCAGTGTAATCGTCCCTTTTGTAAATCACACCATTCCAACCGGATTCTATTTACAGCTTCAAGTTGTCAACGCTTTAAAATGTTCTCCATCACCATTAATTTAAAGTTGTTTCTAGGCTTTTCCGGAACTCATCTGTGTATATCTGCCTCTGGTTCAGTGGATGCAGACACATTTACGAACCATTTAGTCATTAACACCCCGCAAAATAGCAAAGAAATTCATACTTCCTTTTACCAATATTACCAATATACGCCAAAACTGCCTACTTTTGGGTATACATTTGTCGTTGTAAATTTTACTAATTGGTACCGTGATAATAAACTTTTATTACCTTGTATCTAAGTGCACTGAAGTACATTCATGTTAGCACGTAAAATAACCAACTATTTTGAGTCACTAAAATATACTAGCACACTTTAAATTATTTAATCAAACTAAAATGCACTGTTTAAGATCAAGTCGCGGATGCACGAGCTTTTAACGCATCGAATCGTCGAAAGTCTAAGAGTCTAAGAGAGAAACACATATTCCCGCCTGTATATATAGCGAATAGCCGACACGTCGCTTTGTTCCCTAAAACGGGTAATTCAACGAATTCCTCATTCTACGTTCCCAGTCTGTAGCCTGCACGTCGATTTTATGAATTTAGTACTCACCCCATTGAGATCTCAGAAAATTTCAACACGGCTCGCAAAGTTGTCCGAGAAAAACTAATTACTTTTATACAGAAATTGTTGTTCTACCTCTGATATATGCATCCTATTTTTAACCAATCGCAACCCCTTGACGTTGCTTAAATCCCGCCCTTTTACAATATGTGTCTTTGCTTGACGCATTTTCTCTTTCCTTCTCTAACCTGTTCGTATTGGTGCAACTTGACACTCTTCATTATCGATTATATTTTAGTCCACGCGGACTGTTATCTTGGTTTAATAACCCCGTATCGCACATTCTCGTGAATATTAAGCCCCGGTTTCTCCAAGATTCTTTGAAACATTAATTATTTGCCAAATTTACGCAGAATGAGCTTTTTAAAAATACCCAGGTGTTCTGTATTTCCTGCTAAAGCATCTGATCGTTTCCAATATCCTTAGAATCAACATGTTTATCCAAACAAATTAACTTGAAATTGCCTTTTAAAAACACGCAGGTGTTTTCAAACGTAACATTTTAAATAACCTTCCTACGATTTGACTATTATTGGGTTTTCACAAGCCTTTTATGCTTATTATATGTTATTAACGGTTTAATTAACTCCAATTAAAATTGATTTCCATCCTTTTCATTTTTTAGCGAATACACCTTAAATATTAATTATTATATGTACACTTTGTTTTACTACCCGTTACTTAAAATAGGGTTAATTAATATAAACTTTGCACGTAATTTCCATTTGTTTAGGAATAATTAAATTATCCACTGCGCTTTTCAATACTGCTTCTTTTGATGTAAAGCGTCTTATAGATAATTTAAATTTCTTATTTTTACTGAAACGACCGAGTTTATTTATGCTTCAAGGTTTTAATAAAGCGTATTATTTAATGAAATTTCCTTATACACGGTGATTAAAATTATTTGATGTAATCCATTAATTTTCTACCCTGGTCTAAATATGAGTAATATATATATATATATATATATATATATATATATATTGCTGTGATACCTTTAAAATCCGTGAACTACGCTTTTCGCCTCGGCTGCTCACCTAATGTTATAAACCTCCTCATTCATAACAAAAAACAACACATTCCTACCAAAAACATCAACGTTAACTCTATTTACATCAATATTCAGAATACATTAAATTTTCAAATTAAATTTCAGCCTAAAATTCAGTTTTCAAAAAAAATTTCTGGATTAATTTTATTATCATTTTACTGTGCATCCAAAATTAAAGTCCTTGTTGGATGCCTACTAATTAATATAACAATATAAGCAGACCGGAGTCTGAGTATAAAGGAGCATCTACCACCCTTTACGTTAATTAACCAGGTTTGTCTAATTGAGCTCAAAGACCTACCCAAAGTTTCATCATATTCCCGAACATCAAAACAAAATACCCCTTTTTACTTAAACAAGCAAATTTCATCTTAAAATTAAACTTTTATGGTTAGAAAAATTCCACTAATGTCCATTTAAAGTAAATCAATTATAAAGTTATTCAATACACACAAAAATGTCAAACAAAATAGTATAATTTACCTGAAGGTTACTGTCCTCGTAGCTTCAAAGTATCGTTTCTTTTAGTTAATCACACCATTCAACAGGATTATATTTACGGCTTCTGATTCTCTACGCTTTTAAATTTTCTCCATCACCATCCATTCAAAGTCGTTTCTGGGCCTTTCCGGAACTCATCTGTGTTTATCTGACCCTTGTTTCATGGATCCAGACACGTATTTGAACCATTTAATTATTAACACCCCCGAAAAATAGCAAAGAAATTCATGCTTCTGTCACAAATATACGCCAAAACTGCCTACTTTTGTGTATACATTCGTCGTTGTAAATTTTGCTAATTGGTACAGTGAAACTAAATTTTATTACCTTGTATCTAAGTGCACTGAAGTACATTCATGTTAGCACGTCAATAACAAGCTATTTTGAATCACTAAAATATACTAGCAAACTTTAAATTATTTAATCAAACTAAAATGCCCGGTTTAATATCTTCAATCAAGTCGCGTATGTACGAGCTTTTAACGCATCGAATCGTCAAAAGTCTAAGAGAGCTTGTTTATATTCATCTCGGTATATATAGCAAAAAGCCTGTCTGTCGGTCGGTTCTCCAAAACGGGTAATTCTAAAGAATTTCTCATGCCATGTTCCCAGTCTGCCGCTCGCGCATCGATTTTTACGAATTTTCACTCGCCCCATTTAAATCTCAGAAAATTTCCACACGGCACGCAAGCCTGTCCGAGAAAAACTAATTAATTTTGTACAGAAATTGTTGTTCTACCTCTGATATTTGCATCCTATTTTTAACCAATTGTGACCCCCGTGACGTTGCTTAAATCCCGCCTTTTACAATATGTGTCTTTGCTTGACGCTTTTTCTCTTTCCTTCTCTACCGTGTTCTTATTGGTGCAACTTGATATTCTTTATTATCGATTATTTTAGTCCACATGGAGTGTTAAATACCCAGCTTTAGCAATTCTCGTTACTATTATGCGACGTTTTCCCCAAGATTCTTTGAAACATTAATTATCTGCAAAATTTACGCCGAATGTGATATTTAAACTACGCAGGTGTTCAAAATAATATTAATTCTCAGAGCTTTATTCCGTGGTATTTTAATCTTGGGTTTTACAAGTTTCTATAGGTATTATATGTTATTAACGGTTTAATTAACTCCAATTAAAATTGATTTCTATCCTTTTCATTTTAGCGAATACAACTTAAATATTAATTATTATACGTACACTTTGTTTTACTACCGGTTACTTAAAATAGGGTTAATTAATATAAACTTTGCACGTAATTTCTCTTTGTTTAGAATAATTACATTACACGCAGAGCTTTTCAATACTGCTTCTTTTGATATAAAGCGTCTTATAAATAATTTAAATTTCTTATTTTTACTGAAACAACCGAGTTTATTTATGCTTCATGGTTTTAATAACGCGTATTATTTAATGAAATTCCTTATACACGGTGATTAAAATTATTTGATGTGATTATTTAATTTTCTACCCTGGTCTAAATATGAGTAATATATATATATATATATATATATATATATATATATATATATATTGCTATGGAATGCCCCTACGTTGTGCGTTATTCTTTTTTATGTGAAATCCCCATTCTTTTTTTGCGGTATGAAATAGTCTTTTGGGATTTTAAACCTCTACAATGGGTGTCATTCTTTTTGCTGTGATATCAAAAGTCCCTACAAGCCTCACGATTGGTGCGCAATTCTTTTTGCTATGATATCGCCCTTACGATTGGGCGTTATTAATATTGATGTGATATCCCTTATTATACGACAATAAAGATTGTTTAACCCTTACTCTTTCTACTGTTTAAATAAATTTAAATGAATCAATCCAAAGATTACACAATATAATGATTGATAATAATATGTTCAATTCAAAATTTATTCCCTGAGTAGAACATTAACATTTACCAAATTTATGATTTCCTGAAAGCCATCAAAAATATTACTTTTAAGTACCTTCGAACGTTCTAAAATGCTTTTCCTGTTTTCAAATTCTCAAATGACCTTTTTCTTGACTCTTACAGACATACAATATATAGCAAATATTAAAATTGAACAGTCTTTAACTAATAAAATATTTAAGATCGCTAACCTGCGTTTTTCTTTCCTTGTCACTGGAATTGCCTCAGAGTATCTGTGTTCAGCATCTCTTGCTACACTCGTTCTACTTATTGCTTGTAGTTTTCTTCGGATTCTATGAGTGTCCTTACTTTTGTTTAATTGGTCGTATTTTCAGACGTAATTTTTTATTTTCCTTTTAGAGGTAATTTTAGAAATATATTCAGATATTTAATTTAGATGTGATGCGATATTGACTTCGACCAGTATCAAGTTATTAAATACTGATTTAGATTAGTATCAGGATATTGATTTAGAGCCGTCTATGTGTAGATCGGCTATTATTCGTTGCACAAATTTGGCACTTTCAAATTATTACTTATACTAAATTATAAACTTTTTACTAATTAATACTGTCACGTAAATTTCTACTGCATACTGACGTGATTCGTGCTTTGTTATAGATATACTCCATGTTTATTCATTCCCCATTGTATTTATAAGCCCTCCTATCAATGCTTTAATTGGTGTGCGTCGCGTGTTTATTGATAATCTCCGCCTATCTTTGTAGTACCTGAGTAATTCTCAAATTTCCTTGTTTTAATTGTTGTTCCTACCATCCATTCCGCACGTCGACATTAAATCTATTATAGCATCTGCCTAGAATTTCCAAATATTGCTTTCATTCTGTCACGTATTTTACATTTGTCGTTTAAAAGTCCAAAACTTATCGTACAATTAACCGTCTGGTGTATATCTGTAATTAAAATATGTTGGTTTTCTAAACAAATGTACTATGTCTAGTCACGTATTTAATGACGTATTTGAATGCGTTTTCTTATACATGCGTTGATATTTTCGACGAAATTATTAGTTATCCAGAATGCCAGTTTATCTATCTTTCCCGATAATGTATTTATATCGATGCAATTAGTTGCGTTTAAAACCTTATCTTCACTCGTAAATTATACTTAAAACATATTACATGACGTACATATTATAATTTTAGATAAATGGTATCGGATTATTGCAAAATGAGCTTCTTTCTTTTGCATTAAATCAAATATACTATATATTCAGTGTGCTCGCAATTGACTTTTTCTAAAATAGTCGATGGAATTATTTGGTTTTCTTAAAGTTAAAATTATTTATATCTATCCTACGACCCCTATGACTTAATCTACCCTTAAACTACCCTGTTATCATAGGAATATATATTACTGCGTAATTTCTTTTAGAAACCTCGGCTGCTCCGCTCTTGACTGCTAAATCCACAAAAACCTATTAAAACTAACATAGACGCTTACCTGGTACCGCTGAATCTAGAAACTTCCGCTCACTGCCGCTATGCTATAACCTATAGGAAATTCACACCCTACACACACACTCAAAATAGCGCAATTCACAAAATACATCCCACTCTATTTACATGAAATAAATATTACATTTTCAAAATACTTTTCATTATGTATACTCGAGTTATTAATAGAGTCAACAGCTTCATTTCCAAATATAATTCTATTTGATAACCTTATTAAACAAATAGTTTATTAAAGTAAGAGGGCGTTTTTCATACCTTACGTCAACCCCTTTGTCTTAGCATGAGCTCATAGTAAAACTCTTTAAATGTGAGTTCAAATTTACCGCACTACCAAAAATAAAGTAAGCCGCCTATACTTTTTTACAACATAGCCTGGTTATCTGTAAATTAATTATACGACTACCTAAATAAATTTCATTTACATCTAAAGTCCCATAAATTTTTAGTTCATTACATACATTAAATAAGAAACACTCCAAAGCACAAAAAATTCAAAAGAACCAAAGCAAATATTCACCACAAAATGTTTTTATACAATTGGTTACCTGGTAACTATCTTCCAACTGGTATCCGCCAACCAGCCCTTGAAGATGATGCCGTCCAGTATGGCACTAGTCCATGAAACAGTTCCCCCGTTGAATCACCATCACTCTTTGTATGTTGCTACCCCAAAATCTTTTCATTTAAAATAAAACCATAAGCATCCAACTTCGGATTCCCATTTATAATAAATTAATCAAAGATTGCTGCCTTCACCATCAAATACTCCCAAATTTTAATAATTTTCAGACATTCCAAAATCAAAATCGTAATCGTCTGTACTTACATCCTTTATCTACTCTTCGCTTAAAATGCTTTGTTTGATTTTTAATTGGCTTGTCATCACATTACTTATGTGCAATTATACATAAATTCACTAAATATTTTCACTCAAAGTAACCCGATGATACGCGAAGGAATGAAAAAAAATTAAGAGAACGTCACCCCCGTTGAATGTGGGTTATATAGGTTTGCTACATCTCCCCTATTTTCAAGTTCGCACGTAAATTTTTAACGTACAACAATATTCCTTGTAAAAGCACCAACCGTTTCTCATTTCTTAAAAATACTCTCCTAACCGCCTCTATATTACCGTGAAAAACTTCAACGGATTTTCGTTTCTCCTGAATTACGACAACAACACGTTAAAATACTTGGTAAAACATTTACTACGGCCAACCGTCTCTGCTATTTTGCGAAAACTGGCCTCAACCGAAAATCGATTCCTATAACGTTCGCGCCTTCAAACTAAAACAAACATCTCTCATCTCCCTTGTTCATGTAGTCCCTTTTCTCACATATGCTTCCACCAGCTGGATATTTGCCCTACCTAATACAAAACTGTTGCACGTGTACTTGTATCGTCCAATTTCTCTCCCATGCTTTCAATCGATCCGTGTCTGCTTATAATATTCCTAGAAATTATTGATTTTGTTGCCCTCTCCAAAATAAGTTTGTTCGTCGTCTTCCTACTATACTGCATCTATAATTAAATCCCAACACATACTGCTTCTCACTTGTATTCATGCGTTTCTGCTTCGTCCTTGTTCCTTCATGACAGTTTGTTTTAGCTTCCCTCATATACTACCTTTATGATTAAAATCGATATCTTATACAAGCATATTACGTCTTCGTCATACTTATATGTTCTCTGTTTTGCCATTGCTGTATATTGACTATACTAACTTCCAACGGTCCCTTTCCTTCTTGTAACACATTAAATTTTATAGGCTTGTTTATCGTAACCTGTTATCTTGAAATATTTTCTTCTTTTAGTTTGTACACTATGCTTTGAAACGTTTGTGGTTTTACCCTTCAAAATAATAATCCTACTCTAACGAATTTGAAAAGCTTTTATGTTTTCGTATACTACCTTAAATAAATTCAAAGTAGTATTTTTACCTCGTTGTTTCTAATCCTTATTGTCCTAAACCTACAATAAATATTATGCTACGTCCTTTCTAAATACATAAAACTAAAATTAAACTAACCCTAAATTATCATAGCTGACTAAGCTCTATTTTAATTATTTACAATACCTAATTATCTAGAATGCCTAATTGACTTTTTCGTAAGTGATTAATATACCTCTGAGCTTGACTTATGACCTTATATATCTACGATTAGCTACTAATTACACGACAATATATATTACTGTGATATTTAGGGGTTAAAAGGGCATTATTTATTCATTTGGTAATTTATTCCGTGGTTCAGCATGTGAAAATAACAAACAATGATAAGAGGCGTTTTTAAAATGAATAGTTTTAGAATTTAATTTGTTTCAAAGAATATCAAGAAACTAAAATGTAATTTAGATTAATTCTTACAGATAATTACTCATATAGATAAAAAGCATGGCATTTCGTATTTAATTTGTATGAATATTTTTAAAAGCTCTGGCTTCATCTCAAACCTTTTAGTTTACAAGTAGTTGGCAGTTATATTATTAAGTAGAAGCTTTTTAAAGTGTTACAGAAGAAGCTACTTTCCTAGTATCATTAAATTATAAACAAATGTAACCGTCGCATTTTTCCTTGTATAGGGTAGATTAGGGCTGCACAAACAACAGCAAATTCCAGGGAGTTATTAGTTTTGACGTCAATTAAAGAAATTTATAGCTTCTTAAAAACGATATGAAACTTGAGTTGGAATGGGTTATTGTTGTTAGTTACAAACGAAGCTTGCAAACAAGGTAACAGAGAGAGGTTATTCGATAGCATGTGTATAAGTGGGATAAAAAAAAACATGTTAAGATAGGCATAGTTTAAACTGTAACGGGCAGTTTTGTTATAGTTTAACATTTTACGCTATACGCAATTTATAAATACATTGCTACAAATTACTAGTTCTATATTTTATATTTATTAACTCGTGTGTAGTAATTTAAAGATAGCTAATTTGAAAATTATAAACCGCTTGTAATTGATTATAAATTGCATCGTCCTCGTCTTGTAGTAAATATAAATTTTGTTCCTTATGTGGATATACAAGTCTAGATAAGAGACGATAAAAGTTGTAATAGCAACGAATTGCAGAAACAGATGAAGAGTCGTGTTTTGTTCTTTGTTCCGATATACTAAGTACGTTAAAAATACTGTTTCCTCTTTGCTTTGACAATAGTGAGAATTAATGCGGGCTTAATTTTCGTATTGTTCATGTACGAGCACGGCACGATTTTTAGTTGTTTTCTTGTGAAATAAAAATTGTATATTAACTGTACAAAGTGTAGTTCTAATTCCTTTTTGAAGGAAGTATGCTTGATAGGCGAACGTGTTTACTCGACCTGCACGTATGTTTTACGGAACATTTGACGGACGGTTTTTATTGCTTACGCGTGCCTACTAATTGTTTTTAGTTGTTTTTCTTGTGAGACAAATGCTTTAAGGAACATTTGACGGACTTACTTTAGTGATACGCGTACTTTACTAATTTGTGGTTTTAGTTGTTTGTCTTGTGAAATAATAGTCGTAGAACTTGCTAAACTGACCGATTCTTTTTTTAGGATTAATGTGTGTGCGATCTAGTCTAGTGTCTCTTTGTTTTATCAGATTAGTGCATACTTTGGCTTATTTAAATACAGTGGATACTGTAGTTTCTGCATTTTTCTAACACCAAAGAAACTAAAATAGATCATAGCTTGCGCGAATTTCGTTATTTGCGAAATACAACAGATTACCGGCTTACAAAGGTATTGGTTGAAGTTTCTCACTGCTTTTTGGGATGTTTATGAAAATAATATACCTTTGGTCCCAGTTGAAATTAAACTAATGTGGCAAAATATCTCGAAATTATTGTTTCAGGAAATAGAATTAACAAGAAATTTATCAATGCTACATAGTTCCGTCGCGTGATGGTGTCTGCTGCTAAACCCAGTGAAATACGTAAGTGTGATTAGTGTAACGTGTGATAAGTTACATCAACACCCTCACAGTCAAGGGTGAAGTGCTTCGTTAGTGCAGGACATCGTTGAATCCCACACTTCAGTTGCAAGGAAGCGTTGCTGAAGGACTTTTGTAAGTTGAACTATTTCCTACTTGTTATTACCGTAAATATCTATCCATTGCTTTACCATATCTTTGTCGTTCTGATACCTTTTACAAAAGACTTGCATGATATTTTAAAACATAAGAAAAAAAAAAGAAAGAAAGAAAGAAAGATCAATACTACTGAATTACTCATATCAATTGTGTCTTACCTATTTTTTTTTTAATATTTTGTCTGATTTATGTCTAATTGGTGTGTGAGGAAACGTTTCTGCTACTCCCCAATATTACCTCACTTTGTACTAAACATTTTTCTGTATTGCTTTTACCGTTGTTATATTATATAGTTTATCTAAACAGTTTCTTTTTTTTTTACATTCTACAAAGTACTGAATAACTTAGACTTTTCATTGCTGCTATGCTTATTCTCTTTTTTTTTTCAGGTTTGCTTAACTAATTTTCTTGCAGGTATTGTCACTAACTCCTTACCGCCGCATACAATATATGTTGGTCTGCTTTCTACAACCCCCCCTACTCTCCGATTGAGCCCGGTCATTTCTCTTATTTTCTTGGTGTTACGCACGGCTACGAGCCAACGTAGCATAAATTTGTCGCCCAACGTGGCTGCCACGATAAAAAACGTAACAAAACCTTAGCGTTTTAAATAGCAAATAACATTACGAAGGTTGTAGATGTGTAAATTATACATATTTCTTAGTTTATTATACAAATTTTTATGAATTTCGTTTATCCTATTTAAGTATGAAACTCAAAAAGAGGATGGTGTAAACATTCTTTGTTATCATATCGTCGTTCACTCTGTACATGGTATAACTGAGCTAGCCCAGGCACAAATTTAATTGTGTGAATTTTAAAATCATTCTAGATTATTTAGAGGCACTGAAAGGTGTCGGTTAGCAAGGCAACTGAGGGTTTTATACACCTGGCGAGCGGCGATATCGTAGCATTGTATATATATATATATATATATATATATATATATATATAGTATATAGCTTTATGGGTTTTAGGTCAGCAGAACTGAAGAATTCTCTTTTTTATAAACTCAAGCTTTCGGAAATTTATTTTTCCATTATCAAGAGTACTAAAAGTAAATACAAATGAATTAGTTATGAGAACAGGATTTGACTAATAGCTAAAAATTATAAAAATAGTATTTAATACTTACTAAAGTGAGATAACAGTCAATTGGATGATTAATAATAGTAAATAGGATGATGGTGTGTAGTATAATTAAATATAAAGATAAAATATTTAAAAAATGTATAAAATGTGTTTTAGAATTATAAATAGTAATATTATTTTGATGTTGAAGTGTACTGTCTTGGTTTTTTAATTTTTGTAAATCAGTTGTTTGTATGTTGATTTTTATTGGTTTATTAAAAATGATCTTGTGTATATAATTTTTAGTAAATATGTATGTACATGTTTTGTTTAATTTATTTAGTTGTGTTTATAAGTTTGTGTGTGTGTGTGTGTGTGTGTGTTGTTACGGGCCAATTCAGCACTACGACACCAAGGGACGGATCGGAATCCGTGCGCGGCCTAGCTCTAGCCGGTGAGGGGTGGGTATGATAAAAATCGTAGGTCGGGATTGCTAAATGCCCTAAGATGACAATTATAATGGGTCGTAAACTTGGAAGTATGCCAAAAATTGGGAATGACGGCAAAATTAGGTGGGCACCACCAGTAATGTCACTGTGTTAGATATAATCGGGGTCTCGTTACTGGTCGAGCAAACGCCCCTGCACTTGTTATGATAAGAAAATATGAAAGTAAAGAAAACTCACGGTGTAGAATGTACTGATTCACCCTACTCACGCAAATTACTACAACAGAATAATGCACCTGGATTATACTCTTAACTCTATTTGCAAACACATGGCTGAAATGAACACATTAATTAAGTACAGTAAGTAACATAAACAAAGGTGTATATAAGCAAATGTAGGTACGGCGTATATTGAGTACGCCACAACTACGATCAAATTAATTATGATAACTAACCAAAAGTAACAACTAGGTGTAAGTTTGCACTGGCCAGGGCTACCAAAGATATACTTGTGAGTACAATTATTTCTAAGACGGGGGTAGGGTTGAATGCACCTGGGCCTCACGGTAGTACGGGTTCTTAGGTTTGACGACCAAAAGAGTGTAGGCTATAGCCCAAAATATCACGCGTGTTACACCGGGTGCATGCAAACCTCCGGTAACAATGTGGACGGTAGACGTAAGTCTACTTGAACTATCTAGGCGCTACAACTGGTACAGTCTTACGTTACGAAACAAGTGGTACAATTTGGAAAAGTATCGCAGCTTTAAAATTTTACGGACTAATAGATATACAATGCGCACACAAGCGGCTTTCTGTTTTACACTGTTGACTACAGTGAAAGTAGGGTAAATACGGGGCGAAACACACTATCTACTTTTAGATTCACTGGCGGTAGATGCAAAAGAACATTCCATAGTTCAGGGTAAAATATCCCAATACCAGCGTGCGAACCAGTTTGGTCACTTAGTAACTACTACAGTGCAACGCTTACCTTGAAGGGTTTGTGGGGTGAATCAGGTCACTATAGACACAGCGAGGAGAGTGGGTGTCGGTATAATGCAACAGCCCAACTAACTTTATCATAGGTGTGTGTTAATTCATCAGGTTCCCGACTAAATCGGTTGATTACAGCGTACGGCAAATGTAATCTGAGGTCACTTTTCTTTCATCCAAATAAACTCCCACTATGAATTGGCATCTTACAGGCATAACAATGACGGTATATAACATCGGATGTTAGAGTGGACCTACAAAAGATTAATTAAACACACCCCAAACGTAAAACGCGACTCGACACTTTTTAATTAATTTGACCATCCTCTCCTGTCACTTTCTAGCCTTCTTCGCAATTTTGAAAAAGTGTACAGTTTACTTGACTGTCCTTTATCACAAATTGGCATGTTTAATATGCTCGCTAAAGTAAACTATACAATACTAAACGTTGAATCAAACCGAACGTTACAGTGTGTGTGTGTGTGTGTGTGTGTGTCTGTATTTGTGTGTATGTTTGTGTGTGCGTGTGTGTGTGTTTGAGTATGATTGTAAGAAGATGTTATGTAATTTAGTTATTTGTTATTGGTTTATTTAGGTTTAAAAGGTAAGTAAATATAGAGCTCAGGTTTCCAATGTCTGTTTTTTTGTTGAGTGTATTGGAATTTTGATAAATGTAACACATTTCAAGAAATTCGCGTTTAGATTTTTTGTTTTCAATATGTAGGATTTTTGGATTGTTGAAATCTATAGTATGGTCTGTTTTTGTTATGTGTGTGGTCAGAGCAGTTGCATTTGGTTTTGTGTGTATATCACTTTTGTGTTGTGTGATTCGTTGTTTGAGGCTTTGCGAACTTTGTCCAATGTAAATACCAAGGCAATTTGAACAGTTTAATTGGTATATAGTGTTTCTTTGTTCTGAAGGTGTGGTTTTGTCTTTAGTTTTGAAAAAGGTTATTTATTGTTAAATTTGGTTTTGCAAACTTTATGTTAAAATTTTTAAAAATATGTTCTATTTTTGGAGTTAATTTGTCGAAATATTCAAATATTTTGTATTGGGTTGTTTGATTGGGTATGGTGTTAGTAGAAGTGCTGTGAATTATTCTGGTTGAATGGTTGTATATTAGTCTTTTTATTAAAGGAGAAGGATAACTATTGTCTTTTAGTATATTATAAAGTTTACTTAAATTTTTTTGGTATAGAGATGGATGGCTAATGTTTTTTATTCTGTTTTTTAGTCCTAAAATAAAATTTATTTTTATGCTTAATGGATGGTATGAGTAGTAATTTAGGTATCTACTTGTAGTGGTAGGTTTCTGATACCAGTCCAGAATCACACAACACAAAAGTGATATACACATAAAACCAAATGCAACTGCTCTGACCACACACATAACAAAAACAGATTTCAACAATCCAAAAATCCTACATATTGAAAACAAAAAATCTAAACGCGAATTTCTTGAAATGTGTTACATTTATCAAAATTCCAATACACTCAACAAAAAAACAGACATTGGAAACCTGAGCTCTATATTTACTTATCTTTTAAACCTAAATAAACCAATAACAAATAACTAAATTACATAACATCTTCTTATAATCATACTCAAACACACACACACACACACACACACGCACACACAAACATACACACAAATACAGACACACACACACACACACAAACTTATAAACACAACTAAATAAATTAAACAAAACATGTACATACATATTTACTAAAAATTATATACACAAGATCATTTTTAATAAACCAATAAAAATCAACATACAAACAACTGATTTACAAAAATTAAAAAACCAAGACAGTACACTTCAACATCAAAATAATATTACTATTTATAATTCTAAAACACATTTAATACATTTTTTAAATATTTTATCTTTATATTTAATTATACTACACACCATCGTCCTATTTACTATTATTAATCATCCAATTGACTGTTATCTCACTTTAGTAAGTATTAAATACTATTTTTATAATTTTTAGCTATTAGTCAAATCCTGTTCTCATAACTAATTCATTTGTATTTACTTTTAGTACTCTTGATAATGGAAAAATAAATTTCCGAAAGCTTGAGTTTATAAAAAAGAGAATTCTTCAGTTCTGCTGACCTAAAACCCATAAAGTTATATACTGTTAAAAAAGCAAGGTCGTTATCAATTTTACTATATATATATATATAAAAGAAATGTAGTGAAAAACCTAGTAAATAGAGCAATGCATTTTACACACCCTAATGAAAGACCAATTATATTAAATAAAATTAAAACAACTTTAAAACAGAACGGATACCCACATAAATTTGTCACACCAATCATAAAGGAAACAATCCACGCAATATACAATCCACCAAAAAACAAACCAAAAAAAGAACAAGAAAATTATGTTAGTATAAAATATCACCCAACAGTATCCAATAAAATTCAACAATGTTTAAAAAAATACGAAATAAAAGTTGTTCACAAACCTAACAATAATAACAATAATTTTTTTACAAAATTGAAACCGCTAACACCAATTACAGACAAAACTAATTGTATCTATAAAATAAACTGTAAAAACTGTAACGGTTCATATATCGGAAATACGAAACAATATTTACACCGTATAATTTATGAACACCAATATTCTATTAAAACTCATAAAAGAAACACAGCACTGGCAAATCATGCATTGGACCACATGCATAACTTTGATTTTGAAAATCCAAGTGTAATTAACGTAGAACAAAACGAAAATAAACGTATTACATTAGAAATTATTCACATTCAACGGAACATAAACAGTATAAATAATAAAACGGACATTGAACATTTCACTAAAATTTATAACAATATTATTCATAATTAATAATTACATAGTTAATATACTGTATTTTGGTGCTTATTTCTTGCTTAATAGTAAATCATCTTAAAAAGGTACTTATTCTAACATTCACTCTGTATATAAAAATATTAAGATTTATTATTAAGTAAAGTATAGAATAATTAATATAAATTCGTATCACTTCAGATAACACTAATGTTATTTGATAACTTGTTTAACTGCCTAGGGTATATTTAATAAAATTGAATAGTCTAGCTATTAGTTATTAGATTTTACACCATGCAAATAGATTTCAAAATAATGTTACCAAGTAAGTTTTAATTATAATACATTTTAATAGTTTAAGATATTTTAGAAATTTACAGGAATTTTAATTACATGTGACCAAGGTTTATGATAACCGAAACGCGTTATGTTAGTATTACATATTATTTAAGTGAGAAGAATAAATGTTTTAATAAATGACCTATTTTCCAAGAAAAGAAAATTTTTATATTTTAAATAAAGGTCAAGAAATATCAAAATATATATATATATATATATATATATATATATATATATAATATAAAAAAAATCTTTTTTATACTGAGCGTAAGTATTACATCATTAGTCTATATATATATATATATATATATATTGCTGTGATATTACTCCAGCCCCTACGATGGGCACCATAAAATGTCGTGTTATTTTATTCAGGATCAGCGAGCCCCTACGATGGGCGTCATAAAATGCTGTGTTATACCCTTTATATTATGCCCCGCGATTTGGGCGTCATAAAATGCTATGATATTTTTATTTGCCCCTTTGATCAATCAAGCACCTATGATGTGAAATGTTAAGTTATGGATTTTCTTTGCCTCAACTAGCTGATTCAATTAAATAAAGCAATTCTACAATACACAATATAATGATTAAATATCTACAACTTTTAAAATCTTTCCCTTTTCAGAATATTTACATATATTAGATTTAAGAAATTGAAGCCAGCAAAACTAGCTTTTTTGCTTATTTTTAGAGACCTTTTGAAACGTTTCAAGATGCCTATTACTTTTCATAAATTGATCAATGAAACTACTGTTTTGTTGACTTTTACATATACGAAAACATTTAAATTAAAACAGTTTTCAGTAATAAATTATATCAATATCGCTAACCTGGAATGGTTCAGTAGTTTTTCTGCATCCCCCCAGAGTTTTCGTGCCAAGTCTGAATATTTAGAGTCGAATTTGGAAGTCGACATCAAAACCAAAATACTATCCAAATCGTTATTAGAATCCAATTAAATCAAATATAATCTCATTTAAATTTCAGTGTTAGAGCCAGTATTAAGATGCCAGTTAATCCAATTTAAGATTCAAGTTGAATATCAGTAATAAAAAGATTTTCTATGTCGGTAATTAACAAGACAGTAATAGAACATTTTCCATGTCAGTATTTAACAAGAAGTAATTAATAAGAAGTAATTAACAGGTAGTAATTAACCAGAGCCCTGTTTTATTTATGTTAGAAATGTATTTTTATTAAGTCGTTATTTACTTACGTCTATAATAGATCGGCTTACCCTTGCACAATTCGTACACTTTTCGAAATGATTTTAATTTAACTTTCGTGTCACTGGTTACGTATATAATTTACCACTTCATAGTATCGTCGTAGCCCAGTTTAAAATGTATACTAAACTCGTCGCAGCAAATCTTATCGTATTTAAAGCCTTACCTCTCTTGCTTTTCATTCGTTCATTCACGTGTTGGGACGACACCTTTTGCCTTTATCTTTGTGTATTCTAGGAATTTTACCAATTATTCAGTCCAAATATTCGGATGAATGCTTGACTTGTCACGTATTACACTCACATACCATGGTATAAATTGAGAAATTCCAAGAATTTCCGTTTATTAAATCACGTGTTCGTTATTTATTACTTATTCTAATCTAAACCGAAATAATCTGGTGCTTGATTATTTCCTAGTTAAATATTGAATTTTTGAACAAATGTGATTCTTCATGTCACGTACGATTTATTCAAATAATGCATAATTTTAGCCTGCGTATACGATGATATATTTAACGCACTTGTTAAATATTTATCAAGCCAATTCATTTAGGTTTCCCGTTGATTTAATTTTGATGCATTTTGTTACGTTTTCAAACTTGTAACTATACTTGAATATTTCTATATTCTTATGCGTTTAATCTCATGTATTTTTATATACGTATGCTCTCAACTAACAATATGTATCGTGACCTATTTACTCTTATAATAGCTGGAATTATTTGCTTTTGTTAACTGGAAGTTTCTTTTATTTATTCTACGACCCTTGTGACTTAACCTACCCTTAAACTACCCTATAATTATAGCAATATATAGACATATATATATATATATATATATATATACATATATGTATATATATAAACAGCACTATAGTCTAGAAAACTAAATAATTTTATCATAAAAGGTACGCGATTCGCCAATCAAACAAAAGTTAACATCATACACTGTATATAAATCACAACTAACTTTAATTAATGAAAGGAAGCTCGTTCTTCAAAAATTAAATCACATTTAGTAAAATAAATAACTTGTACGTCATACAATTCATTTTAAAACAACAATGCAAGCTTAAAACTGAAAATAAATACGCATGAATAACATTCGAAACAAATATTTCATAAACGCAGGAAGTAAATAAACGCATTCAATTCACATCATCATAAAAATTTGACTACGTGATCTTTTAATTGTAAACATGACAAAATTTGAATAAAATCTAACACATTAGAAAAACAAAACAAGAAAACAGACGTTTGGCTACGTGCTAAATTATACGAAAGTTTGAATAAATTCCTATACAAACAAGCGGACGTGACTTGAGAAAAGTACAAAAGTATCATATTCAGAGGAATATACTATACAAAACTAGATGTCTACGTGATGTACTAAGCATTTCGACGAGAATTTGGATGGTAACTTTATAGAAAGTCCGAAGGCCTGCATGATAAGGCAAAGTGCAATGCTTCAATCAACCAAATAAACTCGGTAAACTAATTATACAGGTGAAAAGGCGGATCCTTTATATAGGACGCGAATTTGATAAACAATCAGTCTTTCTTTAACCAAGGCACACACTGTACTACTTCAAATTTGAATATCATGCGAAGTGAAAATAGTAAATTAAATAATTATATTTTAGTGAAAGTCGTGATAGGAAAATTTTGAAATAATAATACTAGTGCAGGTATACAATAGAAGTTTACCGTTGACTTTGAAACGTAAGTTAAAATTTTAAATTAAACACAATTTTAATATTTAATAACTTAGGGTTCTAAATATTCGACTAGATAATCAACTAAACAATCCACTACATAAACGACTAAATAATCATTTAAGTATTCGTCTAAACAACCATTTAAATTTTGGTCTACATAAGCATCTGAGCAATGAAGGAAGAAATTAATTAAGAAAATCAACTAAGGGCGTTTGACCGAGATGTACTACGCAATAAACAAGAGAGCTTAACTGAAGACAATCCAGGGGTACTGGTCAATCGCATGCAGCAGTTCTAAGAATTGGAAACACTCAAGGAAAACAGATCAGAAGTAAGAAAATTTTTTAATAGCATAAGGCATTATTTTCATTTTGAATATTTACATTTTTGCATATATTGAAATATTTTGTAGTCATAAAATTTTTTTAAAAATTGCGTAGAGAGAAATAAGGTCGTTTGAACGTTCAAAAGGTACTTCCAGTAGTATACAGTGTTATTTTTGCTGGCTTTAACTGATTTAAAGGAGTTATAATTTGGGGACAAAGAGATTTATATTGTTACTTTGATTCAGGGGTTTATTTTTGAATAGCGAATCACATTATAAAAATGGTAAAGCAGTGAAGTGTATATATTTTTCTTTGGTCATTATACAAATTCTAGTAAGTTCGTTTATCTCTTTCAAGTAGGAAAGTGTTAGAGAGAAAGGGGGGTAAAAACTTATTTGCTGTTGTATCGTCGGGCACTCTGCGTGGATTGAACTGAGCTAATCGAGGCATATAAAACGAATTGTGTTTAAAAATTAAATTTAATATTATTTAGAGACACAGAGCCGAGGCTCGAGATACCACAGCAAAGAATTTATGGCGACTCGAACGTAGGGTCTAGAACAGAAAAGAAATTATAGCGCGTCAACGAGGAGCTAGAATAGAAAATACCAAATAGTAAATTGGTGACACAAGCTAGTTCATAATTGAGCCTATATACTCGAGAACGTCGGGGAATCACCGACCTCGTGAATTCTAAACAACTAATAGCAAATTGCTAAGTGTTAACTTTAGAACGCGAAAAATACATTACTAAAACCGTATATAATATGCTATGCTGTGCTTATTGCTTATTGCTAAGTGTAAATCAATAAATGTTTTAAACTAAGTACCAATATACGAGGGAATGACGATAATTATAATATGAATGAAATTGTATGCATTTTGAAGATGATACAGGATTAAACTAGTTTTAATGAGAGAAGGTGTTAAAGTTTATGAATTTTAAAACAGTTTTAGAACATCTAGGTTATTTAATATATACTTCTAGGGCAGATAGGCGACATTTTGTAGATTAGGGTAAAGTTTAATTTCTTATTCAAAATAATAGTTTGAATTTCTTTTTCGAAATTACTCTGTATATGGAACTACGTTTTGTTTAATTCAAATGGATGGCTATTTTGTTAATATTATTCGTTTATTATCAAGTAAAATTTTTTTAAAATCCCGATCTTCAATTTTTCTGAAAATTGCATTTATTATTATTCAAAATCGCATGTTGGTACTTTATTTTTTACTTGAGGGTTTATTATTCTATTTGATAAAATTAATATTTACTGTGATAAGCCCAATTATTAAGGTAGATATTATATTTATGAGAACACATTTGTGATGTTTAAGTGCTTATGTGAGAGATTATAGGTTTGAATTTTGGGATTTTATGTATTGTCAATTAAGTGAATGTTCGCATTTTTAAATACGCTAAACCAATCAGGTGCTTTGTTGTGGACATAAACGATTACAATTGTCGGTGTCTACATGACTTTGAGCATGATTGATATTCTTTGAGAATTGTAAAATCCTAGAACCATATTGTATTGCTATAATTGGGGGGTTAAGCTATAAATAGGGCTTATGGTTTTAAGGGAGATTATTATTTTTGATACTCTGAAGACATTGTTATACAGTGATTCGTAAAACGCATTGCAAATATTATAAAGCATCTACGATTACTTTTATGAAATATTTTCAATCATTTAAATTTGGTCAGTTTTGGAAAATTTCGTCGGTTTTAGTTCTAGTGAGCACAGTATAATTCCGTTAGAATTATACAATCACGTCTTAACTGAAGTTTTATTATTAACTTATATGAGGATGCGGCCCTTATTAAGGATTAATAAAATTTGAATTTTGGACTTTTGTATTTATTCGAGTTTAAATTACAAAAGTGTTTGCAAACCTAGAGTTCTTTCAAGACACAGAATAATGAAGGTTAGAATAGCAGTTAAGCTTTGTGCTTCATCAACCAAATTTTATTACAAAAGAGTTTAAGAAGATAAACTTTGGTTTGGAGCACAGGACTGTGCGTTTGTGAAACGTGGACAGTAGGAGAAGCCGACTAGAAAAAGATAGAAAAAGCTTTTGAAATGATATACTACAGTTGTATGATGAATATATCATAGACACGAAGTTAAGAACAAACAGGTAGTAGAAATAGTGGGGAAAGAAAGAAATATGTGGAAAACAGTAAAAAGTAGAAGAGATAGAATGATAGGGCGCATTCTAAGGCATAAGGGAATAGTACGGGATGTATTAGAAGCAAAAAAGAAAGAAACGAAAGGTAGAGGTAAACCTAGATTGGACTACTGCACATAGATAGTGAAAAATGTAAGCTGTGGGAATTTCAGGAAAATGTGTAGGTTGGCTCAGAATACGAATAAATGCAGATATTCGTCTAACCAGTTCCAGAACTAAAAACTAAATGGTGATGATGATGAAACGACAGGATACAATCATATCGTGAGTAGCAGTACACTTATTTTTGTGTTTCAAGGAATTACGTGGTGTGGTCGTTGTAGCCAAGTGTATAATTAACGTACAATACCTGTTATTTGAAAATCTCAGTTTACGTTAAGGTTAATTATGGTTTTTAACCACTTGTAAATTCAGGATTAATTGCTAACTATTAAAAATTTTGATCCTATTATTCCTTAGAAGTTTATTAAGTAAATATTACATTAGCCGTAGTAAATCCTTGTTTACTTAAGTACTAGGGTACCTTGGTTACGTACCCCAATTTGAATATTGCCTATACAAGCCATCAGGCCGGACCAATAGCAAAGGAATGATAATTAAAGAGTTCATGTGGTAGTTGAAATTTTATGGTTTAGGTTTTTAGGTTTTATTTAGGAAAATTGTTGTATTGTAATTACATCACTTAAAATATGGAAGGTCGTTTATTAAAAAGGTCTGCATTTATTTTGTTGTATCTTACTTACTTTTTTCCATTTTGAGCGGACCTACACCTTGACGACGTTCTAAAATACTAGAACAGGTAGAATGGCTTGCGCGTTTCAATGAGATAAAGAGCCGAACTATAGGTTTAACCAAATTAATGGGGTCTTTAGTGAGGAACCAGACTAAGACAGGTCCCCGAAAAAGGGCAGCAGTTTTTTCGGTACTTAGAGTGGGAGAGACCATAGGGGTCGGTATGGCATTCTAAAACACACTACTGCGATGTGGAAGGCAACGGGAAACCACCACATTATATTTCAAGTACATAGCGTACTCGAATTGATATTAATGATGATGGTATCCTCTGCGGTAAAAAATTCCGGAGGTAAAATAGTCCCCCATTTGGATCTCCGACAGGAGACTACTTCGGGGGATGTGATCCGAAAGTATACAAAAAGATTCGAGAACATTCTGCGAGTCGGAGTGTGGAATGTCAGAAGCTAAAGAACCTGAAACTCGAAATGGATAGGTTTGCACTAGACATAGTAGGAATCAGCGAAGTCCGCTGGCCAGAGGCGGGGGATTTTTGGAGTGGAGACTTTAGGGTAATTCATACAAGATCAGAGGAAGGAAATTCAGGTGTGGGGATAGTTATGCGAAAAAAGATAGGACGACGTGTAGAATACTACTTACAAAAGAACGAAAGAGTACTCATGGTTAGATTTGAATCTAAACCAGTAAATACAGTAATAATACAAGTATACATGCCCACCTCTAGCTACAATGAGGAAGAGGTAGAGGCGATCTACAAAGATATCGAAGACATAGTAAGATACGTAAAAGGACATGAAAATTTAATAATTACCGGGGATTTTAATGCAGTGGTAGGTGAGGGTAGAGAAGGAGCAATAGTAGGTTTATTTGGTTTAGGCACGAGAAATGACAGTGGAAACAGGCTGGTAGAATTTTTCGACAAGAACAACTTAACCATAACAAATACATTATTTCAACTTCATGCTAGAAGACGATACACGTGGAAGATACCAGGAGATATAAAAAAGATGTCAAATAGATTACATTATTGTTAGATAACGGTTTAGAAATCAAGTAAAAAACTGTAGAAGCTATCCGGAAGTAGATATAGACACAGACCACAACATCGTAATTATGAAGACCGCACTTAAATTTAAAAATCTGAAAAAAAAGGAACGGAAAAAGGCACATTGACTTTGAGAAGCTAAAAGATAAAGATATCCATGAAAGATTTGAAAAAAAGTCAAATGAATTGATAAAAAATATCGGGAAATTTTCTGATACTAAGGAAGTAAGTAAAAACAGAATGGAATAACATTAAATCCAGACTAGACATGGCGGCCAAAGATATTCTGGGGTATACACAAAAAGAAAGTAAGAAACCATGGATGACAAAAGATATCCGGAATTTAATAGAAGAAAGACGAAAATACAAAAATTAGACGAAACAGAAAAACAGATACAGAGTTATAAAATGGAAAATTATTCGCAAATGCAGGAAAGCTAAAGAACAATGGATTGATGAAAAGTGCAAAGAGGTACAAACTAAGATGGAAATAGGAAAGACAGACGAAGCATACAAATTAATTAGAATGAATTTTAGGAATATAAAACCATATAGCAAAAATATAAGGGACCCGGAAGGAAACGTCATTATAGAAAATGTAGGGAAAATGGCAGGAATATATATAATCACCAGAGGAACTAACAGCATTAGAACAGCAATCAGATATTGAAAATAATGATCTGAGATATCCAATACTAAGAGATGAGTTTGAATTAGCATAAAAAAGTCTGAAAAATGGTAAGGCGCCAGGTACAGATAAGGTGCAAGCAGAAACTCTAAAAGCCGCAGCACAAGTAGTAACAGAACGTCTCTTCCGACTTGTAAGCTATATGTATGAGACAGGCGAGATACCCAAAGATTTCAAACGTAACGTCATAGTAACTATACTAAAAAAGAGAGCCGCGGATAGATGTGAAAATTTTCGAACAATAAGTTTGACAGCACACGTTTCAAAAATATTAACTAGAATTGTACAAAGACGAATAGAAAAACGAGCTGAGGAAATACTGGGAAAAGATCAATTTGGGTTTATGCGCAACAGGGGAACACGGGAGGCTATTCTAGCTCTGAGGGTGATAACGGAGAAAACAATAGAGAAGTGGGAAAGCGTTTATATAGGGTTTGTAGATCTGGAAAAAGCATTCGATAATGTAACATGGAAAAAAATGTTTGAAATACTCAAAAAGATTGGAATGAGTTTTAAGGACAGGCGGATAGTACATAGCTTATACAAAGATCATACGGCGGTAATAGAATTAGAGCAAGATAGTAGAGAAGTAGATATTGGGAAAGCGGTGAGACAGGGATATGCCTTATCCCCGTTAATTTTTAACTTGTACATAGAAGAGGTAATGAATACTGTCAAATGCAGGAAGACATTTGGAATTAATATGCAGGGACAAAAGATTGATATGCTTAGATTTGCAGATGATATAGCAGTATTAGCATCTAGCAATAAAGAGTTAGAAGCTGATCTTAATGAAATGGAAACAGTTCTAACTGAGAGATATGGTATGAAAATTAACAAAAATAAAACTAAAGTTCTAGTATGTAATAGAGGGGAAGATAAATCGAAAACTAGAATACAAATAGGTAACGAGAACTTACAAGAGGTTAAGAATTTCTGCTACCTAGGAAGTCAAATAACGCAAGATGGGAAAAGCACAAAAGATATAAAACAAAGATTAGCACAAGGCCGTGCTACATTTAACAAGAAAGAGCAACTACTGTGCTCAAAGACCACAAACATAGAAACAAAGAAAAGATTGCTCAAAACATATGTGTGGAGCACAGCACTGTATGGCTGTGAAGCCTGGATAGTAGGAGAAGCAGATAAGAAAAAGGTTGAAGCTTTTGAAATGTGGTGCTACAGACATATGATGAAGATATTATGGATGGACAAAGTTAAGAACAAAGAGGTACTAGAAATGGTAGGGAAAGAAACTTTTCCGTGACAGCTTTATATGGATTGCCAACTTTACGGATCCTAGAATCGGCAAATCCATCCGAGAGCTAAACATATGTTGCTAATAATTTACATTAATCGTAAGAATGTTTATATTATTTTAATGGACCATAGAATAAGGTTTATATTTAAAATTTACTATCTTTTGTTAATGAAATACAAAATTTTCATAGGAAACTATTCTCCAAAATTAGTGCAAACGAAGAAATTACAACTTAACTTGCGTAACGCAAAATATAAATTAATAATAAATAGCCTTGACCATGATGTAAATCATCATATTTCACAACTTATTTTAACTTTTGATAAATGCATTTCATGATGATTATTCATCACACAATAATTTCGCGGTTTTTCTGTAATTGATGCGTAAGTGATAGCTTCAGGATCTGGTGTTAAGAAAATCCAAACTTTTTACACCTCTTTTGTGTATAAAGACAAAGGTCAAGTTTAATGGCCAGGAAAATCTTTTTTTTACAGCAAATTTTTTCAAAGTATCTTTCATATTCTATCATTAGTACAAGGAACTCAAATTGCTTCCTCTTTTTTTATCTATCTCTAATCGAAATATTTTATATTTTACCTGAATTATGAAACACGACTTGGAATATTTATTAAATGTAAAATTTGCATGTAACATTAAAGCTTAAGGTTAATTGGGTGTAGCCTGCGAGGAATCTGTTAATCTTAACAGTCATGTTAAAGTTTAATAGGTTCAATTAAAAAATATGGTATTCTGTAGCTACACCGTTTCATTATTTTTACGACTCCTGTTAATTGTGTTGTTAAGAAATACAGTGTGAGACGGAAGAATGTGTTACTAAAAAAAAAGTCGTATTAATTTGTAGCAAGATGGCTTCTTTAGGTTCATGTGCAGTCTTATTATTAAATCACAAAGAGGAACGCTTAAGAAGGTAAATATTAAATAAAAATGAATAAAAACCCTTAACCACAAAAAATATTTAAAACTCTAGATACGTATTTCGACCACTATGTGGTCATCATCAGTAAGAATTTGTAAATAATAATTAGCTGTTGTTCCGGAACACTTCAGAGGAGATTACCTCACCACTTAGGCTGAAGTGAACCTTTAAACACTATCGAGAATATTCTCCTCACCCGCAGGCTGGTGTTCTCCACAACAAACAAGTAAATCGTGACGTTCTAACTAAAATCTACTTAATTTATATTAAATTTAAATCTGCTAAAGCGGAACCAAATTAATCTTGATTTCTCATTGGTTGTTGACCAATAGGGAAAGCAAGGCAGATGGCTCTATGGGCCCTTTATCAGTGTTTAAGGGGGGTCCTTTATGTTTAGCAATTTTAATTGATTCATAGGTATTTAAGAAGGAAAACGTTGGTACCTCTTTTAACAATTTATCATTTTCTAGTTTAACGGGGTGGCTGGTTTCAAAAATACGTTTGGCGACCTGAGACCTTTCGTATTTACCATATTTGAAGTGAGTAATGTGCTCTTTAAATTTTGTTGTTATATTCCTCTTGGTCTGACCAATATATTTTTGAAAACACCCTGTCTCTGAACTACTAATTTCATAAATCCCCGACTTTTGCAATTTTTCCACCTTGTCTTTTGGATTATCTAACAAATTTTTAATTTTATTAGTATTACTGAAAGCAATTTTGAAATTAATCGATTTGAATATTTTATTAAGACCGTTTGTGGTTTTGTGAAACGGAAGTTTAACATATTTAACATTATCGTTAGAGGTGGTCGATTGCAAAGTCGTTGATTTACGTATGTTAATTCTATTTTTACATTTTCTAAAAATATTATCTACAATATCAGAAGACAAACCATTGTAATTCGCTATTTGCTTAGTAAGAGCAAATTCCTTATTAAATCTGTTTTTATTTAAATAGAAATTTCTGCACAAACTGTTGAAATGTTTCGATTTCACTTTCAACTAAGTTGTACCACATTTCAGCACCTCCTTATCAGCATTGATTTAACTAAATTTAATTTATATAACTCGTCTGTCGAGCCTTGTACTAACATTTTAAAATTTTTCAAGAATATTTTCGGATTTAATTTACCGTCCCCGTAAAATTTAGTATACTGTTCAACTGAAAGATTTGGTTGAATTAGCCTAATTGGTTCCCTATTATTAAAATTTCCCGAATTAGTTTTTAAATTACTTATTTTCCGATTTATTGTTCTGAATTCCGTTTCACAATTTTCCTTAACGTTCCGTAATTTGCTATTTAAATTTGTAATTTTATCGTTTGACTCGCTTTCATATTTTTCCTGCTTTGATTTAACTATACCAATATGATCACATACACAGTCGATTTCCTCGGCAACCCTCACAATTTTCTCCTGCAGTTGTTCTCTCATTTGAGCAATTGTTTGGTTGGTTTCGTTACGTTAATTCGTGGCAGCCACGTTGGGCGCCAAATTTATGCTACGTTGGCTCGTAGCCGTGCGTAACACTAAGAAAACCCAAGGAATGACCGGGGGTTGTAGAAAGCAGACTAACATATAATGTACGCGGCTGTAAGGAATTAGTGACAATACCTGCAATAAAAATAGTCAAGTAAATCTGAAATAAAAGAATAAGCGTAGCATGCTGATCAAGCATAAGTTACTCCGTACTCTGTAAGATGTAAAAAAAAGAAACTGTTTGGATAATCTATATAATATAGTCACGATAAAAGCATTACAAAAATTTTTATTACAAAGTGAGGTAATATTGGGGAATAGCAGAAACGTTTCCTCACACACCAATTAAACATAAATCAAACAAAATGTTAACCAAAGATAAATAGATAAGACACAATTGATATGAGCAATCCAGTAGCATTGATTTTTTTTCTTTCCTTTCCAAATATTCAAATTACTCAAACTAATCTGTTTTTGTTTTTCTTTTTTTTTGTTTCTTAATAACATGCAATTCTATTGTAAAAGGTATCAGAACGACAAAGATATGGCAAAACAACGGATAGATATTTAAAGTAATAACAAGTAAGAAATAGTTCAACTTACAAAAAATCCTTCAGTAACGCTTCCTTGCCATTGAAGTGTGGGATTCACAATGTCCTGCACTAACGAAGCACTTGACCCTTGACTGTGAGGGTGTTGATGGAATTTCTTACACTTTACACTAATCACACCTACGTATTTCACTGGTGTTAACAGCAGACATTATCATGCTGATGGAACTATGTAGCATTGATAAATTTCTTGTTAATTCTATTTCCTGAGACCATAATTTCGAAATATTTTGTAGCACTAGTGTAATTTCAACTGGGACCAAAGGTATATTATTTTCATAAACATCTAAAAAGCAGTGAGAAACTTCAACCAATACCTTGGTAAACCTGTAATCGGTTATATTTCGCAAATAACGAAATTTGCGCAAGCAATGATCTATTTTAGATACTTTGGGGTTGGAAAATTCAGAAACTACAGTATCAACTGTATTTGGGTAATCCAAAGTATGCACTACTCTGATAAAAAAAAGGGACCACGAAAACTAGATCGCACACACGATTCAAATATAAAAAGACAAATCCACACAAAAAACACAATCAATAAAGCACGTGCAAACACTAAGCAAGTCCGTCAAATACTCCGCACAACACGCGTGCAGGTCGAGTCCAACAAGTTCTACCACTTTTATTTCCAACAGAAAATCAACAAAAAAACAATTAGTAAAACAACGCGTATCACTAAAACCGTCCGTCGATTTTCCGTGAAACACGTGCGGTCGAGTAAACACGTTCGCCTATAAAGCATACTTCCTTCAAATGGAATAAGAACTACACTCTCTACCGTTAATATACAACTCCTATTTCACAAGAAAAACAACTAAAATCGTGTCGTGCTTGTTCATGAACAATTCGAAAATTTATCCCGCATTAATTCTCACTATTTTCAAAGCAACAAGGAAACAGTATTTTTAACGTAATTAATATATAGGAACAAAGAACAAAACACAACTGCCCATCTGTTTATATCAACTCGTTGCTATTATAACCTCTTATCGTCTATTCTCTAAACTTGTATATCCACATAAGGAACAAAATTTATATGAACGGCAAGACAAGAACGATGCAATCCACTCATTATAATACGATGCATTCGCCCAAGGAGTTAATAAATATATAATATAGAAATAGTAGTTACAGAAATGTATTTACTAATTGGGAAAAAGCGTAAAATGTTAAGCTATTAAAAATGCACGTTACAGTTTCTCTTAATCCATCACTTAGAATTTTAATTTCTTTACCTAATTTTTCGCTGTTTTCATCCATTTTCGTAGTCATGGTTTTCATGGCCTCTTCGCTTCTGTCCATTTCGCTGTTCAGTGCCATTAAAATATCTATCATTTTAGTTTCCTGTAAAGTTCGCCTTTCCTCGATAGAACTGGTTTCCTGGATTATTACACTCTCCTGAGATCCTTTCTCCATTTTTGAAATTATTATATTTACAATAAACTTTTAAATACTAAATAAATCTGCCTAAATTTAATTAATGTACAAATTCCTCTTAATTTTCGGTTTCATAATTTTTCTCCAATTAAAACTTTTTAAAACCCCGGTTTAATTTAATTATTTTATTTTAAATCTCACGGTCCTATTCTCAAATTTATTTTAATTTAATTCGTGCGCTTTTAATCTCAGGTCGCTGTATTTTATCGTGGTAAAATGTTCGTGTCTCGCGTTCGGGTCGCCAATCAAAATTGATATGATAACGCCGTACTCGGTGTCAATGGACGTTTTCTATAACTCCACCTCTCTGTGTTTTCATATCTCACTAATTTTATTATTATGCCACGGCTAGCTTTTATCAATTTACACAGAGTGCACAACGTTATGATGATCAATTTTTTTCTTCTCCACCCCTTTATGATTATCTCTTTGTTTGAATTATAAAACGAAGTCAATTAATTTTATATAATGAAAAGAAATATTATGTACAAGTTTTGAAAATTATTAAAATACACCCTTCAATCAATCAATATCATAAGTCTTATTTATCCCAAAATTTATATGCTTTGCAATCAATCTAAAGTCACCAAAAACTACCCTTTTTATCAAAGAAACCTAGAACGTTCTAAATCTCTTTATACTATTACGTACTTTTAACGTTTGCAATGTTTGTGCTGACTTCGTTACACTTTCATATAAATTACGTAAATTCAGTATTCAAATTTAAATAGAAAAATATCTTAAAACTAATTAGATCTGACCTGTTACTGCTCTGCTTAGTTGAACCCCTTGGTTTCCATAAATTGCTTCTTGCTTCTTTGTTTTATTTGCATTGAATCTCGCAACTCAAAATTGTACCAAAATCGTCGACGCTGATTTGAAATATTATATTAATCCATTTAAAGTATTCCCACATTCGAATTATTATATCTATCCACACATTTGAAATGTTATACCATCAATTAGAATTTTCCATGCATTTAAATTATTATACCATCCATTAGGATTTATTATCAACCATCTAGGATTTGAATTATTATTTCTATCCTTGAATTATCCATCCATTCAGAATTATTATACCACATTCGGAATTATCATCACCCAATTAGGATTATCTATACAGTCGGAGCCCTATTATTATCTTATTAGTTTAAATAAATTACCCCAAATTCTACTCACGTTAAACGGCAACAGAAAATTTCATATTTATAGCACTTATTTGTCACTATCTATTTTATTAAACATTTAAAATTACGCGTGACTTTTTGATTCAGAGTGGCGCAGCTTTGCCCTCTTGAGTTAAAACTGAACTGTCTTATAATTAGTTCTCTGTTAAGTATAGGCTGATCCCACTTGCATGTGGGTTGGGTTTTCAACAAGTCTGTAGCTATTTTAACCAATAAGGTCTTTGTATTTGATGCATCTTGAAGTGGTTTTCTGATGTAATATATTCGGTTTTCCGGGTAATGGTTATTTGCTTATAGATACCTCGTTATCAGACCATACGTTGTTTTGTGTAAATATCGCGTTTTCCATATTATACAAAAATACATGATGTAATTTCAATTTTACTTTCGTCTATTTTATGCGTTTTTAAACTGTATTTTCTTATCAAAAGTGTTGATTGTTTCTACGCACTTACACAAGGCTTCGTTAAGTTTTATTTCTTATCTCCGTATTATATTATAACTAATTAGAACTCTTTTCAATGCGTGTTTAATTACATGTACTATCCTTTCCTCTAAATACGCATACTTTTACTGAAAGATCTTGTCACTTGCATTACTTAAAATTACCAAAGCTTTATATACCGAGTGTTAAATACTTGTTATTTACCTAATGTATGAATTACCTATTTCTATGCTAAATATGCGTTCTATTATTGTAAGATGTGTTTATTTGCGTCGCTTAAAACTAATTCTGCTCTATATACAGGGTGTTAATTGCTTACTATTTACATAATATCCAAATTAACTATTTTCTGTTAAATAAATGCAGTTTTCTGCTTCCTATTGCACTTTATGATTACTGCACGACCCTTGCTATACAATACACCCCTAAACAACCCCTTATCAATTTGACACGATCCCAACCCGACCCATAAATATTTATAATGACTCCGGTAGTGAAAGCCTTCGATAATATTTCAAAAAATAAGGTTTCAAGAATATAGACAAATAATACCTAAACACGCTGGTGTGTTGCCAAAGCGTCTATCAATCAATCGGGCTTTGTATGCACTCCAGATACACCTTACCCCGGAGGTACACTTTACCCGGGGTATTCTTTATGAACGCACCCCAGGTCTTCTCAGTCCTGGAACTAGTAGGACGCGTACCTCCGTTGTTGTCTATTCTAAGTTAACTTGAACGTTTCCCTGAAATTTCCACTGTCTACTGTTACGTGCCAAAGTGGCCCTTAAACATGTTATTAGGTTAATTTTGATGTGCGGAGGTTTCGCGCCACAATTTCAAAAGACTCGAGGCGCGCATTACCGTCACGTCAATAGTGGGTTGGACGAATACTTCGCGCCGACGTGAAAAAAGACAAAAGTGGGGAGAAATTTCCGTTAGACGCTATAACATGGCTTTTTCGCCAGTACCTTCGAGTGGAGTGGACGTTTGAGGTATCGTATCGTGCTTATCTTTACCTATGTAGATATCCTGCCTAATTATCTTTGTTGTCGCCCTTACCATGTTTCCTAATCCGATCCCTGCATAGGTAGGAATAAATCTGCAGCCACCTAGGGCGAACCGTACTGCACGACCCGAGAACGAGCCGGAAGCCTATGTTCCGCCAACAGCACCGGAGCAAGCACCATCTTTAATCACCCCGGAGCGGAGCCCTGAGTGCTGGTCCGAACGCTTTGGAAGAGCGTCGGGAGTCACCATCTTTAACTACCACCAAAAGGGCCTTTAGTAGCCTGATGGACTGGGGAGAAGCCAACTATAACCCAATTCCGTCGAATGCCGGATTTCTGAATGAGTACTCTTTTTGTTAAATTGTTCGCTATTATCCTTTATTGTTTTATAATTATATCAATCTCCGATTATTGAGCAATATAAATTGTGCATTGGTGACGTCATTGGTAGATGAGCGCGCCCAAAATCTGTATAAGATTAGCGCTACCAACTACCGGTGGTGGCTAGTAAACCCCGCTTCCGGTGTTGTATTTATCGAACTTTTAATTGCAATTATCGTTTTTAAATGTAAGACTACCTCTTTCACTATCTACGTGCAATAGTCTGGTCCAAGTATAATTATACCTCTTTTATTTGCTATCTCTGTTTGTAATACAGTATTGTCCGAAATAAACAGTACTGAAACTAAGTTGGCGGTGTTTTTATGCGTGCGCTGTCACACTCAAGTTAGCTAGTATAGACCTGTCAAGTAAACCTCAAACAAGTAATTAGTAGGGCCTAATTGTTAAAAATGGTGTTAAGTACAGAGGAGAAAGTGTTTCTGGTAGAGCATTATTTTCGTTCATACGGAATCGGCCGACATAATGGTGCAAGTTTGCTATACGTGTCTGATCAATTCACACAAAGGTTTAATAAACGTTCTCCAAGTAATGCTGTAATTTTGAAGGTTATTGAAAAGTTTAGAAATACAGGTAGTGTATTGTGCCAACGAAAAGGAAACTCGGGGCGTCCCAGGACAGTTAACAACAACAATAACCATGAACGTGTTTTTGAGCAAATCTTAGAAAATCCGAAAGTCAGCCAGGCAAGGACAGCGTTACAACTTGATTTAAAAAGATCTTCCTTTCAAAGAATCCTGAAGGAGCTGGGTACATTTTCGTATGTGATTCAGGTACATCAACAACTACATTCTCGGGATTATCGCAGTAGAGTGGAATATTGCGCCAGAATTCTCGCGTTACAGTATGAAAATCCTGAATTTTTGAAAAATGTTTGGTTTTCAGACGAAGCACATTTTCACTTGTCAGGCAATGTGAATCGTCGCACAAATCGATTTCTGGGCTTTGCCAGACCCGATGAGGTTCAAGAGGTTCCTTTACATAGTGAAAAAGTGAGTGTCTGGTGTGCTGTTTCCGGACACGGAATCATTGGTCCGTACTTTATCGAAGAGAATGGTAGGCAAGTCACACTTAATCAACAGAGGTACAGACAAATTTTAACACGATTTATCCCTGATCTACGTCAATTCTGTCGTGCACGTAACTTGGCATTTCGAAACCAATTTTTTCAGCAGGACGGGGCAACTTGCCATACTGCTGCCGCAATTCGTCAATTTCTTCAAGAACATTTTCCAAGCAAATTCATATCACGATTTACTGACTTCCTTATCCTTCACATTCTCCAGACCTCACACCTCCAGACGCATACATTTGGGGCATGGCTAAAAATGCCGTTTTCAAACGGGCACCACAAACCATCGATGAATTAAAGGATGCCGTTAGAGTCTTCTTCGCAGCCCTGAGACAACCCTTATTCAATAACATGACCAGAAACTTAGAACATCGTTATGAAGTCTGTCTCGAACGAGGAGGTGCACATTTAGAACATATAATAAAGTGTCAATAATATGTATTTTTTAAATATACAAAACAATTACAATTTCAGTACTGTTTATTTCGGGCAATACTGTATATCCCGCAATATTCACCAATTGTCTTAGAACGTGAGCTGTCCTTCTATTTCTCCATAGATATCTTTCTTCCCCTATTATTTCTAAAACCTCTTTGTTATTAACTTAGTCTGTCTATGCTATTATCATCATACATCTGAAGCACAACATCCCAAAAGGCTTTTATTTTTTTCCTGTCTGCTTCTCATATTGTCCCTATTTCATAGCCGTACAGTGGTGTGCTTCACGCATATGCTTTCAACAATTTTTTCCTTGTTTCTATGTTTGTTGTTGATTGTTGTACATCTGGCGAAAGGCGAAACCGTAGCAATATATTGTTACGAACTACTATTAGGCAACCCGTCAAACACACAAGCAGCATAACCGATGTATATTCTACAGAAGTCTCGAACTTTCCGGTACTACATTGGCCAGAAACCGAGTTTTTTTTTAGCTGGAAAATTTGGAATTTTGTCGAACCCTTGCTGTTCCAAGCAAGGTACGAATCTTTAACGTGCGTGACAACACTCACACACGGGATCTCCATATTACCTCTCATCCGAACCAGAGTATATTTTTGTGAAAAATGCTCGCCTAACATTTTTCAAGCGGACCGTGTCGGGATTCAAACCCGGGACCTTGGGCGTAGTAGTCACATACATACCACTACGCCACGGAGCCACCTGATATATATATATATATATATATATATATATATATATATATATATATATATAAGACCGCTGATAAAGTACAGATTTAGTCTATATCAAAATGTGGTATATAAATCATCTCGTGTATAGTTAGTTGGTCATTACGTTTTGTAGGTCCTATAGTAATATAATATAAATATAAATTTGTGTTATGTGAACGTGTATATTGTACCGCCACCTTGTACATAAATAAACAAAAGTGTAATAAATAAATTATAGTAGTGTTAGTGCTGTTAAGACGACTTATGGTTAAGAATTTTAGTTTAATAAGATATGAGTGCTTGTAAATAGTATTAGTGTGATAGTGCTTCATTGTTAATTGGACTGAAAACATATATAAATAAGGCATATACTGTTAATTAGACTTGTAAATAGGGAGTAATAGAGACTTTTGTTATTACTTCTTCTAAATTAGCGAAACGCGTTAATAATAGCCCGCTACTATATATATATATATATATATATATATATATATATATAGTAGCGGGCTATTATTAATTTAGAAGAAGTAATAACAAATATACAAATATATACCCCACCCAAATAGAAAGAAACCGGAAAAATTGAAATTTCCGAATATTCATTGTTTCACCTTGTATTTAAAAAAAAGCATATTGCATGTATAAAGCATGTGTAAATAATCATTCTAAGAGATAAAAACGAAGCTATCTTCAAAAATGCCAGAAATAACTTAGATTTAAGTCATTCATTTTATTTATCATAAAAACACACTTTCCGTGTATATTACAATCACTAAGGTATAAAAACAAAAAGCTATTTAATCCGCGTAAACGCAATATCAAATTATTGCAAAACCGATCAAAAAGCAATTGAAGCTCTACTTAATTATGTAATTATACCGAAATCTGTATTTTATTCGTATACAAATTAATCATAAAAGAAAACAATCGCGAGCTTTAATTATTTATCCGTGTGTGTATAATAAAAAATTCATTTTAAGAGTTTTAAATGGTGCTAAATTCTGAAACTTTCGTGATTAATAGAAAAAAATGCGTCGTCTGTACTAAGAAATACTTAAATAGCCTAAAGAATAAATTAACCCCAATTTAAGAAACTCGTGTGGCTATTACAAAAACAATAAAATCGATAAAAATTATTTCATAGTTTCCGTGTCTCAATAAGATAGAATGCGACGCGACCATTAATTTTGTTTATCAGAAAAGGATAAACGGCACGTTTTACTGCAAACATAAACCATAATTTGACACTAATTAGACCATAGAAAGCGCCATTCTTGTTAAATTTACATCACTCAGGGGACTAATTCTTCAATTAAATCTGAAATGGTATGGAAGAAAGTGTCGTAGTTAAAATTTTTATATATATTGTCGTGGAATTAGAGGTTAAATAGGTCTAGACAATAAAGTTTTATCAACTGTGTATATAGAAAATAGGAATAATTTATTTACGCACGAAAGTAATCAGTTTAGATAGTTAAGACGGATGGTTATTAACAGACTTTGTAATTTTAAATTGGAATGTCAAAATTGCATAAGGGAAGAAAAATTTAGAGTACATAAATGCTCAAGGATACGCAAATTAAATTGTAATAATTTTAAATCAAGCATGGAGGCAGAAACGGAGTTTTCAAATATAGAAAAATCAATAATTTAAACGCATCTTTCCATTTACATAAAAGCAAATGTTCGTTTTACAAATCCTAAGAAGGAGAGAAACTGGAGAGAAATTGGAGAGAAATTGTTATTTTAAACAACAAGTTGCTTTGAAGAAACACCTGTGGTTAAATGTCAGGTTCATAGAACTCGATTGAACGTTAGCACAGAATTTCTATGGAATTGTTGCAACGGTCAATTTGACAAACTGCTAACAATAACAAGCGCCTTGAAGACTGAGTGAAATAAAAGATCTATAATCTAGAACAGACAGAGAAGCGTATAAAGAAAGCGTTGGTTACAATTCACGCCTAAATACACGGGTAAATGTGAAGGCCAACTACAATATTGATGTTCTGTAGTTTTAGAGGGGTTTCTAAATGAGACAATAAATATGAGTAGAACGGAGAAAGATAGCCGAATAGTGGAGCGTAGTAACGAGGGAAAACTATATCATTGGTCCAAGCCGAAGCAGTTGTGAGAAGCGCACGTCCGTTAAGGTATTAAACAAATTTCAGTGTAACATTATAATAATCTCGGAATTTTTCAGACGTTACGTTCAAAATTTGTAGAAATGTTTTTAAAAATAAGCTCAATGGAACTAGGTTCCATGGGGGTTTAGAAAAGCGTATGAATACACGGGCAAAGATATTAAAGCTCTCTTTCCTTTTAGATCTGAGATAGCGCTTAGATCTGCAACGTAATAATAGTATATGCTCTTACGGGTATTAATTATTGTGTATTAATTATTGTGTATTCGGTAAAGTAGCATACAACATTCTGTTGAAAATATGTACAGCTGTAGTAACGTACCGCTAAAGTAGTAAAAGTGATATTGCACGAGTAGGTGCCGAGGTATAGACAAAGGGTGCCGTTACTACAACCACTCTATTGAATGAAGGGATGGTACTTGGGTAAGCAAATCCTAAACCTTAACTTGTATGCATGAAGTGTATTTGGTATGGAATGTTAAGTTGGCACAAGGCAAATATCTGGGTAGAGGGAATCAGTTGGATCCATGCAGAATCGAAGTATATGGACACAACGACGAGAGTGTCTGGTACCTATCTTCAGAGGTGACGAAAGACGAAACCTACTACAAGTAAAGAAACTTAATTTTCAGTTTTGTATAAACATTTGTGTTGATATTTTTGTGTTTGAGTGTTTTGACTTATTGGGGGTGTATTTATTACCATAAGAACTCGTTTAAAGGGGTATATGTGCAGGACAATTAATCTTGATTATTTAAAAAGGTTTATTGATGATATATAAATGTGTATTCATGATAGAAAATGTTGTTGTAAGGAGTAACCGGGTCTTTAAATTTGTTTTTAATAAAAAATGCGAGGTTAAAGGCATTTAGAGGAACTGGGTTATAATGAGCTCAAAATAGACCAGAATAAAATCAACCTAGGGTTGCATGAGGGGCCCATCTACTCGTAGTAAATAGAATTTGTTGAAATATACTAAAATCAAGAACTTTAAAGTATTTAATGATTGAGGTGGTAACAGTTTTAGCAAACTGTCTGTACCAAGGTGTAAATATTTTATTAATAATAGAAACTTGTTAATATGTGTAAATAAAAGGTTGTATGTTTTGTTGCATTATTTGAGTGGTAATTTCATTTTACTGTGTTTGTGAGAAAGGAAGGTGCTTAGCATGGTAGGTATTCAAGAAGAAGTCGATTGCTGAGCTAACCAGGGGGAGCAGAAATAGGTGTTCAAAAAGGTAGGGTAAGAATTTTTTTAAATTTTGTTTCAGAAAATTTTATGTTAGTCCAAGCGTGGACGAGACATTAAAGGGGGTTCCACGGCAATTTTATGACGCCCAATTCGTGGGGCTTGATTGGTTTTTAGAAAATATACGAGTGTTCCTAACAATCCACAGCAATATATTGCTGTGGATAAGCTTTTAAATCGAGCCCCAGAGTTGGGCCGTCATAAAATTGCTGTGAATACTATAGAGAAAGCCTTTTTTATTCTTGCACTACGTTGGGCGCCATAAAAGTGCAGTGGTTAAGCTCTAAAATCGTGCCCCATAAATTGGACTGTCCTAAAATCTTTTCCTGAAAATTAAAAAATATTCCAATATCTCTGGAACGCTCCTCTTATTTCGACCTACCACAGCTAGCTCTAAAATCTGCTTCTTTAGAAATACTTACCATCCTAAGTTTGCTCTTTCTCAGTTATACAACCAAATAAAATTGTCACACAAATAATGCAACGAAACATCCAACCTTTTATCCATACAAATCAAAATTTTACGTACCAGTTCAATATTTACAAATTCGGATATACAGCTTCATAAAATATTACAATCTCAATCATTAAATCCTTTTAAATTTCATGACTTTAATTTATTTCAATAGTTTTTGTTTTATATAAGTAGATGGGCCTATCTTGAAACCCTAAATTGAATTTTACTCTGGTCTATGGTGAGCTCAGTATAAACCCTGTTACTCTAAATGCATAAATAAATCGCATCTTTGTTTTCAACAACCCTAAAGACACGTTTATTCTTTACAACAAATTTTTACGTCATTTATTTACACCTTTAAATAATAAATACAAATTGTCCTTTTCATATACCCTTCAAATTAGCTTTTATGTTCGTAAAATACACACCCAATGTGTCAAATCGCTCTAGCACAAAATAACAGCTCAAAATGTTCAAGCAATAACAATAGAAATTAATTTCGTTACCTGAAATAAGCTTTTTTCACTGTCACCTCTAAAGATATCGTCCACCCAAAACCTCATAGTTGCTTTCCATTCAACTGCTCTCTGCTATAAGTACATCAAACTCAGTTTCAATTGCTATCCAAGTCTCTGCAGACGCCTTCAATATTTCTACCCATATAATTGTCCAAACCAAGTTAATCACCTTCCGTATCTACCAAACACCCAGCATCCTCGTTCCAAAAATTTCTAAGCACGCTTACCCTAATAACATCCTTCGTTCGTTCTTTGAATGTAGCTACAGCACCGTTTACAATATAACACCCACTCGTGCTTTTCACACTTTTCATTTAACTTAAGACGGGCTACACTATTACCGATTTATAAAATTTTAAACTTGGATGTTGCTGTAGAAGTAAGTCAAGTAAAAGCTAAGCGAAGTAAGAGAGCCCTACTACGTCTTTTAGTGTATTTATAATGGTAGAAGCACACCTCCTGCACCCTATTTCAATCGAAAAGCTCCCCTACCGTAACCGATTCTGAAAATTTTATATGCAACGAACTTTCTAAAACTCAGAATTCTCATTCCATCGTCGCTTTAGTCCGAAACACTGGTTAACAAATACAACGGTCTCGCTCTTCTTGAAAATTTTCTCTCGCCCCCTAGCAATCAGCCAATCACAAACATTTCTCCCATTCTTAGGTCTAGCTTCCAACTATCTTACCCTCGTCTAATTTATATTCGTTGTCTCTTTTACAATCCCACTCTATCAACATAAAATCGATATTGTGGTTGACCTCTAAATTTTGTCGCGTACTTTAAATGATTGTTTTACTCGTCTCTATTTGTCCTCTTTGTCTGCCTTATGCTAATGGTATTCCGTCTCAACCTGCTTTCAACCATCTGTTGTTTTCGTAGCCTTCGCATCGACCGTTAACTAAATTTTCTACAGAATTGTGTCTAACGTACATTCTGGTTCCTTGAACTTGTTTATTTATCTGTCAAGCTTTCTATGAACCGATTGTCCGTTTGTACTTTCCATGTTGAGCAACCTATAGAATTTCTTAAGATTTATATTTAACGAACGCTTGTTTAGTTAAATGGAAAATACGCGTTACATTATTGATTTTATATACAAAAGCTCTGCTTATCATTTGATGTGCTTGATTTACACCTTTCAAAATATTAAAGCTAATTATATTCGTATCATCCTTCAGCTTTCACGTCCTACAAAGCTTCTACACTTATGCAAATTTAACATTCCGATTTATTAATACAACTGTATGCTATTATCCGCTTGTTTTAAAGTCAAAACTAATTAATTTTCTATATACACGGTCGTTACAAAATCATTCTTTTGACCTATCTATCCCTCTTAATCTATAATTTACACAATAATATATATATATATATATATATATATATATATATATTGTTGTGGATTTAGAGGGTAAATAGGTGTAGACAATAAAATTTTAAACACCATGTATACAGAAACAGGAGCAAATTATTTACGCGCCAAATGAATTAATTTATATAGTGAAAATGGAGGGTATTAAGGTATTTTTCTATATTTAAATTGGAATATTAAAATTACTTAAGGGAAGAAAGTTTGAGAGTACATAAAAGCTCAAGGATACGCATAAGAAATTATAACAACTTTTAATCAAACGCATGGAAGCAAAAAGGGGAGCTAGCATGCATAGAAAATCAATAATTTCAAACGCAAATGTTTCCATTTTAAAAGCCAACGTTCGTTTATACAAATACTAAGAAGGGAATAAACCGAGAATTGTTATTTTAAACGGTCGGTTTTTTCAAGAAACACCTGTTCATTAAATGTTACGTTCAGGGAACTTAAATAAACGTTAAGATAGAATTCCTATGAAATTGTTTGCAACGGTCGATTTGACCAATGGCTTTAAATATCAAATGCCTTGAAGAGTGAGTGGAATAAACGATCGATAATGTAAAACAGACAGAGAAGCAGGTAAAGAAAGCGTTGGGTAGAAGTCACGTAAGAAATACACGGGTAAATGTGAAGAACGACTACGATATCGAGTTTCTGTAACTTAAGAGGGGTTCTAAAGGAGACAACAAACATGCGTGGAACGGAGATAGATAGCTGAGAGGTGGAGCGTTGTGACGAGGGAAAATTATATTATTGGTTGATGGCCTGCAGTTTTGAAGAAGCGCGCGTCCGTTACTGTGGTAAACAAAATTCTATGTAACAGCACGACAAAAGTGGAATTTTTGAAAAGTCAGTGTTTGTTACGTTCAAAACTTTAAGAAGCAGCTTCGAAAATAAGCTTTTCAAGTAAAACAGATATTAAATGTCTCTTTCTTTTCCATTTAGATCTGAATACGGGTTTAGATCTACAACATAATAGTGGTAAATGCTCTTACGGTTATCAATTATTGTGTGTTCAGTAAAGTTGCATAAAACATCTTGTTTAGCAATTGGTGGCGTATTTAGTACCATAAAATTTTTTTAAAAAGGCACATGTGCAGGACAATTAATTTTGATTATTAAAAAAGGGTTTATTGATGATATATAAAGGTTTATTCATGCTATAAATTGTGATTGTAAGAAGTAAACGGGTCTTTAAATTTGTTTTCAATAAAATGCAAGGTTTAAAAAGCATTTACAAAAACTGGGTTATGATGAGCTCACAATAGACCAGAATAGAGTCAAACTAGGGTTGCATGTGGGGCCCATCTACTCGTATCATGTAGAATTTGTTAAAATATATTAAAAACCAAGGACTTTAAAGCATTTAATAATTGAGCTGGTAACAATTGTAACAAACCGTCTGTACCAAAGTGTAAATATTTTATTTGTTAATATGTGTAAATAAAAGGTTGTATGGTTGTTGTATTATTTTGGTAATTTCATTTGACGGTGTGTGTGTGAGAGAAAGGTATGTACTTAAAATGATAGGTATTCAAGAAGAGGCTGATTGCTGAGCTAGCCAGGGAGTTACGCAGAGAGCAGAAATACGAAGGCGTCCAAAAGGTAGGGTAAGAAATTGTTTTTATTTTTTTTTTGAAAATTTTTATGTTGGTCCATTTGTGGACACGAAATTTAAAAGAGTTCCACGGCAATATATATATATATATATATATATATATATATATATATAAGCCGAAACTTTAATAGAAATATTCTGTCATAAATTTGCGATTCATTTTAAAACGTCGAACATGTTGCTTTGAGTAACGTTATTCGTTAAGTATGCGGCACCTTACGCATACAGTATTTGACATTTAAGATGTAACTTTTAGTGAAGAATTAAGTCTTAGAACTTAACTCTGCATAAATAAAGTACATATAATTAATCCGTAAAACACTACGAGAATTAAACAATCTTGATAGATAATCCTGATGCAAAAGAATACGCTGAGTTAATTAATTAAAAATAGAAGATGTGCTTTGAAATTTATATTCTAAATGGAGATTTAAAAGGATGTTGATTGTATTGTACACTAAGATTTTAATGCGGATGTAAAATTGAATCAGGAAGTATTTAAAATCATTAACTACTTTGGGGATGAGATAATAATAACCGCTACATGACCTGCAAGTATAAAGTTTAGATTTTTTTGTATGTAACGATAAAAATATTTGTATATTAATAAGTTAGAAGAAGTTTTTAATCCCAGGGTGTTTTTTTGTGAGCGAATATTTACCGCAAAATTTTGAGGTCTAAGTTCGCAGTATCTTGACTTTTAATAAATTATTCGTGACAATTATTGGGCAATCACATTGACGAACGTGATAATAAACGATAGGTAAGTTATCCAGGTATTAATTAAGAAAGATTTGTACTTTTTAAAAAGATTAGGTAAGGAATATTTTAATAATTAAGTAACTCGTAGGAATTATTGTAAGTATGAACTGAAACTGTAAATTTTTTCTAAACTGTTTTTTGTAAAAGAGAAAAATGTTTTTAAATGTATAGGTGTTTCTTGAGATTACTGTGTTTTATTTCATTTGGTAACTTTCTCAGTAAAACTTTCGTTGAGCTAGCCAGACAAAGAAAAGAAAAGGAAGGTAAGATAATAATTTCATATTTTCCATTTTTAAGCCCGTATCACAGCAGTTTTTTAGCGACACCTCAACGTTCGACTTGTCACAGCAATATTTATATATATATATATATATATATATATATACTTATATATATATACATATATATATATATATATATATATATATATATATTGCTGTGATATTTCAGCCCCACGATTGGGTCTATCATAAAATGCTGTGATATTTCTCTAGCCACTACGATGTTTTATTGATCTTTAGCCCCACGTTTGAGCATGTCATAAAATGCTGTGTTATCCCCTTGAAAGCTTTTATTATTATTTTATTTTAAGCCCCACGATTTGGGCGTACATAAAATGCTGTGATATTTCTCCATCCCCTACGATGTTTTTATTAATTTTTAGCCCCACGTTTGAGCATGTCATAAAATGCTGTGATATTTCTCCAGCCCCTACGATGTTTTTATTAATTTTTAGCCCCACGTTTGAGCATGTCATAAAATGCTGTGATATTTCTCCAGCCCCTACGATGTTTTTATTAATTTTTAGCCCCACGTTTGAGCATGTCATAAAATGATGTGTTATCACCTTGAAAGCTTTTATTATTATTTTATTTTAAACCGCACGATTTGGGCGTACATAAAATGCTGTGATTTTTTATATTTGCCCCTTTAATCAATCAAGCATCTATGATGTGAAATGTTAAGTTATAGATTTTCTTTTTTTCAACTAGCTGATTCAATTAAATAAAGCAATTCTACAATACACAATATAATGATTAAATATCTACAACTTTTAAAATCTTCCCCTTTTTAGAATATTTACATATACCAGATTTAAGAAATTGAAACCAGCAAAACGAGCCTTTTTGTTTATATTTAAAGACCTTTTGAAACGTTTCAAGATGCTTATTACCTTTCATAGATTAATCAATAAAACCACTGTTTTGTTGACTCTTACATATACGCAAAATATTGAATTAAAACAGTTTTCAGTAATAAATTATATCAATATCGCTGACCTGGAATGATTCAGTAGTTCCTCTGCATCCCCCAAGAGTTTTCGTGCCCAGTTTGAGTATTTAGAGTCGAATTTGGAAGTCCCATAAATCCCATAAATTGATTCAATTTAAGATTCAATTTGAATATCAGTAAATAAAAGATTTTCCATGTGCGTAATTAACAAGACAGTAATAGAACATTTACCATGTCAGTAATTACCAAAAAGTAATTAACCAGAGTAATTAACAGGATGTGATTAACCAGAGCCGTCTATAATAGATCGGCTCACACTTACACAATTTGTACACTTTTAAAAATGATTTTAATTTACTTTCGTATCACTGGTTACGTAAATAATTTAGCACTTCTGAGTATCGTCTCAGCCCAGTTTAAAATGTATACTCAACTCGTCGCTCAATTGTTATCGTATTTAAAGGCCGTACCTCTCTTGTTTTCCATTCGTTTATTCACGTGTTAGGACAACATCTTTTGCTTTTATCTTTGTGTACTCCGGGAATTTTGCCAATTGTATAGTTCAAATATTCGGATGAATGCTTGAGTTGTCACGTATTCATTTACATACCATGATATTTAACTGAGAAATCCTATTATTAAGTCACGTATTCATTGTTTATTTCTTATTCTAATCTAAACAGAAATAAATTTGGTGTTTGTTTATTTCCTAGTTAATATTGGATTTTTGAACAAATGTAATACTTTATGTCACGTACGACTTTCAAATAAGCTTATCTATAGATATAAAATATGAAGTGTTGTTTTGTCCCTGTATGGTATCTTTGTTTTATGTTATATTCAAAACCAGTTTATTTTTCATATTCTCACAAATTAAGACTTCAAACATTTAAATAATTTTAAAAAGTCTATTAAAATTTTCTAATTTTTATAGTATAATTATACTTAACTACATAAATTAACAACTTTAAAGTGAACTCCTGAAGACTAGCGTTAGGCCTGCATTACACTTATCAAGTTTTGCGTCTATTTTAAGAACATAATCAAGTACTTAAACTTGTTGGTTTAAAATTGTGTATTACAAATGTCAATTTTAAGTACTTCTTTAAGAACTTATTCAAGCTGAAAATAGAACATGCTCTATTTTTTTTTCAAGTTTCTGGTAACTTCTGGTGATTTTTATATGTACCAACATAACTAACATTATAAATTTGTTTCTATTTTCTGAGTTTTGAGGTTATAAACGTAAAATGAAGGTGTTAAATATAAGCAGGTGTACAAAAAATTTGTGTGCTATTATTAATATAATAATATTGGTGATGAGTAAACTAAATGAATGAATAAACTATTTTGAAACCTACGCTTAGAAATATTACAACTTTTATGTGATTGGTACCCCTTCATAACTTCAGCAAATTGATGAAAAAATTGACAAATGTAAATACACTACGGATTTAAATAAATATTGAGCTTAAATTGTGTCAATTTTAATAACTTACAATTGAAGCTGTTCCGTTTATATTGTAAATTTTACTGCCAATTTTATTAATACATTGAGTTTGTTGATTATTTTAAATTCGCCGCGGTATATTTAAATTTATTAGAGTGGAATTTCCTTGGTTTACTGAAGCACGCCCCAACAAGTGCCGTGAGTGGTGAACGTTGTTATTTCGCATGTGCAAACAGTGTAGTGACTGGGAAATCCACGAAGCTCAGTAGAGAATCGATTCGTCGTTCGAACAGGCCGCATCGTTTTTACACACACGTTCTACATAGAACAAATTAGATGAACCGCTTTGCTACAGAACCGCTATCGTTTAAATGTGCTTCGCTTCACCCGCAAGATGAAGAGTAGTATTAGTTACATCGTTTTTTTTTGTTGGCACGGCTGCATAACGTGAGTGTTTTAATAAACGTTTGATTTGGTTAAAAACATTAATTATTTGTTGTTTGTTCAAACATCATTTAATTTTATATACAGTCCACTTTTTTCTCCTAATTAGCTATTCGAAATTCACCGCAAATATTTTACAGAAGCAAAACTTGATAAGTGTAATACAGGCCTTACCAGAGATAAAACAATCTTTCTCCGGATGAACGACATCCCCTGCTATTATTTCATAGTCGTTCATATTTGTATCATAAAATGCTTTAAAAGTGCTTTAATAAATATTAATGTATGGTTACATATTGCCCAGCATGCTATTTTGATTCTTTAATAATTTGAAATTCTTAAAGGAATATAGAAGTATTAAATTGGTAATTGTTAAGAATTTGTGTAGATTTCAACTTCCAATGACTTTAATTTTAAATAAAATTCGAATTTATAATTATTTATGAGAAAAATAACAGATGCTCCATAAGACTGCATGTAAAAATCGCCTTACATTTCCCTAGCGGCAAGTCGCGAACTAGGAATACAGAGCTAAAGTATGCACAGGTTTCTGGCCGAGATAAATGTCCTAAGTAGAGATGTCCATACATATAGTATAAGCACAGATAACCTATCACCCATTTGCAGTAATTTGTTTTCATGTGCATTTTGAAGCTGTAGGTGTACCGTATTTTCATTATTGTTATTAGAATTTCGTTTTTAATGTAGTAATAGTTTGTCGTATTACTGACGTTTGTAATAAACCTTTACGCTAATTTAGTATGTAAGTAATATAGTAGTTGATAACTATAATTTTAACCTACAAATTTCCTTTGAAAGTGTTTATTTATTTGTACTTTGAACTGGTTCTACCCAATGTAAATATATATTTAGTAATATAATAATTACTAAACATAAGATCTTTTCCTTTTATATGTCTTACGAGATTAAGATAATAAAGGTTATACTGGATGGGTTCAAATTGAATACTACTACATTCATAATTTGGAATAATTCCTGTCTGAGGCTGAACTTGTTTAATTTGAAACATTGTAATTTAAATTTCCCGCGTAATAGGTTTTGTTCCCAAACGCAAGATGACGATGGCGTGCAAACTTATAAACTTTAGTCGGGTTTTCGCAAAAGATAGGTTATCGGTAAATATAAATATTGGTTGCCATAGAACCGGCGTCTCATTATGCATTTCGTTTTAAAATAATTAATCAATACGCCTATGCCGTTTTCGTAACAAAAATCCAACTGACAGGCAAGTAGGGCTTTTAAATAACATTTACAGAAATACGTCAAATATCTAAAGACAAAAATAAATTGACAACAGGGAACAAAGTTTATTCTAAAAATTAAAGTGAATATTCCTGTACTCCATATTGACTTTCAACCTTCAATATATCGAATTTTACTAATGGTTGCCAATTTATCATCACATCTATTTTGTCTTACATATAAATAAAAAATAACAAGTATGTCGAAAGGTGTAGAAGCTGTAGGTGCCCTTAAAAAAGTAACTAAACTTATTAGCCAAACTTCTTGTCCAAATCAGTTAGTTATTGGAGTCGTTACAGGATGGTTCGTACAGATATGTAGGTGTAACTTAATTAATTTTTGTTTTTTGTAGGTCGGCAGGTTATCTTACGATGAAATTGGGGAGACCAACAGCACTTACTGTGGGAGGTGGTATTATCGTGTTTCAGATAGTTCAGTTGACTGGTTTAGTTAAAACTGATTGGACTGATGTTAAAGAAAAGGCTTTAGAGACATCTAAAAGGTTTGGAACTTTACGAGACAGTCCTAAATGGATATCACACGTAAAACGAAAGTTGTTTAAAATAACACAATAACTAATAAATTTTAAATTGTAGGTGAAAGGATATGCTCGTTCTAACACATGTGTTGCTGCTGGATTTGTTGGTGCATTTTTAATAGGTTTGGCAACGTAAACGAATCCAATAACATTCAACATATATACAGCTTGAATATACTTTATAATTTGTAAATATTCTTTATAATCATGATAAACATTAGAAAAATTATTTATATTCCATAAATTATGGCAATATTTTTTTGTATAACCTTTGGGTGGAGTATTGGTGACATGGTTGCAAGTGAAGCGGCCCTTACTCGCATTATACTGTCACCTACTACAATTATGTATTTGATTTCTATAAAATATTTATAAGCTTCCTGGAAGAGAATGTGAGAATCTTTGTGTAATAGAATAACAAAACAAAGGGGCGAGAGAGCAGGGGGAAATTTACATAGGTATAAAGATAATATTAAACGCGAATAATTTACAATTGATTTAACAATAATGAACTAAACATTTGAATTGTTTCTATGTTCTAGAATGTAAAAAATTTCGTGCAAATTTTCTTCAGGAGGGAAGGTTCCCATAATTGAAGCTGCGTTTCCTCGTTGAATGGCGATACCTATCCTTTGAACCAAATATTGTTTTGACCTAGGTTCTCCAGTGTGTAATGCTAATATTTTGGCAAGGCTATTCACGAACTGAATAGCTTCTTGACACCAAGTTCCCATTGTTTCTACTGCGAAAGGAAGGAAGTGCATATTTTGTTCCAAAACTGATGAGTATTTCCTTATTTTCCCAAAAGCAGCTATTCTTGCAGCATATCCTTACTCTAATGATGAATGTATTAGGTGAGAAGGTGCAAGTGTGTCTGAACATGTAGCGTCCCATACTAAACTTTTGCCTTGTGTCCAAGGAATCAAGGTCATTCCATCTACTCGCTTTCCATCATCTCTTAAAAATCCACAAGGCTCAAGACGACACGGGATCTTTGCGGAGGTGAGGGCCCTGGACAAGATGTTATTAAGTTCCTGATGTCTTGAGTATCGTCCTACGCATTTGGCACAGCTTAGTCCATGATGTCCTGATGAATCAACTTCTATGCCGCAGACACAAATGTGGTTCACAAATTTTGCATCCGAGTCTAAGAGCCATTGCTATTCGAAATGCATTGTTTTCCAACAGTGTGCCGACTGTTTTGGATGGAATGACGTTTAGCCATGCATTAGCTTCAGGATTTTGTAAAGTCAGAGTTATAGCCTTATTTGCATATGTGGTCGGTTTACTCTTCTCAAAAATGTTATTAATGATAATATTATACCATGATCGCTGGAAAGAGGGAGCATTGGGTATTTCCGAGTCAGAGGTCAACTTCGTCCATTCATTTATTCCTTCTTCATAGAAATTGTTCTTGGGCCTGTCGGAGTCATCTAGACTTAACATCAAATTGACAAGCTTGCTGACACTAAAAGAAGAAGAGAGAAAGGCAGGAACACAGATGTCTTTGCATCTCCGAATTCCAAGCCCTCTTAGTCGTGTTGGTAGAGAAGCCTTTTCAGATTGTTCAGGTGATAGAGGTGAGTTTAATAAAAATTCTAGTGTCCTTAATGTTTTCATCTATCCTTTCCAATACATTACGGCAAAACCATGTAGGAGTAGTACGAAGAAGATACGTCAATTTTGGAACTGTGAAACAGTGACGAAGGAGTTAGTAGGCTACTTGAAAGTTCTTGAGTTCTTTAATTCGAGAAAATAAAAGCAACATTTCATCCCGTTTGTTTTCCAAAGAATTTTCAAACAAAGATTCCGTGATTGGTGATCCTAATAAAGAAAAGCTGCGATTAATTTTGATTCCTGGTGATATCTGTCGAAGTAGAATTCTTGTTTGGTTCGCCACAGAAATAAAGATCACATTTGTCGCAGTTGATTTGCAATCCGATTGATTTACATCTGTCAATAAGTAATTTGAAGTCTTCAAGAACTGTATCGTGATCACTAGCTAAAAGTCCATCATCCAGATAAAAGCATATGAGCTCGGATAACAATGACTTTACAACAGGATGAATGGCGAGACAAAAAAGCAGTGGTCCAGTTGGGTCCCCTTGCTGGCAACTGGAAGTTGACGGGATAGTCCATTCTCCAAAAAAAAGACGTGATTCTATTGAATAAGCTTGCCATATGAAAGCATATAGCTTTGGTGTTAACTTTGATACTTCAGCAAGCATCGCGTCACTATGAACATTATTAAACGCATCAGCAAAGTCAAGCTTCAGTATTATTTTTGAAGATCCTACGTTTCGTGATAAAAAGCTTTGGGAAGAATGAACAGCAGTTTCGCAACCTCCCAGCGTTGCGTATCCTAATTGCTTAGGAGGAAGATATGTTCCCATTTCTTCTGTAACAGCAGAGCAGGCAATTTTAGCTACCAAACGGCGCAACTTATTCACTACTGCAATAGGCCGTACACCACCGTCTTTTTTATTCAATGCGCAAAGACTGGCTCTGTAAAAATTGGAAGAATTTCTTTTTTGATTTTTCCGGCAAGTACAAAGTTAGAAAATTTTATAAGTACATTTAATATTCGATTAGACGCCTCTCCGTTTCCTTTGTTAATCATATCTTTTAAATGTTGGGGGTCTGAGCCTGTCAATTCCACTGCTGGAACCATTTGGAAAGCTGAGTATGGCTTTCTGCACTTCCTCCATCGACACAACTAAAGATTCTTGATTACTGGCAGGTTTAGAGAATGACAATGCTTGGGTGGGCGATGGGTGCTTCGAGATAAGCTTCAAGTACGTATCTTGTGTCATAGGTGCAATTGCTTCTTGAGACCATAATATTTTGATGGCTCCTCTGATATCCCCTTGGGCAACTTTAGAGTCCACACGTCTTGATAAAGATGTAGTTTGTCGTAATTGTCGAAAAATTTTCATGTCCGTTAATGTTCGCCTTGACTAATGTAGTGAGAGATTTTTTTTGCATAACTGGGGTACACTGAGACTTGAAAATCCAAAGATAAACAAAGCTCTCCAGGAAGTAACGTTGTTTTTCTCCACTCAGGTTTCCAGTATTTTTGTGAATTTACTTGCCGCGGTAAATCTGGCCCCTTTAGGAATCTTTTTAAGAATTTTGATGGTCCTCTTCCTCTGAGAAAGCTCTAAAGATAAATCTTTAGTTGAGTTCAAGTTCGGTGTTGGCGATGTTATAAAAGTGGTGATCCCATCGTTGGCTTTCAAACGGTGTATTCTTCATATGTGGATCGGTAGACCTTTATTAGTATAGATCTTGTTACAGTGTGGGCAAGGAATTTTCTGTGAGTGGTTGATGTTGTCTTCAGTGCAGTTGTTGCAAAACCAGGGATCATTCCTTAGTCCCAAGTCCTTGGTTTTTTTATCATCTAGGTTAGCACAAGACGAGTGGAACCAATTTAGACATCGGTCACATGAAACCCATACTTCTGAAGGATTGTCGTTATTCCCGCATGGACATAGTGTAGGGTTCTCCATAACACGACGGTCGTTTGTTGTAATTTGGAATTCTGTAATAATTTGTGCAATTGCAATTGTTTTGGGAAGAAGCCAGGTTTCTTGAAGGTGGTAATTGTAATCACTTGGTATCAGATTTAGCAGTTGTGGAAGATTTTGACAAAATGAAACATTGGAACAACTTCCGGGAAATTCTCAATGTCTTATGGGTAGCTGAATTTCGTGATGAAATCTTTCTTCAGGACAATCTTTTGAAATATCTCTTTCGAAAAACTGTGTTCAGTTACCTGTCGGCCTAACGGATTTACTAGTATCCACAAAACTGGTCTCTTTCCTTATAGGTAACTGTATCTTTCTTCTTCGAAAACTTAATCGTGATGCACAGAAAAAGTTTCAAAATTTGTCTCTTATAAAATTTTTAGGGTTTGTAAAATGTAGCATGAACACTTGTACATAATCTTCATATGCTTATTACTTAATAAAAAAAGAAATAACATAATGCGTAAAGTTTAAAAAGATTAAAATATAAATATTCAAAAGGTTTAAAACTTCAAAATGACAGTTTATTATTAATAGTAAAGCCAATTAATTAATTACCTAAATCTTTTTTTCATTAAACTATATTAAACTATAATCTTTTTCTTTTCTTAAATACTGCCGGGAACGAATCTGAAGTGGTTCCGAAGATCCCTATCTGAAATCAAGACCCTGAATGAGTGTTTAGAATCCCAAAAGTTTAGTCATTAATATATTAATCATATCAAAACTATAATTAAAATATGGGCATATTTGCAAAAAATTTTCAATACAGAAAACATTTCGGTAAACAAAGGGATACAACATTCAATGTTTACTCACTATATTTTTAACGCCCTGGTACTGAGTGGTGCAATGGGTCCAAAGGGATACAATGCGTGATGAACCCACTCCAGCTACCGGGCCCGACGCAAGAGGATACAACTCGCAATAAGCCGCACCGAATGCAAAGGGATACAAATCGCAGTGCATTCTAAATCAAATCATAATCTAGTACTGAGAATAATAAGGTCAAAGGGATACAACGCGCATTGAACTCTTCTCCAGATACTAGTGCCTCATTATAGGGAGTGCAATGGTTTCAAAGGGCTAAAACACGCGATGCAACCTTCCTTCATCAAATTTGCCTTTCTGTATAATTTTAAATGACACATCTTAAAGCCCATAATGGCCACAAAGAATTTCAATGCAACCGCTCTACGCAAAGAATGTTAAAATTAAATAAATTCGCATGCAATATCACTTGACATTCTTGAAAAATAAATTATTCAGGATAAAACACTCAGTGAGAAAACTCACCTATGTATATTTTATATCAAAAAAATCACATGCACAAGCACAACACCCACTCAATGCTAATTGTACGCTTGCTTCTACTAAGTTTCATTTTACTGGAATGTCCCTTACATCTGTCCACAATCACCGAGCTACCTGCCTTCGGAATTACTCATAGTTGTGTACAAAGCGAGGGCCGAGGTTCTCGTGTACCCCTTTTATTTTTATAAAAAGGTGGATATTTTTATAACCTACCTTACATTTGTGCAAGAACGAATTATTTTGAATAATCATGTTTATAGGCTTTCAGAAACAGGTATAAAATCATTGCATTATTAACAATGTTTAAAGAATATTAACGCGATTGAATTGATAAATGCATTTACAATGATAATTTTTAACATTCTTGATCGTTGGGAAAAGTGTCTCTTTTTGTTGTATGCCAGATCTTTGTAGATGTTCTGCAAGTTAATTCTTATGATTAACCTTCCTATGAATCATTCTTTTTTAAATCATTTCTTGTTTGTTTTTGAGCATTGGGGTTATCGAGATAGACCAAATTTTATGAATGGTTACAGCATAGAACTACACTTTTTAGTGAAAGAAAACGTTTTTTTTTCATTCTGAGTATATTATAATTTCAATTTCTATCTATTATTTAATAAGTGTGGTCAATGAAGCAATACCATGTTTTACACTGAGACAAATCTACAATTTGAACTTTACATTAAGCCTCTCTTAATCGTTCAGCATCTTTCAACATATCTGTGTGTTTTCTCTGTTTTGAAAATAAAAATATAGGACAAAATAGCGTGACCTAATGAAAGTAATTCTGAAAACATACCATACTCAACCCAATCATATCATCGCAAAAATACTGGGGGAACGTATACCTAATTACCTAGCCCAACGAAATCAAGTCCAAAATAAAATTGAATTTAATTTCATCCAAAATCAAATTCCAGCAGTGGCTTGATGCAGCTCCTAAGTCTTCTACCACCTATTTTATCATTTTTTTCAATAGTGTTGGCGAAATCTATAACATAATAGAACTTACATGAGAGAGACAGAAAATTCATTAACCAGGGACCCAAAAAATTTTGGACATGTTAATTCTAATAAAAAGTGTAGTAGAATTCCGGGAGTTATGATGAAAGATGGAGTGTCTTACACAACTCCACAGTCTATAGTAGATGTATTCTGCGATCACTTTAGTAGTATGTTCCCTTTAACCAATAACTTGAAATATAACGCCCAATCTAGCCAATACATTACCTACTAAAACTAACAAGGTGAAGCATATCAGAGAATCTGAAATAAGAAAAACTGCTGTAATTAGAGCGATTACAAAGTTGAAGAATAAAGCCACGGCTGGTGATGATCAGTTCCAACTTATGTTGTTAAAGACTATATTTATGTTTTTGCTGAACCTTTAAAGATATTATTACATTTGAGTATATCTACATTCCAATTTCCAAAAGCCTGGAAAATTGCACTAAATAATATTGATAATTACAGACCGATTTCCATTTTATGTCCTTTTGATAAAGTCTTTGAAATGATATTGTATAATAAAGTTTATGAACATTTTAAACCATATATTTCAACATACCAACACGGTTTTCTGCAAAAACGGTCAACAGAAAGCAATCTGCTGTTTTGTTCAGTATGTATCCGAAGTACTAGATAGTCAAGGCCAGGTCAACATTATATATACAGATTTTTCAAAGGTGTTTGACAAAGTGAGTCATTCAATATTATTATCAACGTTGGTCATTTGAATAGCGTTTCCAAAGTCAAACGATTTTTGCCTTGTGCGCAGCCCGTCGACTGAAGAGTTAGTCTGGCTCGACCACTCGCTGAAATTAGAAGCATCTTGTGGAGATCAATAAGGGCCAAGCTAGAATCCACGTGTGGCCATGCAGCGTAATCAAGTGCAGAATGCACTTGACTTTTGTTTGTTTCTGATAACGGTAGGCAAGTTAAATAATTATTAAGGTAGATTAAATGTTTTTATTATAGCACTCACCCTCACCTATAACATGTTTACCAATTTTTAATTTTATTAATTCACAATTTATAAGGTTTCGAACTTACGAGTTCAGATATCATGTTTAATTGTTCAGTTTACCGTTAAATAATCTTGCCTTGGGATAGGTTTATGAAAAGTCAAAAATGATGCATGCTCGTTTTATGGTTTGATTTTATGTTTCGATTTACTTCGATAGATTGCACAACAAATTGATGAAAATGTTTCCCTATAATGGTCCAGTATAATATGCTGTAATGCACTTAATTCAAAAGAATAAGCTCAAGCTTATGCTTTGTAAGGTGCAGATCTGGAAAGTTCACTTGTTTGTCCAACAACCGCAAGTTAACACATGTGATCTCGACAAGGTATTAACAATGAAGTTCAACTAGTTGCTAAGGTAAGCGTTAGCATAAGGACTTGACCTGACAACAACTGTTCGGAATAATTTTACAGTGTGGCGAATATTTGAAACTAAAATGTAGCGTTTTTTTAAATTGTTTTACAAGGAAGTCAATTGGACTTTTATCATTTGGATTTCATTATAGTATAAATTATTGCTTTCATTTGATATTACTTCAAATAATTAAAATTATGAATTTTTTTATTTCATCCGGAAAAGTATTGCACTCAAGTTCAATAACACATAAAGTAATTATGAGAACTAATATAGACATGATGTGTGTGAGTACGTGTACGTATGTGCACGTGTGTATATTGAGTGTAACTACATTATTTGTCAATAGAATCTAAGTTTCTTTTTTAATATATATTTTATTATTTTATGTATTTTTGCTATTTGGGTGGCTTGAAATTGGGCAAGTAAGTGTATATGGAACATAGATTGGAGATATCTGTTTTTTTATTTATACTATTTGGACAATGTGTCACACACACACACACACACACACACACAGATATATATATATATATATAATAGAAAAGTAGGTTTAATGAGTCTTAAATTAAACAAAGGTGATGCTGTACTTCCCATAAGGTGTCTGTGTTAAATTTTACAACTTTGCTACTCCTGTCCTGATGAACCCCAATTAGGGCGAAACGCGTCGACAGGATGCCCTCGTGGCTGAATTTGAGTCACTTGCCAATAATTCCTTTTTACTTTGTTTATATATATATATATATATATATATATATATATATATATATATGGATTAATACCTAAAAACTCAATTCTTTACTATCCTTCAAGATAAATTAGAAATTCTAAGACATCATGTGCATATATTGTGTGTTATCTATTTACACGTTTATACACAAGCAACATAAAATATAAAATCAACGCTTTCAAAAATTCTGTACAGCTCCCAAAAATAATTCTCTGCAAAATTAAAATTGTTACTTACATAGTCAAAAAAAATTATGCTTACCATACTGTTAATAAATATCTTGCAATACATTATTTTCAAGGTCAAATCTCACAAGATTCCCTTTTCTTAAGCCCAATACCTCATTTTATAATTGATGAATTACCAGAATAAGACCTGCATAAAAATCCTAAAATTTGTGAATTTTAATTAACAATTATTAGAAATGAAACCTTCAAAATTCAATAGATCCTCGTCTCAACAAATATTGATCCCATGTTTTCAAAATTAAGTATGTTGATACAAGAAATAGTAATAAAAACATGAAATTGTGACATTCAAATTTCTTGGAAATGTTTTCAAAAATAAACCCCTTACATCAAATAATAATTACGGTATCAAGTTTTCAATCAAATTACTTGGAAATGTTTTTAAACATAAATTCATTTTACCATCAAATAATAATTAAAACATCAAACCCACAATCAAATCACTTAGAAATTTTTGTTGAAATACCTGGATATATCTAGCAGTAAACACCCTTCTGTATATTATACCAATCTGTTGATGTAAAATTCTTTTATTGACCATTGGAACATTATAACCATACTAAATTCTACTTTCATCAAACTTTCAAATTAAAATGCAATCCCAATTATCTTCTCTGAAGACATAATAAGTACAGATTGGGCTAGCATATATACATTATTTTACTATTTTTTTTACTTTTACACTAATTTATAGGAGCATTATAACCTTTAAACACCCTTTTCAAAATTAAAAAAAACAATCGCCGACTAAAAAGCAAAGAAAGCTTTCCGTGTATCTTATTTCAATTTATATATACATATATATATATATATATATATATATATATATATATATAGATGTGATGATGTGATAAAGAAGTCATAAGAGGTCATTGAGCACCACATTCTGTGAGAAAAGAACCCGAAAAGTAAAATTTTCCAATATTTAATTTTTACCTTAAATAATATTCTAGCAAGGTAAGTTAATTATTCCTTTAGCACATAAAGTGTAATCTCATGTAAAAAACACGCTTTAAGTACATATAGTGTTGACACGTATCGTTTAAGAACGAAACCCAATTTTAGAACAAGTCTAATCCGTGAAAATACGAAGGCATTAATCGTTTAAAATATCCGTGTGTAAATATTCATTCTCTTGAAAAATATCACTTTAAATTAAGTTTTATTGCAATTATGCAGATTGAAAAGGCCGTAAAACGTGTTTACGGGGTAAGGATTTATCCACTTTAAGAATACTAAATAACTTCAAAGTTATCTTACACTTAAGCGCAGTGTTGGGACTTAATTGTAATTAGAGATATTTTGTCAAGTAGTAGCTTATTAAATTATGGTTTGAAAATTTGATGGCCGAGAATTATATCAACCACCAACTTGCAGATACGGTCGACTTTTTGAACATTTATTGTGAAATCATTTCATGTGCGTGATGTGATTCAGGATAACCCTAGCATAGGTAAGTTATTTCTTAAAAACATATAACGAAACGGCAGTCCTAAAACTTTTACTTAAGTTGACTTAGGTCGTGCAATTAAAAATCGGCCCAAGAATAAAATGCTTTATAGTTTTTTGTTTAGTTAATCAATCTCTATCACTTCTTCAATTTAATGACATAAAACTAACATCATCCTATATTAGATATATATATATATATATATATATATATATATATATATATATTGACTTGATAAGAGGTCACGAGATGTCATTGAAACCCTAATTCTAAAAATAAATTCTACTAAAATATAACAGAATCCGGAAAAAATTGAATTTTTAGTAATTTCTTCTTCTTTTCCCTGTATAATACAAGCATATTGTAAATAAATAGCAAGTAACGTAAATAGGATATGTAAATTGTAAGATACCGTAAAACGCATTTTGATGCGAATGCAAATCTATACATTTTTGATCAAATTTGCTGTAAATAGCTTTACGCATTTTACATAAATATAAATAATTTCGTGTAATTACTATTAAAAGCAAACCCTTTTGCATTAAAAAGCAATCAAAGTTTATATTAATTAACCCGTGGACAATTGATTCTAAATAAATAACTTGTTACGTTCAAAACCCTGTAAACAACTTTCCTGCATTTATTTTTAAAACGTCCTAAAATTCCTCACAAGCTCGATTTCTTGTCATTTGAATGTTAGTGTTATTTAATAAAATTTTTCAAGTAATTACTCTGTACATAAGTTTGCCTTATAAAATCAAACAGCTGCTTAGGAAACATTATGTTACAAAGTAGTTACAATATTTCCTAGCACCTGCAGTGATTACATTTTAATTAAAAGGAGCATGTAAATGCACAGCTTTCTTCTAGAAGATAAGACCTTACCACCTGCCTACATCTGCTTACAATGGACTTGTTATCTGGTATTCTGCAGCTGTTAAGATGTTACAAAGTAACAAGATTGTTTTCCTTTGTCTAAAAATCTTTTGATAATTGCGTTATCTGCTTGTTGGCAAGCTGTTACAGTTTTTATTTCGGCAGCTGTTGTGTGGAAATTCTGCACACTTGGTTCTTCGGCGATATCTTTGAAGGCCCCCAAATACCCTACCCCCATACATGATTCTGGCCTTATAAAATAGAGACCGTGCTTTGAAAGAGACCATTAAAGATTAAAGATTAAAAATTGAATACCACACCTTCTTACCGAAAATACATGTTGTAGAGTCGCGCTATTGAAAATGCTTTCTGTGATAGTATAAGTGAAGTTGATGGTTCCAGCATGCAGTCAATAAAGAAATGCAATCGCATTTTTTCATCCACAACTTGATACGAAGCCAACTAGTTTAAGGTACAATTTTCTATTTTCGCAATTCTTTTTGATGCTGCTGTGGAGTATAGACATTTTATTTGCTGCTATTCATGAATATCCATTAAATTACCAACACCAGGTTATCAACACATCACAATGCACGAGTGACGATGTAATAATCATTCTTTAAATGAAAAATTTAATTACTCAAAGTTTGTGTTAGAGTCCGTTTTACTGTTTCTTTTGTCTTTCTGTATAAACATTAACTAAAAGAACTTCTGCCTCAAGTTAAAAAGTATTTAATATATGATTAATCTAAGTTAGAGTGTCTAATTTTAATGTTATATTATTTCTGAGGAGGTGCACTTCACGAAGCAGCATGTATATATAACTTATGTATATTTCTTTTCCTGACGTACTCTATAGTTTGTTTTATTTTCTTTTATATGTATTTAAGGTGAACCATCAAGTTGGTATTTAGATTATAAGATGTTATATTTGCTTACCAATTTTTATATGTTATGACGCTTTGTTTACAATTACGATTACGCAACTTACTTATTTTATTGTTTTGTAAATAGTCTTCCAAGATTCGATGTTATCAATATAGTTTCACAGAGGTTTCCAATGTGTTTTTCTATTTTACCCACGCTCCTCTACGACGTTTTTGAGCTAGCCCAAATTCTACCTTTCTGTCCCCGTTCTGTTGCGGTATTCGGCGTAAACATTTCTTTACTTACTTTTACTGTTTTCTTTTGTGTTTGCGCGAAATACCGTAACAAACTTTCTAGAATATGTGTCATGGATATTTAAAACTACGTATAAACTCGTTAAATAAACATTTTTATTCCAAGAAACAGCTTGAACATAAACCCGCAAAATCCCTGAAATAATCGATTATCTTCTGCATTAGTGTATCGCCGCAAATGATAGTATATGTGAGACAAGGACAAAGAACGTGTTACGGATACCTAGACCAGATAAGAAGGTAATAAAATGTCAAATTTTATACGCTAATTGAGTATGCCGGGAACCCTTATATCATAATGTTCGAGATTATACTGGTAAAATTCTGGAAAAGAGACAATGTGTATATAAAAGAATGCTTATCGTTTCGAAGGAAATTCATTCATTAAATTTGATCTAATGCAGTCGACGCTTAAAGTAGATCAAGAAATGTTATTTTAAAACGTTAGCCGTTGCCTTATAGAAGTATGCAATAAAACATAGTTGTGAGGTTGCAATGAATATTGAAGTGATGTTTTTAACTCCAAATTACATACATAAATGGAATTATTAATTACGAAGAAAAGACAAAAATTCTTCAATATAAAGCTATTTTTAAAGATGTATTAAATAATTATTTAACCCAAAAAGGTACTTTGATAATTGCTGTTGGAAATCAGGAATATTAATTTGGAAAAACTTGTAAGCCGATTTAGAGATCAATTTAAAGTAAGAAGATTTTTAATTACGGGTAACGTTTTGTGGATTCTGCAAGTAACACTGTTAGATTTATTTTTAACTGATATTAGAGTATTTAGATCTAGTTTAAGATAATCCTAATAATTTTTTTCTTGTGTGAGGGATTTTTTACCAGGAGTTTGTGTTCAAAGTTCGAAAGACTCTGGCCTTTAATAGATTATATGTCAAGGATTTTTTCTGGCAAAAACAAATCTTACAGCTTTAAATAATTCTACAGTTGCCATTAGGGTAACATTATGACCAATAATTTATATACAATGTATGCATGTTATTTATTTAATCGGAAGAAAAAATTAATATAGAACGGTGCGTAAAATATTCATTTCTCTGGCTCTAGCCCAGTATATACTTCTAAACACTTTGTAGAGTTTATATGAACAAATTCTAAACTTCACAAACGATACTGAAATTAAAATATTATATTTACATATCATTATTCTACTGAAGAATGGCCGATATATTAAGTAAGTTCATCGGCGACAAAATTTTATGTTTCTAACGTATTTTATGGGAAATGGAACAGGTCGTCTTTACCAATGCTGTTACACGGGAGTTCTCAAAAACATTGAATTTATTTGCACGTTAACTAGTTAGTAACCACAACAATTGTGTATTTTTCCATTAACGACGAATCGACAGGATCGATATATGCATGTATAATTTATTTAATTGATTGGAGTACCTGAAAACTGAACGGTTCCCGAATGAATATTAATTACAAAAATTAAGTAATTGAACTTAATCATTAATAAATTTAACCGGCTATTCATTTATGTATTGTTGTTCTAACCTAGAATGGTAAGAATAAGGAGAGCTTTAGTTGCAGCCAATATTGATAACGTGGGGGCAAACAGTAGTAGTAGTAACGGTAGTATTCCTTCAAAACCTTTAAGACGGGGTCCAACAATGTTATCTTATTGGAAACATTTTGTCGGTGTTGTATGCTTAATTATTGCTATTACTGCGGGATACCTGGGTTATTTAGAAACTAGAGTTAATACCCCTTATGACGAGAAAAAGGTGATGCATTATATAGTTGAATTTGTAGCCAAAATAACGTAAAACTTCTTTAGATGGTAGCAAAGAGTGGTTTAGAGGTACCGGAACGCTTTTGGGGTACATATCGGCCAGGTGTTTATTTCGGACTAAAAACCAGAGATCCTTATTCAATAGTCACAGGTTTAATGTGGTATTTCCCTAGAAGATTAAGACCTGGAGGAGACGGAATTCGGTAAGTCGATATTTATTTTAATACCAAATTTAACATTTTTCAATATCATCGAGAAACTCTATAACTTTTAATTCATTATCACTTAAAGTATTTTGTGAGGTGCTTTGATCTGAACTGTAAGTAACAGGGTCTTTTCTTAAAGCATTGATAATCAGTCTGTTTAAAATAGCTTCACTGTTCAAGTTTTCTGCACAATGTTGTTTAACAGTCTCGTCCGATACCATTGTAGTGTATACGCCACTTGTTTTTAAAATATTCCTAATATGCTCTAATAAATTGATTGGGGCAGTTTCGGCATTGCCAAGTTCTTCATTTAAATATTCTTGTTCTTCTAGTTCTTCCAGCTTTTTAAAAAATACGTTCGCGTCAAGATCATGTTCTTGCAGTCTTTCTTTATGTTTCTGTTTGCTTCGTTTGCTATAGAATTCTTTTTCTATTTCTTCATCATATGACTCGTACACTTCATAGTAACCATTTATTTTCCGAGCCACGCCTTGATGTGAACCTATTTCCATTGGCATATCTTTTGTTTCTTCCAATTCGCTCAAATCATTCGTATTGTACAATTTCAATCTTTCCTCTAACTGTGTTTGACGTTCTTTGTAAGAATGTAGTAGATCCTGTTTGCATTTTAACTGTCTTTGCAAATAGCTAAGAGTTTCATTTGAACTCATTAAGGTAAAATATTCACTGCCGAATTTAACATATTGTTCTCCAGTGTGAATTAAAGTAGCGAGACATATGCTAAATTATTAATAGGGATGAATGAATCTGGCCATTCCGGTTGTTGAGATAGATTTTTAATATTTTCCACTAGGGTATTTATTTCTTTCATTTCTACATTGATCTTGGCTTGCTCATTTTCATTATTTTCAATATCTTTTTGTAGAATTTCCAAATATTGTACACTAAAATTGTTCTGAGTTTGTACTTCATTTGGAGCAAAAATATTAATAGAGGCCATAATACTGTTTTTTGTACTACCTGAATATATCAAAATTAAATGAAATGTATAACAGAAGTTTGACTTTTGCCATAACCTCACTTTTATTTTCTGCAAGAATGTGGTCGTGTCAAACCTGCAGCTTATGGGATTCTTGTTACACAACTTGCAAAGTTGTTCATGCGAATTCTATCTCTTATTTTGTTCATATTGAGTTCTTGAACTAGCAATACGTTTTTTTAAAATAAAAAGTAATATTATACTATATGTTTATAATTTTGTAGAAATTAAAAATATCTAATGGTTTTCTCTAGTGGCTATATGTAAGTACTGAGGCTTAAACATATTTGTTTGTATTGCTTGGTGTCTTTTTATAGAAATTTAACCAGCAGATCTGAAATTCAGAGTTTGTGTTGTAATTATACGCCGATAATTGGAACTGCAAATTTTCACTTTAGATCAATACCTATCTTATTAGACCGCTTTGGAAGTAATAATTAATTGTATTAGAAAGAATATTGTTAAATTCAACATGCATATATGATATTTACACACATTACATGTGATTTTGCAATGCTCCACCCGAAGGTACTACATTGGCCAGGAAGCGAGTTTTTTTTACCTGGAAAATTTGGAATTTTGCCGAACCCTTACTGTTCAAAGCAAGGTAGGGATCTTTAACGTGCGTGACAACACTCATACACGGGACCTCCATTTTACCTCTCATCCGAATGAGGGTGTATTTTTGTGAAAAATGCTTGCCTAACATTTTTCAAGCGGACCGTGTCGGGATTCGAACCCGGGAAGATATTTACACACAGCTGCAAACAATCACTTTTATGCAAGCTTGTATGTAAAAGTCCTCAACTGCTTACACTTACATAGGGACTGATTATTTTTAATATGTGCATGCACATACATTTATACAGCACTCAGTAATATGCATAAGTGTATCACATACTCAATATACAAGAACATAGAGTCAGATAACTTGATTGACAAAAATGTCAAATATGAGTGAAAGTTAAGTTTGATAATAATTGCATGTGCAATTTAAATTTGCCAATCTTTCCAATTAAATTATGGCTCAAGTGCAAATTGGAGAGTTACTGGTTTGAATCATGTCTTGCGACCTTATATTTTCCTTCTTTCAATTATATGTTTATATAGACAACAAAATAGCAACGAGTAAAAGATTGCTAAACACATATGTGTGGAACACAGCACTGTACGACTGTTAAACATAGACAGTAGGAAAAGGGAGCAGGAAAAAGATCGAAACTTTTGAAATGTGATGCTACATATGCTTAATGAAAATATCATGGACAGACAAAGTTGAGAATTAACAGCTACTAGAAATTGTAGGGGTAGAAAAAAAGAAGAAAGAGATGGAGGTAGGCCTAGATTAGACTACTGCACACTGTGTAGGTTATCAGAGAATAGAAAACAATGGGATACGTGTCCAACCAGTTCCAGGACTGAAAACCTAATGATTATGAGTATTATATGTGGGTTTATATATATATATATATATATATATATATATATATATATATATATATATATATATATTGCTATGATATTTTTGTCCCACGGTTGGGCATGTCATAAAATGCTTTGTTACTTTCCAGCCCCTACGATGGACGTCATAAAATGCTGTGTTATTACTCCCTTTATAAATATTATGCCCCGCAATTTGGGCGTCATATAATGTTATTATGTTTCTTCAGCTCCTACGATTGGGTCTATCATAAAATGCTGTGTTATCCCCTTTATATTAATCAAGCACTTATGATGTGAAATGTTAAGTTATGGATTTTCTTCGCCTCAACTAGCTGATTCAATTAAATAAAGCAATTCTACAATACACAATATAATGATTAAATATTTACAACCTTTTTAAAATCTTCCCCTTTTTCAGAATATTTACATATACTAGATTTAAGAAATTGAAGCCAGCAAAACGAGCCATTTGTTATATTCAGAGATCTTTTGAAACGTTTCAAGATACCTATTACCTTTCATAAATTGTTCAATGAAACTAATGTTTTGTTGACTCTTACATGTACCAAAAATATTGAAATAAAACAGTTTTCAGTAATAAATTATATCAATATGGCTAACCTGGAATGGTCCCATAGTTCCTCTGCATTCCCCAAGAGTTTTCGTGCTCAGTCTAAATATTTAGAGTCGAATTTGGAAGTCGACATCAAACCAAAATACTACCAAATCGTTATTCAAAATCCCATCAGTTAATCCAATTTAAGATTCAATTTGTATATCCCCAAAATAATTTAACAGGAGGTGATTAACCAGAGAATTAACCAGAGTATTCTCCAGAGTGATCTCCAGAGTCGTCCCCAGAGCCCTGTTTTATTTATGTTAGAAATTGTATATTATTATTAAATTGTTGTTTACTTACGTCTATAATAGATCGGCTCACTTGCACAATTTTTACACTTTTATAAAATGATTTTCATTTACTTTCGTATGACTGGTTACGTGAATAATTTAGCACTTCTGAATATCGTCTTAACCCAGTTTAAAATGTATACTAAACCTGTCGCTCAATTGTTATCGTATTTATAAGCCGTACCTCTTGTTTTCTATTCGTTTATTCACGTGTTGGGGCGATACCTTTTGCGTTTATCTCTTGTGTACTCCGGGAAATTTTACCAATTGTATAGTTCAAATACTTGTATGAACGCTTAAATTGTCACGTATTCATTTACATACCATGCTGTTTAATTGAGAAATCCCACGAATTTTCGTTTATTTAGTCACGTATTCCTTGTTGATTTCTTATTCTAATCTAAACCGAAATAAATTTAGCGTTTGTTTATTTCCTAGTTAAATTGGATTTTTGAACAAATGTAATACTTTATGTCACGTACGGTTTATTCAATTAATGCATAATTTTAGCCTGCGCATACGATGATATATTTAACGCACTTGTTAAATATTTATCTAGCCAATTCATATAGGTTTTCCGTTGATTAAATTTTGATGCATTTCGTTACGTTTTTAAATCTTATCTTTGCTCGTAACTACTCTTGGATATTTCTATTTCTTATGCGTTAATCTCCTGTACTATTATATACAGGTTTCTTTTATTTATTCTACGACCCCTGTGACTTAACCTACCCCTAAATTATCCCTATAATTATAGCATTAGTCCCCCAAATTAAAATAAAAATTTTTGGAAAATGTTAATTTTTTGGCGTCCAAAGTGAGACAAAATTCACATTGGTCCAAAATTATTTTATTTTTATTTTCTCTTGCTATTTACACAACTACATTATTTTTACATCCATATTCCTATTTTGATCTATACTATACCTATACACCTATTCATTCTAAATTTTACTACTATTATGTTATTATAATCTATTAATATTGCACTACCTATTTACCCATATTTTCCTATTTACATAGACTTTTCCTGTTTATCATATATTTTTCTTATTTACATATACCTCTTCTTATTTATCACATACTTTTCTTATTTTCACCTACCTGTTATGATCTACTAATATTTTACTCCCTATCTATCCATACTTTTCTTATTTACATATACTTTTGCTATTTACATAGACCTTTCTTATTTTCACACTACTTATTATGATCTACTAATATTTCATTCCCTATTTATCCATATTTTTCCTATTTACATTGACTTTTCCTGTTTATCCAATGAATCACTCCTATCTACATCAACCTATGCTACTCCTACTTATCCTAAACTTATCCTAGTTATTATTAACCTATCCTATGTTTTATTGTTTTCTAATATTCATAATAAGTTTTATTTATTTATAGTTCCACTTTCATTAACCCATCCTATGTCTTTTGTCATCTAATATTTCCAATTTGTACAATTTTTTATTCCTAAACCTATCCTAATTTATGATGACATCCTAATTTATTAATATCCCTATTTAATTCTCCTATTTGTCTATACCTATCCTAATTTATGATTATATCCCTATTTTCACTAGTTTATTTTACAGTATGTACACTTTCTCCATTATCAAGAGTTTCCTCTCTGCAATGAGCTTGTCTTTCTTGTTTCCCCTATACGCGCCTTTTCCAAACTTATTTGCTGAAGTTAAATTATTATCATAGTTTTCCCCCTGATGTATCCTCCTTCAAATCCCAAAACTTCTCTAAATTTTAAATTATCATTCCCAAATTCTTCATTCGGTTCCCATACACCCTTATTTTCCAACAAACCAAAAGGAACCACTTCACATTTATACTTTTGCCCTTTTCTATAAAACCCGATATATTTTCTTGATTTACGTTCCAATGGAATGAGCCAAAATGAATTTTTTAACAATTTTTAAAAATATTTTCTTATTACCTATTGTTGCTAAAGTTGTATCCATAGTTGGTGGACTGTTGTATTGAGGTTTGGTCCTTTTATTTATTTACCTAGCATCCAAACATAATCTGATGCTGTCATCATTCTTTTTGACAACAACTAATGGATTAACAAAATGCGTGTTTGCCTTCTCAATGATACCCTCATTATCCCATTTTATATATTCCCCTTTTACATCTATTGCCTTTCCTTCAGCATTTATGTTTAATCCCAACTTATCTATTATGTCCATACCAAATATTGCATCTACTCTTAACCCCGGCACTATTATAAATTTATTCTCAAACTTTATCGTACCCATTTCACATTCCAGAATTATTATTTTACTCACACTTGCAAATCTCTTGCTATTTGGTGCTATTAAATTAAATTTCCTAATGAGCATCATACTCCCTATTAATTTTTTCCATTTTACAAAATCCTCAGACACTAACGACGCTCCTGCTTTTGTATCAATGAGTGTTCCACCTCGACTATTTCCAATTTTCAATTTAATTATCGGTAACAAGCTTTTATTCATTTCCTTTTCCATTTCACATTTTATATATTCACGCTGGTGTTCGTATCCATTTATTTTTATGGGCTTACTTGGTTTGTCCTCTTTCAAAAATCCTAATTCAACGTAGATGGTCTTGCCTGATCGTAACTTCTGCATAGGTACGATTCGTTCTTGTAGGTTGTGCTGATTGTTCCCGATGTTGTGCTTGTAGCGTACACTGATTTATGTTTCTGTCGTGACTCGTTCGCTCTGTTTCTCTTCTTGATGTGTCTCTTGTGTTCCAGTTCTTTCTAAAATTATTGTGATTGTAATTATTGTAATTGTTTCTACAAAAATTTCCCTTATAATTTCCCCTATTATTTGATCTATTGTTTTCTGTGCTTCTTTGCGTCCTACCTAAATTTTCTCGCTGTCTTGGTACTATCCTACCTTCCGCTATACGACTTTGTCCCAACTCATCACAACATTGTAGATATTCCAAGAAGATTTCCCTATTTACAATGTTTTGAATCATCACATAAGGTCTTATTTCCTCACCAAAATGTCCCGCTAAGTACTTTATGGTTTGTGTTTCTTCCATCGGCGGATCTAATTGCTTTGCTATACTGAATTTTTGTATGACGTATAGTTCTCGTGTCATCCCTAAGTTCTGATTATATTTTCCTGTAATTAAATTATCTCGCGCCTTGTATTGTTGATTATCCCTCCAAAATTTTCTTAAAAATCTACTTTCAAACTCCTGAAATGTCCCTATCTCATCTTCTATTAAGTCAAACCATATCTCCGTGCTTCCTTTCAACATTGATCTAACGAAATTTAAATTGTACCTTTCATCCGTTGATCCCTGTATTAATTTTCTTATATTATTTAAAAATACGTTTGGATTCACTTTGTTATGTCCATAAAATTTGGAATATTGTTCAACTGAAATTTCCGGTCTGTTTGTCCTAGTGCGTTGCCCCTGATTCCTACCAGCATTTTCGAATTCTGATTTTAAATTACCTAATTCTCTATTTACATCATTAAGTCCTATTTCACAGTTTCCCCGAATTTCCCGCATCTTTTTACCTAAATCTGTAATCCGGTAATTTCACATGTTTCCTTATCTAATTTCACTTTCCAAACCTCGTCTCTAACTTTATCTACATCGTCCATCATTCTAATGAATTTATTTTCAAAGTGTACCTGCATTTTCTCGATCGTTTAATTACTTTCTTTTAATCCGTCACTTATGATTTTCATTTCGATCTTGAGCTTTTCTCCATTTTCCTTAATATTTTTCATGGTCTCTTCGCTTTTGTCCATTTTTTTATTTAGGGCTAACAGAATAGACATAATTTCAGATTGTTGTGAAATCTGTTATTCTTCACTTTGACTTCGCGTCAATTTTTGCCCTTGCATTTCCATAGATACATCTTGTAGAATTACACTTTCTTGTGACCCTATTTCCACCCCTTGGTTCCTTAATGCCTCTCTGGTTTCCTTTATTCGTTTATCCATTTTTTTTTAAATTTTTATTATTAATATTTCAAATTCCTTCAGATTTTTAAATTCCTAAACCTTTTTAAATTAAATTATTATTCGTGCTTCTACAAATTTTAATTTTTAAACTTCTCACTCCTACAATTTTTAATTTTTAATTTTCCTTTTTAATTTTAATTTTCTTTTAGTGGTGTTCTCGCCCCTACGCTTTGGGTCGCCATAAAATGTTATGATATTTTCGCCCCACGATTGGGCATGTCATAAAATTCTGTGTTACTTTCCAGCCCCTACCATGGACGTCATAAAATGCTCTCTTTATATTATGCCCCGCGATTTGGGCGTCATAAAATGCTATTATGTTTCTTCAGCCCCTAGGATTGGGTCTATCATAAAATGCGGTGTTATCCCCTTTATATTAATCAAGCACTTATGATGTGAAATGTTAAGTTATGGATTTTCTTTGCCTCAACTATCTGATTCAATTACATAAAGCAATTCTACAATACACAATATAATGATTAAATATTTACAACCTTTTTTAAATCTTCCCCTTTTTCAGAATATTTACATATACCAGATTTAAGAAATTGAAGCCAGCGAAACGAGCTTTTTGTTATATTCAGAGACCTTTAAAACGTTTCAAGATGCCTATTACCTTTCATAAATTGATCAATGAAACTAATGTTTTGTTGACTCTTACATGTACCAAAAATATTGAAATAAAACAGTCTTCAGTAATAAATTATATCAATATGGCTAACCTGGAATGGTCCCATAGTTCCTCTGCATTCCCCAAGAGTTTTCGTGCCCAGTCTGAATATTTAGAGTCGAATTTGGAAGTCGACATCAAACCAAAATACTATCCAAATCGTTATTCAAAATCCCATAAGTTAATCCAATTTAAGATTCAATTTGTATATCCCCAAAGTAATTTAACATGAGGTGATTAACCAGAGAATTAACCAGAGTATTCTCCAGAGTGATGAAGCAATGCCAAATTTATGGTTGTAGGCCAACTATTAATTATAAATATTAGTAATTGCACAAGGCAAACTGATTCTTAATGTTTTATTATTAATAAGATGAAATAATAACTTGGAAATGTTTATGCGAAGCTTAAATAATTATTTCAAATCGAGCTAGTAATTGAAAAATAGCTACTGGACAGGATTCGAACCTATATCTTCCACTTTCACATCAAAGTCCAGGTTATTATTTTATCTTATTAACTAATATAACATTGATAATCAGTTTGTCTTGTGTAATTACTATTGTAATTAATAGTTGACTTAAAGCGATGAATTTGAGCATCGCTTCCTATCTATATCTGACAAATTAAAAACTTGGCAGTCAGATATGATTGACAGAAATGCCAAACGTAATTAAAAGTCAGGTTATGTATGGTTGCGTATATGCTTTGATTTGTATATCCTTTTGATTGTAATCACCCATCTGGGTGATACAATCGGTCAGTACATCGGCCACGAATACTGAAGATACAGGTTCCAATTCTAGCCGGGACTTTATATTTTTCATGTTTCTGTTACTGGCTCGATTGAAAATGATCATTTAGGCTTTGCATAAAGTCCAAGTTATTATTTCACCTGTAATTATTAATTGTATACACTGCTGGTCGTCACTTTTAACTAATTGTTATCTAAACGATGGGGTTTTATCGAGAAACAACAACTACTTATGGCGCTAATACCACTAAGCTGCTAAAACTCTGGGCATCATTGACAAAGAAGCTGGATTTTATAATTCTTATGTTAATGACACTCACAGTTACTTTACAGCACCCTGAAGAAGATTTTAAATAAATCGAAAGCTCGGTAAAAAACAAATAGAGTTTTATTACTAGAAGACCAAATAACCTGTAATTATTAATTGTATACACTGCTGGTCGTCACTTTTAACTAATTGTTATCTAAACGATGGGGTTTTATCGAGAAACAACAACTACTTATGGCGCTAATACCACTAAGCTGCTAAAACTCTGGGCATCATTGACAAAGAAGCTGGATTTTATAATTCTTATGTTAATGACACTCACAGTTACTTTACAGCACCCTGAAGAAGATTTTAAATAAATCGAAAGCTCGGTAAAAAACAAATAGAGTTTTATTACTAGAAGACCAAATAACCTGTAATTATTAATTGTATACACTGCTGGTCGTCACTTTTAACTAATTGTTATCTAAACGATGGGGTTTTATCGAGAAACAACAACTACTTATGGCGCTAATACCACTAAGCTGCTAAAACTCTGGGCATCATTGACAAAGAAGCTGGATTTTATAATTCTTATCTTAATGACACTCACAGTTACTTTACAGCATCCTGAAGAAGATTTTAAATAAATCGAAAGCTCGGTAAAAAACAAATAGAGTTTTATTACTAGAAGACCAAATAACCTGTAATTATTAATTGTATACACTGCTGGTCGTCACTTTTAACTAATTGTTATATATATATATATATATATATATATATATATATATATATATACATATATATGCATAAATTACTATAAGCATTGAAAGTAAATTCAATAAATTTTTTTAAAATCAAGAAACCCTAATTTCAACACTCAAAAGCGAAATTTTAATTATTTAATACAATCTGGGGCATAAATACTAAGTGCCATATTTCGTATCATTCTGTATATGCAAAATTTTAATAACATCTTATACTTCATCATTAGAACCACATAAAACACTTTTCACTTGAACTACAAATAACATTTCCCAGTAATATGGTATACTAAGAATTTGTGTTAAACATTAGTTTCAACTTTATCTTTACTTAGAAAATATAGTTAAAAGACGTTCGAAATATCCTTCAACAGTTTTAAGTTCCAGAAATTCGTTTGTGGGAATAACACATATTTAGAGCGACAAGTAATGGCTAGACGCTATAAAAGTTTTATGTTTATGAGAAAACGTGGTAAGAGATGATTATCAAGAGATATTTCAGGAGTAGATAAGCACGTGTATATTTTAACATTGAAGGAAGCACAAAGCTGTTGTAGTATAGGTTAGGGAGAATAGACATAAGACAAAAGAAGAGTATGTAGTGCGTTAATGTTGTTTTGAAATTACAACGATTATCCTTCCGTGAATTTAAGTTGAAAATAGTTTGTTGAAGTTTAGAAAAGTGGAATATTTAATTGTACCAATATCTTGCTGCACTGATCAGTTAGTATGATAATTAACTTATTAAAAAAAAATTTAATGAAAGTAGCTGTGGTGACTAATTAAATAAAAAAGTTAATTTGTATATATTGTTACGAACTATTAGACAACCCGTCAAACACGCAAGTTGCATAACCAAAGTGTATTCTACAGAAATCTAGAACATTCGGGCAAACACCTGACTATGAATCATCTAGTTAAATTAGGGTATATACAGGGTGGAGCCCGGGAACCTCTCACATTTTAATGATTGATTGTGAGGGAATGGGCCATTCCACAGGGGTGGGGTTGGTCTTGTTTAGAATGGTGGATGCTTTTCAGTAGTAACCATGCCGTGGACTAGAGCGCAACATGCGTTTGTTATCGCACGCAGTACAATTTGTCATCGTCTGCTAGTGTTCCCGGCCGGAAAACAATTTTGTGTCGGGTGAAGAAATTTAGGGAAAGTGGATCTGCACCAAATGTGAAGAAGCCCTGCTGTGACTGTCAGAACCCCTGAAAACATCGGTAGAGTTAGGGCGTCGATTGAATAGTCTCCAATGCATTCTGCGCGCAAACATGCTGCTGCTCTTCAAATTTCGATGAGAACAGAGAGGCGGATTTTGCATTGTGAACTCAAGATGCACTCCTACAAGATGGTGATTGTGCAGGAATTGTCGCCAACGGACTGGAAGCGGCGTGTGGAATGTTGTCAGACAATCCTTTGCGAAATGCCTCCTACTGCAATTTTGTAGAGTAGCGATGAAGCCCATTTTCATCTTTCAGGGTGTATTAATAAACAACATTTTCACTACTGGTCAAATGAAAACCCTCGATAGCTTCACGAAACACCCCTGCCCAGCCCAAAGGTAACAGTTTGGTGAAAAACAAGGAGTTTGATTAAAAAATTGGACCAATAAACCCGTTATTACATTTATTATTATTAAATCTTTGGTCGTTATCTACTCGAACATATATATATATATATATATATATATATATATATAATGATGACTAAATCACAGTGCATCAATCTACAGGCAGATGACTCAATATAGCACAGGGCATCCTGTCGACGCGTTTCGCCGCATTGTCAGGCTCATCAGGACAGGTAGCAAGAGATCGGAATTAACACGAACCATTATGAGAAGTACACGAGTCAACACTAGCCCGCAGTGACCTTCAGCTGTTTCGCCTGCTTGCACAGGTTACAACAGTCGGCACAGCAGAGCATCCGGTTCAACTCAGCCTTTTCCATAGCACAATCGATCGTCATAATTATGAAGAATAAGTAATTTAATGAGTCCTAAAATAATATCAAACAATGAAATTTAATGGCGAGTGACTCAATATAGCACAAGGGCATCCTGTCGACCGTTTCGCCCTTGTTGGGGCTCATCAGGACAGGAGTAGCAAGATGTAATATTTAACACGAACACATTATGGAGTACAGCATCACCTAGCCCAATTTGTGCCTTCATGCTGTTTCACCTGACTTTGCAGGTTTTATCAACAGTCGCACAGGGATCCGGTTCAACTGCCTTTTCCATAGCCAATGATTATAATTATGAAGAATAGTAATTTAATGAGTCCTAAAATAATATCAAACAATGAAATTTAATGGCGATGACTCAATATTAGCCACAGGGCATCCTGTCGACTCGTTTCGCCCTTGTGGGGCTCATCAGGACAGGAGTAGCAAAGATGTAATATTTAACAGCGAACACATTATGAAGTACAGCATACCTAGCCCGCAATTTGTGCTTCATGCTGTTTCACCTGACTTTGCAGGTTTTATCAACAGTCGGCACGAGGAGATCCGGTTCAAGCCGCTTTATCGCATAGCCAATGATTATCAATATGAGAATAAGTAGGACGTCTTAATGAGTCTAAAATAATATCAAACAATACATTTAATGGGAAGTCGAGCTCAATAGCCACAGGGCAATCCTGTCGACTGCTGTTTCTGCTTTGAGGCTTTTCATCAGGACAGATAGCAAAGATGTATATTTACACGAACACATTATGGGATACAGCATGCACCTATGCCGCAATTTGTGCCTTCATGCTGTAATTTACATCTGACTTTCAGGTTTTACAACAGGTCGAACGGTCGACGGATCCGGTTAATGTCATCCATTAGAACAATTTGATTATATTTAGACCATAAATTTATCAGTCTAAATAATATGCAAACTTAATGGCGTAACCTGACTCATTTATACTCAAAGTCGGCGAAATCCTGTCACAGCATTCGATGCTTCTCATAGTGTGTGTTAATATTAGCACGTCCATAGCAAAATGGTCGAATATCTACAGACACATTGTGGTAATACTTAGTCATCCATTATTTCATTGTGCCTTATGCTGTTGACTCATAAACTATTGCATATTATAACATCGGCTATGGAAGAAGCATGAACCGGTTCCTGCACTTTCATAAGCCTAAGAGGTTGAACATGCATGATAGCATCAATTTGGTCGCTAATGATTACTTCCATCAATTGCTTAATTTACTCCTGTCCTGATGAGCCCCAACAAGGGCGAAACGCGTCGACAGGATGCCCTTGTAATATTGAGTCACTCGCATTAAATTTCATTGTTTGATATTATTTTAGACTCATTAAATTACTTATTCTTCATAATTATAATCATTGGCTTGGAAAAGGCAGTTGAACCGGATGCCTCCTTGTGCCGACTGTTGATAAACCTGCAAAGTCAGGTGAAACAGCATGAAGGCACAAATTGCGGCTAGGTGATGCTGTACTTCCCACAATGTGTTCGTGTTAAATATTACATCTTTGCTACTCCTGTCCTGATGAGCCCCAACAAGGGCGAAACGAGTCGACAGGATGCCCTTGTGACTAATATTGAGTCACTCACCATTAAATTTCATTGTTTGATATTATTTTAGGACTCATTAAATTACTTATTCTTCATAATTATAATCATTGGCTATGGAAAAGGCAGTTGAACCGGATTCCTCCGTGCCGACTGTTGATAAACCTGCAAAGTCAGGTGAAACAGCATGAAGGCAGCAAATTGCGGGCTAGGTGATGCTGTACTTCCCATAATGTGTTCGTGTTAAATATTACATCTTTGCTACTCCTGTCCTGATGAGCCCCAACAAGGGCGAAACGCGTCGACAGGATGCCCTTGTGGCTAATATTGAGTCACTCGCCATTAAATTTCATTGTTTGATATTATTTTAGGACTCATTAAATTACTTATTCTTCATAATTATAATCATTGGCTATGGAAAAGGCAGTTGAACCGGATCCTCCGTGCCGACTGTTGATAAACCTGCAAAGTCAGGTGAAACAGCATGAAGGCGCAAATTGCGGGCTAGGGATCCTTCCCATAATGTGTTCGTTAAATATTCATCTTTGCTACTCCTTGTCCATAGAGCCCCAAAAGGGCGAAACGCGTCCGACAGGATGCCCTGTGGCTAATATAGTCCACGTTAAATTTCATTGTTTATATTATTTACACATTAAATTCTATTTTCTATATAATTTGGCTAGGTAAAAGGCAGTTGACATTATAACCTGCGACTGTTGAAAAGCTGAAAGCAGATGAACGCATGAGCTAATCCAATGTGTTACTAATAGCTATTATTCATCTGTACTCCCTACTGATGAACCCACAAGGTGAAACCTTAACTGCCTGTCATATGGTCAATCGCTGAAATTTCTTGTTAATTATTTCATCTTTAAATTATATTGAATTTTTATCTATAAATAATTGGTATGCAAAGAGTAACAGGATGCCTGTGCGATGTTGATAAAACCTCAAATCTGTAAAACTGAAGCAAATGCGTAGGTGAGCGTACTCCAAAGTGTTCGTTTAAACATTCATCTTTTACTTCCGATACCAAAGGCAAACGTCAAGGCCTGGCAAATTGCACTCCCTTAAATTATGTTGATATTATTTTGACCATTAAATTACTTTTTATAATTATATCATAGTGAAAGTGACGGACCCCGTCCGATGTTGATAAAACTGCAAAGTCTGTGATAACACTAAGGGCAATCGGGATGAGACATTCCAAATGTTCGTGTTAAATATTCATCTTTGCTACTCTTCTGATAGCCCCCAAAAGGGAAAGTCGACAGGATGCACTGTGGCTAATATAGCACGCTTAAATTTATTTTAATTATTTTATATTAAATTACTTATTCTATAATTATAATATTGGCATGGAAAAGGAAGACGGTGCCCTTTGTAAAACCAAAGTCAGGTAAACATGGAAAATTGGGCTAGGTATGCGTACTTCTATAATGTATTCGTATTAAAATTAACTTGTCTCCTGCCTGTGACCCAACAGCAAACGGTGAAGGATCCTTAAATTGGTGCATCTTAATTTCATTTTTTTTTTTTAATATTAAATTCTTATTCTTCTAATATAATCATTGGCTATGGAAAGGCAGTTGAACCGGATCCCTCCGGCATGTTTAAAACCTGCAAAGTCAGGTGAAACAGCATGAAGGCCAAATTGCGGCTAGGTGATGCTGTACTTCCCATAATGTTGTTTAAATATTACATCTTTGCTACTCCTGTCCTGATGAGCCCCAACAAGGGCGAAACGCGTCGACAGGATGCCCTTTGGCTAATATTGAGTCACTCCCATTAAATTTCATTGTTTGATATTATTTTAGACTCATTAAATTACTTATTCTTCATAATTATAATCATTGGCTATGGAAAAGGCAGTTGAACCGGATCTCCTCGTGCGACTGTTGATAAAACCTGCAAAGTCAGGTGAAACAGCATGAAGGCAAATTGCGGCTGTGATGCTTACTTCCATAATGTGTTCGTGTTAAATATTACATCTTTGCTACTCCTGTCCTGATGAGCCCCAACAAGGGCGAAACGGTCGACAGGATGCCCTTGTAATATTGAGTCACTCCCATTAAATTTCTTGTTTGATATTATTTTAGGACTCATTAAATTACTTATTCTTCATAATTATAATCATTGGCTATGGAAAAGGCAGTTGAACCGATCTCTCCGTGCCGACTTATAAAACCTGCAAAGTAGTAAACAGCATAAGCAAATTGCGGCTAGGTGATGCTGTACTTCCATAATGTGTTCGTGTTAAATATTACATCTTTGCTACTCCTGTCCTGATGAGCCCCAACAAGGGCGAAACGGTCGACAGGATGCCCTTGTGGCTAATATTAGTACCCCATTAAATTTTTGTTTGATATTATTTTAGATCTTAAATTACTTATTCTTCTAATTAAACATGGCTGGAAAAGGCAGTTGACCGGATTCTCCTGCGCGTTGAAACTGCAAAGTCAGTAAACGCTGAAAATTCGGCTAGTGATCTGTATTCCATAATTGTCTGTAAATTACTCTTTGCTCCTGTCCTGATACCCCAACAAGGGCGAAACGTGACAGATCCTTGGCTAATATTGAGTACTCCCATTAAATTTCATTTTTGATATTATTTTAGCTCATTAATTACTTATTCTTCATAATAAACTGGCATGGAAAAGGATTGACCGGTTTACCGACGTTAAAACCTGCAAAGTCGTGAAAAGCTGAAGCAAAATTCGGCTAGTATGTGTACTTCCATAATGGTTTTAAATTACTCTTTGCACTCTGTCCTGATACCCCAACAGGCGAAACGGCAAGGAGCCCTTGGGCTAATATTGTCATCGCCATTAAATTTTTGTTTATATTATTTTGCTATTAAATTCTATTCTCAAATAATCATGGATGCAAGGGTGATGATACCTCAAGTCGTGTGATAACTGCAAATCGGTAAAATGAGCAAATATGTGGTGTGATATTCCCATATGTCTTCAATACCTTCACCCTAGAGCCCACAGGGAATTGCAGTGCCCTTGAATTTATTGCATTAATTTATGTTTATATTATTTTAGTATTAAATATTTTAAATTAACTGGTTGAAAGCGTTGAACAACTCCGTCGTGTAAAAACCAAATCGGGAAGATGAGCCAAATTGGGTGTATTATTCCTATGTTTGTAATATCACTTGCACCGTCCGATGCCACAGGGCAATGAGATGCCCTTTCATTTGATATGCCATTAAATTTATTTTATATTATTTAGATCATTAATCTATTAATTAACATTGCTGGAAAGGTAACCGTCCTCGCGATGATAAACGCAAATCGGTAAGATGAGCCAAATGGTGTGTTATTCATAATGTATCTGTATATACATCTTTGCTACTCCTGTCCTGATGAGCCCCAACAAGGGCGAAAGGTCGACAGGATGCCCTTGTGGTAATATTGAGTCACTCCCATTAAATTTCATTGTTTGATATTATTTTAGGACTCATTAAATTACTTATTCTTATAATTATAATCATTGGCTATGGAAAGGCAGTTGAACCGGATCCCTCGTCGATGTTGATAAAACCTGCAAAGTCAGGTGAAACAGCATGAAGGCCAAATTGCGGGCTAGGTGATGCTGTACTTCCCATAATGTGTTCGTTTAAATATTACATCTTTGCTACCCTGTCCTGATGAGCCCCAACAAGGGCGAAACGGTCGACAGGATGCCCTTTGGTAATATTGAGTCACTCCCATTAAATTTCATTGTTTGATATTATTTTAGGACTCATTAAATTACTTATTCTTATAATTATAATCATTGGCTATGGAAAAGGCAGTTGAACCGGATTCCTCGTGCCGACTGTTGATAAAACCTGCAAAGTCAGGTGAAACAGCATGAAGGCCAAATTGCGGGCTAGTGATGCTGTACTTCCCATAATGTGTTCGTGTTAAATATTACATCTTTGCTACTCCTGTCCTGATGAGCCCCAACAAGGGCGAAACGCGTCGACAGGATGCCCTTGTGGCTAATATTGAGTCACTCCCATTAAATTTCATTGTTTGATATTATTTTAGGACTCATTAAATTACTTATTCTTCATAATTTAATCATTGGCTATGGAAAAGGCAGTTGAACCGGACCTCGGCATGTAAAAACCTGCAAGCAGGTGAAAGCTGAAGCCAAATTGCGGGTAGTATCTTACTTCTAATGTGTTCTGTTAAATATCACTTGCACTCCGTCCTGTGGCCCCAAAAGGGCAAACTCGCAGATCCCTTGTGGTAATATTAGACTCCATTAAATTTCTTTTTTATATTATTTTGGCTATTAAATACTATTTCAATTTATCTTGGCTTGGAAAAGATTGAACCGGTCCCGCATGTAAAACCCAAAGTCAGGTGAAAGCTGAAACCAAATTGCGGGTAGTATCTGTACTTCTAATTGTTCTGTAAATATACACTTGCACCTGTCCGAGAGCCCCAAAAGGGGAAACGCCAAGATCCCTTGTGGTAATATTAGACTCATTAAATTTATTTTTATATTATTTTGGCTATTAAATCTATTTCAATTTATCTTGGCTTGGAAAAGCATTGAACCGGTCCCGCCATGTAAAAACTGCAAGTAGGTGAAACCATAAGACAAATTCGTGCTAGTGTCTGTACTCCCAAAGGTCGTAAATTCACTTGATCTCCTGTGACCCCAAAAGGGAAAGTCACGCCTGATTCTAATTTTTTTTTGTAATTTTATATGGAAAAGATACGCCCTAAACAAGAAAGAATGGTCCATTTAATTTCCCCCAAGGAGCCTGATCTAATTTTTTTTTGTAATTTTATATGGAAAGTACGACCCTAAACAAGAAAGAATGGGTCCATTAATTTCCCCCAAGGAAGCCTGTATCTAATTTTTTTTTGATAATTTTATATGGAAAGTACGCCCTAAACAAGAAAGCAATTGGGCTAGGTGATGCTGTACTTCCATAATGTTTCGTGTTAAATATTACATCTTTGCTACTCCTGTCCTGATGAGCCCCAACAAGGGCGAAACGGTCGACAGGATGCCCTTGTGGCTAATATTGAGTCACTCGCCATTAAATTTCATTGTTTGATATTATTTTAGGACTCATTAAATTACTTATTCTTCATAATTATAATCATTGGCTATGGAAAAAGGCAGTTGAACCGGATCGCCTCCGTGCCGACTGTTGATAAAACCTGCAAAGTCAGGTGAAACAGCATGAAGGCACAAATTGCGGGCTAGGTGATGCTGTACTTCCCATAATGTGTTCGTATTAAATATTACATCTTTGCTACTCCTGTCCTGATGAGCCCCAACAAGGGCGAAACGCGTCGACAGGATGCCCTTGTGGCTAATATTGAGTCACTCGCCATTAAATTTCATTGTTTGATATTATTTTAGGACTCATTAAATTACTTATTCTTCATAATTATAATCATTGGCTATGGAAAAGGCAGTTGAACCGGATCTCCTCCGTGCCGACTGTTGATAAAACCTGCAAAGTCAGGTGAAACAGCATGAAGGCACAAATTGCGGGCTAGGTGATGCTGTACTTCCCATAATGTGTTCGTGTTAAATATTACATCTTTGCTACTCCTGTCCTGATGAGCCCCAACAAGGGCGAAACGCGTCGACAGGATGCCCTTGTGGCTAATATTGAGTCACTCACCATTAAATTTCATTGTTTGATATTATTTTAGGACTCATTAAATTACTTATTCTTCATAATTATAATCATTGGCTATGGAAAAGGCAGTTGAACCGGATCTCCTCCGTGCCGACTGTTATAAAACCTGCAAAGTCAGGTGAAACAGCATGAAGGCACAAATTGCGGGCTAGGTGATGCTGTACTTCCATAATGTGTTCGTGTTAAATATTACATCTTTGCTACTCCTGTCCTGATGAGCCCCAACAAGGGCGAAACGCGTCGACAGGATGCCCTTGTGGCATAATATTGAGTCACTCCCATTAAATTTCTTGTTTGATATTATTTTAGGACTCATTAAATTACTTATTCTTCATAATTATAATCATTGGCTATGGAAAAGGCAGTTGAACCGGATCTCCTCCGTGCCGACTGTTGATAAAACCTGCAAAGTCAGGTGAAACAGCATGAAAGCCAAATTGCGGGCTAGGTGATGCTGTACTTCCATAATGTGTTCGTGTTAAATATTACATCTTTGCTACTCCTGTCCTGATGAGCCCCAACAAGGGCGAAACGGTCGACAGGATGCCCTTGTGGCTAATATTGAGTCACCCCATTAAATTTCATTGTTTGATATTATTTTAGGACTCATTAAATTACTTATTCTTCATAATTATAATCTTGGCTATGGAAAAGGCAGTTGAACCGGATCCCTCCGGCCGACTGTTAAAAACCTGCAAAGTCAGGTGAAACAGCATGAAAACACAAATTGCGGGCTAGGTGATGCTGTACTTCCCATAATGTGTTCGTTTAAATATACATCTTTGCTACTCCTGTCCTGATGAGCCCCAACAAGGGCGAAACGCGTCGACAGGATGCCCTTGTGGCTAATATTGAGTCACTCGCCATTAAATTTCATTGTTTGATATTATTTTAGGACTCATTAAATTACTTATTCTTCATAATTATAATCATTGGCTATGGAAAAAGGCAGTTGAACCGGATCTCCTCCGTGCCGACTGTTGATAAAACCTGCAAAGTCAGGTGAAACAGCATGAAGGCACAAATTGCGGGCTAGGTGATGCTGTACTTCCCATAATGTGTTCGTGTTAAATATTACATCTTTGCTACTCCTGTCCTGATGAGCCCCAACAAGGGCGAAACGAGTCGACAGGATGCCCTTGTGGCTAATATTGAGTCACTCACCATTAAATTTCATTGTTTGATATTATTTTAGGACTCATTAAATTACTTATTCGTTATAATTATAATCATTGGCTATGGAAAAAGGCAGTTGAACCGGATCTCCTCCGTGCCGACTGTTGATAAAACCTGTAAAGTCAGGTGAAACAGCATGAAGGCACAAATTGCGGGCTAGGTGATGCTGTACTTCCCATAATGTGTTCGTGTTAAATATTACATCTTTGCTACTCCTGTCCTGATGAGCCCCAACAAGGGCGAAACGCGTCGACAGGATGCCCTTGTGGCTAATATTGAGTCACTCGCCATTAAATTTCATTGTTTGATATTATTTTAAGACTCATTAAATTACTTATTCTTCATAATTATAATCATTGGCTATGGAAAAAGGCAGTTGAACCGGATCGCCTCCGTGCCGACTGTTGATAAAACCTGCAAAGTCAGGTGAAACAGCATGAAGGCACAAATTGCGGGTTAGGTGATGCTGTACTTCCCTTAATGTGTAGGTGTTAAATATTACATCTTTGCTACTCCTGTCCTGATGAGCCCCAACAAGGGCGAAACGCGTCGACAGGATGCCCTTGTGGCTAATATTGAGTCACTCGCCATTAAATTTCATTGTTTGATATTATTTTAGGACTCATTAAATTACTTATTCTATATATATTGCTGTGATATACTCCTTTGAATGCGGGAACTGGGTCCTTTCAACAAAAAAATTCTAGTCCCACCGATTGGGCGTCATAAACTGCTGTGATCCTGGTTTCGCTTCAGCTGCTCACCTAATTTTATAAACCTCCTCATTCATAAAATTAAACAACACATTCCTACCACAAACATCAACGTTAACTCTATTTACATCAATATTCAGAATACATTAAATTTTCAAATTAAATTTCAGCATAAAATTCAGTTTTAAAAAGAATTTCAAGATTAATTTTATTATCACTTTAACGTGCATCCAGAATTAAAGTCCTTGTTGGATGCCTACTAATTAATATAACAATATAAGCAGACCGGAGTCTGAGTATAAAGGGAGCATCTACCACCCCTTTACGTTAATTAACCAGGTTCGTCTAATTGAGCTCAAAGACATACCCAAAGTTTCATCATAATTCAGAACATCAATAGTAAATACCCCTTTCTACTTAAACAAGCAAATTTAAAATTAAAATTTTATGGTCAGTACAATTTCACTAATGTCCATTTAAAGTAAATCAATTATAAAGTTATTCAACACACACAAAAATTTCAAACAAAATAGTATAATTTACCTGAAGGTTACTGTCCTCGAAGCTTCAATGTACATCGTCCCTTTAGTAATCACACCATTCCAACAGGATTATATTTACTGCTTCTAATTCTCAACGCTTTTAAAATTTTCTCCATCACCATTTATTTAAAGTTGTTTCTGGGCTTTTCCGGAACTCATCTGTGTATATCTGACCCTTGTTTCGTGGATCCAGACACGTATTTGAACCATTTAATTATTAACACCCCGAAAATAGCAAAGAAATTCATGCGTCTTTCACCAATATACGCCAAAACTGCCTACTTTTGTGTATACATTTGTCGTTGTAAATTTTGCTAATTGGTACAGTGATACTAAATTTTATTACCTTGTATCTAAGTGCACTGAAGTACATTCATGTTAGCACGTAAATAACAAACTATTTTGAATCACTAAAATATACGAGCAAAATTTTAAATTATTTTATCAAACTAAAATGCACTGTTTAACATCTTGAATCAAGTCGCGGATGTAAGAGCTTTTAACGCATCGAATAGTCAAAAGTCTAAGAGGCCGAAATTCATATTACCACCGGTATATATAGCAAAAGCCTGTCTGTCGGTCTGTTCCCCAAAACAGACAATTCTTACGAATTTCTCATTCTATGTTCCCAGTCCGTCGCTCGCGCGTCGGTTTTACGAAATTTTCACTCGCCCCATTTAAATCTCAGAAATTCTCACACGGCACGCAAACATGTCCGAGAAAAACTAATTAATTTTGTACAGAAATTGTTGTTTCTACCTCTGATATTTGCATCCTATTTTCAACCAATTGTGACCCTCGTGACGTTGCTTAAATCACGCCTTTTACTATATGTGTCTTTGCTTGACGCATTTTCTCTTCCTTTTCTAACCTGTTCGTATTGGTGCAAATTGTTATTCTTTATTATCGATTATATTTTAGTCCATGTGGACTATCTGGGTTAAATAACCCCGTATCGCACATTCTCGTGAATATTAAGCCCCGGTTTCTCCAAGATTCTTTGAAACCATTTGTTATCTACACAATTTTGCCGTACGTGATATTTAAACTACGCAGGTGTTCAAAATAATATTAATTCTCAGAGCTTTTAAATAAACCCTGTTTTGTATTTCGTGCTAAAGCATCTGACCGTTTCCAATATCCTTAGAATCGACATGTTTATCTAAACAAATTAAACTGAAATTGCCTTTTAAAATACGCAGGTGTGTTCAAACATCCTACTTCTAACTAACACTTCTAGGATTTGCATTTTATTGGGTTTTACAAGTTTCTATAGATATTATCTGTACGTTTTGTTCAATACCGGTTACTTGAAATAGAGTTAATTAAGATAAATTTTGCACGTAATTTCCATTTGTTTAGGAATAATTACATTACCCGCAGAGCTTTTAATACTGCTTCTTTTGATATAAAGCGTCTTGTACATGATTTAAATCTCTTATGTTTAATGAAACTAATAAATTTTTATGCTTCACGGTTTTAATAACGCGTATTATCTAATAATATTCATTATACACGGTGATTAAAATTATTTGATGTGATTATTTAATTTTCTACCCTGGTCTAAATATGAGTATTTTCCCCCTATTTGAATACAAATAATCCCACTTATTTGAATGCAAATATTAAGCATTTAGCCCAAAAAATTACAAAAAAATTGCCTATCTCTCTACCCTTATCTATCTAACTTACCTACTTTGTCTCCAATCCTAAAAATATTTACACCTATCCTATATCCCTATCCTATTCCTAACTCTCACCTCATTCTATAAACTGAAATTATCCCTAACTTCATCCTACTTATCCATCTAATCCTATATACATCCTATATACCTATCCTATTCCTAACTTTTAACTAATCTTCACTATACTTTACTTCCCCCTACCTAATCCTATATGCCTATCCTACTCTTACTCTATTCCTAACTCTCCACTAATCTTATATGAAATATCTATACTTAACCTATCTTATTTTTTTTTCTACATTTACTCTTTATTCTCATCCTAAACCTATTTCTAACTATCTCCCATATTTATCCTATACCTAGCTTTATTTTCTATAAACACTTACTTCTACTCTTCTATCTACACCTATTCTATCCCTATCCTATTTAAATTTAACTCTCTTCTTGACCCTCCAAGTCTTTCTTATCACCATCCTAATACTCTTCATCCCTATCTCTCCCTCTTCTATATCTATACTTAACATCCCTATTATCTCACATACAATAAACTTATCATCCCTATTATCCTCACTCTTAAATATTGCTTCTTCTTCAGTCCCTACACTTGTCTGTTTCTTATTTATTCTTATTTCCTTTTCTGCCGACAAACCAAACGATACTACTTTAAAATTATCGATTTTTCCCTCTATGGAAAATCCTATGTACCTTCTAGAATTCTTATGTAATGGAATCCGCCAGAATGAATTCCTTAAATCTACTTTATTAAAAACAAACTTGCCATCTTTACTTAATTCCGCCTTCACCTGCTCCCGATCTGCTGCTGTTGCTTCTACCACCACTAATTCTGCATGTTTTTGTCCTAAAGCTTGAACCTCTACTATCCTATCCTCTGGACATCCTATTGTGTTGATCTGTTTAACTTCATCATCCTCTACCTCTACTACATTAATACTAAACCCTGTGTCATCCTCTGTGACTTCATAACTGCCCTTCCATGGCACTACCCTATCATTAATCCTTATTACCTTCCGTTCCATATCTATCAAAACCCCTAACTTCATCATACAGTCAACACCTAAAATGCTCTGAAACTTCAGTCCAGGTACAATTACAAACTCCTGTTCACAGCTTAAACCTCCTATATCTATCCTAAGCACCACAACACTATTTACTACAGCAAACTTCTTTTATTTGAGCTACTAAATGGCTACGCTTTATAGGCATAATTCTATCACAAACCTTATCCCTAATTTTGCTGACGAATTCCTCCGATATTAAACTCGCCTCTGCCCCTGTATCAAGTAATACTTCTACATTATTCTCAAAAATTTCTAAATTAATAATTGGCAAACATAATTTTTCCTCAGTTTCTGGCTCTACTTCCTCCTCAATTTTGAAAAATTCACGTGGATGTTCATATACATTTACACTGAAATCTAGTGGTCTGTCGCGTTCTAAAAATCCTGTCCAGGTCTGTTTTCCCTACTCGGTCCTGGTCTAGCCGTCACCTCAGCGTACGTCCTAGGCGTTTCCACTCGTTCCATGTCTGTATTAGCAGTCCCGCTCATGTCTGGTGAGCTATTCATTCTGGTAGGTCCTGGTCTCTGTGCAGGTCCCCTTCCTAAACTATTACTCCTAACGTATGGTCGTCTCTGTTCCCAATTCTGTCGCTGGTATCCGTAATTATTCCCCTTCTAGCATAGTTGTCCCGTCTATTGTCTAACCTAACTGTGTTGATCTGTCTTTCCCTGTTTTCCCGAGGTCGTCCACTACTTACGTCGTCGTACCTCTGCAGGTATTCCAAAACATTTCTCTGTCCACTATGTTCTGTAGTGCTACGTGCTGTCTTATGTCTACCTCAAGTGTCGTGATAAATACTTAATAATTTGTCGGTCCGTCAGTGGTGGGTTCAGTTGCTTTGCTATGCTATACTTGCGTATAGCATATTGCTCCCTACTTCCTGAAAATTCTCCTTTAAATTTCCCTGTGATTAAGTCGTCTCGTACCTGATCTTGTCTGTGGTCACTCCAGTAGTGCTTTAGAAATTTGTTTTCAAAGTCCTGATACGTGTCTATGTCCTGTCCTACTAAATTGTACCACGCTTCCGCATTGTCTTTTAATAAAGCCTTTATCGTATTTAGTTTAGTCTGGTCGTCAAACAAATTTCCCACTAGATTTATTACACTATTAATAAAAATTTGTGGATTTACCCTGTTATCGCCATAAAATTTCATGTGTTGGTCCAATGATACTCCACCTGTAGAAAATCTGGGACCATCCCCCGTTAAATTTGACATGTTGTATTTAATACTACTAACTTCGCGTTCTACCCTGCCTAACTGATCCCTACATGAGTCCGTCACTTCAGTCATTTTTACATTAATCTCTTCTTCACAGAACATGCGTACTTCGGACTTTAAATGTCCCATTTCCTGTCGAAGACCTGTAATATCACGCTCATTTTTTTCAACCCTATTTTCAACTTCCCCATCTTTACGGTAAGACTATTTTAAATTCTGAAACTTCTTTATTCGTCTTATCTATTTTCTCACTTAGGGTTTCCCTAACTCCTGTTAATGTCTCATTCATTCGGTCAAATTTTCGATTTGAGTCCTCTCTCGCTCTATTCGATTCATCGCTTAGCAGTTCTAATTTTCTGTTAGACTCCTCCATCGCTCTATTAGATTCTTCACTCATCCTCTCTAACATTCTCAATATCATCTCGTTTCCTTGATCCCCTGATTCCGTCCTCGACTGATCTCTACTGCCTCCGGCTTCTTCCATTTTCGAATTTTTTTCACACAATGCACTATCGTCACTTCCAATTTGCACTCCTTGACTCCTTAACCACTCCTTTCTCTGTATACGTTCTAATCACTCTCACACACTCTAAAATACTCTTAAATTTATACACACACAGAAACTCTCTCTCAGATCGCCAGTTTCCTGGAATAAAATAACAAAATTTTATTTGGAACTCGAGCCCTCACGTTGTGGTCGCCATGAACTGCTGTGATATACTCCTTTGAATGCGGGAACTGGGTCCTTTCAACAAAAATTCTAGTCCCACCGATTGGGCGTCATAAACTGCTGTGATCCTGGTTTCGCTTCAGCTGCTCACCTAATTTTATAAACCTCCTCATTCATAAAATTAAACAACACATTCCTACCACAAACATCAACGTTAACTCTATTTACATCAATATTCAGAATACATTAAATTTTCAAATTAAATTTCAGCATAAAATTCAGTTTTAAAAGAATTTCAAGATTAATTTTATTATCACTTTAACGTGCATCCAGAATTAAAGTCCTTGTTGGATGCCTACTAATTAATATAACAATATAAGCAGACCGGAGTCTGAGTATAAAGGAGCATCTACCACCCTTTACGTTAATTAACCAGGTTCGTCTAATTGAGCTCAAAGACATACCCAAAGTTTCATCATAATTCAGAACATCAATACTAAATACCCCTTTCTACTTAAACAAGCAAATTTAAAATTAAAATTTTATGGTTAGTACAATTTCACTAATGTCCATTTAAAGTAAATCAATTATAAAGTTATTCAACACACACAAAAATGTCAAACAAAATAGTATAATTTACCTGAAGGCCACTGTCCTCGTAGCTTCAATGTACATCGTCCCTTTAGTAATCACACCATTCCAACAGGATTATATTTACTGCTTCTAATTCTCAACGCTTTTAAAATTTTCTCCATCACCATTTATTTAAAGTTGTTTCTGGGCTTTTCCGGAACTCATCTGTGTATATCTGACCCTTGTTTCGTGGATCCAGACACGTATTTGAACCATTTAATTATTAACACCCCCGAAAAATAGCAAAGAAATTCACGCGTCTTTCACCAATATACGCCAAAACTGCCTACTTTTGTGTATACATTTGTCGTTGTAAATTTTGCTAATTGGTACAGTGATACTAAATTTTATTACCTTGTATCTAAGTGCACTGAAGTACATTCATGTTAGCACGTAAATAACAAACTATTTTGAATCACTAAAATATACGAGCAAAATTTTAAATTATTTTATCAAACTAAAATGCACTGTTTAACATCTTGAATCAAGTCGCGGATGTAAGAGCTTTTAACGCATCGAATAGTCAAAAGTCTAAGAGGCCGAAATTCATATTACCACCGGTATATATAGCAAAAAGCCTGTCTGTCGGTCTGTTCCCCAAAACAGACAATTCTTACGAATTTCTCATTCTATGTTCCCAGTCCGTCGCTCGCGCGTCGGTTTTTACGAAATTTTCACTCGCCCCATTTAAATCTCAGAAATTCTCACACGGCACGCAAACATGTCCGAGAAAAACTAATTAATTTTGTACAGAAATTGTTGTTTCTACCTCTGATATTTGCATCCTATTTTCAACCAATTGTGACCCTCGTGACGTTGCTTAAATCACGCCTTTTACTATATGTGTCTTTGCTTGACGCATTTTCTCTTTCCTTTTCTAACCTGTTCGTATTGGTGCAAATTGTTATTCTTTATTATCGATTATATTTTAGTCCATGTGGACTATCTGGGTTAAATAACCCGTATCGCACATTCTCGTGAATATTAAGCCCCGGTTTCTCCAAGATTCTTTGAAACCATTTGTTATCTACACAATTTTCGCCGTACGTGATATTTAAACTACGCAGGTGTTCAAAATAATATTAATTCTCAGAGCTTTTTAAATAAACCCTGTTTTGTATTTCGTGCTAAAGCATCTGACCGTTTCCAATATCCTTAGAATCGACATGTTTATCTAAACAAATTAAACTGAAATTGCCTTTTAAAATACGCAGGTGTGTTCAAACATCCTACTTCTAACTAACACTTCTAGGATTTGCATTTTATTGGGTTTTTACAAGTTTCTATAGATATTATCTGTACTTTTGTTCAATACCGGTTACTTGAAATAGAGTTAATTAAGATAAATTTTGCACGTAATTTCCATTTGTTTAGGAATAATTACATTACCCGCAGAGCTTTTTAATACTGCTTCTTTTGATATAAAGCGTCTTGTACATGATTTAAATCTCTTATGTTTAATGAAACTAATAAATTTTTATGCTTCACGGTTTTAATAACGCGTATTATCTAATAATATTCATTATACACGGTGATTAAAATTATTTGATGTGATTATTTAATTTTCTACCCTGGTCTAAATATGAGTAATATATATATATATATATATATATATATATATATATATATATATACATACACAAATAACATGCTCCTTTCGTATGTGGCTCTGTCAATGATCTTGATATGTGTTGTGTAGTTGTTATAGCTGATTTTTCTAAATTGGTTAATTTCCATGACTGCGGTAGTCTTTGAGCATCATCTCGTGTCTTGAGACTATGTGGGCACTTTTTTATTTCAATAGCTTCTCAGATTATTCTCAAGGTGTAGTATTCAATCTTAGCTAATCTTCTAATATTCTTTAAGTTGATGTTGTGTCCTTTAGTGCTGAAGTGCTGAGCTAACGATCTTGTTTTTTCGTTATTCTTTATTGCGCCTTTATGTTCTTCTTTCGTAACATTAAGGCTTCTGTTTGTTTGCCTATTGTAAAATTTGTTGCAGTCTGAGTATGGATTTTGCATACTCCTTGGTTTTTTGGTTTTTGTGATTTTTTAGGATTGCACTAATTTTTCTGTGCGTTGGATGTGGTAGCTATTTGTATTTCTGTAAAACTTTGATGATTCTATCTGTTGGCCCTTTGATAAATGGTAAATGGTAAATATGCTGTATTTAGTGACAACTGCACCTCTGGTTTCAGTTTGCTGCTTAAATAGTGTTAGGAAGGAAGACATAAAAATGCAATATACCTTCCTCTGTTTTCATATTTTTTTAAGTGACCTTTTTGATGACTCTTACAAATATACAATGCATAGCAAATATTAAATTGAAAACAGTCTTTCAATAATAAAGTGTATTAAAATTGCTAACCTGGAATGGGTTCTGGAGTTCCATCCTAGTCTATGATCTGCATCCCCTTGCTGTGTCCGCTTTGCTTATTGGTATTTTTGTTTGCGTTAAGACATCAACAAAATGCCGTCTCCATATAAGAATCGCCTGTCATAAATCGCTTCCAATTAAAGTTGTACCAAATTAAAGTACGTCCAAAATTAAAGTATCGCCTCCAGTTAGAATACGTCCCAAATTAAAGTATATATCCAAAATTAGAATATGTCTAAAATTAGAATATCACCAAAATTAGAATATGTTCAAATTAAAATATGTCCAAATAAACTATGTCCAAATTAAAATATGTCAAATTAGAAGCCCCAAATTAAAAGCCATGTTTTGTTAATATTAGAAATGAATTTAATTAAATTGTTTAACTTACGTCTATCTATAGATCGGCTTATATTTCGTTGCACAAAATTCTTGCACTTTTATATCTCATTTGTTTAATTTTTACTTCACTAATTACGTGAGTTTTTAACACCTTCGAGCATAGTTGTTGCTCAGTTAAATATAGACTAAGATGTCGTTCAGTTTCTATCATATATATATAAGCTCTTCCTCCAATTGTTTTCATTGGCCTGTTTACACTCGAGGCTGGTACTTTTCTTTATCTGGCAGAACTAGGAATTTTTAGAAATTACCTAGTTTAAATCTTCGACGAATGCTCTGTTCATCACGTCCGCATTCAGCATATTGCAATATTATCCTAGGATTTTCAACTTTTGGCTTTTCATTAACTCACGTATTCGATGTTTGTTAATTTATCATATAATTGAACCGCCTGGTGTTTATTCGTTTGCCATAGAATGTTGGTTTTCTGAACAAATGTTCTTCTCTAGTCACGTAACGATTTTCTAATAATAAATTATTTGCGATGCGTTTACGTTGATATTTTCGATGCAATTGTTAAATATTTGGAATGCCAATTTATCTATGTTTTTTGGTAATTTAATTTTGATGCAATTTGTTGCATTTTAAAAACTTATCTTTACTTGTAAACTATACTTAGACATATTTATGTTCACATGTATATAGTTACATATCCTTTATATAGTGTCCTCTCAATTGACAATATGTAGAATGGCCTATTTACTCTTATAATTTCTGGAATTATTTGATTTTCTTAAAGTTAAAGTTGCTTATATTTATCCTACGACCCCTATGACTTAATCTACTCTTAAACTACCCTATCATCATAGCAATATATATATATATATATATATATATATATAAATAAGATGTATCTGTAAACAAACTCTATGAAAATAATAGAGCCTATTGACAAATACAAATCGGGCTGGTAGTTATATAGCCATTAACAAAACATTAGCTTATTACTTCATAGGGGAGGAAACATCCACTGACCGACGGTTTCGGCTTTATTAAGCCTCCTCAGAGTGAAATAGTCTCCAAGAACCCTATGAAGTAATCGAAGCTATTATACTGGTATAATTTCGAAACAATCTCTGTACTATGGCAAAAGTAAATAAAACCGCCATCAGGTGATAAACATCAACACTACTAAGCGTGGAAGTACAAAAATTGAATCGAAACTACATAGTAAATCCTATAGATGGCTATACAAGTACGTGTGGCCATTTGAGATTTGCGGAATGTTACAGCAAAATTTATTTGCAAACGTAACAAACCTTCTCGCGGCGACACCCGGGTTCATGCCCCAAGGCAAATCAAATAATAAAAAGACAAGTTATTTGCAGTCCGCAATAAGAAATTGTGTAGAACAATATATAAAATAAGATGTATCTGTAAACAAACTCTATGAAAATAATAGAGCCTATTGGCAAATACAAATCGGGCTGGTAGTTATATAGCCATTAACAAAACATTAGCTTATTACTTCATAGGGGAGGAAACATCCACTGACCGACGGTTTCGGCTTTATTAAGCCTCCTCAGAGTGAAATATTCTCCAAGAACCCTATGAAGTAATCGAAGCTATTATACTGGTATAATTTCGAAACAATCTCTGTACTATGGTTATTTGCAGTCCACAATAAGATATTGTGTAGAACAATATATAAAATAAGATGTATCTGTAAACAATCTCTTATGAAAATAATAAGAGCTTATTAACCTATACAAATAGGGCTAATAGTTGTATATCCATTAACAAAACAATAGCTTTATTACTTCACAAGGGGATGTTTCCTCCAGAGTTCAAGGCTGGCCGTAAAAAGTCAATGATAAATCCAGCTCAGACCGACTGACTATTGTTTCAAACGTGTTGGTTGCTGCTGTTGCAAATATTCACTAAAACAGAAGATTCACAGTTAGGATTCTTTCGCTGAATTGCTGAATTTTCCCCAAGTTTTAAGATCATTTCTTTACAAAATTATGACTGAAAATTTGAATTTTCGAACATTGTGCTCTTGATGCTTCCAAAAGCTCCTTAAAGAGGACTATAAAAATGAGATCTGAATGTGCTTTGGACTTTTTGAGTCAGTACGACAAGGAGGATGATGAAATGTGGAGTCGAATCGTTGCAGGAGATGAGACCTGGATATCACACATCACGCCAAAGTCAAAAGAGCAATTAGTGGAATGGTATCATACGGCATCTCCTATCAAGTTCAAAGCGAACCAAACGCTGTCATGACACAATATCATGACAATGTAACGTTTTTGTTTTTGTTGTTGTCGTATGTCAACAGGTCTTAGGCCCGGCGTTAACATACAACAATCAGGGTTCGGCACCAATAAAATAAAACACGATGTAATTATAAAGCATTTACTGTAGTTTTCAAGATAATGGAAAATGAATACAGGTAGAAATCAACAACGTAATACTAATGTTATGTAAAATGCTCAACAGGCGAGCCCGGGAATTTACACAATCGGATTCATTAATTTCTATTCTCAACAACAATAATCATGCGCGGTCGATAACCGCACGTACCGCCACGCTCCACGACTTCCCAACCGAGACTGTCTTATTTCCGTGCACACTCTTCACATCGGCGCTCCCTTAATCTAACTCCACTATCCGGAATATTATCAGGGCATACACGTCACAACAACAGTATTCTGGGACAGAAAGAACTATAAATGCAGAAATATACTGTGCAATACTGACCAAGCTCTGACGAGTGGTCCAGAACAAACGACGTGGCATGTTTACAAAATGAATCCTGTTTCTTCGCGATAATTCCAGACCATTTACTGTTACTCGATGCAAAAGCTTGGATTGATTTTTTTGGATGGGATGTTTGTTATGTTTACGGTGGTTTCAGTATAAATTAAGTGAAATTGAACTTCCACAGCTTCAATCGATCATGCATAACTCTGACGTACAAAAGAATTATGCCTACACATTAAGTTGTATGAGTAATCGTCGCAAGTAAAGTACACAAATTAATACAACAGACCAGGAACTTACCGGGTGTATTACTAAATGTCACGGCTGCTACCTGAGACTCAGAAGATATTCTGTTAGTAAGTACAGAATTGATATATCATTTAGAAACAACTTTTTGGAACAATATTATTAGCGAAAGGTATAAAGCTCTCTACTAACCAAATTGCAGGATTAGTTGCTATAGGAACTGTTTTGTATAACATCTAGTCAGCAGTACAAGTTCTATAATATAGACATATCACAAAATGCACAAACAAATATAACCACAAAAATTTCATTCACCAGAAACAAGAAGGTTCGTGAAATGCTGGCGACACAAAAGTTTTGTTTTTCTTAAAGTTACAGATACAAAGGTATTCTTTAAACTTTAAGTATCTCCTTGTGTTACATTTGTCATCTGTTTGTCAGTTATTAGCCCTAGGTTATTGTTTTTCATAAATTGTTCACGTACAGTTAACACTTTATTTTAGGCATTGGTGTGAACAAGGAGATGGTTTGGAGAAGTTTGGTTGGGTACAACACGATGGAAGTAGTTTTGGTCTTCAAGAAATTTATGATGGACCATTTTTGTTAACAACTTCATTTGTCAAACGTCTGGGAGGATCTCATGGTGGTGATTGGACTGCTCGAATTACAGTTGATGTCAGGGTAATAGTTGCTACAGTTGTTACATTATTTACTAATTAGTGTTACATTTATTAGAAAAACCACAAGCAAATTCGAACTGAAGAAGTGTCTCTAGTATGGTATACTGCATTAGAGGAAACTAATAAAGGTCAAATAAAGCCAAGCAACACTGCCAGTTTTATAACTGGTGTTAGGGGTAACACACCAGGGTTGGGGGAATTTACTATTAAAGTTTTTAATTATACAGGTATGTATGTTATTTACAATTTCATGTTGTCTTATAGTCTTTATTATGGTTTTCAATTGGTCTTTAACTAATTAAAACTTTGAATATTTTTAATATTTTTTTAATGACTACTGTGCAAACAGCCCTAATTGCCAAAGTTTTATGCCTGGATTTGCTAACTCTACTGCTCTTGGTTCAGGGCATTAGATATAACTCCTGATATAAAACTTTTCTATACACCCTTTAGTAACAAATAACATGGTCGCCACTTTTTGACTGTTTTTTTTTGTCTAACTGTTTATAATTTAAATTATGTCACAAACACAAATTTTTTGATATTTTGAGGAAACATTTATTTTTACAAGAAGGCTATTTCTTGTTCTTACTTAGTCATATAAACCGAACAGGAAATAATAAATAGCTATATTTCTTTAGGGCATTTTTTCTAATTTCTCGGCAGTTGACTAACAGTAAACTTGGATCAGAAGGTAGTGATCCAGCTTTATCAGGATAGAATGTAGTATCGTGTAAATGGTAGCGATAGTTTTATTTCTGCAGTTATAACTATGGTTGTTAAGTTTTGTATGCGTTTCAATTTTCTTTATATACTTAACTTACAGTACATTTCATAAAAATATTGCGTTATAAACAAAACTTAACAACCATAGTTATAACTGCAGAAATAAAACTATCGCTACCATTTACACGATACTACATTCTATCCTGATAAAGCTGGATCACTACCTTCTGATCCAAGTTTATATATATATATATATATATATATATATATATATATATATATATATATATATATATACTTAACTTACAGTACATTTCATAAAAATATTGCGTTATAAAGAAAATTGAAACGCAAACAAAACTTAACAACCATAGTTATAACTGCAGAAATAAAACTATCGCTACCATTTACACGATACTACATTCTATCCTGATAAAGCTGGATCACTACCTTCTGATCCAAGTTTACTGTTAGTCAACTGCCGAGAAATTAGAAAAAATGCCCTAAAGAAATATAGCTATTTATTATTTCCTGTTCGGTTTATATGACTAAGTAAGAACAAGAAATAGCCTTCTTGTAAAAATAAATGTTTCCTCAAAATATCAAAAAATTTGTGTTTGTGACATAATTTAAATTATAAACAGTTAGACAAAAAAAACAGTCAAAAAGTGTAATAAATTAAGTTACATCAACGTCATTTGGAGGAGTTTTGATGAGATTAATGGTGTTGGCGACCATGTTATTTGTTACTAAAGGGTGTATAGAAAAGTTTTATATCAGGAGTTATATCTAATGCCCTGAACCAAGAGCAGTAGAGTTAGCAAATCCAGGCATAAAACTTATATATAAACATATATATGTATATATATATATATATATATATATATATATATATATATATATATATATTCTAATATCAGCCCTATTACTTTACTTTCACTTTGGGCTAATACCTTCTTTATTTATTACACTTTAACTTTAAACAAAATTTGTTACACGACTTTTGTCGTCGTCCCTAATTTACTATTCAATGTATGACTTCAAATCGAGGTGCTTTAGCAAACGTTTGGTTGGTTCTTTTTTTACTAATTACTATATTTTATATGCCTCGACTATTTGAAACTTTAATCTCAGGGTTTTCTCACCTACTCGCCGTGAGTTCAATCGTGAGTAGATGTGCACTACCCAACCAAACTGCACCCTCGTTTGTTTTACCACTTTTTTAATGTACTGAATTTACTATGTATGCCAAATTTTAATAGATCAAAGTTGCCTGATGCCAAATTAATTTATGTAACTGTTTATGACTTTTATTTTTGACGTTATGATATATTTACGGTACTTACCAGAAATATACCGCGCTGAAGGCCTTCTTTTAACTGCTGGCTCAAGTTCGAAATCGCCGTACGCACTTTCACAAAAGATTCTCCAATTTTGTCCGCTTGCGTACTGCCTTCAGGTGTTCTTAAAAACAATTTCGATGACCCAAACCTGAAATAAATTTACCCCAATTTAGAATTTAGCAAAAAAACCGTTGTCTACTTCCCCTGCGTTAATTCTTCCTCGCCGTATATTGATCTCCTGTTCCTCTGCTCCGTACCCCAATTAATCCTCTCTTCGCACAATCCAATTCAAACCCGCTGTCCTATTATAAATCACTCCTAGTCCTGCTATTCCAATTATCCATACGATGTCCTTACTGCTGTTTAATCTTCTCAAATCAATCCAAAATTACTTATGTCGTCGATGCCTTCTTTATCCACTCCTATCCCTTACTGCCGTTATACCAAATCTATACCAAAACCAACACCAATCTTCTCAAACAAATATCCGTCGCTTTCCCGTTCCACTAATAACCACTTCCAAATCTTCTTTAAATACTCGTTGCCTTTCCGTTGCACTATTAACCACTTTTAAACTCCTTTTATATATTCGTCGCCTTTATTTACTCGATGTTTCTTTCACCCTTTACTAAATAATACTCGATGATACACATATAAACTTTTATTTCAAAATATGTTACAACTTAACGCAGGTTTCATAAAATAGGTCTTTATCTGAACAAATTCGAAAAGTAAGTCCCTTATTTATTTTGCTTAGTTATTAAATCAACAAACTTAGCTTACTAGAATAACATTTTAAACATATAACATCCAATAACAAATCATCTTTCTTTCAGTGTCCAACATACCTTCGCTACAGTCTTTATAATAATTTTAAATTTCTACTATTGGTCCAAAACACTTCACTAAACTCCAATAACCTTTTACATTTTGATTCACTTTAAATTTTGATTTACAATTCGTCCAAAAGTTTGATTCTATAAAAGGAAAAGCCAAATAATTTATACACGACCTGGACGCTTTGTTATATTGCAGATATCCATAAATGCGTTCGGCTTTCCGACGGCAAATGTACTCTCAACTGGCTCATGAAATATCAACTCAGTATAAAACCTCAAGTACCGTGCATTATATCAACGTCATAAAGTCATGTTATCTACCTTTTGGCATATAAGTTTCAATCTGAAATGGTACATACTTTAACGTATGTAAAGTATAGCAAAATTTATAGTTTTTAAATTATTAAATCTGAAATATTGATCCTATCGTTTGGCATACACCCCTATTAATACAAATATACCTTTAGAAACCTTATACCCTCTCCCCCTACATAATATTGGCCCCACTGGTTTTTTAATGAAATTGGAAATTTCATATGTTTTTCTCTTCCCCTGGTGTGCAAAAATTTCTGATTTTCATTCAAAACCACCCTTTCGTTGTTTTATTTTACTTTGGCAACCCGCATTCGCCTTTCTCTTACATCTATCACCCTACGCTACATTCTAACCTATACTATACTACTATAACAAAACAAAAACACAAACTAAACTTTCCGTTGCATGAACCACATTATAACCTATCCTATTAAACCCTCTTCCTGTACTACTCTATATGGGTACAAATTCTCCAAATGAAAACGCCCGCGATATCCCCCTGTCATATTCTCGAGCTCAAACGTATTGCCTTCAGCAAAAATACGCGTGATCCTGTACGGCCCTTCATAAGGAAACAACAGCTTCGCGCAAATGTTTTTGTCGCGGTTTGAAACCCTTAATCGTTTGACGACTACCAAATCCCCTATTCCAAAAATCGTTCTTTTTTTAATTTTCCTGCACCTTCGTTCGATGTCCCTACGCTGCATCCTTTCGATTCTACGTCTGGCATTACTTAGCAACTCTGTTATGTCTTGTACCTCGACTTCCTCCCTCCATGGTCTAGCTGGTATAATCCTTCGCATTAATGTTACCGGACATGTTTTCGTAACCGAACTCGGTACGCTGTTCATAAAATTTTCTATTTGTGGTAGATACCTAACCCATCTGTCGTGATGCTCCTGTGTCGCCAATCGTAAATATTTTATCACCTCTCGTATGTAACGTTCGCATGGATTAGCTTTCGGATGTCGTATGCTACTAAATGATACTTTAATATTTGCCCTTTTTAACCCGTTCCTGAATCTTTGATTGTTGAAATACGTTGCGTTGTCTACCAAAATTCTTTTATCTTCCCGACCTGGCTTTCAAATTCTCCAATTGACTGCAATGCATGCACCGTGTTACTCCGTCTTGCAGGAAATAATTTTACAAATTTAGAAAAACGTCGACCACCACCAAAATATGTCGATACCCTGTTCACTCGTGATCAGGTTGCTTAAATAATCAATCGCCACCAATTCCAATGGTCCATTTACGCTCACGCTCATCGGCATATTCTGCAGCACCACGTTCTTGTCTTTACCTAGAATACAAATTTCACACCGATTTATCCTTTCCTTAATCACCGTGATATCATTTTTGCGTAAAATGCCTCTCTGAATACTAAAAATGTTTTTCTGATACCTATGTGTCCGAATTTTAAATGAATTTCGTTTATGATTTCAGCGGCAACGTCTCTTGATAGCACTACCAGCTCTGCATCCCTATTCTTTTCACCACAAACTGCCCTACGATGGTAAATCCCCTGTACTCTTCCATATTTTCTCTTGTTAGTTTCTCTCGTATCGAGCTCACATCACTGTGCCTCTGCGCCTCTATAAGTTTGGTGTTTGTCCATCGACCAACATCCCTGAACTCCTGCAAAGCAATTAAACACCCTTTTATGTTCTGATTCGATTCCACCTGCGGTCTGCTCAGAAAATCCGCCGTCACATTCTCCTTTCCTGGCTTATGCTTAATTTCAAAGTCGTATTCCTGTAACACCAATGCCCATCTATACAACCTACTGTTTAAAAACTCCTTTTTCTTCATGAACGTTACCACCGTGTTGTCGGATTCTATTAGAAATTTCTTACCTAACAAATAAAACGCAACTTCTTCACCGCATATACTATGGCCAACATCTCCTTCTCTGCCGTCGCATACCTGGTTTCGCAGTCTTTCAACACCCTAGAAATGAAAACAATTGGTACTTCAACTCCATCCTGTATCTGCACCAACTCAGCCCCGATTGCATATTTCGACGCATCCGTCCTCAAAATAAAATCATCTTTAAAATTTGGATATTTTAATGCTAACTCCTTGTAAAATGCACCTTTTAAATCCTGGAACGCCTTCTCTCGTTCAGCAGTCCACTTCCATCTCTCCTTTTTCTTTAACAAACTCACCAACGGTACGCACACTTCAGAATACCTCGGTATAAACCGTTTGTAATAATTTAGCACCCCTAAAAATCCTCGCAGTCCTCTCACATTCTTTGGTCGCTGAATGTTTTTCAACTCGACCAATCTTTTATTGCAAATTTTCATCCCTTGTTCGCTAATTTCAAACCCTAAGTATGTAACCTTGCTTTTAAACAACTCGCATTTCTCACGTTCAGCTTTAAACCCCTTCGTCCAGTCGTTGGATCACCTTTTCTAAATGCTCCAGGTGTGTTTGCTCGTCCCTTGAAAAAATTAACAAATCATCGACATAATGCGAACAGAAACATTCATATTCATTAAACAACTTCTGCATCGCTCTTACAAGTGCTGCTGAAGAACTACTTAAACCAAACGGAACGACAGAAAACATATAAATCTCGCCTTCGATACTAAATCCTGTAAACTTTTACTGTCTTCATGCAACGGAATTAACCAAAACGAATTCTTTAAATCTAATTTACTGAAAACTTTCATTTCATATACTTTATACAATAAATTATCCAACCCTTGTGGTTGCTCATACTGCGGTTTTGTAATCGCATTCAATTTCCTCGCATCTAAACAAATCCTTATATCCCTTTTATTGGGTTTTGGTACTATAACTACTGGGTTCACATATTGAGTTCTCGCTGGTTCTATAATACCCTCTTTTAACATTCTGTCTATCTCTATTTTAACCCTATTTCTTATGGCAAACGGAATTGGATACACCCGTGTATTAAATCCGATGTCTTCCGTGACCTCCAACTTATGTGTATACCGCCTCGCAAATCTTGGCTCTTCATTAAATAACCCTACATATTTATTAAATAATTCTACTAGCTTCATCTTAATATCATTACTCACTTTCCTATCTGTTCATCATTAATTAATCTTACAAACATATTACATAATCGTACTTTAACCTGTCCATCATTATACTCTTTAATCATTCCTAATCCTGTACTATCTATATCATTTCCATTCCTATATTCCTCACTAACCGTAGGTACCACCCATGACCTATCTTTATCAAATATCCTAATTGACCTATCCTTTCCATCTATATTCAATCCAAAATCCTCTATAAAGTCCATACCCAATATGAAGTCTAACTGCAACCCTTTCGTAATTAAAAACTCTGCATTCCCTGCTTCTTTATTTCCTATATATATATCGGTACACGGATAACATTATAAATCGTCGTTAGCTTTTTGTTCATCGCTGACCATAAATTAACCCCCTCAATTGTTCCTATTCTTCCCTTTAAAAATTCTCCATGTTCGACTAATACCCACTGATTTACCAGCGACAACTGTGACCCACTATCTAATAAAGCAACATAAACACGGTCCCTTAAACTAATATTTATAAATAACAAATTCTTTTTATTAAAAATGTAACTGTTTAACAATAAATCCCTTATACTATAGCAAACATCAATCTTTACTCCTAAGCAGTCGGTCGTCCAAAAATTCGCGTTTTTTTTTCTTGAGGCGACTCGTGAATTTCCACCACCTCAATCCTATCCGGGTCCGTTGTAATTGCGCTCGTCGTCATATGTTGGACGTTTACGTCCCTGTCCGTCCGGCTATTTCCATTTTGTATTCCGCCCCCAGTAATCCGGCCGTCACCCTCGCCGTTGTCGTGCCGGTATCTGTTTTGTCCATTGTAGGCGTTATCCCGGTGGTCCCTATTGTAATACGGTCGTCTATGAACCTCGTGTCCCCAATGATTCCTATGTCCGTAGTTAAAATTTTCCTGTCTATAATTTGGTCTGTTTTCGTGGTACGGTGGTCGTCGACTGTCTTCCTGTAACCCCTGTTTTGTTCCCAATGGTATGTCCGCGTTTTCGCTTCCAGTACTGTCGCTAGATCAAAATTTCTCATTACTCCTAAGAATTCCTCAACGTCTTGACATTTTGTACCACTACCACTTTGGTAACCTCCGGTTCCATATGACCTGCCAGTAGAAGTACGATGTCGTCCTCGCTCAATTTCGGTGTTAAGTGTTGCGCCTGATTAAACTTGTCAATCGCGTATTCTTCGCGTGTGCCGTGAGTCCTGCTATAATGTCCTGTAATTAGATTCGTCCTTATGTCGGTCTGATGTGTAGTGTTCCAAAACTGTTCTATAAAGAGTCGTCTGAAGTCCGCGTACGTGTCATACTGTTTACGAATAATGTTATGCCATTTTTCGGCATTTCCTGTCAAACTCGCCCCCACAATCTGTAGTTTTGTTCGTTCGTTTTCTGTCCCTACGATCTCGTCTAGTCGGTCCAGGAATCCCATGGGCTGTTCTGTCTTACGTCCCTCAAACTTCGGTAAAGCGTCCCGGTTTAATCGAAAGTGCGGTCCGTAGTTCAGTCCAATTCGCCTCCTTTCTATGTCGTCGAGTTTCTCGTGAATTTGTCTAACGTCATGTCCTACCCTGGTTTCTAATCCCGTGACTTTGTCGTCAAGTTTTTCGTCCAGTTTTGTCCTACCGTGTACGTTTTCGTTTTGTATGGTCTCTAATGTTTGTCCTAAATTTTTGTAGTTGGTCCTATGTCGTTTGTCACATGTTTCTATTTCTGTACTTAAATTTGAAAACCCGCTAATCATCGTTTCTTCCACTGTGTCTACCCGTGTCTTTATTTCAGTTCTTAAGTCAGTCCGTGTCGCGTTCAAATCTCCCTGCAAATGTGCCCGTGTGTGTTCTAACTTGTCGTCAACCCTGTCTACTTGTTGTTGGACCTCTGTCCGCACGTCGTCTTTTGCAATCTGTATTTGAGTTAGTAAGTAGTCCTGCGTGTGGTTCATTTTCGCCGTCAGGTCCGCGTGCGCTGTCCTAAACTCGTCCCTTAGCTCGTTGTGTGATTGCGTAATTTTGTATGTCAGTTCTGTATGTGATTCAGTAATTTTGTTTGTCAAATTCGTTTGTAGTTCCTTGTGGGCATCTTTTTGTTCCGTGCGTGATTCATTAATTTTGTCTGTCAGTTCTTTTTGTTCCTTACGTGATGCATTAATTTTGTCTGTCAGTTCTTTTTGTTCCTTACGTGATGCATTGAGATCGTCTTTCATGCTCATCAGAAATCTCATAATGTCCAGGTTTCCGTCGGCTTCTGCTGCCTTCACCTCCGGTACCGTCGCCTGGTCCGTGTCCGTGTCTATCACCTCCAGCTCTGTCTGCCTCACGTCCGTCTCCTGTATGTCGCCCCCTGCGTCCAGCTCTATGTCTTGTGTCCTTACATCCATTTCAACCCCGTATATTAGTCCCGATCTTGTGATTCTTTTTGTGTCCTCGTCCGTCATCTCTGTTTCCTTGTTTTGAACTCGTTTCCTGTAAAAAAAAAACTTGCGGGCCCCACCTAACTCGGGCTCTCGGATCCTACTCTCTTTCACTCTAACACCTTTTTAACCTTTTTCTCGAGCCTCACGTTGGGTTTGCCACCTTCTAATATCAGCCCTATTACTTTACTTTCACTTTGGGCTAATACCTTCTTTATTTATTACACTTTAACTTTAAACAAAATTTGTTACACGACTTTTGTCGTCGTCCCTAATTTACTATTCAATGTATGACTTCAAATCGAGGTGCTTTAGCAAACGTTTGGTTGGTTCTTTTTTTACTAATTACTATATTTTATATGCCTCGACTATTTGAAACTTTAATCTCAGGGTTTTCTCACCTACTCGCCGTGAGTTCAATTGTGAGTAGATGTGCACTACCCAACCAAACTGCACCCTCGTTTGTTTTACCACTTTTTTAATATACTGAATTTACTATGTATGCCAAATTTTAATAGATCAAAGTTGCCTGATGCCAAATTAATTTATGTAACTGTTTATGACTTTTATTTTTGACGTTATGATATATTTACGGTACTTACCAGAAATATACCGCCCTGAAGGCCTTCTTTTAACTGCTGGCTCAAGTTCGAAATCGCCGTACGCACTTTCACAAAAGATTCTCCAATTTTGTCCGCTTGCGTACTGCCTCCAGGTGTTCTTAAAAACAATTTCGATGACCCAAACCTGAAATAAATTTACCCCAATTTAGAATTTAGCAAAAAAACCGTTGTCTACTTCCCCTGCGTTAATTCTTCCTCGCCGTATATTGATCTCCTGTTCCTCTGCTCCGTACCCCAATTAATTCTCTCTTCGCACAATCCAATTCAAACCCGCTGTCCTATTATAAATCACTCCTAGTCCTGCTATTCCAATTATCCATACGATGTCCTTACTGCCGTTTAATCTTCTCAAATCAATCCAAAATTACTTATGTCGTCGATGCCTTCTTTATCCACTCCTATCCCTTACTGCCGTTATACCAAATCTATACCAAAACCAACACCAATCTTCTCAAACAAATATCCGTCGCTTTCCCCGTTCCACTAATAACCACTTCCAAATCTTCTTTAAATACTCGTTGCCTTTCCCGTTGCACTATTAACCACTTTTAAACTCCTTTTATATATTCGTCGCCTTTATTTACTCGATGTTTCTTTCACCCTTTACTAAATAATACTCGATGATACACATATAAACTTTTATTTCAAAATATGTTACAACTTAACGCAGGTTTCATAAAATAGGTCTTTATCTAAACAAATTCGAAAAGTAAGTCCCTTATTTATTTTGCTTAGTTATTAAATCAACAAACTTAGCTTACTAGAATAACATTTTTAAACATATAACATCCAATAACAAATCATCTTTCTTTCAGTGTCCAACATACCTTCGCTACAGTCTTTATAATAATTTTAAATTTCTACTATTGGTCCAAAACACTTCACTAAACTCCAATAACCTTTTACATTTTGATTCACTTTAAATTTTGATTTACAATTCGTCCAAAAGTTTGATTCTATAAAAAGGAAAAGCTAAATAATTTATACACGACCTGGACGCTTTGTTATATTGCAGATATCCTTAAATGCGTTCGGCTTTCCGACGGCAAATGTACTCTCAACTGGTTCATGAAATATCAACTCAGTATAAAACCTCAAGTACCGTGCATTATATCAACGTCATAAAGTCATGTTATCTACCTTTTGGCATATAAGTTTCAATCTGAAATGGTACATACTTTAACGTATGTAAAGTATAGCAAAATTTATAGTTTTTAAATTATTAAATCTGAAATATTGATCCTATCGTTTGGCATACACCCCTATTAATACAAATATACCTTTAGAAACCTTATACCCCCCCCTTACATAATAATATATATATATATATATATATATATATATATATATTGTTGTGTTATTCGTCCCGGCACTATTGGGCGTGCTTTAAAATGCTGTGATAACCCCTTTATATTATGCCCCGCGATTTGGGCGTACATAAAATGCTGTGATATTTCAGCCCCACGATTTGGGCGTAATAAAATGCTGTGTTATTCGTCCCACGATTGAGCGTACCATAAAATGCTGTAATATTTTTATTAGGATCTAACATAAAATTGTTGTGAAATTTACCCCTAATAATCAAGCACCTATGATGGGAAATTTTAAGTTATGATTTTTGCCCCAACTAGCTTATTCAATTAAATAAAGCAATTCTACAATACACAATATAATGATTAAATATTTACAACTTTAAAATTTTCCCCTTTTCAGAATATGTACATATGCCAGATTTATGAAATTGAAGCCAGCAAAACTAGCCTTTTTTCTTATATTTAGGGACCTTTGAAACGTTCCAAGATGCCTATTACCTTTGTCATAAATTGATCAATGAACCTAATATGTTTTGTTGACTCTTACAGATACGAAATGATAAATATTGAATTAAAATAGTTTTCAATAATAAATTATATCAAGATCGCTAACCTGGAAGGGTTCTGTAGTTCCTTCCTAGCTATATCCAAATTGAGAGTCGAATTTGGAATCAACATCAAAACCAAAATACAATCCAAATCCGTATTAGAATCCAATTTCAAAATCGGTATGACAACTTTGATGTAGATATTAAAATCCCATTTATGTAGGTATTTAGACCATTTCAATAATTTAAAATCCCATTTAAAAGCCAGTATTAAGATACCAGTAATAAAATAATATCATTATTAAGATCCAATTTAAATATCAGTAATAGAATATTTTCATGTCGGTATTAAACGCCCTGTTTTATTAATGTTAGAAATGCATTTTTAATTAAGTCGTTATTTACTTACGTCTACAATAGATCGGCTTATTCGTTGCACAATTCGTACACTTTTCAAAATGATTTTACTTTAATCTTCGTTTTACTGGTTACGTAAAATAATTAGCACTTCAGAATATAGTCGTAGCCCAGTTTAAATGTATACTAAACTTCATTCTTATCGTATTTAAAGCCGTACCTTTACCTGCTTTTCATTCGTTCATTCACGTGTTGGGACGACACCTTTAACCTTTATTTTTGTGTACTTTGGGATTTTCACCAATTATTTAGTCCAAATATTTGAATGGATGCCTGGCTCGTCACGTAATACACTCACATATCATGGTATTATTTGAGAAATCCCAACAATTTCCTTTTATTAAATCACGTATTCAGTGTTTGTTATTTATTATAATCTAAACCGAAATAATCTGGTGCTTGTTTATTTCCTAACTAATATTGGATTTTTGAACAAATGTGATTCTTCATGTCACATACGATTTTCTAATAATGCATAATTTAGATTGCGTGTACAAAGATATTTTTAACACAATTGTTAAATATTTTTAAAGCCAATTCATATAGATTTCTAGTTGATTTAATTTTGATGCATTTTGTTGCGTTTTCAAATCTTATCTTAACTTGTAAACTACTCTTGGATATTTCTATATTCTTATGCATTTAATCCCATGTATTTTTATATACAGTGTGCTCTCAATTAACAATATGTATAGTGACCTATTTACTCTTATTATATCTGGAATTATGTGCTTTTGTTAACTGGAAGTTGCTTTTATTTATTCTACGACCCCTATGACTTAACCTACCCCTAAACTACTCTATAATTATAGCAATATATATATATATATATATATATATATATATATATATATTATAATATAAGGGACTACAACAAGGAGATCCTCTAGGACCGCCCCTATTTTGTTTAGCAATTAACGACTTAATTAAATGTATAAACACAGAGTTTAATGTATGGTATTTAGACGATGGTTGCATCGGCGGCAATATTATATCGGTTTTTGAGAACTTTAAAACAATAATTGAAAATTCCAAATCTATCGGATTAGAAATTAATTTTGAAAATGCGAATTACTAAACATTTCACCAAAGAATAGAAAATACATTCAAGAGCTATTCAACTCTATTGCCCCAAATATTGCCATACCAGATAAAAATAATTGGACCCTACTTGAGCACCTCTTTGTGCAGAATCAATCTCCAACTGTATAAATAAAAAAATTGATTCATTATCAATAATGGCCGATCGACTACGATCCAATATGATCCCGTCGCATATATCATTCTTCCTACTTAAAAATTGCTTTGCCATTCCCAAACTGACATACATTCTAAGATGTAGTCCAACCTGGATATACCCGGACATATTAAGTTCCTTCGACAATTTACTACACAATACTCTAGAGGAAATCCTAAACATCAAACTTAATCCAACCGAATGGGCACAAGCTTCATTACCTATTAAAAGAGGTGGGCTAGGAATCCGAACGGCCCATTCACTTGCGTTACCAACATTTTTATCTTCAATTAATGCATCCTGGCTTCTAATTCAAAATATCTTTTAAATTTCGAAAATGTTCGAACGAAACTCTACATTTAGAGACAGAAAATTTATGGAAATCTAAAACAAAATAACTAATATAACACACAACAAATCTATCCAGAAAGAATGAGACATACCTTTATTAGATATTGCTTCAAAAATATGCTTGAATCTGCTTCAAATCATATACATAAGGCACGCATTCTTGCAGTTTCATCAAAATACTCAGGTATTTGGCTAGAAGCTCTACCGTCGGCTTCATTAGGGACTTTATTAGACAACAATTCTTTTAGAATTGCCGCAGGACTTAGATTAGGCGCGAAGTTATGCACACCACATACATGCATCTGCGGAACTGAAGTAAATGAATTAGCTATTCATGGACTTAGTTGTCGTCTTAGCGCAGGCCGTCACGTACGTCATAATATCATAAATGACCTAATTAAACGAGCGCTAGTTTCGGCTGACGTTCCTTCTATCCTTGAACCTTATTATTTATTCAGAGATGACGGCAAAGGCCAGACGGAATTAGTTTAATACCATGGAAGTTAGGGAAAGCAGCAATTTGGGATTTTACTTGTTGTGACACACTTGCTCCCTCACATGTAACTGCTTGTTCACATAAACCCGGTTCTGCAGCAATTACCGGAGAAAACATAAAATTAAAAAAATATTCTTCCTTATCAGATCTTTATCTATTTTATCCAGTTTCGATCGAAACCTTCGGAACCTTTGGAGAACTAGGATTAAATTTCTTAAAAGAAATAGGTAAAAGAATTACACACAATACATACGACAATAGAGCGACTAACTTCCTGTTACAGAGGATTGCTTTAGCAATTCAAAGAGGAAACGCTATTTCTGTTCTCGGAACAATCCCACCATCTAAAAATCTAAAAGAATTTTCTTTTTTACCCTCAAAATCTTTAGATAATAACACGTACACTAAAAACAATAATAAAACAGATCCAATCGTTAAACATGTATCTGATTTATTTTACTCAGATTTAATTAGAAACCAGAAGAATGACCATAGATCTCTTAGTATAAACAACCTAAAGGAAAACGTTAATGTTTCAAAACAAACAATACAATGAATAATGAATTCACATCCAAAAGAGAAAGTATTAAAGATAAAAAATGGGAGAAACAAAATACAAAAGAACTTACTGTAAATTTTCCAAGAACACGTGGTTTAAAAAATTTAGGCAATACTTGCTTTTTCAATTCCGTTATACAATGTCTTGGACAAACACCATACTTATTACAATTACTTCTTGAAAATTCAAATTCAGAACAATATTTCCAATCACCTAATTCATTTGATGAAGGTTTTGAAAAGGGCACCCTTTAAAACACATTTTAGCACAAACGCTAAAAGAATTACTAAATGGTAAACCAGAAATATATAACCCCAGTATACTGCTTTCAAGACTTAAGCAAACAATGCCACAGTTTGCTGGAAACAAACAACACGACTCACATGAATTGCTACGACATCTGTTAGAAGCAATACGTGAAGATCATTTAAGAAATTATCAAGCAGTAATTTTACAAAAAACGGAACTAAATATAAAAATAAATCCCTCATGTATTGAAAAATATAGAGAAGGTATACAAATTTATGAACAGCAGAACTTTGAGCTATTATTACCCACTGAACAGGTATTTCGAGGCACATTAATTAGTACAATTCAGTGCCAAGATTGCAACCACATTTCACATCGAGATGAACCCTTCCTTGATCTGAGCTTACCAATATCAGAAAAACAAATTTCTCCATTATTTCATCACAAAATAAAAGAATTTGACGAACATAAATCATCACAACACCAAATAAAGAAAGAAAAACTTATAATTAAAGAATCTCACAGAAAACAACAAAAGTGCTCTAATCAAGTAGGATCTACTGGCAACCAAACTGTCACCAGCCGAATTGAAAAATATAAAGAAAGCAATCCAAAAGGCCAATCTTACATTAATAGAGAAGATACCATCGACAGAAATACATCCTTATTTAATGACAGCAAGCAAATACATAATGTCTATGAAGATTTTGATATATACAAAGATGAAAAACAGATGAAGAACATTATATAAACGATACATATAGAAATACTACAGTTCCAAAATATCAATTTGAAAAACTGATTACTCCGACAATCTTGTTTAAACCAATTTACTGCATGTGAGTTACTTACGGAAATAATAAAATAGTCTGTGATTGGTGCACAAAGAGACAAGTTGGACCTGATAAAAAAATGTTTATACCAATGCCATTAAGCAAATTTTAATCAACATTCCACCTCCTGTATTGATTTTACATTTAAAAGATTTCAAACACTAAGGTTTCGGTCAACAAAATTGAATGACCAAGTATCGTTCCTATATTACTGGATTTAACACCATTTTGCTTAAAAGAATGTCAAAACCTTCAAGGGCTGAACTTTAATCAATCCAAAGTACTATACACATTATACGGAGTTATACAGCATAACGGTTCTATTCATCATGGACACTATGTCGCATATGTAAAAGTAAGAACGACGTTAGATAACGACAGTCACCGTTGGCAATTCCTACCTAAAATAAAAACATTTATTGTTTTCACAACTCAAAACCACAAAAGTAACACTGACATTTCAATGGGAAAATGGTATTATATTAATGACTCAAATATTTCAAGTGCCTGAAAAAAAGTCCTTGAGACACAGGCATATTTATTATTCTATGAACGAATATTGTAATGTTTTTACTTTAACTAATTGTATATGTATGTAATGTAGTTATTATTTAAAATAAAAAAATGTGTTAGTTAAAAAAAGTGTAAAAAGACATGAATTATGGTATGTGCGACACAAACGTTGTGTTTGGATATTATTGGACGATTTTAGTTATGTATTTTATGATTTAGTAGGCAAGAAATATTGTAATGGTCGCCTTGGAAAGAAAACAAAGGGAGATTATTCCGAAATTATTTTGTATAAAGACGTGTTTTCATAGAACTGTGCTAATTTGTGTAACGATTTTTTAAAAGTTAATAAAAGTGTTTGATTTTGAATAGTTTTGATTGAGTAAAGAAGGGTAAAGAGCAGCAGCGAGATATAAATAAGCAACGACGACGATAATAAAAAGTGTAAAGATTGGTGATAGTGCGACGGTGAAGCGACGAATAATTGAATAGGTTTGGAACGATATTGGGAAAAGCGGAAGGAAAATCGAGTGGCTATACATAGGGACGAAGATCAATTTGGATAGAGAGTAATAGGCAGCAGGACATCGAGGGGATATACAAAGGAACGGAGATTGATTTGGATATAGATTTGTAGCGGGCATCGAGTAATTTGAAATAGGACGGCGATTAGATTTGGATTGAAGACGAAAAGGCGGACGGATTGATTGAAGAACACAAGGAGCGAAATTAGGAAAGCAACAATTGGTAGTGGAGGATTCAAAGCAGAAATTTAGGACAGAAGAATTAGCACAGGGGAAGTTACATAACCGGGTATTCAAAATTCTAAATTAGGGTTAATTATTTCAGATATTGGGAGCAGCTAAAATTAAGAACGACACCTGGAGGCGATACGAAAATTCTATCAGATAGTACAACCGTGTAAAGACGCATACGGCTACTAGGATCTTGAGCCAGCAGTTAGTGAGGCCGAGGACGAAGTATAATCCAGGTGAGTGCTGAAATATCTTAAAACGTCAAAAAAAAGTCATAAATTTGTGGTAGTAATTTAATTTGGCACAAGGCAACGTTGATCGTAGTAAAATTTTGGCATATACAAAAGTAAATTAAAAATTTAGTACTAAAACAAAAGAGTGTGCAGTTTGGTTGGGCATCGCACATTTACTTATAACAGAACTCACTATAAGTAGGTGAACACCCTGAGATTTAAGAGCTCAAATAGTCGAGGCATTGTAATAAACAGTTAAATTAAAGAACCAACCAAACGTTGCAAGTACGGGGCGTGCATTAGGTGTGCACATTGCATAAAAGGCGCGACAAAAAGTGTAAATTAAATTAAATTAAAAGAATTAAATTAAAGTAAAGTAAAGAAAGGGAGGGAGGGTAGAGAGATTAGATTAGATAAGTAAAAGGTGGCAAACCCAACGTGGGGCTGAAAAAAAGGCTAGATCGAGTGAAATTAGACAGAAATAGTAGTAGGATACGGGATCCCGAGATTAGGTGGGGCCCGTAGTTTAAATATTTTTCAGAGAAAAAAAAAAGGAGTTCAAAAATAGGCTGCAGAGATGACGGACGCGGAAATGAAACGGATTACGAGATCAGGACGGATATACGGAGTTGAAGCAGAAATTATGACACAAAACGAGGAAATTAGGACACAAGACATAGAGCTAGACGCAGGCGGAGACATCCAGGAGATGGAGGTGAGGCAGACAGATCCGGAGGTGATAGACATGGACACGGACCAGGCGACGGCACCGGAGGTTAAGGTAGTAGAAACCGCCGGAAGCCTAGATCTTATACGCATCCTGATGAGTCTAAAAGACGATTTTAAAACTTCACACACGGAACTGAAGACGGAACTAACGAACAAATTTGAAACTTCACAGATGGAACAAAAAGAGGCAAACACGCGGTTAACTAACAAAATAGCGACTTTACATACGACTTTAACTAACCAATTTACAGATTCACACAACGAACTGAGGAATGAATTTAGGACGGCACACGCGGAACTGACGGCCAAATTGAATTATACACAGGACTATCTACTCACGCAAATGCAAAATGTAAAGGACGACATAAGGACCGAGGTACAAGAAAAGGTAGACAGAGTAGATGACAAACTGGAAAATACACGGGTACAGATTCAGGGAGATTTGAACGCGACAAGAACGGACCTTCGAACGGAAATCAAGACATGCGTAGAGACAGTAGAGGAGACGATGGTCAGTGGTTTTTCGACATTAAGTTCAGAAATACAAACATGTGACAAAAGACATTTGACAAACTACAGAAATCTAGGACAAACTTTAGAAACGATACAGAACGAAAATGTGCACGGTAGGACGCAACTGGACAAAAAACTTGACGACAAAGTCGCGGTGTTAGAAAACCGGGTAGGACATGACGTAAGACAGTTACAGGAAAAATTGGACGACCTCGAACGAAGGCGCGTTGGACTGGACTACGGACAGCACATTAAATTGAACCGGGACGCGTTACCTAAATTTGAAGGACGGAGGACGGAACAACCAATGGGATTTTTAGACAGACTGGACGAAATCGTCGAGACGGAAAACGAAAGGACTAAGTTACAGATAGTAGGGGCGACGTTGACAGGGAACGCGGAAAAGTGGCACAACATCATACGCAGACAGTACGACACGTACGCGAATTTCGACGACTATTTATGGAACAGTTCTGGAGCAACACACACCAGACGGACATACGGACAAATTTAATCACAGGACACTACAGTAGGACACACGGGACACGCGAAGAATACGCAATCGACAAATTTATCCAGGCACAGCACTTGACACCAAAATTGGGCGAGGACGACATAGTTTTACTACTTGCGGGCCACATGGAACCGGAAGTGACAAAGATGGTCGTGGTACAGAATGTGAAAACACTGCGGGAATTTTTAGGCGTCATGAGAAATTTTGATTTAGCAACGGCACTGGAGGCAAAAACGCGGACAAGTTATTGGGAGCAAAACCGGGGTTATAGGGAAGACAATCGACGACATGCGTACCACGAACATCGACCCAACTACCGACAGGAAAATTTCAACCACGAACAGCGACATAACTACCGACAGGACTATTTCAACCACGGACACCGAAATCACTGGGGACACGACGGAAACAGACGACCATACTACAATAGGGAACACCGGGTGAACGATGTACAAGGACAAAACAGGTACCAGCACGACGACAACGTGGATGACGGCCGGATTACGGGAGGCGGAACACAGAACGGATACAGCCGGACGGACAGGGACGCAAACGTCCACCACATGACGACCAGCGCAAGGACTCAGGACACGGATAAAATTGAGGTGGTGCAGATACATGAGGCGCCGTCAGGACAAAAAAAAAACGCAAATTTTTGGAAGAACGAATGTCTAGGGTTAAATATCGACGTAGTTTATAGTTTAAAAGATTTATTGTTAAATAGTTATACTTTTAATAAAAAGAACCTGTTGTTTATTAATATTAGTTTAAGGGATTGTTTATATGTTGCTTTAGTTGATAGTGGTTCACAGTTGTCGCTGGTAGATGAGAATGTGGTGATAAAACATGTTGATTTTTTAAAAGGAAGAATAGAAACGATTGATGGGGTTAATTTATGGTCGGAAATGAACAAAAAGCTAACGACGATTTATAGGGTCATCCGTGTACCAATATTTGTAGGGGATAAAAAGGCAGGAGATGCAGAGTTTTTAATTACAAAGGGGTTGCAGCTAGATTTCATATTAGGAATGGATTTTATAGAGGATTTTGGATTGAATATAGATGGTAAGGATAGGTCGATTCGAATATTTGATAAAGATAAGTTATGGGTGGTGCCTATGGTTAGTTCGGAATATAGGAATGGAAATAATATAGATAAGTCGGGATTAGGAATGGATAGGACAAGTGATTATAGACAGGTTAAAGTGAGATTATGTAATATGTTTGCGAGATTAATTAATGATGAACCGATTGGAAAAGTGAGTATTGAGATTAAGGCGGTTAGGGAATTATTTAATAAATATATAGGGTTGTTTAATGAAGAGCCAAGATTTGCGAGGCGATATATGCATAAGTTAGAAGTCACGGAAGACAACGGGTTTAATACGAAGGTGTATCCAATTCCGTTTGCAGTTAGAAATAGGGTTAAAGCCGAGATTAACAAAATGTTAAAAGAAGGAATAATTGAACCAGCGAAAACTCCATATGTGAACCCGGTAGTTATTGTACCTAAACCCAACAAAAGGGATATAAGGATTTGTTTGGATGCGAGGAAGTTGAATTCGATTACGAAACCGCAGTACGAACAACCACAAGGGTTAGATAATTTGTTGTATAAAGTGTATGAGATGAAGATTTTCAGTAAACTAGATTTAAAAAATTCATTTTGGTTGATTCCGTTGCATGAAGACAGCAAGAAGTTTACGGGGTTTAGCATTGAAGGGGAGATTTATATGTTTTCTGTAGTTCCGTTTGGATTAAGTAGTTCTTCAGCAGCACTTGTAAGGACCATGCAGAAGCTGTTTAACGAGTATGAATGTTTCTGTTCGCACTATGTGGATGATTTGTTGATTTTTTCAAGGAACGAGCAAGAACACATGGAGCATTTAGAAAAGGTGATCCAAAGGCTGGACGAAGGGGTTTGAAGTTGAACGTGGAGAAATGCGAGTTGTTTAAGAGCAAAGTTACGTATTTAGGGTTTGAAATCAGTGAACATGGGATGAAAATTTGTAATAAAAGGTTGGACGAGTTGAAAATATTGCTCAACCAAAGAATGTGAGAGGATTGCGAGGATTTTAGGGTTCTAAATTATTATAAACGGTTTATACCGAGATATTCTGAGTTATGTGTGCCGTTGGTGAGTTTATTGAAGAAAAACGAAAGATGGAAATGGACTGCTGAACGGGAGAAGGCGTTCCAGGATTTAAAAAGTGCGTTTTATAAAGAGTTGTCATTAAAATATCCTAATTTCAAAGACGAATTTATTTTGAGAACGGATGCGTCGAAATATGCGATCGGGGCTGAGTTGGTGCAGATCCAGGACGGAGCTGAGGTACCAATTGTATTTATTTCGAGGGTATTGAAAGACTGCGAAACCAGATATGCGACAGCAGAGAAGGAGATGTTGGCGATAGTATATGCAGTGAAAAAGCTACGTTTTTATCTGCTAGGTAACAAATTTTTAATAGAATCCGACAACACGGTGGTAACATTTATGAAGAAAAAGGAGTTTCTAAACAGCAGGTTGTACAGATGGGCGTTAGTATTACAGGAATACGATTTTGAAATTAAGCACAGACCAGGAAAGGAGAATGTGACGGCGGATTTTCTAAGCAGACCGCAGGTAGAGACGAATAATAAAAACGTGAAGGATTGTTTAATTGCTTTGCAGGAGTTCAGGGATGTTGGTCGGTGGACAAACGCCAAGCTTATGGAGACGCAGAGGCACAATGAGGTGAGCTCGATCCGCAGAAATTAACAAGCGAAAATGTAGAGGAGTACCGTGGATTTACCATCGTAGGGCAGTTTGTGGTAAAAAGAATAGGTGATGCAGAGCTGTTAGTGGTATCCAGAGACGCGGAGGTGGAAATTATAGATGAAATTCATTTAAAATTTGGACATATAGGCATACGAAAAACATTTTTGGTATTCAGAGAAGCGTTTTATGCAAGGAACGATATCACGGTGGTTAAAGAAAGGATAAATCGTTGTAAAATTTGTATTTTAGGGAAAGACAAGAACGTGGTGTTGCAGAACGTACCGATGAGTGTGAGCGTGAGCGGACCATTAGAATTGGTGTCTATCGATTACTTAAGCAACCTGATTACGAGTGAACAGGGGTATCGGCACATATTGGTAATGGTGGACGTTTTTTCAAAATTTGTTAAATTATTTCCGGCAAGGCGAAGTAACACGGTGCATGCTTTACAGTCTATTAAAGAATTTGGAAGCCAGGTCGGGAAAATGGAAAGGATTTTGGTAGACAATGCGACTTATTTCAACAACCAAAGATTTAGAAACGGGTTAAATAGAGCGCACATTAAGGTGTCATTTAGCAGTATACGGCATCCAAAAGCAAATCCATGCGAACGATATATACGAGAAGTAATAAAATATCTACGGTTAGCGACGCAAGAGCACCATAATAGATGGATTAGATATCTGCCACAGATTGAAAATTTCATGAATTGTGTACCAAGTTCAGTTATGAAAACGTGTCCGATAACATTGATTAGGAAGATTATACCAGCTAGGCCATGGAGGGAAGAAGTTGAGGTGCAGGACATCACAGAGTTGTTGGGTAGTGTTAGGCGTAGGAACGAAAGGATGCAGCGTAGGGACATCGAGCGAAGGTGTAGCAGGATCAAAAAAAGGACGACTTTTGAAATAGGAGATATGGTGGTTGTAAAAAGGTTAAGAGTTTCGAACCGCGACAGGAACATTTGCGCGAAGTTGTTATTTCCTTACGAAGGGCCGTATAAAATCACACGTAATTTTGCTGAAGGAAATACATTTGAATTAGCTACTATGACAGGGGAATATCGTGGGCGTTTTCATTTGGAAAATCTATACTCATATAAAGTTGTACAGGAAGAGGGTTTAGTAGAATAGTGTGTTATATAGTTCATGCGACGGAAAGTTTAGTTTTGTTTTAGTTTATAGTGTAGGTTAGTATATAGCGTAGTTAGACAGACATGTTGAGAAAGAAAAATAGGGGTTGAATAATTAAAATATGTAGAAATGCGGGAGGGGGTTTGATTTTAAATAAAACTAGAAATTATGCACACCAGGAAAGAGTAAAACCGACGAAATTTCCATTTTTATCCAAAATCAGTGGGGCCAATATAATGTAAGGGAGCTACCAAAGGTTCTAAGGGTTGTTTAGTACGAGGTAGTGTATGCCCAAGTAAAATAATCCATGTATTTGCTCACATAATTTGAAAATGTATGTTTGCCGTATTTTTCATATGCTAAAGTACAATTCAAAATGGTAGTTGAAATATAAGTGCCAAAAGGTAAATTAAAATGACTAAATGACGTAGTAAGATGTACAGTGCTCAAGGGTTTATACCGAGTTTGAATTTTATAGGCCATTGAAAGTACATTTGCCGTCCAAAAAACCGGATGCGTCTATGGATGTTTACTATCAACCATGCATCCAGGTTCAAGTGTGATTTATTTGGCTTTTTAATTTATATAGAATCAACTTTTGGACAAGATTTGTAAGCTCAAAATTATTAGTTATAACAACGTCAAATGTGATTGAAGGACTGAAAATATTTAGGACCAATACTAGAATTTTATGTGAATTATGAAAGTGTAAAAAGACATGAATTATGGTATGTGCGACACAAACGTTGTGTTTGGATATTATTGGACGATTTTAGTTATGTATTTTATGATTTAGTAGGCAAGAAATATTGTAATGGTCGCCTTGGAAAGAAAACAAAGGGAGATTATTCCGAAATTATTTTGTATAAAGACGTGTTTTCATAGAACTGTGCTAATTTGTGTAACGATTTTTTAAAAGTTAATAAAAGTGTTTGATTTTGAATAGTTTTGATTGAGTAAAGAAGGGTAAAGAGCAGCAGCGAGATATAAATAAGCAACGACGACGATAATAAAAAGTGTAAAGATTGGTGATAATGTGACGGTGAAGCGACGAATAATTGAATAGGTTTGGAACGATATTGGGAAAAGCGGAAGGAAAATCGAGTGGCTATACATAGGGACGAAGATCAATTTGGATAGAGAGTAATAGGCAGCAGGACATCGAGGGGATATACAAAGGAACGGAGATTGATTTGGATATAGATTTGTAGCGGGGCATCGAGTAATTTGAAATAGGACGGCGATTAGATTTGGATTGAAGACGAAAAGGCGGACGGATTGATTGAAGAACACAAGGAGCGAAATTAGGAAAGCAACAATTGGTAGTGGAGGATTCAAAGCAGAAATTTAGGACAGAAGAATTAGCACAGGGGAAGTTACATAACCGGGTATTCAAAATTCTAAATTAGGGTTAATTATTTCAGATATTGGGGAGCAGCTAAAAATTAAGAACGACACCTGGAGGCGATACGAAAATTCTATCAGATAGTACAACCGTGTAAAGACGCATACGGCTACTAGGATCTTGAGCCAGCAGTTAGTGAGGCCGAGGACGAAGTATAATCCAGGTGAGTGCTGAAATATCTTAAAACGTCAAAAAAAAGTCATAAATTTGTGGTAGTAATTTAATTTGGCACAAGGCAACGTTGATCGTAGTAAAATTTTGGCATATACAAAAGTAGATTAAAAATTTAGTACTAAAACAAAAGAGTGTGCAGTTTGGTTGGGCATCGCACATCTACTTATAACAGAACTCACTTTAAGTAGGTGAACACCCTGAGATTTAAGAGCTCAAATAGTCGAGGCATTGTAATAAACAGTTAAATTAAAGAACCAACCAAACGTTGCAAGTACGGGGCGTGCATTAGGTGTGCACATTGCATAAAAGGCGCGACAAAAAGTGTAAATTAAATTAAATTAAAAGAATTAAATTAAAGTAAAGTAAAGAAAGGGAAGGAGGGTAGAGAGATTATTAGATCAGTAAAATATATATATATATATATATATATATATATATATATATATATATAGAGAGAGAGAGAGAAGAATAATCCACATTTGGAATGCAAATGAATGCTTAATATATATTAATAGTTATTAAGATGAAATGAAAACCCAACTTTGTATTTAAAGTTGAATTACCATTTCAAATCGAACTAGTAATTGAAAACCACTAAAAGAACTGCTACAGCAGGACTTGAACCTGCAACCTCTGATTCTCCGGATCAGTGCTCTAACCAATTGAGCTATCTAGCCTAATTGTTTAGATGATGTTATACTTAATACTACTGAAGCTTGGCTCTTGTTAAATGCAAGACGAATTGAAAATCGTTAACAAGAGCCAAGCTTCAGTAGTATTATATAACATCATCTAAACAATTAGGCTAGATAGCTCAATTGGTTAGAGCACTGATCCGGAGAATCAGAGGTTGCAGGTTCAAGTCCTGCTGTAGTCGTTCTTTTAGTGGTTTTCAATTACTAGTTCGATTTAAAATGGTAATTCAACTTTAAATACAAAGTTGGGTTTTCATTTCATCTTAATAAATATTATATATATATATATATATATATATATATATATATATATATTGCTATGATAATAAGGTAACATAAGATTATATAAGGTCACAAAGGAGAAATATCTGATAGAAATATCATATAAACCACGAAAACCAATCATTTAAATCCAAAAATGTACATAATTCATTCATTATGGAAAAGTTAATACGCGTCACCCTGTATAAAATCAATAACAAGCTACAATTGATTAAAGGAAGATCATTCCGTAATAATTTCACTACATTTTATTAAAATCAGTAATTATTATATAAATCACTCTGTATAAAATCAACAGCAAGCTATAATTAATTAAAGGAAGCTCATTCCATAATAACTTCACTACATTTTATTAAAGCAAATAATTGTGGAAGGAATCCAATCATCTTAGAATATTTAAGAACATTCTTAATCTCAAAACACATACAAAATCAGCATTTTTGATGAAAAATAACTCGTGAGATGAAATTTCTTTCAATCTAAACATATTTGCGTAAAAAGATTAATAAGTGCGTGTAATTTATACCAGTTTGTAATAGTCAGACACTTAAAAACAAGCATATTTGAATAAAGTATGGATATTTGAGGCAACGGTGAATCATGATAAAAATGTGCAATCAAGATCATATAAAATGCTATATTTAATACCATTTGTTAATCAGTTCCCTATAGAAAGTTCCGATATTATATCATTTGAAAATCCAACATATTGCAAAAATAATTATAATTGAAACACTCTTGGCACATTTGAACAACCGTCAACCAATGAGAACGTTTGGAACAATCGAAAAGGAACTCGATTCGTTAAAACTAACGCAACCAATAAATTAGTATCATTTAGAATCCACGCGCCGACTGTGATATTTGAAAAAAATTTATAATTTCAAAAGTTGAACTTTATAACATTTCAACATAAAGTGATACGAATAATAGAGTGTGTGGTGTAATAAATTTTATATATAACTTTTGCCGTTGATATAAACAGCTCTAAGTTACTGGAAAATAAAAGAACTAAGTAATTCATTAAGAAAGCGGGAAATAGTTAAACCTGTTATTGAAATCGCTAAAAAGCATCTGGAAAATTAAGAGGGATTTCCAAGCAGAATTATGGAAAGTTCCAGAAAAAGTGGGAATTTGGACCAGAAAACTCAAAAAATCGTGGGAATTTGGGCCAGGGAATTCTAACAGGGAAAATTCAGGAGAATTCAGGAGAATTATAAGGTCAGAACCATTTATTTTAGTTCAATTAATTGCACGTTGCATTTGTAATTTTATATAATTTGTGTATTAGGAATTGAGCTTAAAATTTGTATTTGATTAAAATATAGTGGGTAAAAGTAAAAATTTGGTTGCTACGTAAAAGTTTGTTGAAAGGAGGTATTTCTTTGAACATCCAATAAAGTTATTTTGTGGTAAAATACATTTTTTGCTGGCTTTATTGGCATTAAAAAAGTGTAAAAATTATAATCTTCGTAAAAAGCCAATTCGACAGGAAAAATTTTTAATTTTTGATTTAAAATTTCTATAAAAGGTGAATAATATTAAAAAGAATGTAAATTTGTAAATTATAATTTGACATAAATTTTATTTAGTTCATTATACAACATTTTTGGTGAATTTCATTTGTCTTATTCAGGTGAATTGAGTGTTGAAGAGAAGAGAGTAAAATTTATTTGTTATTATATGTCGTTTCACTTTGTGCGTGGAATCACTGAGCTAGTTGAGGCATAAATGTGAGTGTGTTAATTTTAAATTCTTTTAAAGACAGAGAGGTGGTGATCAGCAGACAATTGATCGTTGCACACCCGGAGAGTTGGCGAAATTATAGCAATATATTCATATATATATATATATATATATATATATATATATATATATATATATACTATCGTATTACAGTGAATAAGATGAAATAATAACTTAGACTTTTATGCAAAGCCCAAATGATCATTTCAAATCGAGCTAGTAATTGAAAGATGGAAAATATAAGGTCTTGGACAGGACTGGAACCTGTATCCTGGTTTTGCCGGAACCATGCGTTTACCAATTACGCCACCGAGACTGATGACGACAATTGGGAAATTTACAAATTTAAATCGTGTACACAACTATACATAAACTTAACTTTCAATTACGTTTATATTGCTGCGATATCTCCGCTTGCCAGGTGTATGTAACATTGTTGCCTTGCTGACCGCCACCTCTCTGTGCCTCTAAATAATCTAGAATAATTTTAAAATCCACACAATTAAATTTATGCCTCGGCTAGCTCAGTTATACCCCACACAGAGTGGACGACGATATGATAACAAAGAATATTTAGACAGGTTCAAGTCCTGTCCAAGACCTTATATTTTCCATCTTTCAATTACTAGCTCGATTTGAAATGGTCATTTGGACTTTGCATAAAAGTCTAAGTTATTATTTCATCTTATTCACTATAATATGATAGTATTTATCAACTTACCTTGTGTAATTAACTACTAAAACATTTATATATTTAATACTTGGCTTATAGCCATAATTTTGAGCGTAGCTTCCTGTCTATAACTGACATAAGTCAAAAATTGACAATGTCAGATATGATTGACAAAAATGCCGAACGTAATTGAAAGTTAGGTTGATGTATCGTCGTGTACACGATTTATATTTGTAAATTTCCCAATTGTGTCATCGGTCTCGGTGGCGTAATTGGTAAACGCATGGTTCCGGCAAAACCAGGATACAGGTTCAAGTCCTGTCCAAGATCTTATATTTTCCATCTTTGAATTACTAACTCGATTTGAAATTATTATTTGGGCTTTGCATAAAAGTCTAAGTTGTTATTTCATCTTATTCACTATAATACGATAATATTTATCAACTTACCTTGTGTAATTAACTACTAAAACATATATATATATATATATATATATATATATATATACTCAAATTTAGACCAGGGTAGAAAATTAATTAATCACATCAAATAATTTTAATCACCGTGTAGAAGGAAGCTTTGGGAAAAGGTACGCGTTATTAAAACCGTGAAGCATAAAAATTCATTTGTTTCATTAAAAATAAGGAAGTTAAATTATTTACTAGACGCTTTATATAAAAAGAGAAGCAGAATTAAAATGCTCAATTTTAATGTAATTTAATTATTCCAAGTAAAGAATCAAATAGAAATTACCTGCAAAATTTATATTAATTAACTCAATTTTAAGTAACCGGTATTAAACAAAATGTACAAATAATAATTAATATTTAATTAGGATTCTTTAAAAATTAAAGGGTAAAAGTCAACGCCATTCATTATTTTAATTGGAGTTAATTGAACCGTTAGTAACATATAATATGCATAAAAGCGTGTAAAAACCCAATAGTATTCAAATCGTAGAAGTGTTATTTAGAAGTATTACGTTTGAACACCTGCGTATTTTTAAAAGTCACGTTCTGCTTAAATTTTGTAGATAACAAATGGGTACAGAGAATGTTGGAGAAACCGTCGCTTAATATTCACGGGAAATGCTAATAAAGTGGGTTATTTAACAGTCCACGTGGATTGTACACAGCCGACAGAAAAGAGTATCGATTTGCACCACTAAGGCCAAGTTAGAAGAGGAAAGAGAAAATGCGTCAAACAGAGACACTAATAATTAAAGGGCGTGATTTGAGCAACGTCACGAGGAAACGATTGGTTGTAATCAGATGCAGATATGAGAGGGGAAAACGTAACGATTTCGATACAAAATTAATTAGTTATTCTTGGACGTGGTTGCGTGCCGTGTGGAAAATTTCTCAGATTTTCAACTGGCGCGTGTGCAAAGTTAATAGAATCGTGTGCCCGACTATCGAAAAGGGAACGTAGAATGCGAAATTTTAAGAATTGTCCGTTTTGGGGACAAAAGCGACGAACGGGCGGGCTCTTATATAAACCCGGACTTTAAACAGTTTCGCTCTCTTAGATTTTTGATGATTCGATGCTTTAAAAAGTGCTTTTAGATTTACGATTTTGATTTAATACTTTAAACAGTTTGCTCTTATATTTTGGTGATTATTGAACACTTTAGAACAGTTTGCTCTTTACGTGCTACGATGAAAGTTAGTTAGTGCATTTAGAAAAGAAGATACAAGGTAATAAAGTCTAGTTATATTGGCGAGTATTACTGTACCAACTATCGAAATTGTAACGATAAATGAATAAACAAAAGTAGGCAGTTTTGGGGTATAGCGTGAAAGAATTATGAATTTCTTTGCTATTTTTCGGGGGTGTTAATAATTAAATGATTAGTAAACGTGATTGGATCCACAAAACAAGATTCAGATATACACAGATGAGTTCCGGAAAAGCCCTGAAACAACTTTAGATGAATGGTGGTGCAGAAAATTTTTTAAAGGCGGCCAGTAATCCGAGGACCTAAACATAACCCAGTTGGAAAGGTGTGATTAACAAAGGACGATGTTCATTGGAGCCACGAGTGCATTAACCTTCAGGTAACTTATGCTTTGTTGTTCAATTTTTGATGTCTTGGTGTGTTTTGAATAACTTTATAATTTGTTTGCTAAAAAATGGACAGTAGTGAATTTGTACAAACAACAAAATTTTTAATTTTAAGGTGAAATTTTCTTATTTAAGTAGAAAGGAGTATTTAGTATTTATGTTCTTGATTATGATGAAAATTTGGGTATGTCTTTGAGCTCAATTAGACGAACCTGGTTAATTAACGTAAAGGGGTGGGAGATGCTCCCTTTGTACTCAGACTCAGGTCTGCAAATATTGTTAAATTAATTAGTAGGTATCCTACAAGGACTTTAATTCTGGATGCAAAATTAAAATGATAACAAATTTAATCTTGAAATTTTCTGATACTGAAATTTGTGCTGAATTTTAATTTTGAAATTTTAATGTATTATGAATATTGATGTAAATAGAGTTAACGTTGATGTTTGTGGTAGGAATGTGTTTGTTTTTTTTATGAATGAGGTTGAAAGTTATCTAGGGGAGCAGCCGAGGCAGAAGTTAGAGAAGGACAAAGGCGATTATCAGAAGAGAATCACAGCAGTTTATATATATAAATATTTTAGGTACACATAACTTGAACCTGATTGCGGAGATATGACCATCTAGCAATGCTTGTCATTAACGAATAACGAATGCCCTAAAGTAACACCTTGTTCACACATGAACTACAGATGAGAGCATTCTGTTAGCAGTTTGACCAACTAACATAGTTTTACAAAATAAATTTGCTGTTTGAACTTATGATATTTTTTAACAACGATAGTTACGATCGTGTAAACATAGCCTATAAAAAAGTTGAGTGTTCTTATTTTTGTACTAGTGTAAAACTTGTCCGAAAAGAATTCTTCCCCAAATAGTTATCAGAGGGAGAAGATAACCGAGGAGGGATCACTTCATCGACTCGAACTTTCATGCCCATATGTCAGTATTCGTCCACATTCTATAGTCAAATCCCATTTTTTTAGAGACTTAGTTCTCACCAACTATAGCCCCTTCCACACAATTTTCATATTCCCATGCTAAAACTACAAAACGCAGCAGTATTTTCATGGCCCAGGAACACAACATATGCGGTTTTTCACGCCACAAATCATAGGCCAATGTCCTGAGATGCGTGAGAACCTAGTATTCTTGGTATTTACATGTAAAGCTTAAGTTAAAAATGATAAAGGAAAACTTTCCCCTGCTGGATTTAAAAATCTCCTAAAATTAAATAGTAAAATAAAACGTGAACCTTATTTCTGATCACAGTGCAGTGCTTGTTCCAGCTTAAGGTGGGATCAAGAACTACCCTGAGAAATTTGACAGATGAATTCTTATTGGGTACAAAAGCTTTTAGAGAAAAAATTATTTGTTCTGTTTGACTATGATTTAGGACTAATTTATTTTCGGGAAACCATGTACCAACTAGTTTTTCTGAGGAGTTACAATCTGATATAACTAGTGCTATATTATTGCCGTGATGAAATATAGTAATGTCATCTGCATAAGGAATGACATTTGTATTTTTTATGACAGAAGAGGTCATTAATGAAACAGAAAAATAGTAATGGGCCAAGAATTGAGCCCTGGGGAATCCCATATGGAACAGATAAAGTGGCAGAGAATGATTCGTTATAGCAGACAAATTTATTCTCCCACTAAGGTAAGAGGAAATAAGTTATATACTACCATCTGACAACGACAATGTTTTGTGTTTATCCTCCAACAAACGGTGCTCAACACAGTCAAAAGTCTTTGTAAGATCATAGAATCTGACTAAGAGATATTCACATTGGTTAAAAAAGCTAGCGATATGTTTTACTAATGCGAATATTGCATCACTTGTCCCAATTTTTTTTCAAAAGTCGAATTATTGTGGACGAAATAGCGTGGATTCTTCAAGAAAAGTTAAAAATTGAATTTTTAGTATTACTTCAAATATTTTTGTGAAAACCTATACTAAAGATATGGGGTGATAATTTGCTGTGATATCTTGTGGGCCGTTTTTATGGATCGTAATTACTTTGGTGAGCTTTAATGCTTCCGGAAAACTTTTATTTTTAATACACAAGCGAAAGAGCTTGGGTAGTGGGCTAACGACTGTATCACTAAACACTCTTATTCGAGTAATATTTAGACCATGCGGCCCATGCGGGTCCAATGATTTGGAGTTTTTCATATGGGAAATAATGTCTCTCATTGTAATGTTCGAGACATCATTGAAAACAAAACTCATCATCATCATTAGGTCTTCAGTCCTGGAAGTGGTTAGACGCGTATCTTCATAGTTTCCTATTTCGAACTACCTATATATTTTCCTGAAATTTGCACAGTCTGCATCTATCACTATCTGCATGCAAAAGTCTGGTCTCGGCCTACCTTTACTTCTTTTTGTGGCCTATCATCCTATCTCTCCTATTTTTACTGTTTTCCACATATTTCTTTCTTTCCCTACCATTTCTAATACCTCTTTGTTCTTAACTTTGTCCGTCCACGATATCTTCATCATATGTCTGTAGCGCCACATTTCATTTCTTGTCCGATTTTCTTACTGTCCAAGCTTCACAGCCATATAGTGCTCTGCTCCACACCTATGTTTTAAGCAATCTTTTTCTTGTTTCTGTTTGAACACAGTAGTTGCTTTTTCTTGTTAAATGTAGCACGACCTTGTGCTAATTTTTGTTTTATATTTTTTGTGCTTTTCCCATCTTGTGTTATTTGGCTTTTTAGGTAGCAGAAATTCTTAACCTATTGTAAGTTCTTGTTACATATTTGTATTCTTATTTTTGGTTTACTTTCCCCTCCTTTGCATACTAGAACTTTAGCTTTATTTTTGTTAATTTTCATACTGTATCTCTTTGTTAGAACTGTTTCCATTTCGTTAAGAGCAGCTTCTAACTCTTCTTTGCTAGATGCTAATACCACTATATCATCTGCAAATCTAAGCATATGAATCTTTTGTTCATGCATAGTAATTCCAAATGTCTTCCTGCATTAACAGTATCCATTGCTTCTTCTATTACAAGTTAACAATTAATGGAGATAAGGCACATCTCTATCTCACCCGTTTCCTAATACTTACTTCTCTACGTGCCTGCTCTAATTCTATTACCGCTGTTTGCTCTTTGTATAAGCTATGTACTACCGTCTATCCCTAAAACTCATTCCAATCTTTTTTGAGTATTTTGAAATTTTTTTCCATTTTACATTGTCGAATGCTTTCTCTAGATCTGCAAACCTTATATACACGCTGTCCCCCTTTTCTGTTGTTTTCTCCATTATCGCCTATATAGCTAAAATAGCTATAGCTGTGTTCCCCTGTTTTGCTTAAACGCAAATTGATCTTCTCATAGTATTTCATCAGCTCGTTTTTCCATTCGTCTTTGTACAATTCTAGTTAATATTTTTGAAACGTGTGCTGTCAAACTTTTTGTTTCGAAAATTTTCACATCTATCCGCGGCTCTCTTTTTTGGTATAGTTACTATGACGTTACGTTTGAAATCTTTGGGTATCTCGCCTGTCTCATACATATAACTTACAAGTTGGAACCGACGTTCTGTTACTGTTAGTCCAGCGGCTTTTAGAGTTTCTGCCTGCACCTTATCTGTACCCGGTACCTTACTATTTTTCAGACCCTTTAATGCTAACTCACACTCATCTTGCAGTATAGGATATCCCGTCATCATTTTCAATGTCTGATTCCTGTTCTTATGCAGTTAGTTCCTCTCCTGTATATAAATTCCCTATATATTCCTGCCATCTAACCACTTTCTCGGCATTTTCTATAATGACTTTTCCTCTCGCGTCCCTTATATTTTTGATATACGGTTTTGTATCCCTAAAATTCGTTCTAATTAGTTTGTATGCTTCGTCTGTCTTTCCTATTTCCATCTTATTTTGTACCTCTTGGCACTTTTCATCAATCCATTGTTTTTTAGCTTTCCTGCATTTGCGAAAAATTTCCCATTTTATGACTTTAGATGTCTGTTTTCTCGTTTCGTCTGATCTATTTTTGTATTTTTGTCTTTCTTCAATTAAATTCAGAATATCTTTTGTTATCCATATGGTTTTTTATTTTCTTTTTGTGTATACCCCAGAATATCTTTGGCCGCCATGTCTAAGCTGAATTTAATGGTATTCCATTCTGTTTCTACTTCTTTAGTATCAGAAATTTTCTCGATATCTTTCAGCCATTCATTTTACTTTTTTCAAATCCTTCATGGATATCGTTATCTTTTAGTTTATCAAAGTCAAAGTGCCTTTTACCATTCCCTTTTTTCAAATTTTTAAATTTTAGAGCGGCCTTCATAATTACGATGTTGTGGTCAGTGTCTATATCTGATTCTTGGTAGCTTCTACTTGATTCCTATACCGTTGTCTAACAAGAATGTAATCTATTTGATATGTTCCGACATCTTCCACATGTATCGTCTTCTAGCATGATGTTCAAATAATGTGTTTGTGATAGTTAAATTGTTTTTGTTGCAAAATTCTACCAATGTATTTCCCCTGTCGTTTCTCGTGCCTAAACCAAATAAACCTACTACCGCTCCTTCTACTCCTTGTAATTATTAAATTTTCATGTCCTTTTAAGTATCTTAGTATGTCTTTGATATCTTTGTAGATCGCTTCTACCTCTTCGTCACTTTGGCTGGAGGTGGGCATTATACTTGCATTATTACTGTATTTATCTGTTTAGATTCTTATGTAGCCATGAGTACTCTATCATTTTTTGTAAGTAGTTTCTTACACAGTGTCCTATCTTTTTTCGCATAACTATCACTACACCAGAATTTCCTTCCTCTGATCCTGTATGAATTACCCTAAAGTCTCCACTCCAAAAATCTCCCGCCTCTGGCCACCAAACTTCGCTGATCCCTGCTATGTCTAGTACTAACCTATTCATTTCAATTTTAAGTTCTCTAGCTTACCTACTTGTTTTATACTTCTGACATTTCACGCTCTGGCTCGCCAAATGTTTCCGATTCTTTTTCTAAGTTTTCTGATCACATCCTCCGAAGTAGTCCCTTCCCAGAGATCCGAATGGGGGATTATTTTACCTCCGGAATCTTTTACCTCGGAGGATGCCATCATTTTAAATACAATTTAAGTGGAGTTGGGAGGTAATGTAGAAATTTCCCATTGCCATCCACATAGCGGTAGTTTGTTTTAGAATGCCATACCGACCACAAAGTCTCTGCTACTCTAAGTACCAAAAGAGCTGCTGCCCTCTTTCGGGGACCTGTCTTAGTCTGGTTCCTCACTAAATACCCTACTAATTTGGTTGAACCTGTAGTCTGGCTCTTTAGATCAATGGAACGCAGAAGCTATTCCACCTGTTCTAGTAATCTAGAACTGCATCAAGGTGCAGGTCTATTCGGAATAGGAAAACAAAACTATCTGGTTCTATAGCAGAATTTATCGCTTCTGATTTGAAGTGGAAGCAATTATGTTAGAAATAATATTACCAACAGAGTTTGTAAAAAAGACATTTAAATCATTTACATTTAATGCAGTATTCCTATTTCGAGTGGTTTTATTAACACCTCTTAAATCAACCGTCACTTGCTTCTGTTAATATTACTGAAATTTTTTGTAAAATTATCATAGGCTAGAATCTTAGTAGTTTTTAGCTTATCCCTATATTTATATTTTGGTTTCTTAGTATAAGACTTTAGATCATAGTCAGATTATGTGCACATAGCTCAGTGAAAAGAGGTAATCTTTATTGCTTTCCACTGAGGAGTATACCACTTTAATGGGTCGTGGCTATCATTTACCTTGATTTTTACCCGCTTCATGGGAAAACTAGTGTTTGCTTATATGCAAATGGTAGCCATAAACTTGTTGAACTTATCATTTAATGTTAGTTATGTGAATTGATAAAATTCCAATCAACTTCAAGTAAAATGTTATAAAAATTTGATTTGCCCTTTTGTGTGATGGTCTGGTGAAACTTACATGTCTTTACATGGGTAGGAGTAGCCGAAAAATCAAGTTGTGTGTGTAATCCTAGGTGATCATACAGCCCCGTATTTATGACATTGCACATTAGTTGATTATTGGTAAATACATTATCCAACCAGTTTTGCAGCCTAGTGGCGGTTATGTTTATAGGATGTAACCCATGGTAAGCAAAAAAATTTAACATGGCTATGGCATTTGGCTCATCTGTAGAGAAACGGAAATTGAAGTCACCGTAAATTATAGTGTTTAGACATTTCAACCTGTCAATAATATGGAACACCTTTTCAAAGGTATCCGAAAAATATATCAAGAAACCCGTTATTGGGGGATTTGTATGTGTTAACTACTACTAATTTCAGGCATTTAACATAGCTAGCTGATAGTTCTACATGAAGTTCTACTGAATGATGTGTGATGACGTCAATGTTACAAGGCTTAAACTTTAGTAATGAATCTACAAGAATAGTAACACCTCCCCAGGTATGTTTTGATCTAGCAAAAGTTGAAACGGAAGCTAGATTGTTAATTTGAGATACTGAAGCTCGTCCTGTTTTAGATTAACTTCATTTAGGTATACAACATGTGACATTTAAAGTTGCATGATAGGAGAAAGCCTCTAAGTCATTTACTTTATTTCTTAAAGATTGTATATTCAAACAAAGAATATTTAATTTATTTTTATGATTGGTGCTGACAGCTGTATTTCCCAAAGGAGAAATATCCACTGCAGATAATGCAAATGTGGCTGTCCTTTACTGGAATCCACACTTTTTAGTGTTGGCAGATTCCAACTCTTAAATTAATAATTTTTCATTACTAGTTGCATCTGACAGAAATCACTCAATATCCAGTTGTAGTTTACTAATATGTTTATCTTTAAATTCAGTCTCTGACAGGTATACCCGTATCTGTGCTGTGTATTCCATATTTAAAATGTTATGAGGTATTGAAACCATATGTTTCTTTTGAGATGAGGAATTTTTCAATTCATCACAACTAGTACAAATTATTTTGTTATTTTGTAATATCCTGCCTGCATGTGATCTAACTAAACAGCTTTTTTTCATAACAGGAAGTAGAAATCAACTTCTCTGGTGTCAAAATTATGACATAAGTACACCATTTACTCCTTAGGGAAATAATAAGGAAAAATTCCCTAGGCAGTTTTCATTATTTTGACAGTTTAAAAGAATGTTACAAACAAACTCATTTTTTATTCATATTAACAACTAGCGAAACTGGTCTACAATTATTGAAAGAACATGTAATATTTGAATGAATATCGCTTGTTATAACCTTATTATCTGAAATTAAATAAACGCTTTTGTTACTTAAATTACACGTATTTAAGACATCTTTTAGCACTTTATTTGCAATGTTTGTTTTATTTTGAGCAGAATTTTGAATATAACCCTCGGCCACAGCCATAGACTTCTGTCCTCAATTCCTCTTTATAGTTGTAATATCAGCCCCAGGCAATGCAGATGATTTTATTGATGGTAATTAATTGGTCGTTTGTTCATCGACAAAAATCATGAATATCATGCCAAGATGAACGAACATGATTTTTTTACGTTGGTTTGAAAATCAACTACCAAAGAATTTAGAAGTACCATCTGTAATTTTCTTGGATAATGCTTCGTATCAATATAACAGAACAAAAATACCAAACACTTTGTGGAAGAAAAGTGAAGTAGCAGAAAATCATATTTGAAGTAGTAATTTTAAAAAGTGAACTGCAACATGTGTTTGAAATGTAGGTAGAAAATGCAGTACACTTGGTAGCTGACTAACACATTTCTCCAAATTCTAGGAACAAACCACCAAGAGTTTTTAAAATTGATCACATAGCCGAACAGTATGGCCATAAGGTACTCAGACTGCCTCCCAACCATTGTATTTTCAATCCAATTGAACTCGTTTGGGATATTGCTAAAAATTATTTTAATCATCATATTGGTAGGGATGGCAGATCTATAGACAACTGTATGGCATGAAACATTAGTGACAGTAACACCTCAAGTGGGCAGATTCTGTACAACATGCCGAAGCAATCATTAAAGAATGGTGGGATCGAGAAGTTTGATGAAAGATATGTTGCACTATTGATCATTAATGTGAATGAGGGTAGCAACGACAGCAGCTGGGATTCAGACTGCAGTAACAACTAATCAACAAAAAAATGATGGGACCCTAGGGAAATTAATGAAAGAGATTTTTACACGATAGATACATCGACGTTTATAAAGTAATTAATTATTGGCATTTAATTGATTGTGTATTACTAAATATATTTAACTTTCCATATAATAAATAAATACATGTAAAACTAAATATAGCTTCTATTGTTAAATTACAAACTTTTAAGTACTTTGTTAACCTCTTTGATTGCTTTCGTTTTTAAAACATCGATTACAAAATCGCACTTTTCATTTGTGATATAATTGATCATTTTTGGGTTGCACTTTATTGTCTCCAAAATTTTATTTAGTTAAAGTTATTTACTTACATCTTATCAATAGTTAAGTGTAGTATATTTTAAAATTTAATGTGAACTTGTTGAGAATGTTGCTTGTTTTACTACTTTCACACATCTCATAATGTTAAAACTTAGCAAAATTAACACACGAAATATACCAAGCATGGTGTTTAAAACCACACGAAGTAGAACTAATGTTTTGAATAACAAGCAATACAATAAAACACTTGTGCTGTATATGTTGTATGAACGTAAGAATTAGATTTAACAAAACAGTTTTTCACAGTAGTTATGGGTTTGAATTACACATTATTTGTAGTTTTTAAATCTTGCAATTTCAGGGGCTTTGTTTAGAATTGCTTACTTTAAAATTTGAAATTAGCGGGTTAAAATCCCCATTACTAGTTTTATGGGCAGCTACGTTTGCCACTTCCTTTTTTACGTTGTTGTGCGCGAGAGTCCATCATGTACACAGCACAAGATGTGCTCTTTAATAATTATGTTTTAATTCTTTACATTCAAAATATACAGTCCTACTAATATTGTTTTTCTTCTGTGCAATTGAACCAGCGCATTAACATCCAACAGACTTCCATACACCAACTAGTTTTCACAATATTATGTGTTTACTTAATATCCGGCCAACCTTAAAATTAACTTATCATGATTTTATGATCTATTGTGCTGATACTTTTATTTTTGTGGTGTATCTCTACCCGTACACCTTGTATCAACCCAAATATTATATGTCAACCTCTATTCTTTTCTAAAACCCCTTAATCTATCTCGGCTAGCTCTACTCTTATCTCCGGTTGGGTTCGCAATTTTATATTTATTATACAAATTTAGTATGGTAAAATGTTCTAATTAAAGGCAATCAGGATAAAATTTCTATAAGTTCTAATGTCAAAATGACACTTGTCAAATTTAGGTTATTAATTATGATTTTGATTTTAAATATCATTAGTGATATAGCAGCTAATACTATCTTCCTAACGTACTCACTATTTGTGGTCCCGTATCCTCTGAGTCTTATTTAAATTTCTCTCCGTTGTTTCTATTTCTTTCGGTCTTAAATTTCATATACTGTCGTAACGCCCGATGTCAGCAGTTCTCTCTGAAATATTCAAAAGGCATTAATTTTGAAGATTAGGTTCCTTGATATTTTAACTATTACTTTGCTTAATTTTGTCGAGAAACCTGTAAATAGATACTCGATCATAAAAGATATTATAAGTGTCAAAATTGATAAATCTCCTACTACTCTAATCTTTACAAGCGCTATAATAAAGGACATTTTACTTTCCTTGATGAGAGTATGGTAAATTTGTTCTTGAATTTCCTTTTCCTCGATCGTTTTGTGTTATGGGTTTGATAGTGGTGTTTCTTCTGAATTTATTTTGTTCATTTCTTGGGCATACCTATATTCGTTAACATCCAAATTTATTTTATGAATAAAATAACTTTCTTTATGTAACTCCTGTATTTCTTCTTAAATACAGAAACGGCACACTGATAACATAACTCGGTAGTATTATAACTTGTTTTCATAATTCACAATCACGTTTGATAGTTCTCTTACAAAATGGTCCTGGTTTATAAATCTTATTATTCTACTTATGGGTAACACATATTCTTCTATCATTATACTCCTATTACATACTAATACAATTCATTTCTTAAACTTGTCTTTTATGTAATTAATTGACCGGACTTGTTTTTATATGTCCTTCACTATTCAAATTCTATTTATCGACTGTCCTCGTTTACCTGGTTACATACCGATCTCTATTCTTTTTTATTTTAAATTTTGACAGAATATGTAACCTACCTACTCTATTTACAATTAAAATTTCTTAATCCTAATGTCCATGTTTATTCCAAAGAAGTTTTGATTTTCAAACCGACTATCCATTTACTGGCTACTTGATTCTACTAAATTAATAAAATACATCGCACTATATATTTACCTACGAGATAAAATATTTATGTATTCTAGTGCAATTTCAAAATAATATATTTTTGTATCAAGCATCAATATTGTATCATAGTTCTGTTTTATATTTTACTGAAAACCACAATATTTTTGTTTTCTTAGTAAAAGCCAACCTTATTCGTTGGAGAATAGAAAATCCAGTTTCACAATAGCAGAAGTACAAATGAATTTCATAGGATCAAAAATATTATTTATAAATATAACGTCTGGAGATCTTGACTATTGGTGGCTATTATTTCATGCCTGGTATAATATGCTTATTAGTATTTACTTTAGAAAATGAGACAATCTTAAAAACACGCAGCTTTATTTAAAATATGCCCACTAGTTCGAATTATTAAATTAAATAGTTTAGAATGCAAGGTTGTCAGTATAAATTTGATGTAAAAATTATATTTTGCAAAGTAACAAACCACATTCTAAATATTTGTAATCTTCTTATTGTACCAATAGCATCATTGTAGTTACGAGTAATAGCCATTTTGGTAGTGGCACAGTGCCAATATATGACATCAGGAATATTGATGACGAAAATTGGTTTAGTAATTACAAGAACTATACATACATTTATACAGTTCTGAGGTATGAGTAGTAGTGAGCAAGAAATACTTGCATTCTGAGTTTTACTGATGATATGAAAGCACTCACTCAACCTTATAGAATAGCTGGTGGTTGAGTTATTTTGGTTTTTGCCAAAGTAGAAAATTTTGTTTGGCCAAGCAGCTGTTTTGAATTTGTTGCCATCTTCTTTCCACATGATGTGTGATTTATTTCCACAATTATACACAAATATCATTCAAATTGTCCACAAATTCCTAAATTACATATGCAACACCACAAATATTTCTTTTATACAAAATTATAATTATTATTCATGACGATTGGTCCTGATATATGTTGTGTAGTTGCTCTGCACGACTAATTTATTAAAATATTCTTCTCTGATGTTGTTTAATGATAAGTGTACTTGCAGTTGCTAGTTTCTATGCCTGTAGTACTCTTTGGGAATTATCTCGTGTGTTGAGACTGTAGATGTTTTTCTATTTCAATAGCTTCTTGGATTATTCTTGAGGTGTAGTGTTCAATGGTAAATTGCATTCTAGTATTCTGAAAATTGATGTGTTCTTCTAGTGCTTAGCTAATGATGTTTCTTTGTTATTTTTTATTGTGTTTTTATGTTTTTCCTTCCTAACACTAACTTATGAGATATGGACACCTGGAGGAGAACAACTCAATGATTTGCTAGAACACCTCGACGTCATCCATTCAAAAATACAGTTTATTATGAAAGTAGAAGGGAATAAGAAATTATGGTTTCTGGATGTATGAGTGAAGAAAATGCACAACGAACTGCAGAAAACACCAAATCACATCATCATCCGACGCAGGTATATTCTATTGTGAAAACCTTACACAGCACCAAAAACTAGCAGACGATACCAACTGATAAGAGGTAATATAAAAACTGTAAGCACTACTGAAGAACGAATACCTTACATGTGATTTTCCAATGTTCCACCCGGGGGTACTACATTGGCCAGGAAGCGAGTTTTTTTATTACCTGGAAAATTTGGAATTTTGCCGAACCCTTGCTGTTCCAAGCAAGGTAGGGATCTTTAACATGCCTGACAACACTCACACACGAGACCTCCATTTTACCTCTCATCCGAACGAGGGTGTAATTTTTGAAAAATGCTCGCCTAACATTTTTCAAGCAGACCGTGTCGGGATTCGAACCCGGGACCTTGGGCGTAGAAGAACGAATGCCACCAAATCACTCAGAAGTCACTAACAACAGCAAACCTAACCCAGAGCTGGAGCATGCTACAGCATATTTACCATTCTTTAAAGCGACAACAAAATCAGCAGAGTTTTATTTAAACACCAAATAGTTACCATATTCAACGTCATCATCATTAGGTCTTCAGTTCTGGAACATGCTAGAAGCATACCTCTGTTGTTTCATATTTAGAGATAATCTACCCATTTCCATGAAATTCCCACAGCCTACATCTTTAACTATCTGTGCGCAATAATGTAACCTAAGGTATATCTCTACTTGTTTTTTTCCCTATCTCTTCTAATATATTCCGCACTATTCCCTCATGCCTTAGTATGTGTCCTATCATCCTATCTCTCCTTTTTTTTACTGTTTTTCGCATACTTCTTTCTTACCCTATTATTTCTAGAACTGCTTTGTTCTTAACTTTGTCTGTCTATGATCATATTCAATGCACATAGAAAAATTAGTGCAATCTTAAAGAATCTCAAAAACATAATCTAAATTCAATAAAAATAAAGTTGTGTATGATCTTTTTAACGATTTCTGCATCTCTAACATTCCCAAACATACTAATTAGCTTGAATGTTTAAATTCTTATCTCATTTAACATCTGAAAAACCAACATATTTGTACAGAATTAAGATTATTTTTGTATCATTCTACAATACCAATTATTTTTAAATTAAAATGACACTTCTACCGAACTCTGATTTGTAGCTTTGGCATATATATAGTTGTACAACTGCCACTTACTTTTTATAATAAAATTTCTAGGTTTATAGTTATACTACAAGAATACAATCTGATTTTTTCTCTATCTATAATTTCAACAAAAATGATTGTATAAAGAAAATTATGTACAGATTATTTCCAACTTATAATTTCTGCGAATGTATTTTATAAAAGAACTAAAATTCCCAATAAGACTACCTTATAACATTGAATTTTTTACGATAGTATGTGTATATATTATATAGGTTGTGTGTTTAAATATCTTTTTCCTTACTTTTATTTATTGCAGGTTTGGTTGAAAATGAATCATATTTAAGCACGGTAGCTCCAGGATTACATTTACTTAGAGAAACTGTTATCTCATCTTTAAGACTAGCACAGGATAAACCAAATGGTCCTAAAAGAGTTGTGCTTGCAGGGGAGTTATTGCCCATGGTTGGTGGTGCAAAGGTAATATTACACGATATTTAACAAATTTCTTTTAACAACTATTATATAGGCCCCTCCAAATTTTATAGCTACTCAGATAACCGCAAAACTACCTTTTGCAATTGATGTAGTTTTTGAATCTGGCAGTTTTGGTACACGTCAAAATACATTAGTCGGGAAAGTTTATTCTGAAGCATTAAATTGGCATCGAACAAGATTTTTGCAGAGATTTGAAGAAACATTTCATTTACAAAGCAAAGGGTCTGTATTAAGTATTATACACTGCTAAAACCTTATTTCCTAAATTTTTAGTTATGGTTTGAAGGAAATAGATTTTGCTCAAGCAACTTTAAGCAATTTAATAGGCGGAATTGGATATTTCTATGGAGCATCTCGTGTACAAAGTATTTATACAAAAGAGGCTGTTCCATATTGGCGTGCTCCTTTATACACAGCTGTGCCATCAAGGTTTTTTTCTAATTGGTATAACTATGCAGCATATTCATGACTTTACTTTAGGAGCTTCTTTCCAAGAGGTTTTTTGTGGGATGAGGGATTTCATGGACTAATCATTTCAGCATGGGATGTTGATATTGAATTAGATATAATATGCCATTGGTTTGATTTAATGAATGTAGAAGGATGGATTCCACGTGAACAAATATTAGGTAAACTAGTTTTGAGTGGTAATAGTTAATAATAAAGTACAATCTAAATTTTTATAGGAGTGGAAGCCTTAACCAAAGTTCCAGAAGAGTTCGTCATTCAACGTAATACAAATGCAAATCCACCTACATTTTTTCTAACATTGCATTATATATTAAGTAAATATAAAGACCAGATAACTGATGGTAGATTGCAAGTATTGGAACGGCTGTATCCTAGGTTGCAGGTCTGTATAAATATCTTTTAAACGGCCAGTTACTAGTGCATGATCATCAAACAGTTTTAAGGGCAAAGTTTATAGCCTATTCTGATGTTAATATTGAAAATAACCTGAAATATTATTTTAACAGAAAGTTATGGCCATAGTTTACATATTTGTATTGGTTGTCTAGCAATTATGATGGTCCTGAATTCCTATGGAAGTAAGCATTAACATTACTTTGAATTGTTGAATTTGTTATAGTATACCGTACGGACAAGGAAGAGAGCAACAAGAGCAACGTAAGTAGTCCGCACCGATTACCACAACAAAAAAAGGAAAAGAAAAATGTTGGGATAACCAACCGAGGAGGGGGGGGATCCACCTCGCTGAAGTAGAAGAAATTAATGGTTAGTAAATTGCATGAAAATAAAATAAATAAGTTCAGCACGTTTGGCTATTAAAACACTATAAAATAATACAATAAGATAAATAAATGTCAAATAATAAAAGAAAATTCACAAGGACAACACTAGTTTGATCAACAAAGCTTGTCCAAATAAAACACCAACAAAAGATAAAAAAATTTTAATTATACTTTCGATATTCCTGGGTGCTGTCCACAAGCCACTGCTCAGAGTATTAACAATTTTACTTGGATTGTAACAATAAACCATGACAGATCGTTTGTCTGTCAAACATAAAAAAGAAACAACATAAATAAAGACACACACTAATTTAAAATAATTAATTCCGTTACACTAAATTATTGTGCCGGAAACACTTTTACGAAAGCAAAAAACACTGAATTTGTAACAAATCAAAACAGAAACCTATAGTACAAATCTTTATCCAGCAGGACTTTAGCAATATATTCAAATATTTTTGTTATTAACACAAAACCCCCATAAAACACATCTTTATGATTGAAACGAAACAATTTATAGAAATTTCATGTTATTAATAGTAATTAAATAAAATTAATCTAATTGTATAGGCCATACTAAGTCATCAAACGAGTCATAAAAGCACATTATGCACTGAAGCATTGCTAAGGTAACTAACTACAAGCAAACATTTTAGTGTTACCTTTTTACAGATAGTTTTTACAAAAGAAAATAAATAGAAAAAAATCCTAACAATAATCAGCAAATACATTTGCTTTTTTGGTAACACTTCTAAATCTATTCATGAAACCTCGTCAATTATACCTAATTAATATGAGTAGAAATGTGTGCAGTTTATAAACACCAACCTCATCTAAAAGTAAGCATGCAGACCCCCCATAATACAATTACATGTCACCTGCAATTATTGTTCCGGTACATAATATAATTAAATAACAAATCCTCAAATTTACACATGTATAAAATCATATATATAGAATATTGGCTTATACTAAGAAACAAACAGTGTATTGACACATGGATGAACCTTTATACTGATCCACTCGATATACATATTGATGTTTCATTGTTATAAATAATGAGTACGATTAGTATCAAAGACAACAATTTAATATTATGGTTAAGGTTTAAAAACGGTTTAAAACGATAAGATCGGTGCCATTTGCATCTGCTAAACATAGAACATCTACTATGCTTGAATAATGAGTATCCAAAACAGGTTTTTTATAGTAAACAGGAACATCAACACCAGGACCATAAATTAGTGTAGCGGTCGCGGAAGTTTGAATAATAACATGGTACATTACTTGAAGGATCGGTTAATCGATTTACGTTATCTTAGCCGAGGGTTGGTCGAGCGGTTTTCTTTTGTTTTTTTTTTGTTTTTTTATAGTGTGGTTTTAGTTAGGGGAGACGTGGCTGTCTGTATCTCCTGCTGGAAGGGAGGGAGGTGCTATCATTTGCCTTATATGCACCGTGACTCTTAGGTTATTACCTAATTAAAACTCGGATCATATTATTTGGCATATTCAACTACTAAATATATCATTTATTTATTATACTAATATCTTTAGAAATTTAGGTGTTAGATACCCAATTTACGAATACTGTTATCTGGTTGGCACATTCCCTATTACTTATGTCTAGTACTGATACAACTTACATCAGGCATAAAACTTACCCCTAATAAACTCAGTCACTGTAGCTTTCACTAATATCAATTTACCCATCGGCCAAATCATTTCCTTTCATATAGTGACCTCACCCGTTGGAATCTGGAGTGGAATTGCCACTATTTTCCTTTTTTTTCGCTTCCTCGCAGTGACTCTGTCCTTATTTTAAATTGTTAACTTTGCTTATTTCCGGTTGATGACCAGCACCTACCTAATGGGTTCTGCTTTGGCTATGCGGGGTACTGCATAGTCCCTTGCGTTCTAGAAGAAAGCATGTTCTTTACAAGTATGCTTTTCTTCTAATCCTCTCTTCGTACCTGCTGGATAACTCAATTTAATTCCTTAATTATAACTTGTCCTATAGTCTAACATGATTGTTTAATTATTCTCAATAACTTTCCTATTATGTGTTAATAATTATTTTCGGAAACTCGTTTGCATTTTTCCCTATCGTTTTTTTTTTTGGCTAGTCTTTTTTCTGTTTTAGTTTTTGAACTTTCGCACTTTCACTTACTGTTTGACTGTTTGCTATCAGATGGGTCAGTGGTGACAGAGTTGAAGGTAAGTATTTTAAATTTGCAGGCATATCTCCACTTTCCGTCTGATTTATGCTGTTTAATTTGTAAGATTGTTTTGTGACCAATGAACTGAGTCAGGATGAATCTGTTGGGTGCATACTTGCTTAATATTAGGTGGTTGTAGGGAGCTTGTTGAGCTTGTGGGCGTTTATTCTGGTGATAAAGGGCTCTCAACTATTGTTGCCGCTGTTTTCCTTTTTTTTTCGCTTCCTCGCAGTTACTCTATCCTTATTTTAAATTGTTAACTTTGCTTATTTCCGGTTGGTGATCAGCAGCTACGTAATGGGTTCTGCTTGGACTTTGACTTTTATTGTCATTGTGCTGTATCTGTCTATTTCCAAATTATAAACTATTTTGCTGGCCTTATGTTGTAATATGCTATTTCCTCTATTGGAAATAGCTCATAGGTTGAAGACCTGAATTAACTTATCATAAATTTAACTTTAAATGTTAGTTCTACAAATGAGGCTATCTAATTTTACTAGTCTCCTATTTTAACATTTCTAATTAATTGGGTGGGGTATATGCGGGGTACTACATTAGTAAGTGTCCCATGGCAATTTTTAATACAGTCTAACCATCAAAACCAAGTGTAATGGAAAAGGAGATGTACAAAGTGGACACACAATTTTAACTAAAAGCGAAACCTAAACTAAACCAGCTGAAAATAAAGTTCATATTAGTTATGCACGAATCTTAACCTCTCTTACCAATTTCACTAAGAAAACACTGAAAAGGAAAAAGGCACGAAAATTGCTGGTTTCAATTCAAAACTTGAAAAACTTGGACATTTGGGAATATCCTACAGAGTGAAATGTGAAATCCAGTTTTAAAAATAAATTATTTCAATACCAAAAGTTACCTATCAATTAATTTATCGATATCAGGTTTGGTAGCAAGACCTTGAAAGTATGTAAAGAATTAGTAACAAAACAGCACTATAATCCAGTTTAAAGAGGGACTTTTCGAAATTTAGATAAGAAAATACTCACGGAAAATCTATTGTAAACCTTAGAAATTAAGCCACGAATTCTATCGTCGCCCTCCATCTATATCATCATTTACCTTATGTTCCATTTTAGTAATAGATTGTTTCAGAATACGGTCAGTGAACATCTTTTTCAATTGAAATACATACATTTTTGTTACTAGTTTTTTGTTGCTTTTTGGCTCCTTTATAAATACACTGTGAGATGTGATACTTTTCTAATAAATACTAAAAAAAAACATATACATATTGTGCATTATCATTACAAGGTAAGTCTAAAGTTATGTACATTATGGTTGTCTTCCAACGTAAGTATAAATGTATAAAATTTTCTTTTTTAAAAGGTAAAATATAACGATAATACCAAAAGTAATATCTTTAATATCTATCATAATACAACTTAACATTTATTTTTTAATATTCTGCAGATGTCACGAAGTCAGAAACGATTATTTTGAAAGCAGCACCAAAGCAAATTAGAGACAAGATACAGGAAATTGTTAAAGAATTAACTACAAATATACAGCAATTTTTTCCTATGGCAACTCCAAGAATCGGTATCTTCAACATTCAAAGACATATCACCTTTTCAATGTTGTGCTATTTAGGATTCTGAAAGAAACCAAGGTTCCTAACAAATCAGCTTTAGAATTTTTGCCAAATCGTCAAGAATATACTGAAACTACGTTAAAAACTTTAACTTCTGATCTGCTTTCAAGAGTTGAGCCAAATTGTGTTGTTTTGTATGATCCTAGAACATGGCCTGATCTTATTGACGAAAAACAGAACTGATTCTGGTTGATAGTGACCTAAAACAAATAACTAATTTTAATTATCCCAAGGATGCTCATAATAGAAGCTTTTTTGAAAATTATTGTAAAAAATAATTATTTAATGGAGAGGTAAACTATAACTGGTTATTATATTCAGCTACCAAAAAAGGAGTGTTTTGCTTTGGCTGCAATATATTTAGAAATCAGTCTAATCCTTTAGGAGACTGAACTGGTTTTAATAACTGGCAACATTTGATCAGATATGAAAAAAGTAAAATTCTTATTAAATGCTGTAATGATTTGGCCCAGTTGTAGAATTTCATCAAAAATAGATCTTCTGGGTATCATTTGAACAAAAGTCTTATTGTCCAAAAACAAAAAATGTTGGTCAATGGTTGTAGAAAGAATTATAGTAAAAGTACAATATCTAGCCCGACAAAATTTAACTTTTTGGGGAACAGAACAAAGTTTTCGAAAAATACTGGTAATTTTTTTAAAAGCGATTCAAACCATTTCAAAATTTCATTCAGTTATGGTAACTGCTTGCCCCATTATTTAGGGAGTAAAATACAATAAGAAACATTATCAATTATTGGAGTAAACATAAACGAGTTATTAAAACCATGTTGTACAAAGCTAAAAACTTTTCAGTTACGTTAGACTGGATTCCTGATGAGTGATCAGGAACAATTACTATTATAATAAGAATTGTATTTTTAGAATGCTTGAGCAAAAAAGTTGAAGTGAGGGTATACTTTTGGGATTTTGAAGATCAAATTATCTGATGATGCAAGAAATGAAAAATATATAGATGCACTTGATTTGACTGATGAGCTGGAAATGGTTGGACAATAAAGAAGATAAAGGTATTCCCGTGGAAGTTGTATAATACATAGTAAAAAATTATTTATTTCAGACATTTCTAAATTTAACAATAGCTTTGAGAATAATGTTAACTTTTCCAGTAATGGTTGGTGAAGGTGAATGATCATTTTCTAAATTAAAATTAATAGAAAATTATTTATGGTCAATAATGACACAAGAAAGACTTAACAATTTAGCGTTGATTTCAATCGACCAGGATACAAGATTTAATAAAAGATTTTTCTCAAAGTAAAGCAAAACAAACAACTTTTTTGTAAAAAAAAAATGTTATATATATATTATTGTTCTACCTAGCTTTTCATTTCTAATGTTTTTTTTTTGTTTATTTTTTTATTGTTAAAATTTTTTGTTTATATTTTTTGTTTTGTAATATACAGTGTTTCTAATAAAAAAATATATTTTTACAAATGTGCTTTATTTCACTATTAAAATATTGTCTCTGGGTGCGACCAAATTTACTGCACCCAGGCATTGGTATAACTTGGCATAGCTTTAAACATCTCAGTATAAACAAAATGAAATGTAATAATTATGTGAAGTTTCTGCTTGCCTCTGGCTTTCTTGTTTTTAAAAAACTTTCAATTTATATAACAAAATAGTTAATGTGTTTATTATATCTTTTTTCTACAAACACTAAGTAAAGACTATCGTTCAACTATTTTACAGAAGTGCGATGCATAAATTAATTTAAATGAGTTCACATTCTAAACTTTCATCATAATCATCTGACTCATCCCCTGACGATATAGCTACCTGAATCATCTATTATTATAACCTGTGTAGTTATGTTCTTCTGCCAACTTCCATACATCATATATTTTAAAGGTTACATTGCATACAGCGACATGCTTTTAAGTAACGCCCATATCTTCTCAACAAGATTTAGTTGTGGATGATATGGCGGTAAACGTGATACTACATTTGTTTTCAACCAGTTCTGCATATTTTCTTTGAACTTGGGATAGGGTGCACAAGAACATTATGATATGATTTATTGGTTATCACCAACATTAAACTTATTATTCTCAACCCTCCCGGTAAACTCCCGGGCAAATAAATAAAGTTATAAAACACTTATCCCAACATTTACATGAGTGTTGTCCTCAGGGGTGGTCCTCTATTGTTGTCCTGTTGCGGATCGTTGCTCCTACTCGTGGTACTCGCTAAACGATATGCTAAGGATAGGAATAAAAGGGTGGGAGCGGAAACATGCACTCACGACATCACTGCCCGGTAGACGGTACAATACTTGTTACTCCATGGAAGTCAGTATGGTAATTGTCGAGCTAGACGACGTTTCTCACTTTTAACATCTCTCTCCTTCAACTGAAATTGACGCATTTCTGCTTGCATACTTAGGAAAATGAACTTCTCACATACAAAGTCTTAGGTCAGCACTTACAATTACAAAGATAAGCGAATGACGTCAAAGCCCGTGTGAACGCTAATAATCCAGGGTTTCACAGCATCAAAATTGCAATATTCAGCGGGGATTTTTCCGAATTCTAAAAAAAGTCCCTAACTTTAAATTAATAAACCTAATTTTTAGCTTTACACAATAAAGCGTAACAAACTTACGCCCAAATTTGGTAATAACTTTTCATGCAGCTACTTTTTATAATTGCGGGGATTTGTCATCATGATAATCCCGTTTTAAACGAGACTTAAATATCAATACGCATTCTGTCGTCTTGGACTATGAATTGTGTGCCTGTTATTCATATTACTCTAAAAAAAATATCAAAATTAATCAACCATTAAGCATCCTTTTCTCAGGTAATTATATTACTGAAGAAATTAACTATCGGGTTTTGAAATATACTGCCGACTTGATAAAAATTATTAAAATGAAAAACTGGAAACTGATGAAGACGTTGACGAAAGTGAGAATGATAATGAGATTTGCATACATTATTGCGATCACTTTAAGAAGAATTCAGGGAATTTGACAGATTGCACACAAATGCAGTAACAGTGGCATAGTTTAGTTATTACAGGGATGTTAGGGGGTGCGTTTTATAAATACTCCTGCACACAATAACAAAACGACATAATGTAGTTCTAAAAAGTGTTTTATAGCAGAATATGAAATAATATAGAAAGAATAAAAACAGCTGATGTAAATTGCAAAATGTCAAACGAACAGAAAACAATACACCCATGACATTTGGACTGTGTTCTACAACTCAAGTCTAGACAGACACCAGGTAATTTCTGATTGGTTGATTATACAAAATTCCACATCACTGAAACCTGAATACCGCAATACCTAATTACATATAATGAACTTTCCCAAACCGATTTGTGCTTTGTGTGCATGTGGGATCTTCTTAAAGTGATTTGCCTCGACACCGTTGTCATAGCAAATTTTTACTGAATAAAAAACTGTGAACTTATAATTATTTATCGGTGGAAACAAGTTAAAGCTGTGATATTATATGTTGATCTGGATTTATTTTGTGTCAGTGTAAACAGGGACCTTCTATTCAATATTTCATTTTATGCAATAAATGAGGTATTCGTTATAACGCATTAAAACTATAATGCTAACATGGTGTTTGTAGGTCCTACTATAGCTTGCGGCAGCTTTTTAAAGTTTATCTTAACCTATTGTGTGTATGACGTCACCCGCCAGCCGATAATAATTCTACTCTACTTCGTTGTTTATGTCAGTCAACAGTAATTCACCGGTTTACAGAACTTTATGTAAGGTACTTCGAGCTTTTCTGTGAGATGTTTATAAAATTTTGTGGATTTCGGGTTCTAGTGCAACTCCCGTAATGGAATAGAAAAATTTTTATATGGTAGTATAGTTTTAAAGTGAAACATTTATTTGGTCTTATTTTTTTTTAAGCAGAATTTACTTTGGTGAAGTTATATCTGCTGAATTCATAGGATGCAGTACTTTGCTGCATATGGTATCATATATTTACTTAGGTGAATTGTTTAGTATTGTCTGCATTTAAAGAAATCAGATGGCAATGTTTCAGTATTGTCGTAAGAACCTTTTACATCTATAAATTTTCTTAGAATGTTTTAGATCTCAAATAAACCAAGTATTTAATTAATTTCATTCGTGGAATTATTATAATATTAGCTATTATTATTATTATTATTATTTTTTTTTTTTTCTTCTTTTGCTCAAAAACGTTTATTTCGTTTTGGTAACTAAAATTAGCGGAGGAGCTATTTAGCTCTACCCACTAATTTAAAAACTTCCTCACAATATGACATGATTGGAGTATGGTTGCTTTTTGACATATTGAGTGTAGTTTTACAGGTAATTGTAGTTTTTCCAAATTCTTTTGAAAATGAACTGAAGTTATACCATCAACTGAAATAACAAGTGGTATGATGTATAGATTTTTTAGTTTCCACAATTGTATAACTTCAATTCGTAAATCAGTATATTTTTGAATTTTATGAGATTCTGTCTTTTCCAAATTATGTGTAAGGGGTATTGCTATGTCAATGAGAAATCCTGTTTTATTTATTTTATCGATAAAAGAATATCTGGTTTGTTATATGCTATTGTATGATCAGTTAAAATAGGTCTATCCCAATAAATGAGAGCATCTGTTGATTCTAAAACTGGACTGGGTTTGTATTTGTAGTAAGGCTCCGGATTCACTAGTAGTTTGGATTTCACACCTAATTGTATATGAATAATTTTAGCAATCTGATTATGTCTTCCTAAATATGCTGTTTCGGCTAATTGGGAACAGCCTGCTAAAATGTGTTCAATTGTTTCCCCTACTTTTGAACACTTATGGCATTTGTCAACTACGTTGGTTTCTTTTAAAACATGTTTTGCGTAATTTTTGTTCTTATTACGCCATCTTGAATTGCTATTAAAAGCCTTCTGTTTCAGGATATAAATAACCTAAATTTGCCCAATTTACAGACATTCTTTTATCAATTTGATTGTTTTCTAGAGCATTTGGGTATTTTCCATGGAGATACTTTTCTTTCCAATTTTGTATATTTTCACTTGAACTTGATATTTGATGATAGTTGATAGAGTTTAGATTCAAAGGAGTGTAATTTTGGTCATAAGTACTAATTAATTTTATTAATTTATTATTGGAGTTTTGAAAATGAGACTTTAAATTGTTTTCTTGTTTTCTGCAAAGATCGCGGATATTATTTAAACCCTTCCTCCGTCTTTACGAGGTAGGTAGAGTCTTTGCACTGCTGAATTAGGATGTAAGTATCTAAATTTAATTAAAGTTCTTCGGGTTAGACGATCTAGTTCATTTAAATCACTCTCACTCCATTTTAATATTCCAAATGTGTAATTTAAATATGAAACTGCCCACGTATTGATTGCAATAAAAGATTCTTGGAATTTAGTTTTGAATTTAATAACTTGGTTAGTCTTGTTTGGTAATTCTCTTTATATATGAGTTTTAAATTAGTATGATTTAGGTTTTGTTTTGCATAAAGCCTAAATACTTATAATAGTCGGTATTAGACATTGGTTTTAGATTTTCTATGGGTGGATTTTGATTTTTACAATTCCTTTGACTAGGCTCATGATTGCTGATTTTCTAAACTAAAAGACATATTAATTGCTTTACTGTATAATTTAGTGGTAGCAATCAGAGAATGTAGTTGTGTATGTGTTTCAGCGTATAGCTTTAGATCGTCAATGAAAAGTAAGTGTGTAATTTTTGAAAGTTGTGTTTGTAATTTAGTCTGTATCCAGCGCCACTTGAATTTAATAGTGAAGAAAGTGGATTTAAGGCTAAACAAAACCAAAGAGGACTCAAACTATCGCCTTGAAAAATTCCTCTTTTTATGTTAACTGTTCCAATCGTTTGGGTTTCCACTGAAAGCGTAGTTTTCCAAAACTGCATAGCGTATTTTAACAGATTGATTATTTTTTGATCAATTTTGTAGATGGTGAGTATTTCTAATAACCATTCATGGGGGATTGAATCATATGCTTTGTTGTAGTCTATGTACCCAACATGTAGATTTCGTTTTTTAATTCTTGCATTGTTCATGATTACAGCATCAATGGTTAGTTGTTCTTTGCATCCCATGCTTTTCTTGATACAACCTTTTTGCTCGTCAGCTATAATTCTGTTGATCGTGCAATGATGTTCAATTTTCTCTTTTATTATTGACGTTAGAAGTTTATACAACACAGATAAACATGTTATAGGTCTATAGTTTCGGGGGTCATTTCTTTCACCTTGTTTATGTATAAGTATAGTTTTCCCTGTCATTAAGATGCTTGGTAAATCTGAAGGGGTTTCAATTATAAGATTAAAAGAATTTGCTAAATTCTCGTGGATTGAAGGGAATGATTTAAGCCAAAAGTTACTTATTTTATCTGGTCCTGGAGCTTTCCAGTTTGAAAAATGTCGAACTGTGGTGATAATATTTTCACTTGATATTTTAATATCGGGCATATCGCCTATAGTTTTGGCATTCTCTTGAATTGGTTTGAAAATAGGAGAGTTCTTATTTATTGGCTTTGTTTGTTGCCATGTATTATTCCAAAATTCCAAAAAATGTTCTTTATTCGACTCTGTCCAAGATATTGGTTTATTATCTTTGTCCTTGTTTTCTAAATTCTGGTAGAAGCGTTTTTGGGATAGCTTAAATGTAAGATTTTGTTGCTTCCGTTTAGTATTTTTATTATATCTACGCAATCTTGAAGCTTTTATTATTATTATTATTATTATTATTATTATTACCATAAAAATATTTAAATTATAAATGCCCTGAAGGTATTTTCATTTTTTTAACACCAATACATTTTGTATGTGTTCTTAACGTTTAATCACTATTTGCAGTGTTTATTAAACCAATTAATTATAATTACACATTAATACATCATCCTAGGTCTTCAGTCCTGGAACTGGTTGGACGTGTACACCTATTGTTTTCTTTCTCAGCTAACCTACATATTTCCCTGAAATTCCCACAATACTATCTGTGTGCAATAATCTTATGTAGGTTGTTTACCTCTTCCTTTTTTTTCCTTTTCTCTGCTTCTAATGTACCCTGCACCATTCCCCAGTGCCTTAGAATGTGTCCTATCATCCTATCTCTCCTATTTTTTTTACTGTTTTCCACAGATCTTTCCTCTACTGTTTCTAGAACCTCTTTGTTGTTAACTTTATCAATCCATGATATCTTTATCATACATATGTCTGCTTCTTGTACTGTCCACGTTTCAGAGCCATACAGTGCTTTGCTAGGCACATATCCTTTCATAATTTTTTTCTTGTTTGTATGTTTGTTGTCTTCCAACATAGCAGCTGTTTTTTCTCGTTAAATACAGTAAGGTCTTGTGATAATCTTTTTTTTTTTAATATTTTATGCATATTTCCCCTTCTATTGTTTTCTAAAAATATACCCTATTTCATCGATATTCAGTGGTATACGAAGGGGGTTATGCAACCTGATGGCAACCACTTAGACATTTGCCATATCAATAGTTTTCCAATTAGTCATTTTACACAATCAATTGTTGAGAATATTGCAAAACCAACATCTGTAGTTATTTACGATAATAATCAGGTTTAAATACAACTACATTTTCATCATTAGATTTTTGTTCTGGAACCGGTTGGGTGCGTTACTTTTTTTGATTTCTAAGCACACATTTCCCCAAAATTCCCGCAGCCTACATCTTTCACTATCTGTGCAATTGTCTAATCTAGTTTTACCTCTACCTCTCTTTTTTGCTTTCTTTGCTTCTAATATATTTCACACTATTCTTTCCTGCTTTAGAGAGTGTTGTATCATCCTATCTCTCGTGTTTTTAATGTTTTCTATACATTTCTTTCTTCCTCTACCATTTTTACAATCTCTTTGTTCTAGTCTGTCCATATCTTCATCATATGTCTGTAGTACCACATTTCAAAGGCTTCTATCTTTTCCCGTTCGCTTCTGCTACTGTCCAAGTTTCACAGCCATACAGTATTGTGCTTTACACATATGCGTTCAGCAAACTTTTCCTTGTTTCTATGTTTGTTGTTTGTCTTTGAACATAGTAATTGCTTTTTTTGTTAAGTGTATCATGATCTTGTGCTAATCTTTGTTTTATATCTTTTGCACTTAACATATTTTCCCCTGCTTTACATACTAGTACTTTAGTTTTATTTTTGTTAATTTTCAAACCATATCTCTCTGTTAGTTCTGTTTTCATTTCACTAAGAGCTGCTTCTAACTCTTTCTTGCTAGAGGCTAATACCACTACATCATCTGCAAATCTAAGCAGATCGATCGTTTGTCCCTGCATAATAATTCCAAATATCTTTTTGCATTTGATAGTATTGATTGCCTCTTTGATGTACAAGTTAAAAATTAACTGGAATAGGGCACATTCCTGCCTCACCTCTTTCCTAATATTTATTTCTCTACGTTCCTGCTCTAATTCTATTACCACTGTTTGCTCTTTGTATAAGCTATAAACTATCAGTCTGTCCCTAAAACTCATTCCAATCTCTTTGAGTATTTTGAACTTTTTTCCATTTTACATAGTCGAGTGCTTATTCCAGATGTATAAAACTCTATATACACACTTACTCCTTTATCTGCTGTTTTCTTCATTATCATTATTCTTAGAGTTAGATTCCAGTATTTCTTCAGCCTATTTTTCCATTTGTTTTTGTACAATTCTAGTTAATATTTTCGTCGCATGCACTGTCAAACCTGTTAGTTGAAAATTTTCACATCTATCTATCTGTACCTCTTTTTTTTGGAATAGTGACTATTGTGTTACGTTTGAAATCTTTACATATCTCGCCTGTTTCTTACATATAGTTTTCGAGTTGGAAGAGACGTTCTGTTACCGCTTTTCCTGCACCGTTTAGAGTTTCTGCTTGCACTTTATCTATACCCGATGTCTTATTATTTTTCAGACCCTTTGATGCTAATTCAAACTCATCTCTAAGTATATGATATCTCAAATCATCCTTTTCGATGTCTGATTTCTGTTTTAGTGCTTCTAGTTCCTGTCCTGCGTAGAAACTCTCTATATATTATTGCCATGTAATCACTTTGTCTACCTTTTCTATACTGATGTCTCTTCCCTTGCACCTTATATTTTTTGTTATACGTTTTTATATTCCTAAAACTTATTCTAATTAGTTTGTATGCATCGTCAGTCTTTCCGATTTTCATCTTAGTTTGTACATCTTTGCACTTTTGACCAATTCATTGTTCTTTAAGTTTTCCTACATTTGGGAATAATTTCCCATTGTATTACTTTGTATTTCGGTTTCCTGCTTCGTATGATCTGTTTTTGTATTTTTGCCTTTCTTCCATAAAATTCAGAATAACCGTTGTTACTTATAGTGTCTTATTTTCTTTTTATTTTTACCCCAGAATATTTCTGGCCGTCATGTCTAAGCTAGATTTAATGTTATTCCATTCCGTTTCTACTTCTGCAGTATCATACATTTTCCCAATGTTTTTCAGGAATTTGTTTTCCTTTTTTCAAATCTTTTGTGAATATCTTTGTTTTTTAATTTCTCAAAGTCATGGTGCATTTTTCTCATAATGACTATGTTGTGGTCAGTGTCTATATCTGCTTCCAGGTAGCTTCTACAGTTTTTTACTTGATTCCTAAACCATTGTCAAACAAGAATGTAATCTTTTGGCATCTTCCACATGTATCATCTTCTAGCATGATGTTGAAATAATGTGTTTCATCATCATTAGGTCTTCAGTCCTAGAACTGGTTAGACGCGTACCATCATTGTTTCCTATTCTGAACTAACCTACAGATTTCCCTGAAATTTGCACAGTCTGCATCTATAACTATCTGATCTAGGTTTACATCTACCTTTTTTTTCCTATCTCTGCTTGTAATATATCCCATACTATTCCCCAAAAATGCCTCAGAACGTATTCTGCCCTTCTGTTTCTCTTTTTCCCCAGATATCCTTGTTCCCTTACTATTTCTATAACTTATTTGTTATTTTCTTTGTCTGTCCATGCTATCGTTCTCATACATTTGAAGCACAGCATTTCAAAAGGCTGCTACCGTTTTTCTGTCTGCGTTTCAGACTGCCCGTATTTCATAGACATAAATACTCCCTGTATGTTTGTTGTGGTTTGTTTAGCATTCTTCTTAATCTTCTTTGGGAATGAAACCACTCATAGTTTTTAAAATCTATTTTATTTACGTTTCGATCCATGACATAGGATCGTTGTCAAAATAAAATAGATTTTAAAAACTATGAGTGGTTTCATTCCCAAAGAAGATTAAGAAGAATTTCATAGACATACTGTGCTGTGCTCCACACACATATGCTTTCAACAATTTTCTTCTTGTTCTATGTTTGTTGTCTTTCCTCATAGGCGCTGTTCTTTCTTGTTAGATGCAGTTCGATCACCTTCTATTGTTTTACAGTTATATGCCCTATTTCTCCGACCTTCAGTGATTGTGAAGGGAGGTAAGCAACCTGTGGCTGTGTTTGTGGTGGTTAAATTTTTTTGTCATAAAATTCTACCAGCCTATTTCCCCTGTCATTTATCGTGCCTAAACCAAATAAACCTAGTATTGTTTCTTCCCTACCCTCACCTACCACTGCATTAAAATCTGTAATTATTAAATATTCATGCCCTTTTATGAATCTTAGTGTGTCTTTGATATCTTTGTATATCGCTTCTACCTCTTCCTCACTGTAGCTAAAGGTGGGTATATAAACTTGTATTAGTTGTGTATTTACCAGTTTAGATTCTAGTCTAACTGTGAGTACTCTTTCATTCTTCAGTAAGTAGTTTTCTACACAATGTCGTATCTTTTTTTGCATAACTATCCCCACGCCCGAATTCTCTTTCTCTGATCTGTATGAATTACTCTAAAGTCTTCACACCAAAAATCCTCCGCCTCTGACCACAGAACTTTGCTAACCCTTACTATATTTAATACTAGTACATCCATTTCAATTTTCAAATTCTCTAACATGCTTCTAACATTCTAGCCCCAAGTTGAAATATGTTCCCAGTTTCTTTTCTTCTTATTGAACATGCCAATCATATCCTTCAAAGTAGTCCCCTTCCGGAAATCCTAATGGGGGACTATTTTTTAACTCCTGAAGCTTTTACCCCAAAGAAATTATTTTTTAAGCGATTTTAGTTCCTCTGTACTTGGCAGCTAATGTGGTGGTTTCCTGTTGCCTTCCACATTGCAGTAGTATGTCTAACAATACCATGCACCGATATGATCTCTGCCATTCTAGATACTGAAAGAGCTGCTGCCCTTTTCTGGGGACCAGTCTCTGTCTGGGTCTTCACTAAAGACCCCACTGTGGTTAATCTTTAGTTCGACTCTTTAGCTCACTGAAACACACAGGCAATTCTACCTGTTCTAGTATGCTAGAACCTGTTAAAGATGCAGGTCAGTTCAGAACCGACACATTAATACATAATAAATATAATTTGAAAAGCTTATAGTTTGTTTAAAATATTGAAGAATAAATTGTGTTTGATGGTATAACATTTATATTTAGTAGCTGGCTAATTAATCATACAAGTATATAAATTTTTAATGGTTATGTTTTGATTTTTTAGGCCTGGTTTGGATGGTTTAATACAACACAGAGAGGTCCTGAACTAGGAACATACAGGTGGCGTGGTCGTGACGAGGTAACAAACAAAGAACTAAATCCCAAAACACTAACATCTGGACTTGATGATTATCCAAGAGCATCTCACCCAACTGATAATGAACGTCATGTAGATTTACGTTGTTGGATGGTAATTGCATCAGATGTTATGGCTAATATTGCCTTGCTTTTGGGAAGAAATAGTTACAAATACCATCAAACATATGAATATCTATCAGATAATAAATTGTTAGAGAAATTTCATTGGTCTGAATATGCAAACATTTTTGCTGACTATGGTCTTCACACAGATTCTGTAGCTCTAAGACGACCTGAACTAACACCTCGTACTCAAAAACCACAAAATTTGGAAATGATTAGAGTTACTGAAAAGAACCCGGAATATCGATTTGTAGATTCTGCCTATGGCTATGTTGGCTTATTTCCATTTTTACTGCGTATTTTGGAACCAAATTCAACTCACTTACACAAAATTCTAACAGATTTAAGAAATCCTGACTTACTTTGGACAGAATTTGGATTAAGATCACTAGCTAAGAAAGCACCTTTGTATATGCAGTATAATACAGAACACGATCCTCCTTATTGGAGAGGACAGATATGGATTAATATGAATTATCTTGCAGTTGTTGCATTAAATCACTATGCAATTACTGATGGTCCACATCAGGACCTAGCTAGAGAAATATACAAGGTACTAAGGGGGAATATTATTACAAATATAATGGCTCAATACTACAAGACAGGGTATATTTGGGAACAGTACAACGATACAACAGGAGAAGGAAGTGGATGCCGGCCATTTACTGGATGGTCTGCTCTTGTCGTTTTATTAATGGGTGAAGAGTTTTAACCAAAGCAGCTAATGGTAGAAAGACTGTCTAGTCCATTAACTACACTTACTAAATTTCATTCCAACATGTGTTCTATTGAAAAAAGTTTCAAAAATGGCACAAAATTTTATAAATATTCAATGAAAAGATTTTGATAGAAATATCATTCCACACTAGTGTAAAATTTAGCAGATATTTGGTGAAATACTTTTTGGATGCTTTAGTATCTATAAGATTAGTGGTCTTCAAACTGTTCCATGGAATCCCAGGGTTCCGCAATATCTTTATAGGGGTTCTGCAACTCAAATTAAATTCTGAAAAACTAGCATTTACTAACTAAAAAATGTAAAGATACAATTAGTTGTATTTGAAGGCAACGATACGTTTCGTAATTGAATTCATTAAAGTATGGGCATCTGAAGGGGTTCACCGAAAAAGCTTTACAGTTCTAAAGATTCTATGAGTTAGCAAAGGTTTTAAGTCCATAATGAAAGAAGTGTAGTATGGTAGTTGCTCAAAATGGGGTATTTTAGTTTGTATATATTCAAAAAACACAAAATCACAGCACGAAATCTCCCCATTTTTTTAAATATATTCATAAAGGTTTTAAGGCCACTGTATTAGATTTTGCTCTCTTTTTTATTATTCAGACTATATGAATTTCAATAATTATTGAATATCCTTTATGAAAAATCTTTGATACTAAATCTGGATATTTTATACACATAAACTTAATTATTACATAGTGAGAGTATGTTTATTATTTTTTGTGGATAGTGCTGGACAATAATTCCTGATGGATATTGATATAATAAAAAGCATGGGAGTTTATGTTACAATTTGTTGCCAAAAGCGCACCTACCTACCATCGTCATACAAATATAGTTTCGCATTCTGATATTCTATTTGCAACCAACACTTGAAAAATTGTGTGAAAGATATTTAACATTTCACATCTGAATGTTTGATCATAAAGCGGTTACTGATGATCTCGTTAAAAATGTTATTAACTATAACTGGTAACACCCCACAAGTGATTTCATTCCGAAACAGATGTTAGTTGTTTTGCTAGGTATTAATCTTAAATCTAACTTCTGCAGAAATATTTTCTTGCTGACGTTAAACTCTAAAATGGAAAATCAAATCAGAAATAGTAATTCTAAAAAAAATATGTATTTTCGGATAGATTGAAACATACTGCTAATCGATGACATCACGAGTATTTGTACACCACAATTATAATTATTTTAATAAGAAATTTGTTTTAAACACAATTTAATTAAAAGTTATAGCTCTTTTCTGTATAATGTAACCCTTGAGCACACGCATAGATGGAGGAACCTTCACAGATTTTTCAAATTTCTAATATTTTTAAATACCGACTACTAATTTTTTTCTATGGTTATTATTACCTTCTAATTCATTAATTTAACTGTTTAATATGAAAATTGAGACGGTTTCAATCAAGCACTGTTTGCTATTAATAATTATCAGTTACGGAGCTTTACTCTGCTAGAGGGCGTACTTGCATTAGAGTTTACACTGCTCTGTTCATGTACCTACATTTTGAATCGGTTAGGCTTGATAATTTTACGTTATGCTACTGGGATCAGTTAGTACAATTTATTTCTTTTATTTACAACACATGAACACAAAAATATTATGGCCAATTCTAGAGATTGACGTATTGTACAGATGGCACTAGAAAAATTAATAAATGGATCTCATTCAAAGATGAAAATAGATGATGATAATTCTGATTTGAATATCGAAAATTACGGTGATCTAGAAGAGATTTTTGATAGAATTTTGAAAGATATGTTGACAGAAAATAAAGACAACCAAAGCTGCCGCGTTTACTTGGTCCTTTTCATTTAGGCAAAGATAGTTTACGTAAGTGGTAATAGGTTTCAGACAACAGTAGAAAGAAGACAAAAGCACATTATATTGCGAGTGATGCTATGGACCTACAATAGTGACAGAAAATCTACCTACAAATGGAAGTGTGGCAGTCATTTTTCTTCGATGATATCATAAAAATATAGTACATAACACCAATATTTGTATCGGCAAAATAAGTGGAAATTATGAACGACAAAGGAATACTAAGTACACTGACGTAGAAATCACAGTCATAGATTTATTGTATTTATCTGGTATTATGCGTTCATATCACACAAATGTGAAACGGTTGTGATCTTAAAACGCAACTGGAGTAGAACTATTATTTTTCACTTTAGAAATAAACCACTTTTTATTTTTGTTGTGAGCTTTCAGATTTGATTTGTAAATGCGAGAGAAGCACGAAAACAGTGACAAAGTGGCACCAGTTTGTGATTTATTCCATGTATTTCGTAATAAATGTTTGGTAAATTATAATGTTTGAATATGTTAGAATAGATGAGATGTTTGAACCACTTCGAGGAAGTATATACCTTACGTTTGATTTTCCAATTCTACACCAGAGGGTACAACATTGGCCAGGAAGCGAGTTTTTTTTACTTGGAAAATTTTGAATTTTGTCGAACCCTTACTGTTCCAAGCAAGGTAGAGATCTTTAATATGCGTGACATACACACGGGACCTCCGAACGAGGGTGTATTTTTATGAAAAATGCTCGCCTAACTTTTTCAAGCCAACCGTGTTGGGATTTTCATCATAGAAACACGCATACCAACTGTGCGATAGGGTCGCTAATGCTTTTATGTACCACAGCAAAGTAGGTAATGCAATATACTGACCAATTTTCCAATCCACGATACTTTTGATCGTTCTCGTGTTGGAATTTCTTAAGGACTATCAATTTCATCAGGAAACATTGAATCAATTTTAGCAGCTTTGATTTTTTCTAGTTCATTCTCGCATTATTAAAATCTGTTTGTTGATCATATTGCTGATTATTTCAACCTATTTCAGATTCTGTCGTTTCAAGCTCTTCATTATCATTTGAATATCCTGATTTTTCTTCTGACATTATATTCATGTTTTCATTCTCTGAATCATTATCAGAAGAATAAAAAGATTCAGCATCAACATCAGGAATCCACTCAGCTTGATAATCAGACCAGCATTTCGGAACTTCCTTTACTTTGGATATTTTTGGGCAGCTGCTTTTAGTTCCTTTTCCGTTGGTCATGTTTGTTCAGTATCCATCATATCAGGATATTTTCAGTCTGACGATTCTTGTACTACCTCGTACCAAAACTGTTATTTAGTGCTTGATTTCTGTAAAGTATATACCATCGAGACCATCAAACACGGTATAAAAATATTCGCACTAGCTGATGCAACAACGTATTACACACACAATATGAAAATTTATGTTGGCAGTCAAAAGAAAACTATGTATGATCTCAGTAGTAGACCTATACATATTATATTTTGTTTCTCAACGCTGATATGGTAGAAGTGTGACATTTTATAACTGATTTACTTCTGTTCTTCATCTGGAGCAATTATTGTTCAACAAGTTATCTGCTGTAGGAACCATCAGAAAATAACAAAATAGAGCTGAGCTCCCTTTACTTTTTCTGCTTGTAAAAAAATAGACCACAGTTTTCAGTCGTATGACTTTTTTCCAACGATATAACTTTGCTCTCATATGAATCCTAGAAAAAACAAAGTTGCCCAAGAATCTACCGAAATAGTCAGCTTTTGCAACAATGTAGAGTTGGCGTCTTTCAGATTAAAGCTAATTACTCGGTCACTTGTATAAGTTGTCATTGGCCATTAACAATTTTTTATATGTGTCCAAATATGGCTAGTATAAATGTTTTTATCATTCTAAGGAAAAACAGAAACGTGCATTATCTACATAAAAAAACTTTATTGACCTGGAGCAAGCAAACAGTGGAAGATCATCTTATTTGTCGAACAACCAGAAACTTGCCAAAAGCTACAATACAGAGAATTTTACAGTTATTAAGAACACAAGTCCTAAATACAAAATCAGTATCAACATCAACTGCCTGGGTTCAATTCTGCAGCTAACAGAGGAATCACCCAACAGTCACAGTTTGCAACTTGCCATAAATATATATGTACAGAACACAAAGCAATTGTGCCTAGACTGCGACTAGGAAGAAATAGTTTATGAATCTGACGAATAAATTTTACATTCTGTATTATGTAGTGTTTGTGTTATATTCCAAATAAAAGTTTTTTTTATATGTCACATAATGTTTATCCATTTTGTTAAACTGTATGGTGTGCCTTTTATTTCCAGAATTGTTTAATTGTATTGTTTATTGTACCCTATATATCATTAAATCACAAAGAGATATTTCTTTAGAAATAGTTCAAAGCACTAACTCCTCAACCATAGCAATATGCGGAGCTTTCCTTTGTGTGCACATGTTTTCGCTTAAAATTTAAGGTGTGTGTGCTCAAGGGTGAATATTGTATCGTTAGCACTTTCCAGTCGGCAGTAAAAATACGCAACTAATTTACTGATGGTTTCTATGTTAAAACTTTGCCAAAACCAATATCAGTTTTTAATTAAAAAAATAGTTATGTCAGGGAATAATTCTGTAGGTAATCGTTTCAGCAATTACTAATACAAAATACAATTTTGGGATTCTCAATGTATTTTGCAAAATGGCAAAGAGCATTTAAAAATTTGATAAATAATTTTAGTTTTCTTTATTGACAATACAACATATCAGTTATTACGAATAATAAATTTGTTACAGCATTCGAAATTGAAAATATACAAATTATTTCAGAATATATATTAGCCGTTACTCAAAAAATGTCAAAGGAGTAGATAATGTTACTTGTAAACACGAATCATCGATGTTGTTTTTTTAATACGGCTCAGAAGTTCCAAATTTATTTGATTTAGAGTTTTTTTGCATAATATCACATTTTGCACTATTCATTAACAGGTTCCTCAAAACTCTGATACTGGTATACTCATAAATTGCCACTGAGGTAGGTTTATTTCTTAGGATGTATTTCAGAGGATAGGATATCGATTTTCCAATTTGTTAAATTAACTCGATAATACCAGAATCCTTTTTATATTACATATTTGGCATTGTTTGATATATTTTGTTTATCTGAGTTTAAAACGACTCCAAACAGGTTTCTTTTCAAACATGAAGCTTGATTATTTTAGAAAAGCTTCTATTTGGTATCGGGGCTTAGGAACAATTTTATTGCATATTTTGTAAACTGCGATACAAAACGGCATAAAACAAGAATTTTGCAACATGTTGTTGATTTGACTACTGTTTGGTATGTTATGAAGCTTAAGAAGTAACTTAAAACCCAACACTGTATTTTTGATACATGGTTGTACCAAAGAACATGCATCCTATTCTGTCATATTTTGTCTGAGAGAACCTTTGAAATACTAAACTGGCCATGTCTTTTAAGATATTTCCTCAAACAAATTTTAACCATTTCCTTTTTAAAACCTAAATCAGGATACCTCCCATTTTTTTTTAAACAAACCAAGCATTTTATATAGAAATGTCAATTAGCCAGTTGAATATTAACTACTGTTTCATAATTTCATAACATGCATGTTATTATTATAGAAACCCACATAGTATGGTAATACTTCTTCGCATATTCTTTCTGTTGAATGCTAGCATTTGTGTAGGCTGTTGTGACAATTGAATCCTCTATCCATCTATGCTATCAGTTTATTCGATTACATATTCATAACCTCTATGCATTTTTTTCCGGAAACTTTTTCATTAGTACTTATGCTACGGGTCAATTGAGCGTTACATTATAAATTTAGATTTGCTCTGAAGGGACAAGGACCCTGTAACATTGTAAGGGTGCATCGACTAACTACAGTAGTGCGGGAATGAGTTCCTATGAAAGAAGTAATATAAAATTTGAAATGGCTGAGATACAAAAAATCTACCTTACAATATTCACTTGCTCTGAAATGCTCTTTCTCTTGTCATAATTAAGGGGCATCAAACGATGTTGTCTTAGTAATCCTTTCAATATTATCCCTACATCAAAGACAGTTATTCCTTTGCTTTTGATTTCTTAAATTTATCAGATTCTACATTACCTTTTTCTAAAATATCTTAAAGCACTTAAGTTTTTGATCAAATTAAAGAAATTCTTGAAATCAAATTCCTCCCCAAAATACGGCTCTATCATAGAGACGACTGGATATTACAATGACAATTTCTATTCTAGTTTATAAATGCAAATAAAATTCAAGCCATACTTAACCTCTATTGACATTAAATAATTGCATTATAAAACAAATATACTTAAAAATCCTAGTTTCCTAACCTCAGAATGGCCAGGTATTACTAAAAGGAATCTTAAAAAAACATTAAATTAAATTCATCAATAATACTTTCTGTAACTTGCTCGTTGGTCGGTAAGAGCAACATTAAACAAGAACCAACTCTGAGACTTATTCTTAGGGTCTGAAATTTACGGGTGGGTTCTTTGATTGTAGAACCAGTATGAACAATGTGATTGTACCTTCAGTAAGAATAAAGTGTTTTTAAATAATAAGACTTCAATATAAACAGTGCTTCTATTTCGGTATTTGAACTATGAGTCGACAGAATGTTGTGTACATCTATATATACATCCTGCCTTTTTGTAATCAAACAAATAATTTATTAGCAATCGGCGATAATAATCAAATAAACAACTTTCAGCTTTTACATTTCCAGGAATCGAACTCTAACGCAAAAAGTAACGAAAATAAAACAAATTAAAAATCATTAAACTAGAAAAATATCTCAGTTTATAAATTAACTACTCCATCAAATATCATAAATTCTACATGTTTAGTATAGTACAGGCAAATCAGAACACAGAACCTTTTACTAATAATTGACAATTAATATATACAATTTATACCGATCAAATTTTGAATTATTAATTTTATATGACACCAAATTAAAGTTTAATTAGTATTACAATTATTTTTATAAATACCTGGTTATCTAGAATTCAATTGAGTAGAAGGATCGTCGACCTCGATCAGCTGGATGACATGTCGCGGTAACCCTGAACGATAACAGCGTGATGTTGAACTTGACTTTTCTAACCGATGTGCATTTGGTGGTAAGAAAATACATTTCAGACCAATACTAATTTAAGGACAATAAATTTCATTTAATTTTATATACAGAAATAACTTTTGGATTATTTCTTAGCGCTAGTTACTAACCCAACTATTTAAATTATGCGTTACCCTCCGTGAATTCCAATGACGGGGACTTCGAACATCCAAAATGCCGTGGAACACCATTAAATTCTTAAGAACAACTATCATTAGGAAGCGGATAAAATGAAACGATACTAAGCTCTTGCAAACGATCTTGAAGGGCGTAATTGCTTTCAACTATATATTATATCCGTACTTAATTTATTCGTCCGTAACTTAGATATAAACTGGATTGAAATTTAAAAAAACGTCTTTTATTAATTCTCCAAAACCTTACCCTGTACAGGAATATGAACGAAGCACTTAAAATCACTAAGACTTTTAGTTGAGCTCGCCTTACTACGAGTTTAGTTGCAAAAGAATAACTTGGGCAGCTCGACATTTTAATTGTTCGATTTTTTAAATTAAAAAGGAAGAGGCCCGACCACTCTACTTGAACCCCTACTACATGACCTAGCGTGATGCTGTAAACGCCAACCGTGCTCGCGATTAAATCATGTGTTTAAAGTTGCTTAAATCTTAATTAATTCGTAACGGATATTGATTATGTTACATTTCGCTCCGAATATTCCTGTTTCCCATATTGAATTCAGGCATTCTAAATCCTATTTCTGGAAATGTATTTAATAACAAGAATAGAAAACAGTTAAATACCAACTTTTCCTTGTATCATTTCATTGTCCATTCAAAAACTAAAGTTTCAAGCTTTAACTAGCACTAAATTCCAGCAATAAAACACATTTAAAAACAATATACACTGATTCTGTCGTTAATTCAATCCAACAAAAATAATTACTTTCACTTTGATTCATTACCTATAACATAAATATAAACAATTTATTTTCAAACTTCATGTACATAATTAATAAATCTAAACAAAAACTCATTCTACTCACTGTTTAATTTTAGGATGTTCAACAGTACCAATTTTTCTATCATCAATTACTCTGGTTTTCCAATGAACAACAGCTCCCTTAATCTAAAACAAAATTCAAAATCTTTGTAGAGTGAACTCACAAGTTTCTTATTTCGTTTACCTCGGTCGTCACAACATTAAATCCTCTCTTTTGTGTGTGTGTGTGTGTATGAACTTACCCTGCACTTGCAAACTTAGTTCAAACTTATCACATGTCACATATTTGTCCCCTGCAGGGAATGCATAGACGCATCTTATAGACATTATGATCTAATTTTGTTTGGAGATGAGTAGTTCAAGTATAGCGAACGAAAATTAAATCTGTTGGTTATTTTACAAAGAGGAATAGCAACGAGCAGTTTTGCTGTGTTTGCAGCTCATCAGATTAGCACGTACCTTTCTGCAAGACAACCAACAATGATCTTGAATTATATGGGAACCCTAGTGTATTTTTATATACAAAACATTTCCCATACGCCTTCTATTCATGAATATAAACAACTAACTATCGGAAACTTTTTCAAATCTCCGATATTTTAGTGAAGATGGCATTGCTAGACAAAATTTAATAAAGTTAACTAGTCTATGATAACTAAGGCGGAAATAATAAATGACCTGTTATCCACTATAACATTAGCGGACCTTCTAAGAAAGTATTGCTCCTAATATTACTGGGGACCTCGGTCGACAGAAGCTAATGCACTTCTAGCTTAATAATGATGATCTAATTTTGTCTGGAGATGAGTAGTTCAAGTATAGCGAACGAATATTAAATCTGTTGGCTATTTTACAAAGAAGAATAGCCAATGACCGGTTTTGCTGTGTTTGCAGCTCATCAGATTGACACGTCCCTCTTTGCAAACTATCAACGATGATCTTAAATTGTATGGTAACCATAGTGTATTTTTATATACAAAACATTACCCATACGCCTTCTATACTTGAATATAAACAACTAACTATTGGAAACTTTTTCAAATTTCCAATAGTTTAGTGAAAATGGCATTACCAGACAAAATTTAATAAAGTTAACTAGTCTATGACAACTAAGGCAGAAATAAAAATGACCTAATTCCCACTATAACATTAGCATAATTTCTAAGAAAGTACTGCACCTAATGTTACTGGGAACCTCGGTCGATAGAAGCTAATGCACTTCTAACTTAATAATGATGATCTAATTTTGTCTGGAGATGAGTAGTTCAAGTATAGTGAACGAAAATGAAATCTGTTGGTTATTTTTTCAAAGAGGAATAGTCAATGACCAGTTTCGCTGTTTGCAGCTCATCGGAGATGAAGTGTCTCTCTTTGCAAAACAACCAACAATGATCTTGAATTATATGGGAATGATACTGTATTTTATATACAAAACATTTCCCATATGCTCTCTATACAAACAACTAACTATCAGAAACTTTTTCAAGCTCCAATATTTTAGTGAAGATGGCATTGCCAGACAAAATTTAATAAAGTTAACTAGTCTATGACAATTAAGGTGGAAATAATAAATGGCCTGTTACCCACTATAACATTAGCGGATCTTCTTAGAAAGTACTGCATCTAATGTTACTGGGGACCTCGGTCGACAGAAGCTAATGCGCTTCTAGCTTAATAAGGATGAACTAGTTTTGTCTGGAGATGAGTAGTTCAAGTATAGGGAACGAAAATTAAATCTGTTGATTATTTTACAGAGGAATAGCCAATGACCAGTTTTGCCGTGTTTGCAGCTCATCAGATCGGCGTATCCCTCTTTGCAAAACAACCAACAATGATCTTGAATTATATGGGAATCAGTGTATTTTTATATACATAATTATAGACATATTACTTTCAACTTTCCTTTCTCCTTACTAATTGCTCATGTTACTACATTTTTACGCTTGTAATTAGCGTTCTGAACTTAAATTTTAACTGTCATCCTTAATTATTATATCACATTTCTCCTATACAAATCCTTTTAATTGCGGTTAGCATCTGGTAATACCATGTAACAATTCTAATCTACACTTATGTTATTGTCACATTAATTACATAACGGCTACATACTTTTGCAATTTTCTTTGAAGATGTAGCCATATCTCCAATATGTACTTTGCCGTTAATGGTGTGTCTGCATTTCTCACATATTAATTTATTTCATTAATGTATACTCTGTGGTTTATACCTATTTAAGATTCTTGTATTACATATTTGTTTTATGGTATTTTTTATTTTAGCAGATTTTTTGTAGCAACATTTATCCTATTTAATGACTAGTGTGTTAGCTTAGTAGTATATTAAATTGTACCAATTTATTTGAGAAAATTAATTTTTTATTTTGCTTTAATTATACTAACTGTCCCAAAAACAAAAATTTAAATACCATATTTAATTAATATTAATTATTTGTAAAATCTACTTACAGGTGCGTTCATTTTTAGTCTGTCTAGCCAAATTTACTATTTTTTATTTTCCATCTAATTATAACTAACATAATGTAACACGTTATACTCACTATTCAGTTTTTCTAAATAATACCCACTGCTCCATAACTTTGACCTTAAAAATTATAAACAAGTTATCTATATAGATGGCATATGCTAAATTGGACTGTGATATGAGGGTGATTACTAAAAATTTGCATAACTGTCAATGCCAAATATAGTAAGCTATTTTCCAAATTTGTTATTTAACAGTACGCCTTTTTTTTCATACGTCAAGAAATAAAAATCAGCCTAGTTTATATGAGACTAGCTCAAAGTATTTTTATTATGCAGTGCTCAAAAGAAAATGACAAAAAACAATTTTGCTGGCGAATTCTATAAAGCCAATAAAAATAAGACTTAAAGTTTTACTGTGAATCATTTTGAAATGATTGGAACTTCACGATGTACTGTATAGCATAATGAAATAGATAAGAACCAAGATCTTAATAAATAAACTTGGTTTAGGCAAAAACCTAGAAAAATGCCAAAAATGAAAATACTACAGAAAATTATATTTTTCAACTTCTTACCCTATAAAAGTCAATCATGTGTAAACAATATTTTAAAATGTACGCCTGCACCTTTCTCTTCAAAAAACCAGTTTGAACTTAAAGATTAAGATAGTATAAACCGTGAAATGTAGTATCAATTGTAATAGATGATGAGTCGTAGTTTAAACTAGATGACTGATTGCCCTGGTAGTATTCATTATTATTCTGAAGAAAATGTTCCAGTTGATACAGAAGTTTGGTTTAACATTTTACAAAATTTCCTAAAAAGGTTTTGGTATGGTTTGCACATTCTTAAAAAGGTTGATCTATGCCCCATAGTATTCCCTCCAGAAATTCTACCAAAGAAGAAAATTATAGCACAGTGTATCGAAAAATGTTTAAAATTATTTTAAAAAAATATAAAATATACATTTCTAAAGAAAAAAATATACTGCAATCGTGACATATATACTTGATATGTCTAATCAGGCTTCATATCAAGGTATGCGTTAACTTCAAACCGAACAAAATAGGCTTGATAACAATGCATTGCAATACCAATAGCAAAAACCAGAATGCTCTAAAATGTAATGTCAACATATTATATCTTTTTACATGCATTAGCATTAAGAATTTGGTTGTCTGAATTACTATTTATAACACCATGGTCTTGATTCGATGGATTGAGTATACATAGGTTTTCGTATTAGTTAAAAAAAGACTTATAAAGGTGTATGGACCGCTGATGCATTGTCCGAATTAATTGATAGAATTAAGTTAATATTTTGCCAAACAAGCAGTTGATGTATAAAAATTTAATAGTTCTGCCTAAACTAAAATTTGGAAAGCAATAGACCATAGCGCTGATTGTGTGTTAGAAAAAGAGTAGAACTAATTGTTTTCTGCCATTTTATAATATGTTAGCGTACAAATTTTATATTAAACAATAATTGCTGTGCAGATTTTTAGTGATCACACCCATAGTTCTTGGAACATTGTAGTCAATGGGGTTATACTTCATCCAAATAATTTCTCATGATATATAGTTTCTGGATATTATCCCTTAATACAAACCAAAATCTATTAAACATGCCTCTTTGAATTAAAATTTTACATTTTGCAATCAAATTTAATTGGTTTGTCACTGATAAATTGATTACTGTTTACATCTGTAGTGTTTATGGTATTTCACCATGGATTATGATAAGTTCTAAAGTGGTTGCAAATTCCCCAAAGATTTTCTTTTATCATGTGGGTTACTGGTCATAATTTCCATGCTCTACCTGCTTGAAATCTGCATAACAACTGCCGCATATATAAATTGTTGAACTTGATGAAACCTATCCGCATAGCAATAATGACCTTATTATGTTGTGCATCATCTTTCATATTCCAGTACATTCGTTTTATAGCAAGTGGTTGTAACCACTCAAAATCAGAATTCCAGTAAAGCACAAATCTCTAAAATAGTTATTCTGCAATCCACTTCATTTTTGAGTTAGGAGTAATGTCAAATCTGATCAACGAGTTAGTGATGATACCCCTCACAAAAGTGGGTTCAGGGATGTTAATTTAATAAACTTTGATTTGCCATAAAGTGGCATAAAGACCCAGTAATAAAGATGTGTTGGCTAATAGTAGTGGTGCGAGGGTAGGTTCTTATGGAAAAAATTGTAAAAAAATAAAGAGATTTGAAATGAAATAAAAATAATAAATAAGAGGACTGAAAAGAAAAATATATTGCACTACCACTTTTCCTGAAAGACTTTTTCTACTTGTTATAATCGAGAGGCGCTAAACCAGCTATCACAGCAATCCCTTTGATATATTCCTACTCGAAAGGCGCTTATTCTACATAAATTTACCTTTATTTAGTTTCCTAAACTTTATCACCATATATTCACTGTTCACTAAACACTTCTTAAATTTTCGTTATAATTAAATAAAATTGAAACGCCTCCTCCAAATAAGATTGCTGAATATCCTTTACAAATATGTCTATTTACAAAGTTTTTAAATAAATTAAAATAAAATTCAACTTAAAGTGAAGCTCTATTAACATAAAATAATTTCAATAAAAATGCAAATATCAAAAAAAAACAGTTTCTTAATCTACTCTGGCCAGGTATTGCTAAAAGAAAAAATCCTAAAACAAATTTAAATCTAATTGATTTGCAAAGCTTTCCTCATTCCACATTTTTCTGATTCCAATATTAAATTACATGAAAATACCGTTAATTACACAAAAACAGTTAAACACCAGCGTTTCATTATATCACTTCATTGTCCATTCCAAAATATTAATTTAATTTACGCTTTAACTAACAATAAATTCTACCAATACAAGTTACATTTCAATTCCCATACATACATATTTCTTAATATTTTAAAATGTTCCAAACTTTCTTAAATGCCTTTTCATGGTTAAATTTTAACCACATTAATTCCTCCACATATTTATGATTCATCAAATTAATCACTTTCATGTTTACTTCATTTTCTATTCCATGAATAGCAACCAATTTACATTTAAAATTCACATATAAATTATAAAGAAGTATAAACCTAAAAGCTCATAATCTTACTTATAGTTTACATTTCATCTTAACACTTTCAGTTTCCAGAGACCATCAGCAGTACAATTTCCTGTTTAAAAAAAAACACAGCTTCCTCGACACACAACCTACTTGTTTGAACTATTCTTGCAAGTAGCTTTTTTATTACACAAGTTTCAAAATCCCACGAATGGAAAAACATTCCTTGCCCAAGCTGCAGGTGAATTTCTGCAAAATTTTGCATACCTAATTTTTCTACTGAGTAGAAGGTCATGTTACATACTTGAAGCTGGTTTCATTCAACATTCAACTTTTAACATAGCATCATATTAACCCTCCAACTACACAATCACATCTGCCTTAGCACGTTTTCGTATGAATACATTTTCTAAATGTTCGTGAATAATTAATAATTCTCTCCTGTCGAATTTTTAATTACTGTATTTTTTCTTGCTATATAATTTCATTCCCACGATAAATATATTTTTTTAATCTATACGTACGTACAAGATTATTTTCCTGTCTTTGGTGGTCAAGACAGATGATATCTGTCTATTGTAAATTTTCTTGCTTGTGGGAAATGCATACGCAGTATTTTGTTACATTGAGAGTTTGCATTTGCGGTTAATGAAGTTATCGTTACAATGTGTTCAAATGAAATAATGTTATAGCTTTTTACCTGAATCATTTTTATAGAAACAAAATTTGAAATATGATAAGTTAAGAATAATTATTTACGAAATATTTTATACAAGGTACGTCCACATATTTTATCCTTAAAAATTAAATTTTCTTTTCCCTCTAATTTGTAGCTAGTGTAACACAATGCGTTACAGTATACTAACTTCACACGTCTTTATTATGAAAATTCCATACGGATAGCAAAAGTTGAAATTCATTCGTCAACATAACTTTTTGAAAAAATCGTTTTCTTTGACCATAATTTTGTAAGGCAGGAAGTTTAACTAATCCTACTCAAAATATGTCAAAGTCAAATTTTTGTTTCTCCAGAATTGATATCCTTTAATTACGCTATAAAGGATTCTAGCCATTTGTGCTGCAAGCTATGAGTATTTAGTTTTTGATGAGCATAACGATTAGTTTCAGTAACCATTAGATGGACTAAACCATCAGTAACAGAAGGAACAAATAAATAAAACTTTTTGCAACAGTCTCAGTATATGCCCAGAACAATCCCTACCTTGTGCTGTGAGATCGAAGTTTTTGAAATTAGCTCCACTTATTGAATCTCATAAAAGTTCTTCATTTATAGTGTCCCTATTATCTCCTACGTTGTTGTCATTTATATATTGACGACATTGATCCTTATGAGATGATCCTGATTAATTATCAGAGTGTTACTCTTTTTTATTTTAACACGCCTTGTTATGGATAAAATTAACGTTATGTCAATAAATTTTGATTTGCCTTGAAGGGACAGGCACCCCGTAACATTGTAAGGTTGCATTGGCTAACTACAGTGGTGCAGAAATGGGTTTCAATGTAAGAAATTATTAAAGAAAATAAAGAAAACGAAATAAAAATAATAAATAAAATGGCTGAAACACAAAAAACTATGTTACATTACTCTATCACCCTGAAGACTTTTTCTCTTGTCATGATTAAGGGGTGCCAAACCGTCTATTCACAGCAATCCCTTTTGATATTATTCCTACATGGAAGCTGTTGATGATGAAAGACAACACACATAGAAACGAGAAGAAAATTGTTGAAAACATATGTGTGTGGAGCACAGCACAGTATGCCTATGAAATACGGGCAGTAGGAAAAGTAAACAGAAAAATGCTAGCAGCCGTTTGGAATGCTGTGCTACAGATGTATGAGGATGATAGCATGGACAGACAAAGTTAATAATAAATAGGTTATAGAAATAGTATGGGATCAAGGATATCTGTGGAAAAAAATAGGAGAAACCGAAGGGCAGAATATGGTCTAAGGAATTTTTGGGGAGTAGTATGGGATATATTACAAGCAGAGATAGGAAAAGGAGGTAGATGTAGACCTAGAGTAGGTAGTGATAGATGCAGACTGTGCAAGTTTCCGGGAAATGTGTAGGTTAGTTCAGAATAGGAAACAATGATGGTACGCGTCTAACCAGTTCCAGAACTGAAGACCTATTGATGATGATGGAAGACATTATTGCACAGACGCCTCCCTTGCTTCGGTTTCCTAAACTTTTCTCACTATACTCTACCGTTCTCTAATACCTTCAAATGTTTATTAAATTTTTGGTCAAACTGAAGAAATTAAACTATTAAATGCCTCCAAATATGACTCCGTCACTGGGATAGCTGGATACCCTTTACAAATGTGTCTGTTGACCTAATTTTTAAATAAACTCAAATAAAATTTAACCTAAACTTAAGCTCTATTAATATTCAATAATTTCAATATAAATAGAAATATACTTTTCTTACAAGAAAATCCTAAATTCCTTAACCTCATTCTGACCAGGTATTGCTAAAAAAGTCCTAAAATACCTCAAACCTAATCCATTAACTAAGCTATCATTCCAAATTTTTCATTTTCCATATTAAAATAAATGACAGTTATAAATCCCAATTTCCAGAAAGTCGTTAATAATAAACAGAAAACAGTTAAATACCAGCTTTTACGTTCTATCCTTTCATTGTCCATTCCAAATAACTTAAAATCGATATGTACATATTTCTTAATATTTTTAAATGATAACATCATGCTTGAATTTCACTAACACTCGATCTGTTGCTAGATCATCATTCGACAGAATAATCACTTTCATGTTCGATTAATTTACTATTTCATAAGTTCTTACCATTTCACATTTAAAATTCATATACACGTAAGTAAAAAGTTTAGACTCACTATTAGAAATTCTATTACTTCAAAAAGGGTTAAGGATTTCCAGAAACCAGTAGTACGTCCATTTCCTACTTGCTTTTCAAAAAATGCATCTTTCTTAACACAGACAACCCACTTGTTTAAGCTACCCTAACAGGTAGCCCTGTTATTATGGCACACACGAATTTTCAAAATCTCACGCACGGTTAACCTCCTTGCCAAATTTGCAAGCAAAGTTCTACAAAAGTTTGCACACAGTTTAAATTTTTCCCCTGAAGAAGACCATGTTACATACTTGAAGCTGGTTTTATTCTATGTTACTTTTAACTTAATCTCATGTTAACCCCCAGCCCCGCGACCACGTCAGTCTTGTTACATCTTTCTACGTCTACATTTTTTATGTTTTCTTATTAGGAGCTGCGGATAATGAATTTGTTTTTGTATCGGATCTAATTACTGTCATTTAATGCCCACTCTTATGTTCAGTCACGGATTTTTATCATGGTAGTTTTATTGGGTTTATGTAATAATCCTGGGAGAAGTGCTTGTGGTATCATGTGATTTACTTATGTTAACATTCGTATTTCCATCTGTCCAGCAATATAAATGAATACATTGTATTGTATGCAGAATGATTAAATTATATCTGCAATCTTACATTTGTGAACTTTTCCTACTCAGCATCTATTTTACATTCTATTGCAACTGTGTATTGAATCTATTGTTATCGTTATCTGAATCACGCGAACTTTACAAAGATGGAATGTTTTATGAAGATGAGTTGTCAGTGATATGAGGATTTTCATTCGTGCATAATCCATAATTTAAATCCTCTTCTTAACTTATATAATTGCACTGATTTCATGTTCAGTTTTGTAAACGTCTATAGACTCACGTGAGTAATTATTCATTATGAGCTGAGAGACTTGTGCTTCTCACTAGGCACAAATACGATGATGTTGTACTTATGGTCATAGCTGTAAAAAAGCATTTATCTCATTTGACCATAAGTACATCATCGTATTTGCGCCTAGTGAGGGGTACAGGTCTCTCAGCTCATAATGAATAATTTCTCATATCTTTTTTCAATGAATGAACGTGGTAATAATATTTGGTCCCTGGGGTCAAAAATTTCTGCAGTATTATATCCACCTTTCATATGTACTTAAGAACATTATTAGATAGAGATGGTGCTTCATTTTAATGTTGTCAAGAAATGTTTTAATTTACACCATCGCGAAGCATAGTTGCTAAATGTATCACTTGCAAAAAGTATATAAACTACTGCTAATGCTTTAGGTGTCCTAATTTAGTTTAATACGTAATAAAATCCACTAGCAATGCAAAAGTAAACAATTACAGTTTGAACTAGTGATTTTTGACGGAAATACTGGAGTTTAATTTATCTGAAATATGTAAAAATGTCTAGTTGTTTTCAAATTTCTTCTTAACGCATTTTCCATGGTTTTCATTGCTAGAGTAATCCAGTGGCAATAGTTTATAAAATGATATCAATTATAGTTATAATTCTGTGCTAAACTTAATGTCCACAATCTCTTAATGACAAATGTTGGTAGGAATGAGAGTACAATTCATATATTTATATAGATAAATTTATCATAAATTAAATATTTGATGTGTTAAATAAACATTTTCATATTATATAAAGTATAGTTTAGTTGTAAAATATCAACTTATATTCATTTTAAAATTGGCCTAATTCTGTTACAGTCAATTAAAATGCTTTTATAACCAGTGTTCTGCAAATATTGTAATCTTAGGTGGCTGTAAAATCAAACAGGAAAATCAATTCTTACTTCACTCAAAAATATTGAGTCTGGCTTTTGTAAAATCCAAACCTCAGAAGAGTTGCGATTTTAAATTGGAACAAACATTGAATAGGTAAACAGGAATTACTTTATTGTTTGACAGTTTCAACTCAACGACGCACAATTAGAATTGACATCGGTGTATAATTTCGCAGCCACCTAATACTAAAGTAATTGTGGACACTCCTTATAGCACTCAAGTACTGATATTATCAATCGTATAAGTAGAAAAGGTTTTATTTTTTCCATCACTAATATTGCACCTACTGAGCATTTATATTTATTAGGTACCTACCTTTTTTTTTGTTAAAGGTATATAGTTTATGTAATTATTGTTGTTCTTTGTTATTTCTAGTTACAATAAATTTTATGTTACAGAGTTTAAAGATTATTGTTGTGTTACTCCAGTTTGGTTCATGGGATATTTTGAGTAATATATCCCATATTAACAAAACATTAATATCCTTAGTAGCATATAGTGTGGGTTCTGGTGCTTGCGGAAACGGTCATTGACCCCTAGTGATGTCATATTTCGGGTTCATTGACATTTGTGTGTGACGTTAGGGGCTATGCTTGTGTTGAGGTTGTTGATCTTTGTATTTCGACGTGGGTTATTGGTCTTGAGGTAACATCATCGGCCGGGTTCATTGACCTTTGCGTGCGATTTGAACGGTCGTACTTGAACATGTGTCATGACCTTTGTGTTCTGGTTTTTGTGGTGGAGAAGGAGGTCGTTGACATTTGTTTTTCGCGCGTATTTTTGCGTGACTCAAGCTGCTGCAAGTCGGGGTCAATGACTTGTCGATGGTGGATTCGTTGACCTTTGGATTCCCGCGCTTATGACAGATGAGTCGTCGCAGCAGGCACTGTTTGGTTGGCGTCGTTGGCCTTCGGACGCTTCCGTCGGGTGACGTAAGTTTACACTTATAGGTTGAGGGAATAGAAATAGGATATACACTACTGTTGTTTGAATAATCTCCACTTATTTTCACTCATTCGATGCGGATATATAAGTAAATGTCTTAAACATTGGTGTTAGTGTTGAGTCTGCAGCAAAATGTTGATGTGTAATCTATGTGGTGTTTCCTTTACGCAACATGATAATCTATTACGTCACGAACGTAATCGTTGTCATATGAAGGCACAAGGTAGGTGTACATGTAGCGTGTGACTGTAAAATATTAATATAAGAACATTAGATCAGGTAGCAAGATCGTTGAGGTATTTTGATGGGCAACCCGCTTCTAAAAGAATATGCAGGAAAGATGTAAATAATGTGGGAAAAAATATTGCAACACTGTTCAGTGGTAAAACACTTAAAGTAAACAACAGGTTCAATAATAGCTTTTTATTTGTGTAGCGGTATCTGAGACAATTCACAAACTGCGTGAGCCGTGTGGTATGTAGGTTACATGGCAAGCTTTCGCTGGTCATCTGAAGAGTTTGGTGCACAAACCGAAAACAGTGTCGAAGTTGGAAGATGGGGTTGAATTGATGCTCAGCGCTTTCAAAACAGCTTTTGGAGTTACTGAGGAATTCATTAATATGCACCTCAACAAATATGAGCATTAGGAAGTTGTTAAATAAATTCCATGCAATAGGACAATTTTAATAAACATTGTTGTGGCTATCATAAAGTAAACCACAAATATATTTTATTACAATATAATCCGTAGACGCTGATTTGTAAATTTCCCAATTATAGTCATCGGTTTCAGTGGCATAATTGGTAAATGCACAGTTCCAGAAAGACAGATGCAAGTTTAAATCCTGTCTAAGACCTTACATTTTCCTTCTTTCAATTACTAGCTCGATTTGAAATGATCATTTGGGCTTTGCATAAAAGTCTAAGTTATTATTTCATTTTATTAATTGCAATACGTTAGTATTTATCAACTTACCTTGTATAAAAAAACTACCTAAAATATTTATATATTAATACTTGGCTTATAGCCGTAATTTTGAGCGTTGCTTCCTGTCTATATCTTACATAAGTCAAAAACTGGACAATGTCAGATATGATTGACAAAAATGCCAAACATTGTAACAATTTTATTTTAGCAGTAAAAGAACCTATTCATTAAACGTACAATGAATATTGAAATACCTTTATTAACTAAAATAAAGATTCGAGTAACAATCAAATTTTTATAGTATTACTATATCTAGGATTAGTAGTCTATTTGTTTCGGAGTTCGGTGCAATTCCACAGCCACTGGCGCGCGCGTGAGAGGTTCGAGAACCCCACTTATGATCCTCCCACCATGCAAGAACGCAGCGAGCGCACTCGTCGATAGTTAAAGGCAGCGTGAAGATGCATTCAAAAGAATGGCGAGTGACCTCCGGGTCGCCTTATTTTGGTGAAACACTTCCTGAGTAACGGTTAGTACTTAATCCACATTTTGCATATTCGTTATCATATTAGCTAATTTAAAAATTTATTTAGCGCAACAATACGTCAGAAATTGCAACGATAAATTAGAAACCGCACGACCACTTTGAAGTTACAATTTAGAAACCTTAACTTATGAACTACGCAATGAAAGATTATATTTGTAAATAAAATTAGACAACGGAGGAGTACGCTATGAAGTAATGCTGCCGTGAACCAATGTGAGAAATCCGCTTCGCTCCTACATCTGTATTAAAGCATGGAAAACAAGCATATTTAGCTGCAGGCCCCGCACTGTGAAGTTGTTTCCATTGCAACCAAGGACGACAGCCGGTATTGGGTTCGTAATAGATTTAAGAACTTCCTCAGAACTTCATTCTGAAAGCACATTATTTCGTTTTGTTTGTTAGAAGTACAAAATGGTTATTCGGTTTACCTGTAACTAAGCTGTTTTCCCCAGTATCAAATTTGATTTCATTTAGTTTCGTAAATATGTGACTACACGTGGCTTCAGCATAAATTAACAGCTGCAATTACGTCACCTGTTTGTTTGAACAATGCCGTCAACAATTGCATAATGGCTAACAGATGTTTAGTATTACAGTACTGCCACTTTTGATAAAATTAGAGAATATCTTTGTGATTATTTTGACTTCAAATTGATTTTAGTATCGTTAACTTAAAAAGAAAAATTTTATATAGTAATTTGTAAATAACCTACACAGATCTGATTGGGTTAGAAAACTTTAGCATAACCAGTCACACTGAATTGTAATATATTTGAGTAAGGATCAGTTGATAAACCTTACAACAACTTTACAAGTATATCAAGTATTCATTTTATTTTGTCACTTTGAATTTTATTTACTGAAACAAAGAAAATTCTTTCTAGTAAATTTATAATCCACATTTAAAGTTTTTTATTCTGATCTAGTTTGATCAGACCTGATAAACAAAAACAATAAGAATTAAATTTTATAACTCCATTATGTAGAAAATATTCTTTATGCATTTTTAGGTATACTTGAGGGACGCAAATTGTGTTCCCATTTTCTATGTGACTTAATTATTATTTTTCCTTATAGGAAAAGCTTATTCTATTAAGACATATTTTTGTTAAAGAAGGCAACCTTTTTTTTCTTTGGGTCTCCACGTCCGCCCTTAGAAATTTGCTATGCCATTAATATAAATCAATCTGGACTTGGTGGCGCCTGTTTGTTTTAGTTTGAGTATGACCCCCCCTTCAGATTTCGACTTACCCCCCCATTGCTCATAGCTCTACCCAAGGAATAGACCCCTAGTTACGTCGGAAGACTTTGTTTTGCAGACACCTGACTTGGAGCATGGTGATAATAAAGTAGTGTTCTAGTAAGTCAAGAAATATGTTTCACTGGTGCCGGCAACGTCAGGCCTTTGAGATAGAAAAAACGTTTCACTAGCGCCCATGCGTGAGGCTAGCGGAGCCAACAATTAGAGAGAAAGAAAAATCGTAACACTGGCGCCCAACGTGGGGCGAGTTGAAGCCACTAGTAGTAGTAGTGTCAGCCCAAGCAAAAAAATATGCAGCACTGGCGCCCAACGTGAGGCGTCGAAATTTGTTTGTTCAACGTGTGAGGCGTCGAAATTTGTTTGTTCAACGTGTGAGGCGTCGAAATTTGTTTGTTCAACGTGTTGGGGCTTCGAAATTTGTTTGTTCATAATTTGATTAGCGTCGAAATTTGTTTGTTCATAATTTGATTTACCTCGAAATTTGTTTGTTCAAAATTAATTTTACTTCGAGATTCGTTCGTTTAAAAATTATTTTTACTCTGAAACTTGTTTGTTCAAAAATAATTTTACTTTGAAATTGTCTGTTCAAAATTTATTTTTGCTTCCAAGTTTGTTTGTTCGGGATTGATTTAGCTTCGAATTTGTTTGTTCAAAATTTATTTTGCTTCGAAATTTGTTTGTTCAAAAATTGTTTTACTTCGAAATTAGTTTGTTCGAAAAGTAATTTGCTTCGAAATTTGTTAGCTCAAAATTTATTTTGCTTTGAAATCTATTTGTCCAAAAATTATTTTGCGTCGAAATTTGTTTGCTTAAAGTCTATTTGACATTTAGATTTGTTTGTTCGCTTTTGATAAAAGATTGGTTGTAACGTTAAACCACAGTCAATCAATTAATTAACTTAGTTAAATTTATTTTTAACTTTCATTCTATTTTGACCCAATATAATTTTTTTTGATATTGTTTTGGCAAAATTATTTTACCAAAACACCTCTTGATTTTTACCTTTAGTAGTACGAATTTGTTTTGATCATTTTGTAAGGTTCAGATCATTTAGATCTTTCAGTTTGATTCCATTAGGCTTTTGTAATCATGTCGGATATTCCGAATTGTTTGTCTGCTTAAAGAAGAACGGGAGTAGAGAGTGAGAAACCGGTTTTGAGGAAAATTTTAGGAAGACTGTCAGCTAAAGAAGCTGATAAGCCTGTTGTTTGATTTGTTTGAGTCAATAAAGAAGATCTTTGTCGAAATTTGATGATAAGGCTAGAGATTCTATTTTGAAGGTACATTGGAGTGAGCTGTCGTTGTGTCGTTTGAGAATTGCTCTTTGTGCATAAGCACGTTTTTGATTTTGTTAGCAGATTTTGTTTAGATCGGCATTGCAACGCAATTTAGTCTAGGCGGAACTTGTCGTCGTGGTTGGTCGCTCAGCAGTATGTCAGTCCAGACGAGACTCAGGAAGGGTTGGTCGCTCGGCATTGCGTAAGTCTAGACGAGACTCGAGGTGAGTTAGGCGCTCTAGAATTTTTTTTTGCATCTTTTTTTTATTTGATGTAAATTTTGGTATTGTTAGTCTAGGTGAGACTCGTAGAGGGTTTGTCACTCTAGCATATTTAGGCGTTGTGAAGCTTTATAGTTGTTTCGACAGTTCAATTGGTAGTAGGGTGTGAGTGTACCCGAACACTGATTTTTTTGTTAGCTATCGTCGTGATTAGTTTTTTATTGATGATTCATAAGCAGGTAAATGGCTTTTGGTTGTTTGTGACTGGTTCTCGAAATATTCGATTTTGCAACCTTTGCGTAGTGCCACGGCACATTTGATTGAGAAGTTTTTGGAGGAAAAAGTATTTCTTGTATACGGAGTACCACAGTTTGTTATTTGTGATAATGGTCCACAATTAATTGGACGTATTTTTAAAGCTTTGTGTGCAAGGTACGAAATTCAAAAGATTTGGTATAATGCTGTTTATGCTCCCCAATGCAATTTTGTGGAAAGAATCAATAAGACAGTTGGTACAGCAATCCGGTCATACGTAGAAGAACATGATACGTGGGATATGGAGATATCAAAGATCCAATACGCGATCAACTCAGCAAAACATGAGTCCACCAACTATTCGCCAAATTTTTTAGTTTTTGGTCGTCAAGTACCTTTAAGTGGAAAAGCTTATAATGATAATTTTATACCGGGTGAGGATGTTGATGTCGTCTCCAGTAGTAGACCTTCTTATGTTTTGGATCGTCAACCTTTGTTTGATATTTTTGGAAATGTCCGTGAAAATTTGCATGTAGCTTATCAACGTTCGAGTAAACGCTACAATCTTAGGAGAAGAGACATTTCATTCCGAGTCGGAGAGTGTGTTTGGAGAGCTAATAAGGTCCTCTCGAGTGCTAGTGATAAATTTTCCGCTAAGTTAGCCCCTAAGTTCGTTATGAGTAAAGTTCGGAAAAAACATTCCAATTTAGTATATGAGTTAGAGAACGAAGATGGGACAAGAGCAGGGAAATGGCACGTAAAGGACTTGAAACCAGTTGAAGCGTCGTATCCAAAGGAAAATGATGATCCTGACGATTAATTCCGGTCCGATCATCTCTTTGATATTAAGTAATGACGTAGTGGTTTGTTTTGTTTTGTTCCGATTTCTGATTTAGTGTCGGTTCACTAATACTGAGTATTTTATTTGAGAAGTGAAATAAGTGGTTTGAGATTTTGTAAATTTTGTAGGTTTGAGGTGTGCCTTGGTGTGCACGCTGGACATTTTGCTCGCGCGTTGCTCAGAAATGTGTTTGGAGGATGTCTTTGACAGATATCCTTACAATGTAGAAGTAGGTGGGCTATTTGATTGTTGGTCCTGATTTCTACATATCGAGGTAGAGAGAATATTAGATTATTCTTTCCCTTGTTCCTTTTGACCGTTCGAAGTTCTTTGATTTGATAAGGTCAAAGTTGGCTTGGTGAGTCTCACCATTTGGTCCATCACTAATGAGATCAGTTGTTTGTTGGAACTCAGTGATAGGATATTCAGTAGGGTGTAGGATAGTACAGCCCTGACTGGCTCAGTTTTGTATTTGAATTTGATAAGTAACCTTATGGTTAGGTTACCTTTGTTTTGATCATCTCTTTGCGATGAAGCGATGATATTTTGTATTTGGATTAGATAAGTAACCTTATGGTTAGGTTACCTTTGTTTTGATCATCTCTTTACGATGAAGCGATGATATTTTGTATTTGCATTTGATAAGTAACCTTATGGTTAGGTCACTTTTGTTTTGATTATCACTTTGTGATGATGGTGTTTAAATATAGACCTATTAGTAGGGTCTTACTTTTGATTATCACCTTGTAGTGATGATGTTTTGAATAGTTATGCTGTCTTGATGAGGAAGCATTCCTTTTTTTTGTAGATAGAGCTAAATGAGCTCCTGGAAGTGAAGTTTTTTTTGAAATTAGAAGTAAATCGTAAGTGTTTGGTTATAGGTAAGAAATATTAGCCTTGTTAGAAGTATGAATCTCAAGTCAGGAAATATTGTAAATTTGAATTTTTTTTGTCCCGTGGAGTGTTTGACTTTCTAATTTGACCCCCTCCCAATTTTGATTATTACCGATTGTAACTCCCCGATTTTGTCTCCCGATGGACGTCAGGTACGCGTAGTTACCACACTCATTTGTAAATATTTGTCCCCCCCATTTGAATAAATTTATAAAATTGCATAGTTAGTTAGGAAGGTAGGAAAGGCTAGTATTGTTATAAAAAATTTTTTTGTATTTGTTATATTTGAAGTTTTTCTAAAAAAAAAATTTTTTTTTTTTTAGGAAAGGGGTAGTGTAACAATTTTATTTTAGCAGTAAAAGAACCTATTCATTAAACGTACAATGAATATTGAAATACCTTTATTAACTAAAATAAAGATTCGAGTAGCAATCAAATTTTTATAGTATTACTATATCTAGGATTAGTAGTCTATTTGTTTCGGAGTTCGGTGCAATTCCACAGCCACTGGCGCGCGCGTGAGAGGTTCGAGAACCCCACTTATGATCCTCCCACCATGCAAGAACGCAGCGAGCGCACTCGTCGATAGTTAAAGGCAGCGTGAAGATGCATTCAAAAAGAATGGCGAGTGACCTCCGGGTCGCCTTTATTTTGGTGAAACACTTCCTGAGTAACGGTTAGTACTTAATCCACATTTTGCATATTCGTTATCATATTAGCTAATTTAAAATTTATTTAGCGCAACAATACGTCAGAAATTGCAACGATAAATTAGAAACCGCACGACCACTTTGAAGTTACAATTTAGAAACCTTAACTTATGAACTACGCAATGAAAGATTATATTTGTAAATAAAATTAGACAACGGAGGAGTACGCTATGAAGTAATGCTGCCGTGAACCAATGTGAGAAATCCGCTTCGCTCCTACATCTGTATTAAAGCATGGAAAACAAGCATATTTAGCTGCAGGCCCTGCACTGTGAAGTTGTTTCCATTGCAACCAAGGACGACAGCCGGTATTGGGTTCGTAATAGATTTAAGAACTTCCTCAGAACTTCATTCTGAAAGCACATTATTTCGTTTTGTTTGTTAGAAGTACAAAATGGTTATTCAGTTTACCTGTAACTAAGCTGTTTTCCCCAGTATCAAATTTGATTTCATTTAGTTTCGTAAATATGTGACTACACGTGGCTTCAGCATAAATTAACAGCTGCAATTACGTCACCTGTTTGTTTGAACAATGCCGTCAACAATTGCATAATGGCTAACAGATGTTTAGTATTACAGTACTGCCACTTTTGATAAAATTAGAGAATATCTTTGTGATTATTTTGACTTCAAATTGATTTTAGTATCGTTAACTTAAAAAGAAAAATTTTATATAGTAATTTGTAAATAACCTACACAGATCTGATTGGGTTAGAAAACTTTAGCATAACCAGTCACACTGAATTGTAATATATTTGAGTAAGGATCAGTTGATAAACCTTACAACAACTTTACAAGTATATCAAGTATTCATTTTATTTTGTCACTTTGAATTTTATTTACTGAAACAAAGAAAATTCTTTCTAGTAAATTTATAATCCACATTTAAAGTTTTTTATTCTGATCTAGTTTGATCAGACCTGATAAACAAAAAACAATAAGAATTAAATTTTTATAACTCCATTATGTAGAAAATATTCTTTATGCATTTTTAGGTATACTTGAGGGACGCAAATTGTGTTCCCATTTTCTATGTGACTTAATTATTATTTTTCCTTATAGGAAAAGCTTATTCTATTAAGACATATTTTTGTTAAAGAAGGCAACCTTTTTTTTCTTTGGGTCTCCACGTCCGCCCTTAGAAATTTGCTATGCCATTAATATAAATCAATCTGGACTTGGTGGCGCCTGTTTGTTTTAGTTTGAGTATGACCCTCCCTTCAGATTTCGACTTACCCCCCCATTGCTCATAGCTCTACCCAAGGAATAGACCCCTAGTTACGTCGGAAGACTTTGTTTTGCAGACACCTGACTTGGAGCATGGTGATAATAAAGTAGTGTTCTAGTAAGTCAAGAAATATGTTTCACTGGTGCCGGCAACGTCAGGCCTTTGAGTTAGAAAAAACGTTTCACTAGCGCCCATGCGTGAGGCTAGCGGAGCCAACAATTAGAGAGAAAGAAAAATCGTAACAACATAATTGAAAGTTAGGTTATGTATAGTCATGTACACGATTTAAATTTGTAAATTTTCCTATTGTTGTCATCGGTCTCGGTGACGTAATTGGAAAATGCATGGTCCTAGAAAGACTAAGATACAGGTTCAAGTCCTGTCCAAGACCTTATATTTTCCATCCTTCAATTACTAGCTCGATTTGAAATGATCATTTGGGCTTTGCATGAAGGTCTAAGTTATTATTTCATCTTATTAACTATGTATGTATGTGTGTATATATATATATATATATATATATATATATATATATATATATATATATAAATTGGTCATCTGAAAACACTTGAAATATAGTAATATAATGGAGCTCGAGGGAGAGAGAGGGAAGTATAAGTTAGATTCCCCAACAGGGGATCGACATATAATATGAAATACCTTTGCAAGAGGAATGATATATTCAATCGCGTAAGCGTGGATTTAATGTCAGAAAATCGTTTTAATAAGGGGGTGGTAGAAATCCCTCCATTACATTGGAACTGCGAGATGGAATCAGAAAGCTGCTTGTAACATCTCCTTTTAATTCAAATTAAAAGTAAATACTATAAGGGCATGTGGCCCGACCACATGACACCGCACAGCAATGTGGTGCTTATGATTTATAGTCACCGTCAATAAATATGCTGAGGCATCACCAGATTGGAATAGCCCACTATCTTTTTATCAAAACATAGGGGTTTTACCGCTTGATTAAATAACTAATCAAAATTCTATTCAGGAAGTTTTGTAAATCACGATTTTTAGAGTAATTTGATAACAAGTCTGTGTGAGGGGGAGTTAAATTACGTTAGTTAATAGTAATAAATATTTTCATAAATTTATTGCCAGCATGTTTAAGTAGGTCAGGCTTAAACGTAGTTTGTAAATAAGAAAATAATAGTAGTATATTATGTAGGAAACTGGACCTTAACACATCAATAAAGATGCTTTCGAAAGGAAATTGTTAGGTTAAGAGTACCCCGAAGTTCTTTATGAACACTTTAAAGCTCCAGAAAGCATAACAAAGAACCAAAAATTGATAAATACCTGCGTGTATTCAGTTTAAGAAGATTATTATTTTGAGTCTCAGATAGAGTAGTGAGAAACTATTTGCTAATCGTTGATTATTAGAGTTAAAGAAGCTTTTATCTCGAGGGGATCCTCGATAGAATACAAAGGGTGATTAATATTTCGTTGACCGCATCGAGAGCGGTTCAGTTCCATTTTTAAGCGATTTATCATCCCAAGGTGTTACTAATTAAATAAATTGTGGGGGCGATTAACGGTCCAGATAAACTGATTTCACGAAGTCAGATTGGGAACGCGAACACTTATTGTAAAACATCAGGTACCCGGTCATTTTCACTTTCAATGTAATGAAAGTGAAGATAACTAAATACTGTTAGCCCGACAAAGCAACCCTGCGGTGTGACCTTTAGCAGGTAGTTGTTGGTATAGCCACTATACACATTATTAAAATAGAAAGTGAAAGTGTTCCGTGCGAGGACCATAAACTACACAAATACCACGACTATATATTGCAAACAACGGTGCCGCACGTCAACCAGGACACTGACCCAAGCTCTGGAATCTGCACCTGATCTTATACGCAACGCTGGTAGTGAAAAGCGGCACAAGTAATGTAAGTAATTTTAATGTTAAATTGACCCTTAATGCGATTTATGACATACTTGTCTGTAGTATACAAAATAACTAGGTCAAGAGTATTTAGTTAGAGGATTAGGTATTCATAGAAATAGATCCGTGGTGTATTTTGTTTTTACATCCGAGTAAAGAAGTTGTTTGTAAAGTGTTATTTTGTTCTAAATAAGTTTGAATACAGTTAGGTAAAAGTGTGTAAGTGGCTCACGAACAAGTACTGGAAGTCAGGGTAAAGCTTTTTAAAAATTGAAATTCTGAAAAATTTAAGAGGTTAGAAGCACCCCCTACCGTGTTTAACAAGAGATAATGATTATCTTTTAGAAATACTCTGTTGCTGGGTTGTTATAAAAGAAAGAGTAATAGGCTCAAGAACTTATTTTTATATTGAAACTGTAGATAGATACCCATTTTAAGTGTTTTATTTGTCACCGATACAAATAAAACAAACCAATATTAATCAAAGGGAAGACTTTACATGCTGTATTTGGACCCTTAATTGAATGATTTGGAACAATCCTGATGGTAATTAAGTGGAAATAATTAATTCGCCAGACTAATTAGTAATTTGAGATAGAATCATTAGTGAAGTTTAGGTAGTAAAAGTATTAAATGTTAAATATTTTGGAATGGACAATGATATGGTGTAACGTTGGAATTGGATTGTTTTCTTGTTTAAGGAACAACATTACCATTAATTTGGGATTCATAAATGTAATAATTAAATAGGAAAACAGGAAAATGTGATGCAGAATAGTGCTGTTGCTGAATTAGGTTAAAGTTTTTTTTAAAGATTTTTGTTAAGATTTAGTTCAACATCACCGGGCTAGATTACAGGTATGTTATTTTTAGGAAGTATATTTATAGGTGTATGTGTAATGAAATTGCATTCTTTTCTGTCAATAGAGGGTGTTTTAGGTGAATTTTTATTTTAATTATTTAAAGAAATATGTGTGTATTTAGTAATTTGCAAAGGATCTTCATGTACCCCTGTGACTGTATACCAGGAAAGAGTAGTTTATTTGAATAACAGTCTTCCACATAGACAAATACATTGCAAAGCTTGCAACAACAGACTGTTTGGCACCCCTCGACATTGACAAAGACAAGACCTTTCAGAGTAAGTGTTAATGTAATATGGAACGTTTAGTTAGAAATATTGTTATTTATCATTTTTGTAATTTTTTGTTTTTTATGTTCTCTTCGCATTTATCTATAGGAACCCACTCCCGCACCTATATAATTAGCCGACGTACCCTTTATTATTACGGGGTCCATGCCCCTTCAGGGCAAATCAAAATTAAATTGTTTAAACATCTAGTTCACCCATAACAGAAACATTTCACATGCAACACAAATTCTAAATTTGCATTTAAAAAAACACTTCATAACTAATATTGTAGCTTGGGTGAAGAATTGGTTAATTCATATGTCGTCATTATATATTGTTAGACTACTAGTTTTCATCATCATTTTGTTTTCGACCTTACTTAAGCGCGGTCTGACGCAGCTCTAACTACGTTTCTATTCTGTGCTAATCTAAAAAGTTCTACATACCCTTCACAACCTAAATTTCTAATAATTTGACTAATATAGCTTGGTCTAGTTCTTCCTATACTCTTCTATCGTTTTTTTTATCTACCTGGCTCTACATGGATATTAGCAACCTGATGGTTGTTAAAGAACTCCAACATTTTTACATAATTCCTATTTATAAGGAAATAAAATATTACCTGGTTATCCCCTCCAAAAAAAAAAAGAAAAAGTGTTAAATTATGTTATGGTAAGGCTTAAGCAATGAATCGTTGCCAACATGCCAGACCGCTAACTAATTGTGAGTTATGTCATGGTGACGTTTATTAAATTATATGTTATGGTAAGGCTTAAGCAATGAATCGTTGCCAACATGCCAGACAGCTAACTAGTTTTATACGTTGCAAAAAGCTTTTCCGTGGGCGAACAAATTAAAAATATAATGATTAACTTTATAATATAACAATCGATGAGTAAAACATAACACAAACTGCAACTGATGATGGCTACTACTCTTGCAGACTTTATTAACAACAGGATTAAAAAATGGGACGTTCAGTCTTAAAGTACAATAATTAGTAGTATCAAAGTGGCTGTTCTAAGATTCGATTTCCAATAGCACAGTAGCCAATTAAGCATCCTGTATTAACGTTTAGAGTTAATAACTACAAAATACTTTATAGAAATATTAGTACAGGTATCGAGTACGTATTTTAATACTGACAAGTGGTATATGCTCCAGAGGTACCTGGTGATAGTATAAATGTCAGGGTTTTGAAAGTTATGATGTACACAGTAGCCATGACTAAACGTACGGTGATTGGAAATAGTACTACAAAGCGCCACATTGTACTGTGTCGATAAAAAGGCAACATCAAGCAAGTAGTTTCTAAAAATTACTAGACTTAGTAAACCCTTTTCTCGTCTTTTAACAATACAGATTTAAAAAATACAAAGATTATTTCAGTCATACCACAGCATGCTTGGCAGAAATATAGAAACAAACCTATTGCACTACACAGAAAAGTAATTTTGTAGAAACTCAACTAATTCAGCAGTATCACAAACTGTTATCTTTAGTTAAATACAAAGTAGAGAAAATTTTTGCAGGTGGAAAGCAAGTTCACATTACGCTTTTAACAACATCATAAAAGTTATTGCCAATAGTACTTGTGAAAAAGCAAGGATAATCAAGGAGGGTCTATGTGAATTATAAACAATTTAAAGATGTTCAAAAAAACGTATAGCTATCTTTTTTCTAAAACTGATATTATTCAAAATGGGCACATGTACGAGACTTAAAAACAAGTATTAGCAAGTTCAACTAAAAGTCAATCACCTGTGAAAAATATATTCGCTCTTAGAAATTTACTATGGCAGTTCACGGCTTGTTCTTGACTTGTGCAATGCTTTTGATATGTTTAAAAGTTTGATATAAATAATTTAGAGTAGACACTTTCAAATTGTTTTGATGAAGTGTTTTCGATAAAAAAAAACTTTTGGAAAACAATTGAACAACTTGAACGATGTGTTTCAGAATTTGCAAAAATGATCTTAAGAATGCTGAGTAATGAGATTTTTTAAAGAAAAACTTAAGAATAAAAACGTAGGACCGTTTCTTTGATCGATATGGGTTCCTAACAAATTATTGAAGTTGTCAAATACTAATAATTCTGTCGAATATTTTAGATTAGTCTGAAGTTAAGGGTGAAATCTAATTGTTAACTTTTAACAAGGAACTGTAAATTTAGCAAACTTAGCAAGTTTTTTTACATATATTTTCTTGCAAAAAGAAAATAAAAACTTAACTAATTCACACTTACTAACTATAACATCTATTATTTTCTTCAGCGTAAAATTAATTAAAGTTTGACGGTTCTTGTTGATAAATTATTCTCAGTGTACGTATAATGTTTAGTTATTCATATATTTTGAAGGTAAACAATAGGTTTTTGAGCATATCCTATTTGTTAGTAATTCTTGTACAGAAGTACTAAGTTTACAAGCATTTTAAAAACTTAAGAGTGGTACTGGAAGTAATTCGACCTCCTGAGTTCCAATTACATGTTGTGTTTTACACAAATTATTGTGAAGACCTCAATAAACAACGCAGAAGCTCCAATTCAACGCAATGAATTTCTATGCAATGTTAGTTGCCATAAGAAAATAATTTTTTTATCGCCTGGTTTTGGTAGTACATGTAATTTTTCATTTGACAGTATATGCTGCCCTTTTGTTGTTTGTATGTGTGCCTTGAAGTGAAGAAAAGTACTATTGTGTTCTAAATTGTTGAGAAATATCAAACGGTGACATGGAACTATTTGGAAATAAGGAACGCTTCGGAAAATGAAATAATACTGTCAAAAAAAAATTGTCTAGACATAGCTGTACAAGCTGGTCAAGGACGTGGAGAAATTTTCTGAATTCATAAGTGCCACAGATCACATAAGCGTACGGAATGTACGACGATTAATTAGAATCTAGATGCAGTGAAGTATCAAAAATTCAAGTTCAAGGCCATAAATTGCGAAATTTCAATAGCTACTGCACTTACTTGTGCATGGGACTAATGATAAAGAGTTCTTATTGGTTTTGATAGAGCAGTATTTTCAAAATTCTCAATCTCCACAATAAGGGTCATTTACTAAACTCTTGGAACTTCTTATAATTATAGTAAGAAGTATTTAAGATGCCTCAGTTGTTTATGTGTGCAACATACCCATTTCTTTTAAAAGAGAAGACAAATTTTACATTCTATTCTTAATTATTAGTGTACGATTTAAAATTATATAATATGCAGCCTACTAATTAATTGCCTAGCTAACAAGTACAATTCAATTCCAACTGTAGGTCCTTGACTCACTGGAAGCGCAAATAAAACAGCAAGTAGAATTCTATACATCAAGCGTGACCTTGAGTAATGTAATAAATTTAAAAGAAACTAATATATCCCATCAACTATGTCTGTTAAGTCATAAGCAGTGCTAAAGCTTGATTATGTAAAGAAAATGTATATAGCAGCTTTATATGGCCTTTTAATGGTGCATAATTATGCCATAGTGCCTTGACGGGACCCCTAATATTTATAACTATATAGAGTGTTACTAAAGCAGTTTCAATTATTAGTATTATTCTACATCAACCCACACTTCCAGTTATACCATAGTACTATAGGTATGTAATTAAAACTGTCAATGCATATGTGTATATATATGCGATCTGTTAAAGACTGCCTAAACAAAAGAACCTTAGCTGCTATTACTACAGCCCCACGACTTGGACGTCATAAAATTGCTATGAATTCGAGCACCACCGTTGAGCACCATAACATTGCTGCAATTTCTCCTGTTAATGACTGGCTAAACAAAAGAACCTTAACTACTATTACTATAGCCCCGCGACTTGGACTCCATAAATGCTGCAAAGTTAAGGGTCTGTTTAATTCGAGCTCCACTATTGGTCGCTATAAAATTGCTCTGATATCTTCTCTGTAATATACTCCACGCTTGCGTGTCCTAATGCTCTGAGGTTACCTTTGCAATAAACTCCAACAGTGTAGTTTGTCACAGCTGCTCTGCTCCTGTCTGAAAATACCTACACCACAAAAAGAAAAATGCTGCAACTGTAACTCTCCTCGATTTATTCAGAGCAAAATAATACACCAAAAATCATCGTCAACATCTAGTTCTCAGATTAATTATTTTACATGTTATCCCCTTTTCAAATAATACATTTTATCACATATTACCCACATTAATAAAGTAACAGGGCTTTACCACTAACCTTACGTTACCCTGGCTTAATACGAGCTCATAGTGAAACCTTTAATTACTCGTGCCAATTTCAGCACAACAAATTACAAAAGTCCCTTTTACCTTGCACATAATAAAATAGTACAACAATCATTTTAATAACCTAAATTTCCCCTTTAGCCTAATATAGGAAAATATTATTATAAAAGTTCAATCAGTAACTGTTTTTGATTCTGTTACTGTTACTTCCACATCATATACCCATAAAGTATAAAAGTCATTGCACACCAATGAAACATAAAAAGCAAATTTTTAATGAACATCCGTTTCCTGGATTTCTACTGCTCATGGATCTGCTCCCATACCATCGACGTCTGCGGCCTTTATCATTAGCTGTGCCTTCAGAAATGTCCTCCAATCAGAACTTCACCAATGGTAACTGCTACTCTCGATTACCAGAGATTTCCAAATTCCTCTAATTCGAATACGGATCATATTTACAGTAGGTAAACAATCAAATCTTTCTACCATGGACCTCTACTCCTACTATGCAACCAACCAAATATCACACAGTTGGTACTTACTTATGTATGACTGCTACTTATTTTCATTCTTTAAAACTTTCTATAATACCTCTGCTGACAGCTGGTCAAAGCTCAACACCACTGGTGTCGGTTGCATTTCAAACTGTACTTGAACACTATTATTACTTGTAGGCAAGTCAGCTATAATCTCGTTCGCTATTACTAGCATAGTAGTAGCGCGGAAAGAGAAGCAAAGATAAGAGAGAGCTCTACCACCAAATCCTCGTGTTTATATAGCTTTTGTGCCCCACATAGTTATATTCCATGTATCTTTCGCAACAGACCCTCACTTCCCCGAAATTTAGTCCCTACTAAACCCAAGTTGTTAAAACACGACTTCCATAATACACACATTATAGCCATCTCCCTTCAACATACTCCCACAATCTACTATTCCTTACCGTGTCTAACCCCCAATCGGTTCTTATTCAACTGCCTAGTCTGAACCCCAAACTTAACGAACTTTGTATTATGTCTTTCTTTCTCTTACTGCTTCTGTCTAATTAATCCCTCTTAGTTTAGTGAACCATTTTCATGCAAATCAAACAAATAACCCCACTCAAAATGTCTATATTAACACATTGTATTTCTTTCTCACTCTTATCCATACTTAACAAAATACCCTTCCTTGTTGTGCTTGTTGTCCACCTGTATCAGTAATCAAACATTACCCACTCTAACCAATATTCAAAACTATACTTGTTTCCGTCCCATACCTACTTTGTCTGATAGTCTTTTTTTGTTAGCAAGTTTCATCTGTCCTTGATGAAATACCCACTCTAAATAACATTCCAATAAGCTCAACTTCCTTCTATCCATATGTATTAATATCTTCTATCTTTATTTTAGTTTTCCCCCATGTTAAACGAATACGTGATATGTTACGTCTCTATCCTATTCTTACTTATTGCATAGTTAACTTTCCTTGTTCTATTTGTTTCCTACATTCTAACTGACAACCCATTCCACAAACAATAAATCCCTCTTCAGTGGACATTGCCTACCATCCTTCCTTGAACTCGATGTTTGTTTGTCTTGCCTTATCTACAACTTATACTTGGAAACTTTATTAAAACTATAACCGCAGTTTGTTGTTATACACAATTCGTAGAATTTCAACGGTTTAGAATGCCCACCCTCTCTACAATATACAACTAACCTCGCTTGAAATCTTAGAAAAGTGTTTTAACAAATGCTCCTCCTCACTATAACGTACCTTTTGAAGGTTACATATCTACTTGAAAACCATAACAGTCAATGTTTGCGTTTAGAAACATTATTCATACAACAGAGATCGTTAAAGCTTTATATTTACACTCTATGCTACACCTACAACGATTAAATATGTTTATGATTTTTAAATGCACTCAGAATATTTGCATTATAACACACGCTACTTTAATTAGTATACATGGTTATACCCTAATGCTACATTGCATTTAAGCATCTTGAAAGTTCTTTGTAAAATTAAATCCTACACTAGTAATTTGCAAAAGCGTTACAAATTGTTGCTTTTTGGTATTTACATGCTGAAACGTGAAATAAATTATCAAATGCCTTATCTAACCCCTTTTACCACTCAAATACCACAGAAATATATATATATATATATATATATATATATATATATATATATATATAATAGGTAGTTAATTACACAAGGTAAATGCCGAACGTAATTGAAAGTTAGGTTGATGTATCGTCGTGTACACGATTTAAATTAGTAAATTTCCCAATTGTCGTCATCGGTCTCGGTGGCGTAATTGGTAAACGCATGGTTCCGGCAAAACCAGGATACAGGTTCAAGTCCTGTCCAAGACCTTATATTTTCCATCTTTCAATTACTAGCTCGATTTGAAATGATCATTTGGGCTTTGCATAAAAGTCTAATTTCATCTTATTCACTATATATATATATATATATATATTATGCTGTGATAAGGGGTTGTTTAAGGGTGTACTTTATAATAAAGGTCGTTTAGAAATGAGAAATTACCATAGGCAGCAGAAAACTGCATTTATTTAGTAAAGAATTCAGAAATGCAGATAGTTTGTAAATAGTAAGCAGTCAACACCCTGTATATAAAGTATAAGTAGTTTTAAGCGACGCAAATACACACAGGAAGACGCATAGTTAGCATAGAAATCAGGAACACATGCATTAGGTAAATAGTAAATATTTAATACCCTGTAGATAGAGTTTTAGTTAACTTAGGTAAAGCAAATAATGATATTTTTCAGTGGAAGCACGCGTATTTATAAGTAAACATAATAAAGTGTAATTAAACACGCATTCAAAAGAGTTCTAATGAAACACGCATTCAAAAGAGTTCCATACAAATAGGTTAATACGGAGATAGAAATAGAGCTTCGAGGAGCCTAATGCAAATGCGTACATGTAGTTAAGAACTTTGATAAAGAAAGGAGATTAAAAATTGCGTAAATAACAGGCAGATATGAAAATTAAAAGCCGAATTGCATCAGTTGTTTATGGAAAAGCAATTAGATTCAGCAAAACACCGCATGTTTGATAACGAAGACAGCTGCGACCAGGCCACAATTATTGGAAAGCATAGAAAATTACATCAGAAACTACTTTAAATGCAAAGATTTGATTTGTTAAAATGAGCGACGAGTTTGTAGACCATACCCACTGACAGGTACAGTGATAACGAAGTCAGTTTTCAACTCAACAAAGGCCGAAGTGCGCCGCTATGAAATAAAGTGATACGTAATAATTTTAAAGTGAAAGATAGTATAAGTGTCAAGATGAAAATTATGATTGCCGATTAAACGTAAGTAGATTTTGGGGAATTTTATTTTAAACTAAAACATAATAATAATAGGGCTCCGAGTCCGTGGAGAATAAATGTAATTTCGAGTCAGGGGACTGACAATAAGGATTCTATTCTAAATCCGGGAGAAAAATCCAAGTTCCGAGTCCTGGGGGAGAATAATACAATTTCTGAAGCAGGGGAAAATAAATGATGATAATCCAATTCTAAGTTTGGGGAAATTGATAAGAAGTAATTCTAAGTCTGAAGTGAGACGACAATAAATTGGGGTGCATAAGTATAAGTTAATAATGGTAGTCCAGAGGGTAATGGCAATAATTTAAATGCAATGGTTCAAGCGTGTGGATAGACAATATTTCGAATGGGCATGTAATAATCCTGAATTGGGGGAAGATAATTTTTATTCAAATGGATGGCTTAATGCATGGGAAATATTAGCTGATTATGAATGCGTCAATGCGAAGGAAATAGACCAGGTCAGATTTTTAGTTATGACATTTTCTTTTCTATTTTTTTTTATTTTGAATATTGAATTTGCTTAATATAATATGAATGTGAAAAAGTCAACTAAAGAAGGACTTAAATACATAGAAAGTGCGTAAAATGATGAGGTTTCGAACGTTCCACACCTCTTCTTTTATCAAAATAATAGGTTTTTTGGTGACTTTGGGTTTTGAATAAAAAGTATATGATTTTTAATAAATGAGATTTATAACAATAATTAATCGAAAAGTGTATTTCAAATAATTTATAAAAACTGTACATAATATTTGTTTCATTATATAGAATCGAATTAACTGAATTTTATAATTCCAAATAAATGCTAGTCGAGGTCATTAGATAAAGTTAATGGGAGTGATTTGATAATTTAAATAGTTCAAGGAGGAGCTATAAGTTGAATACGAAATTGATAACGAGTAAGGCGGTAACGTATCAAATTTTGTTATTGGTAGACAAGGTTGGTTCAAGATAAAATCCAGTTAAGTTTCTGGTGGGAATTTATAGCAATATTAATAAGACAGCCCAACGTCGGAGAACGATAATTACCATTCTTGTTTATACATAGCAAAATATGGTCGCCCAAACGATGGGGCGCGAATAATCTAGGGAGCATAGCAAATATTAATATAACAGCCCAACGTAGGGGCTCGATAATTCCAGTAGTACATAGCAATATATATATATATATATATATATATATATATATATATATATATGTTTAATGTTGCAGGTTATAGGTCAGTTGGTGTTTTGAAGAAAACTCTTTCTTATAGCCTAAATTTTCGCTTTTATTTTAAAGCTTGATCACAGGCATAACTAAAACATAGATAAATTCTACATAAGCTGGTGTAGTTTTTAAAAATTAGCTACTTACATTGAGGTTACAAAATATTAGCTTTCATTACAATTATGTTTTCTAAAGATAATATCCTTATAAAATTTAAGATAAACAAATTAATATTGTAGATATAAAATTGAAGCAAAATGTTGACTTGACAGAAACAAAAAATGTTAGATTTTGATTAATATATGTCTTTGTTTCTTAATTAATTTATAAGTGTGTGTGTATATGTCGGTAATATTTTATGTCAATAAATATACAGAAATACATAAATATAGCTACATATAATATAATTATATATTTATGCATGTAGTGTATATAAATGTACGTGAAAATACATAACTATATATGTGTATATCTATATGCACAAAGATACACATACATGTCTGTGTATGTATATGTATGAATATATATGTTTATGTGTATGTGTGTGTATATGTAAATGTATATGTGTGTATGTATATAAATATGTTTGTTTTTTTTTGTTTCTATATTTATGTGTACATGTATGTGTATATTTGTGTATGTGTATCTTTGTGCATATAGATATACACATATATAGTTATGTATTTTCGTGTACATTTATATACACTACATGCATAAATATATATTTATAATATGTATTTATAATATATGTAGCTATATTTATGTATTTCTGTATATTTATTGACATAAAATATTACCGACATATATGCGAAAATTTAGGCTATAAAAAAGTTTTCTTCAAAACAGCAGCTCACCTATAACCTGCAACATTAAACAAATATTATGAAATAGAAGGTCATTATTATTTATAAAAAATATATATATTGCTGTGGTTCTCTTGGATTACCTTCGAGCCTAGCATTGGGCCGTCATAAATGTTGCTGCAGATAAGTCTGGATTAAGCTCCCGCAAAAGTTCCATAAATATTCTTCCTGAAAAATAAAAAATACTCCAATCTCTGAAACGCCCTCTTTAGTTCTGCATACCACGGCTAGCTTTAACATCTGCTTCTTCATAGATACTTACCATCCTAAGTTCGTTCTTTCTCACATATACTGCCAAATAAAATTACCACTCAAATAATGCAACGAAACATACATCCTTTTATTCATACAAATTAAAATTTTCCATTACCAAGTAAATATTTACACATTCGGATATACAGCTTCATAAAATATTATAATCACAATCATTCAATCCTTTAAAATTTCACGCCTTTAATTTATTTCAACAGTTTTAGGTTTATATGAGTAGATGGGCCCATCTCGAAACCCTAAATTGACTTTTACTCTGGTCTATCGTGAGCTCAGTATAAACCCAATTACTCTATATGCCTAAATACATCGCATCTTTGTTGTTAACAACCCTAAAGACCCGTTTACTCTTTACATTGAATTTTTTTAGTCATTTATTTACATTCTTAAATAATAAATACAAATTGTCCTTTACATATGCCCTTCAAATGAGCTTTTATGTTCATCAAATACACACCCAATGTGTCAAATCACTCTAGCACAATATGTTCAAGCAATAGCAATATAAATCAATTTCGTTACCTGTAGTAAGCTTTTTGCATCGTCCCCTCTCAAGATGTTGTCCAACAAACCTCGTCGTTGCTTCCATACACCTCTCTGCTATACGTAGACCGATTTCCACTCGCTATCCAAATCTCTGCAGACGCCTTCAATGTTTCTACCCAGATAATTGTCCAAAGCAAGCTAATCACTTTCCGCATCTACCAAACACAGCATCCTCGTTCCAAACATTTCTCAGCACGCTTACCTTAGTAACATCCCTCCGTTAGTTCTTTGAATGTAAGTACAGCACCGTCTACAATATAGCACACACTTGTGCAATTCACATTTTTATTTTCCTTCCGGCGGACTGTACTAACACCGTTTTTATGAAATTTTACATTTGGATGTTACCGTGAAAAGCTAAGCGAAGTCAAACGGATAAGTGAAGTCAAACGGATAAGCGATGTAAGAGGGAGCCTTACTGTGTCTCCTAATGTATTTATATCCGATACGCACCTCCTGCCCCTATTTCAGTCGAAAAGATCCCCTACTGTAATTGATTCTAAAAATTTTGTACGGAACAAACTTGTAAAACTGAGAATTGTCACTCCATCGTCGCTTTAGTCCGAAAACTGGTCAACAAAATACAACGGTCGCAAGCTTCTTTGAAATTTCTAGCGCTCAGCCAATCACACACATTTCTCCCATTCTTATGTCCAACCTTCAACTATGTTCCCCTTGTCTAACACATACTTGTTGTCTCTTTTACAATCCCACTCAAGCAGCAGAAAATCGATATTGTGGTTGACCTCCAAACTTGTCGCGTACTTTAAACGAGTGTTTTATCCAACCTCTATTATATGTGATCTCTGTCTGCTTTATGCTATCGATATTCCGTCTCAATTTGCTTTCAAACCACCTGTTGTTTTCGTAGCTTTTGGCATCGACCGTTAACTAAATTTCTACAGAATTTTGTTATAACGTACATTCATGTTCCTTGAACTTATTTATTTATCTGTCAGGCTTTTCTATAAAGCATCTGTCCGTTTGAAATCGTATTTTCCAAGTTGTTCAACTTATAGAATTTCTTAGGATTTGTATTTAACGAACACTTGTTTAGTTAAATGGAAAATATGAATTTACATTATTGATTTTATATACTCAAAAGCTCTCATTCTTATTTGATGTACTTGATTTACAACCTTTAAAATATTAAAGCTAATTACCTTTGAGTTTTCACGTACTCCAAAGTTTCTACACGTTATGCAAATTTAATATTCCGATTTATAAATACAAAAGTATGCTATTATCCGCCCGTTTTCAATGTCAAAACTAATTACTTTGGCGCGTAAATAAATTGTTCCTATTTCCTATATACACGGTCGTTACAAATTTATTTTCTTGACTTATCTATGCCTCTTAACCTATAACTAACACGATAATATATATATATATATATATATATATAAACTAAAAAAAAATTATTGGACAGTGACTCAAATTCAGCCACGAGGGCATCCTGTCAACGCTTTTCGCCCTAATTGGGGCTCAGAACAGGAGTAGCAAAGTTGTCATACTTACTAGCTCACAGTTTGTGTCCTCGTGCCATTTCACCTGACATGACAGTTTTAGAAACAGCCGGTACGGAAGAGATCTGGCTCAACTGCCTTTTAACATAGCCAAAAGTTATAATTTAAAGGATAAAGTTTAAAGAGACTTCAATTTAATACAAAGTAAAAAGAATTATTGGCAAGTGAATCAACAGTCCCCGTGAGGCTTCAATTAATACAAAGTAAAAAGAATTTATTGGCAAGTGACTCAAATTCGGCCCTCTTGGCTGAATTTGAGTCACTTGCATATAATTTTTTAAACTTTATACTTTATTATCTTTTAAATTATAAATCTTGACTATGGAAAAAGGCAGTTGAGCCAGATCTGTTGCTAAAACCTGCGACTTCAGATGAAAATAGTTTGATTTTAACGATTTGTTCTGTTGCGAAGACACTCTTGGATGAATAATGTCCAAAAATATCTAATAAAAACGTTATCACTATACACAATATATTACGAAAAGGACGAATGACATTACAAAACTAACAAAACAACATAGCATGTTATGGACCAAACCTAGCATGTTTGAAAAATTGCACATATATAGTGATGCCTTTGTTAACAATTTGAGAACAATGAAGTGTGTGAAAATACTATTTTCAAGCTATGCTTGCTATGTTCCAAGTACCGCTTTTCATGGCAATTGTACAAAAAATAGTTTAAATTCAAGAAAGCAACACATGAGAATACACTTATTCGTACATAATCTTTATAATAACAAAAATGAAAACACCTATTTGATGAGAATATCTTTTCATATAGTTTCAACATGTGACGGTTTCATTTTTTTAGCAGGAGGTAAATCTAATGTAATTGATTTATTTCTACGCAGTAGAAGAACCTTTTTTCTGTGAGCTACTGCTGTAGGTTGTACACCAGTTCTACCACTACCACAACCATTCTCTTTTATTGGTGCACCAGAATATTTACCAAATGTGTATAAAGTAGAAGCCATTGCAGAATCTGTTTTAACCTTCTGTGCCAATTTGTTAATTGGTTCTATATATGTATCTGAACGTTTTTGAAGTTTTTTCAAAATAATATTTACAGTTTCTTTAATAATTTTTTGTGTTCTTTGTAATTTTTCTATTGTTGCAATTTTTGTACTGCTTCCTGCATTCAAACTTGCATTTGTCACACTCGTATCTTTAGTATCATTATTCATTGTAGATTGAATTTTAGGATTATCAGTACCAGTTAAATTTTCAAACCTAGAATTGGGTAATTTACAATTTATTAATTTAGCTAACAAAAGCTTTTCTTTAGGATCAATTTTTTTGATGAATTGTGATGACAACTTAATTTTTTTATAACGGCATACTGATGCTTGCAAGGTGCACATGATTTACCTATATAACATGTACACATTTCTAAACTAGTATCTACAAAATATTCAGTCTTGGTTGATGTTACTTTATACATATTTTCATCAACAATATCGCATAACAAATCATTAATGTTACTTTCAGAAATAAAATATTTATAATTACTTATACCTTTAGTTCTATTATTTATATAATCAGAAATCCTTCTTTCGTAATAATGTTCAAAACTTCTAGTAATATAATCAAACATTTGTATAATACTAAAAGCCTTTGTTCTGTGTAAAATTTTGTTTTAATAATCTAAATGTTGACGCACAATATTTATTGGTGTCATCACCGTGGATTAAAAAATTTATATGATAATGCATTGACCATTCTTGAGACCTGAGTCTATAACGGTTAATGTAGTCAATAAAATTTGTATATTTTTGCACAATATTATTATTGAGAAATAATGAATATTGTTGCAAAAATATTTCTTCGTCTTCGATATTAAACAACTTATGAAATAATTTGTACATGTATAACTTATCATCCTTGTGGATGCCCTGCTTCCTATCCCATAAATAACACATTACACATTGTAACACATGAAATTTACACAATAATAATACTGAATTTGGAAAAGTAACTCTTAGGAATTGCCTTTCGGCATCCGACACATCAGTAATTATAATTTTTGGGCCAGAACATTTATAAAAAGCATTTTGATTAAGAATTGTATTTAGTAAAGCCAATGCTTTAGATATACCGTGTTTTGACTCAGCATAAGTTATTAAGACTCCTAAAGGCAAAGCTCCAACAACAGAAGGACATAATAATAAAACAACCCTACTATTATGTCGATTCATATTGCCTGATGAATCTAAAAACATAATTTCCGAAGACGACCTTATACAGGGTGTCCAGATTTTAATTGCACACTATAGGAATATCCTGAACTATAAAAGATACAGTGGTGGTTAAATTAGACAAAAGTTACCTACCTATGAGGGTATTTTATAGCTGATCTTGAACTACAAATGTTATCCATAGATTGCTAGATATTGGCTAAAATACAAATTTTGCGATTTTCAACTTTTCTTAATAACTTCGTTGTTATTGTAGTTAGAAAGATGAAATTTGGTATGGTAACATAAGACATAATTTTGCATTTAATGACGATTTACAAAATGTTCTAGATTTATTATATTTTTTGTCGCGATAGTCAACTTTTTTTTTGTTATGGCCGCCATATTGGATTTTTACATCAAGGTATAGAAAAAAAGTTTATAATTTCAACAATGTAAAACGCATCATTAATTTTTTAAAATAACATTATTGAGACACAAAAACAGTTTTTGTAAAAGATCTAACCTATAAATAATAATGGAAAGTTAACTACTACAACTTGAAGTTACGGTAAATGTTTAAAATGTTCACCATGCTGTTCCAGACACAAGCGAACCCTTTTATACATCTGCACAATAGCATTTGATATGGAATCTTGATTAACCGATTCTAACGCACTTCTTATTTTTTGCTGCAAGTGTTGGACACTATTAGACGGAGTATCATAAACTGTATTTTTTACATCTCCCCATAGAAAAAAATCCAGCGGGTTCATACCAGGCTAAAACGGGGTGGCCACGAAATAGCACCATTCTTTCCGATCCAACTTTGAGGAAATCGCTCATTAAATACTGCGTTACTAACCTGAAATTATAAGGTGGTGCGCCATCATGTTGAAACCAGTGTAAGTTTCTAATTGCTTCTAACGGTAGTTCATCTAAAAAATCTTCAAGAGCATTAATTAAAAAATCTAAATATTTCTCTCAGTTTAAATTCCCTTGTATGACACAAGGGCCATTATTCGACCATCGAAGATTCCACACCAAAAATTCACAGAAAAACGAACTTGATTCTTTACTTCCTGCAACAAATGTGGATTTTCTGTAGAACAGTAGTGCTTATTTCTACGACTAAACATTCCACAATTTGAAAATGTAGATTCGTCGGTCCACAGAATTTTACTCGCAAACTGTGGATTAGTGTCTAATTGAGTAAACCACTCACAAAATGCTAATCTTCTTTCCGAATCTCCTATATGGAGTTTTTGTACTGGCAAGTATTTGTAGTCATGGTATTAATGCCTCTTAATAATATTATTTACTGTAGTTTTGGAGACATTGCAGTCACGTGCAAAAGATCTGCACGATCCAGTAGGGTTAACATGTTAATGTGCTAATACATTAATGTCGGCATTCGCTTCTACCTTTTTAAGATATTTACCTCTTGATTTGTTAATAGAACCGCAGTCGGACATGTTTTTACATATTCTATAAAACAATGTACGATTTGGTTGGCTTCGTTCAGGGTACAGATAATGATACTTGCGGGCAGCTTCTGTAGAATTTCTGCAGCTTTTGATATACAAGTCGTACATGTCCTTTTTTCGTTCATCGAGTACCGTACCATATTTTAACCAAATTTTAATTTAAAACTATTAACAACAAAACTGATTATTGCAAACAATGGAACAATTTAGAATTAATTGTATTTGACAGCAACACACTGGATCTTTTTTACAAAAACCGTTTTTGTGTGTTAATAATGTTATTTTAAAAAATTAATGATAAGTGTTTTACATTGTTGAAATTGTAATTTTTTTTTCTATACGTTGATGTAAAAATCCAATATGGCGGCCATAACAAAAAAAAAGTTGACTATCATCACAAAAAATGTAATAGATGTAGAACATTTTGTAAATCGTCCTCAAATGCAAAATTATGTCTTATGTTACCATACCAAATTTCATCCTTCTAACTATAATAACAACGAAGTTATTAAGAAAAGATGAAAATCGCAAAATTTGTATTTTAGCCAATATCTAGCAATCTATGGATAGCATTTGTAGTTCAAGATCAGCTATAAAATACCCTCATAAGTAGGTAACTTTTGTCTAATTTAACCACCACTGTATCTCTTATAGTTCGGGATATTCCTATAGTGTGCAATTAAAATGTGGACACCCTGTATATTTATGAACTCGTTTCATTAGTGGTGAACAAACTGCAATGACTAGATCATCAGGTTCATCCGATACTGCAGCACATTTGTCGCCACATGCTGTGTTGTATTGATTGATTACATCCTTGAGAGCTTCAAACATTTCAATTTCAGTAGGTATTGTTTTTTAAAATTTTTATAATATAAAGCATAACACCATTGGTTTAATGGGCATTTGGACGCATCGGCTACAACAGTAAAATAATTGTTCTCATGCTTGTGTCGCAAATCTATTTTAAAACATTCTAATGCAGATAACGGCGAATGTCCTTTTGAAAAAAGTTCCACAAATTTTTTTCTTACTGCATCACTTGGCTTTTTCTGTCGCAGAGCTGCATCAGCTGCAGTGATGGCATGGTTATGCTCGTAACGTAAAGATATCTCACCGGGCAGTCTTTAAATAAATGTCTTTGCTTCTACAAAAACACAATAATGTGGATAAAGTAGTAAACACACTTAATTACCGTTTCATGCCCTTTTGATTGATGTTGATGATTAACTTCGCTCTACAATTTGTATGCTTGTAACTAGACCTTTTATTCTTGGGTCTGGTATTGCGTAAACAGTGATAAACATGCTTAAAAATATTTATTTACCTCTTTGTACTATGAATATGTTATCTTTACCTTGAACACGGTTTTTTGGTGTTGTCTTCATATGTACTGTCTGCATTGTACAAAGTATTTGTAATTTCTTCTAACTCTGTTTTCCAACGTAGTGCTTCCTGTTTAGTCGAAGTATTAGTTCGAATGACTAAATATACACCTTTTTTAGAGCGAATACAAGTTGCTACAATTGTTTTGAAGGACTTCGGTAACATTTTTAACACCTACAATATAGTAATGTTCTATTTAACACATAAGCCGCTTTCGATTTGCTTAAAAGATCTACTCCGGGTAACTCTGGTCAGAACGGTGTAGTTCGAATTGCGAGATCAAATTGATTCCGATCTACTCACAATCGTACCCCCCTTTCCCTTGCTGCACCTACCTAATAAACTATGTAAAATTGATCCACAAAATTAAATGACGTCAAATTATTGTGTCCGCCATTTTTATGTATTAGTTTGATTGATATATAAACTGTTTAATTTGAGGATTTACTATGTCGGAAACGTCCAAATGCGCACCTGCAGATATTATTACAGAGTTCTATGATCCAGAAACTGAGTCAATTTTTAAAATTAACTTAAATGCAATGGATTATAACAGGGCAATGAATGGTAAGTGAAGTAAGAAAATTACAAATTAGAACTTTATTGTAATTTCAGATCCAATGTTTGCACAGAATCTATTAGAATATGCAAAGAAAAATAATCAAGATATAGCTTCTAATGATGATAACACCACTGCCGATAAATTTCAGGAAGAGGAAATTATATATGAAAACGACTCTGTAACTGAAACGATTCAATCAGCGCGTGTAGTGTGGACATATGATGCAACTTTACAATTAATCACTGTAATGGAAAATTACCTTACAGATTTAAACCACCCAAAAAAAAACCTAAGCACATTTTTGAATGTATTAGTAATGAACTAATTAGTTGTAACTTTCCATACGATGCAGTGCAGTGTATGCAAAAATGGAAAATTTTGGTGTGCACATATAAAGCTGTTAAAGATAATAAAAAAGCAACCGGCCGTGCAGCAAGTCGCTTCCATTTCTTTGATTTATTGGATACCTTATTAGGGTCTCGACCAGAGAATTCAAGTGCACATACATTAGAGTCAAATGATGAACATCCAGAATCAAATGATGCATCTTTCACTTTTACTGAAGATTCTAGTGCTTCAACCTATTCAGTTTCATGTTCTCCAGTTAATAGGCCTTTAAAACGTAAACGTAATGCAGACCTGTTATTAAAAGAAAAGATGCATGCAGATTTTATGGAATTGGAAAAGGACAAACTAGCTGTGGAAAAACGAAAGGTATTGCTGCTGGAACGACTACTAGAAAAACTGTAAATTTTGTATTTTATAAAATGGTTTAGCTATACAAACTATTCTTTAACATTATACTATTAAATATATATAATTAAAATAATAAATTATTTGTGTGTTGTGGCAAGCAGCTCTGTATATAGGTCGTTTCTTCTTTCTTCACCATTGGACATTGTGTTAGTTAAGTATGATGGACTACTTTGCAAATCATCATCAATATTTGGCAACATAATAGTCGTATCGTCTCTGTATAAAATACATACATTATGTAAAATGCATGCTGACATAATGCATTCCACCACAAGGTATAAATTAAAGTTTTGAAAGCCCACCAATAAACGACGAAACCTTCCCTTAAGCAGTCCAAAACTGTGCTCCACTATTACTCTGGTAGCCGAGTGTTTAAAATTGAAATGTCGTTGTTCGGCTGTTAGCCACCCATTATCTGGAAATGGTGTTACTAACCAGTTTAGGGATGGATATGCTGAATCTCCTAGCAATACATTGTCGCCCATATAACCAACCTGAACTGCCCTAGTATACAACCATGACTTTCTGAGTAATCTGGCATCATGAATTGAGCCTACTTCTCCACAAAAAATATCAGAAAAAAGGCGGTTGGGCAATACAACTCCTTGTATTAGTAAACTGTGAAAACCTTTACGGTTTACATATGAGGCAGCATTGTTTATGGGTTTTCCGATTTTAACATGACACCCATCAATTGCACCAATAACATGAGGTATGCTTTGTTTTTGATGAAACTTCTTCGCTACACTTAATAGTTCATTTTCTGAAGGCCAACGTATAAACTCTCCTTTTAAACTTAGAATAAACTTTAAAGTACGGCGTAAACTTAAATGAGCAGAACTATAAGACATTCCAAATCTATCTGCAATTTGTCAAAATGTCTCGCTGTTACTAAGGTACCATAAAGTCATAAGAAAACTTTTTTCAGATGAAATACATGTTCTTCCAGATTTATAATGTGGTATATAGTCAAACTTGGATAATCTACCTGCAATACAAATACAATTATTATGGTTATGAAATACTCTAGATTCAACATACCTATGAGTTCATAAGCAATAGTTCTGTTCATACGAAAGTGTTGCTGAAATGTTTTGTCAGAGTATAACTGAACAGTTCTTTCGATGTAGTTTTCTACCTTATAAACCGTCTCTCTTAATCGCTTGTCCTCATCAGATAGCAAATAAGAATTGCGAAAGACAGATTCAGAAATGGTTTCTGCTGACAAAATCTAAAAATATAATATTAGCTAAATTGATTGAAAAAGCTCTTGTATAATTTTACCGCTTACCAATATAAACTTAATACTTTCTTCCATTGTTCTCAAAAATTAAGAAAACCAAAAAGCGAGGTTATGTGTTTATTATGTCAAACGATTATGGGTAGTTCGTTTTGCCACTCTAGTTCAATTACCCCAGCCAAAAAGATCTGGGTTAAAATGATTATAAATCGAAAGCTGCTATAGTGTACTTCCCAATTATAACTAATAGTAAAAAGTGTTGATATGAAAAACACATGTACTAACTTACCCTTTTCTTTTCTTTTTCACTAATGGGTGTTTTAGTCTCAAAACTAATTGACATAATTGATGGTACAACCGTCAACCGGTGGCAGATCATGTGAATAAGCTAATAGTGCAGGCGCTATAGGTAGTTGAGTATACAAAATGTGAGGACCGGCAACTATGGTCGGATTCTTATACCTGAAACCCCAAACAATGACAAAACACATCTTGCCACCAGCTATGATGGTCCCTTCCTGCTCCCTTTACATCCCCTCTTCGCGCCAACAGTAAGCATAGCGCGCTTAGGTATTCAGTGTGTTTCTGCATTTATCGGCGTTTAAACGTTTTGTTATTAAGTCGTGTTAGTTGTATACGCATAAAATAATTTGATTTTCGTTATTTTTGAGTGTCTGTTTAAACTGTGCTGTATTGAAAACATTAGAAATGTCGCTGGAAGTGATTAATTTGAAAAGAAAAGACGAAACGAACAGTTTTGTTTATTTTGTGATAAACCAAATGATTTAGTTAAAGAACCAGGTCAAGCACGCTGCTTAATATTACAAAAGCAGCAGATAGAAGAAAAGACAACATTAGTGAAAAGTTTTCAAAACTGTATAATCCAGACTCCACAAGACAAAACTTTTCATGGCACCAAGACTGTTTAGCTACCTATTTAAGTGAAGAGAAAATACGGCGTCGAGAAATTGCGTTGTGTAAAGAAGAGGAAAAGAAGAGTCTGCTTCAACTTCCGAAGCAAGCGTAGGGCTACGTTCTCGAAAATCTCGTTCGTCATCAAGGACACCTGCAGAAGTAAATAAACCGTCGAAGTGCTTAATTTGTGGAAAATTAACGAGGAACAAAGATAAGCAGCTGTATTTGTGTTCCGAAATTTCAGCAGCGGAACAAATTTTAAATACTGCGCGCAGTAAAGAAGACCATGTTTTACCCAACTTAGTACTTGTCAACGACCTGAAGATTTATTTGCTATCGAAGTGAGGTATCACAAATATTGCTACCGTGATTATTTAAGAAGGCCGAGAAATTCTACAAAACCAGTAGGCCGACCTTCAAATCAAATCCTCGAGAAATGCTTCACGATGCATTTGACAAACTCATAGATGAAATTAAAGATAAGTTTTCAACTCATTGTTTTGAAGTGCAGTTCTTAGCTCAGCGACTCACTGTACTTACAAACATAGAAGATGCTGTGATCGAGAACCGTCTAGTGAAATCACTACTTATTGATAAATTTGGTGAAAACATTTTATTTTTTACCCAACTGATAGATCACAATCTTCATTAGTGTTTATGGAAATATACCATTGGCGGAAATAATAGAACATGTTCGTAGCTTCAATTCAAAAACTACATCATTCAGAGTGCAAAAGCATTGCGTCAAGAACTATTAAAACAGAACTAATACCTAGTGGCTATTTACGTGATGAAAATTTGCTCCAAAAATTCTTAGAAAATGGAACATTGCCACAAACATGGGAGATTTTTCTGCAAGCTTTGTTTAATGCAAAACCAAAATTGAGCAATAACTATTATAGAAGAGCATTATCTGTGTTCTATGACATATTTTTACGGTTACTGAGAAACAGACACCAAAACATATAACTTTAGCTGAATCAATTCATCACTTGACTAGATCAAAACAGTTGATAAGTATATTGAATAAGTTTGGACATTGCATCAGCTATAAAGCATTACAGCAGCTTGATTTAGAAGTAATAATTTCAATTGCGTGTGAAGATGCAGAAAACAATTTGCTTATTCCTAAGAATATAGTGAAAAATTCATCGTTATTTCTTCATGGCGCTATTGACAACAATGACTTCAATGAAGAAACATTAAGCGGTAAAGACTCTACCCATGTAACAGCAATGGTAGTTTATCAAGAAAAAAATCCTATCGAGAACGAAATAAATCTCGTTAAATTGAAACCTACAGCTGAACAGTTTGAGTATGATTTGAAAACCTTACATTCTCAAGAAATTCATCACTTCACAGCAAGTATGGAGCCCTCAATATCTAATTATGTTAATAGCAGTTGTCTATTAACTTTCACTCACAGTTACACACAATTTGATACTTTGCTCTGGGTTTTATGTAGATTGCAACATGATCAATTATTGAACAACTTTTGTCGACCATTGAAGAACTCGATACCAGGATGGACTCCATTCCAACAATTACTATCATGTGAGAATTCTCCTATATCTACAATTGATTTAGCCCGGTAATTCCTCAGCCACCTACTTCAAAAGATGTTGTGTATACTGCCATGAGAAATTTTGTAAACTTATGTCAATCATTAAATAAAAATATAGCTGTTCTTTCATGCGACATGTCTATTTACCTGATAGCAAAAAATATCCAACAGAGTAGTCAAGAATTTGAGGATTGATATTAAGAATTGGAACATTTCATCTACAAAAATTTCTTACGATGTTTGGGCCAATATATAGAAGGAAGTGGACTCGACAGCATTCTTATCGAAGCCAATGTTTATGGTGTTAATACTTTGGCATCAATTCTTAAAGGTACTCAGTACAACAGAGGCATTAGAGCACATAAACTTATGTATGAAGCATTGAGAAGCATACAGTTTACAGAATTTATTGATTACATGAATTTATCTGAAGATGAGACTTTTAATGAGCAATTACAGCAATTGAATATCTGTCTTCAAGAGATAAGAGAGGTAACAGTAGATAAGGATCGTACCAGTTTAAGTGATAAATATAACCATCATAAAACTATAATTGAAACTTTTTTACAATTTTTCAAAATTTTTAAATAATATGAGCACTGAAAACGAACTATTCAAATATTTAAATAATTACTGTGAAATGATAGAAATTCTTTGAATTCAATTATGGCTGACAGAAGTAATAACTATGAATTACATTTATTAACTACTCGACAATTTTTACCTTATTTCTTTTCTATGAATCACACAAATTATATTCGTGGGTGACACTTTACTTACAAGATATGTTACAACTACCTCCAGACGTTATATATGATATGAAGAGAGGAATGCATGCCGTCAAGCGAACTCCAGGAACATTCAATGCAGTTGGCTGTGACTTAGCACTAGAACAGTCTCAGAACCGATCTTCTGCAGTGACTGGAGGCTTAATTGGTATCACTAAAAATGAAGAAGCAATGCAAAGATGGTTGCTTCTGTATCCTTTAAAAAATAGCGTTCACTCAATGCTTTCTTCATACCTTGGAATACAATCTGACACTACAGGTGACATTAATAGTCATAATGAATGGACACAATCGAGAATTAATACGGACGAAAAGGATGTTGAAAATATCATTAAATGTTTCAAAGCCTGCAATCCATTTAATAGTAGTGGGGATTGTGTGCTTCGCAATATTTTCACAGGTCAACTTGCTGAAGAATCAATGCGCGATGCTTAATTAATGTTAAAGAAAATGGGAGACTCTATTAAATACATACGAAAATGAAAGATTGTTCAAGAAAACTAAGAAATTATCGGATCCTATACAAAAACTAAATTTTACAACTTTGAAGATATTCCTGCGAAAACAAACAAAATACTTCCAACAAAAATTGCAAGACGTAACAGACATAACAATTTTCCAAAAATCATTCTTGGTGGCTTCTCAACGTGGATTTGATACAAAGATATTAGCATCGTATGAGGTATTGGATTACTGCAAATATTTCTTTGACAATGACGGATTTTACAGGAAGTCACCAAAATCACAACTCGTCGTTGAAATTCAAAAAAACTATAACTGTGGTACAACCTCTCAGCAAGATATAATAAATTTAAATACTTTTAAAATTTATATTGTTGATGGTATGGCACTTGTTCACAAAATTCAGTTGAATAAGTTCAATACTTTTGGTGATTTTGCCAAGCTTTCTTCAAAATAATTATGCAATTTTTACGTTGCCTGACGCGAAGAGGATAGATGTAATTTTCGATAGATATGACGACATTTCTATAAAGTTTTGGAGTCAAACTTACGGAGTAAAGGCCGAATTATTAAAAATATCATAATTTCAAGTCATTCAACAAAAATTCCTACTGATTGTAAAGCTTTTCTTGCAAACATTCAAAATAAATTACAACTTGTTCGATTTCTTTGCACTAATGCTCCAAAATATGCACACGTTAAAGAAGACTGCGAGATGTACATTTGTGGAGGATTCGACGATCCAACTAAATGTTTCAAGTTACAAGGGTCTTTATTTTGTGAGGTACTTGAATTACAATCAAACCACTTAGAAGCTGATTCAAGAATGTTTTGCCACATATTTCACGCAGTAAGGATTCAATCTGCTCATATTATTATAATCAGCGCTGATACAGATGTATTTGTCTTGGCAATTTATTTCTGGAAATACTTAGCAAATATCGGGTGTCTTGGTCTATGGTTCGACGGTTCTCATACAAAGAAATATTTTCTAGGATGCCATTTAGCTGCTGAATCCCTGGGTGAAAGAATATGCGATATATTACCAGCATTACATGCTATAAGTGGTTGCGACACTACTAGCAGATTTGGCAGTAAAATGCAATGCTTGAAAGCTGCGTCTGAAGATTATGTACAAACAGCTCTTATGTCAATGGGAAACCTTGACCTAAATAATGAGCAATTGAAACAGTTAGAAATAGTTTGCACTTATTTTTTCAAAAAAATTATTTGCTGATGAACTCAGATATAAACTGATTTCTCAAAACATAGGTTTCGGTTTTAATTTAATGAAAGTGATATGCACATCAGATGCTTTGCATTTGCATTTATTAAGGCCACAGTACAAACATTTATTTGGAAAAATTCTCATCAAACACAATTACACCCCATTGATTATTGCTTATATGGTTATGAAAAGCTGAATGGTGACTTACGTCCACGACAAATGACTAAGCCGTCTTTACCAGAGTCTTTAATTCAACCTTGTAAATGTATTGCAAATTGTCGCACAATGTCTTGCAGTTGCAAAAATCAGAATTATTTTGTATTTCTTTATGTAAATGTATTAATAACAATTGTCTAAATATAAATGAGTAATTGTTTGCCCACTTTAAGTATATTTTGTTTAAATTCACTGGTTTTTATATGACTTTTTATTAATAAAAAAGATTTTATTACTTTGTTTTTTCAACAATCCATCCACACTTCAACCATTAGAAAAACTATAAATTATTACCGAAATAATTATAAAAATGATTTTATAACATGTACTCAATACATTTCCTTTACAAATAAGAGTAGAGGGGGTAAACAAAAAATGGACCAAAAAATTGACCGGCAAGATCCGCATTATTAATCTTCGACCTTTTCTTAACTCAAATCCATTGGTGGAATTCGGTCCTCACATTTTGCATACTCACTTACCTCTAGCGCCCGGTCTATAAATTAAATACTCAGGACCCTATTTTCATGTTAGCAGTTTAAGATCGCCAACGGTCAACAATGGGAGGTAAAATAGTGCGTAATACGGTGTCGGCACTATATACGGTTCAGTTGCGACGAGTTTTTAGCAGCAAAGTTAAATCCTCCAATAGAAATGCAGAAGCTCAGGAGCCGCTACCCTTATGTATTATTTAGTACCTCTACATTATAACCTGATAAAACTTATTTTTTTAATATACCTTTAAATTTCAACCTACTAACTTTTGTTTACATTGATTTGAATTGCCGTATTTTATATAATTGATAATTGACAATTATAGTCTATTTAACGAACGGATTCAGTTATTTCATCTACCATAAAACAGCGCCAAGTTTAAATAAAAATTTTGTATTAGTTGGCTGAATTGTCACAACCACCCATTGAATGTATCACACTAACCTACAAATCTCAGTTTTTCATTTTTGTCTGCTTTATTTTTCAATACTAACAAAATTTGTGTAGGTTATTTACAATTAATTACGTGTATCGTGGATCAACAGGGTCTTTGGCCCCCTAAAAAACGTCCGTCCAGGCATTTTTCCGTTGACGATAAACAGCAGATCTTAAATATTTTTAAAGTGGCTTAAATATACATTAGCGGGCAGCTTCCAAGCTTAATGAAATTTTTAGGAATAGTGTATTTTGGGCTGAAAATGGCGAATCTGAAGTCAGTTTTCGGCGGCAATGAGTAAAGCCATGTTTTCATTTAAATTAACGTAACGTAAGTGAAATTAACATAGCAAAAAAGTTAAAATACATAGACATTTTTGTTGACGTTCGAAACGAAAATTATTTTAATTTACTTAACTTAACGGTTCATAAAGTTGAACAACTTCAACTTAACCAGGTTTTTAATTTCTGTGTTCTTAGTTCGCCAATCGCTGGTATATAGAAACGACATAGCTATAAAAATTGTGCACCTTGTTTAAATTAAACTGGTCATTACCGCCTAAAATAATAAGCATTTCTCATTTACATAACCTCACCTTACTGTTTATTAGGCGAATATTATAATTCATTTAGTAAATTTAAACACAGAGTGCATGATTTAAATTTGTAATACGGTATATAATTCCAGTTTCCAGCATTTCGTACCTCCATTTACATGATAAGAAAATATCAGACTTTAAGGACGCCACCAAAAGCAAAATTCCTGGATTAAAATTTTGAAATTAATGAATAAAACTGAAGAATAATGTAATTAATACAACTATTTAGTTATAAACAAAAATATTTATAAGTTTATATGTTATATAAGATAAAAATAGCGTGGTTATTATCATGTTAAGGTGACAGTTTGACCAAGTACGCATGCGCAGCAAACCAACAATTAACTACTTTAAGTTGTCTTGGACGCAGGAATCTTATATTAATTTGTGCTACGTTGGTTTATGTTACGTTACGTGAATGAGAACAAGGCCCAATTGTTGCTAAAATTTTGTTGATAAAAAGTAAAGTTATATTTTTTACACGCGTTTTTTCAGTACGCAATAGTTTTTAAAAGCCAAATATATTTTTATTGCATGCAGGGTGATCTAAATAATTTATTGTATGTGAAATCTTTTCATAATTCTTGTTAATTTGCAAATAAACAACAATTGAAAATGCCGAATATTTTGACAGTTACACGGATTTCATAGTGAAATAACTATGTTGTCAAATTGTTACGTATTTAATTATACCTGTCTTCTCCATTACAGACCGAAAAGTGTTGACCACAGAACCAGAGTGGTTATGTTAGGTTATAGGGTCATTTGTAGTTAAAAAAAAAGTACAGAAAAAGTATTGGTCACAGAACAAGGGTGGTAAGGTTAGGTAGGTTAAGTTATAGAGTCATTCATAGTTAAAACAAGCACGGAAAAAGTGTTTGCCGGTGAACAAGATTTAAATTATTGAAATTATTTCTTTTTTATGTAGGAAACTCAAACTACACGCAAACTATGAAATTTGAGTTTTTTTGACTTGGCAACATAGCAATTTGGCTATGAAATCCGTGTAACTGTTAAAGTATTTTGCATTTTTATTTATTGTTTATTTGCAAATTAACAAGAATTAGAAAAGGATTTTACATTCAATACATAATATTGATCACCCTGCATGCAATAGAAATATACTTGGCTTTTAAAAACTATTGCGTACTGAAAAAACCGCGAGTGAAAAAGATAACCTCACTTTTTATTAACAAAATTTTAGCAACAATTACTCATTGCCACCGAAAACTGACTTCAGATTCGTCATTTTCAGCCCAAAATTCACTATTCCTGAAAATTTCAAAAACCCAAGCCGCTGCCCGCTAAAGTATATTTGTTCCTTTAAAGTTTGTGTTGAACAAAATCCTAACAATAATAAAACGGAAAATATTGCATTTACTGCAAAAGCAGAAGGTATAATGTTAAAACTTTTGAATCAATACCATTTATTCATTAAATCTTATCATTGTACGCATTAGTGATAAAAGTGTGTACAAAACTCTACGTGAATACAGGCAAACTCATGTATTACGTTCCCCAAAACTCTACCATCGACAAGGAGCAATTTTGGACGACATTGACGACGAAACTAAGAGTGATCTTATACGTATGATCCATTTTTTTTTTAAAACAATGATTCACCTACACTAAACAAAAATTTATCCGACGTGCCTGAAGTTAACGAGATACCTGAATTAAAAGAAAGCACTCTGAGAACCCTCTTGATTGAAATGAGGAGACGTTGATTCGTCTTCATCGTCTGAAGAATCGGAAACTGAAAATTAATGTGCTACGTACCTGGACGTAGCCGAAAGAAAAGTAAACACCAGGCTAACTACCAACCGCGGAGAGTGGGGGGATTCGCATACATACCAAACGGACACAAAAAAACACATCGCCCACGACTATCTATTAACAATGAAAGTAAATTAAAATTTCCTGATTCACAGATACAAAGAAAGGTATTAAATTTAAGTTATATTTTAAAGAACAAATTTTATAAAGGATCCACGAATTATTTAAAAAAAATAATGCTTAGATTTTCTCAATAGCACGTGTATTAAATTAAAGTATTAAAGGTAGATTTTCTCCATACAAGTGAGTTAAATTAAAGTATTAAATGTAGACCAAGGTGTAGTAAGAATTAAAGAAAGATAACCAGAAGCACTAGGGAAGCTAGCTTCTAAACATGGATGGTCAACTGGTTTCACAACATCAACCTTACATGTGATTTTCCAATGCTCCACCCGAAGGTACTACATTGGCCAGGAAGCGAGTTTTTATCTGCAAAATTTGAAATGTTGCCAAATCCTTGCTGTTCCAAGCAAGGTAGGGATCTTTAACGTGCGTGACAACTCTCACACATGGGACCTCCATTTTACCTCTCATCCGAACGAGGGTGTATTTTTGTGAAAAATGCTCGCCTAACATTTTTCAAGCAAACCGTGTCAGGATTCGAACCCGGGACCTTGGGCGTAGTAGTCACACACATACCACTACGCCCCGGAGCCGCCTTCACATCAACCGCTAATAAATAAGGATCCTCGATGTACGTAAAAGAAAACGAGTCACATACCTCTATGTGTCAGAATGCGTTTCTTGCAAACCGCAAGGAGTGAGTCAGCTTAGCAACACCATGGTTGTCAGGGTTCATTCATCCTGCCATCGTAATTATAGTAGCGATCCAAAGACAAAAGGCAGTTGGTCCACGGCAACGACCAGGTGAGCCTACACAAACAAAGAACCTATTTGGCCTCCCGCTAAAAAAAAGCGAATACATGCAACACCTCCTAGTTGTCGAACAGAAAAAGTGCATCGTTTTTGAAATACGGTGACGAATAAATGTAGAAAATATTTCGACGTACAAGCTGTAGAATCACATTCAACAATCGTTCAAACAACACGCAGTCGAACTGCAAAACCTTGCTTAGCAAAGCGCGCTTGAAACTGAAAAAGATGGGTTTTATCGGATAGTGCGCAACCTTATTTCAACAATTCGTTACATTGGAACAATAGAGAAAACTATTATACGGTGGTCGCAAGGTATAGAAAGATAACGAGTACCTAAAAACGGGATATAACTATTTAATTGTAGCCTAAACTTGCCGTTTAAAAAAAAATGAGTTCAAAATAAAAATTTGTAGCAAGCGTACTTGTAAACGGGATGTTATCGAAGAATATAAGAGATTACGGGATACCTAAAACAAGGCATAAACTATTTAATTTATCGAATAAATTTTCGTTTTAAAAGCAAAAAGGGATTTGAGTTGAGGAATTTATTCGAGAGCGTGTTTATTATTAATTATGTTAAGCGGGATTGTACTGAACACGTACACTATATAGGGGGTTATCGAAGAATTTAAGGATTGAAACGGAGTTTATTCGAACGAGTAATCAATGAACAAGGGAAAAAATAGGGTAATTAATTTATGAAAAAAATAAACGTAACAAATGCTCTTGTATACTTCATTATTGAAAGATATTAACATTTACTTTGCTGTACGTACTATTTTATAAATTATGATTATTACAATTAAAGCACACTTGAATAAGTATTATAGTAATAACAATAAATTAGTATGTAGCATACATCCCATGGTTTTTCTGGTTATCCCAAATTGCCAAATTGCAGTGTTAGTCGTGACAATACTCAAGCTAAATTAATATACGCATGCTTATCCATGGTTCTATAAAGCTGCCATTTGATACACCATTCACTTGTACATGCTGTTATAAAGCTGCTTTTTGATACGCTATTCACTCGTACTCTCTTTAACTACTTCACCATTTCGTAATATATAACAGACGCGGATAGCGTGTCTACCAAAAAGTAATATATCGTGGAAAGATGTTTCTCATTAATGTATTGTAAATTATTCACATTATATACTGTAAATTTCAGGGGGGGATTAACATTGATATATGATTGTTGCTGTTGTATCAATGCCATCACTCCATCACTCGATTCCCATTTACCATCATCAATAGTTTTGATTCTGAAATAACTGCATTTTGCATACAAAACCTTTTATTTATAATACTTACAATTTATTATTAATAACTGAAGATTTCACACACTAAAAACAAACGTTTTTAAGCAAGTGTTGAAAAACGAATTTGTGAATGCCATTAATCACACAAAAACCTTTAGTCAGAAATATTTTTTCTTCAATTTATTTGCATCATAACTTAAATGACATGACCTAGAATGACATTCAACACAATACAGAAAATTCAGTAACTAACACCCGTTCTCGGTACTAAAGCAATATGAAAAAGTCCAAGCTTTAATTAATATTGCGTTTCTTACTGAAACGTGCCTGAATAATAAAAAGTTTTTTTAAATAACATTTTTATTGTATTGAGAATTGAATTGCATAGTTTTTTTGGGTTTATTTGAACTTATAATTGCAACATGGTTTTGAGCAAACAATCGGAATGGTGAAAATACATTCACAATTTTTGGCAACTACTATCCAACCGATCCACGCAAGTGTAGTTACCCTAGTGTATACATTTGTTCTTTGTGAATCAAGCTTGTGCTCGATTGTATTGCGCATCTAAGTCCTTCCTCTTATTTTAATTACTGAATCTGTTCGTTAAACGTACTATAGTTAAATAGTAGGTGAAATCTGCTGATTTGCTATTGAATTTATTACGTATATTTTCAGCACAAATTAATTACCAGTTTTCCCCCTTGTTAATTCATTATCCATTCGAATAAACTCCGTTTCTACTGTTAAATAAAATGTTAATTCATAATTAATAATATATACGGTGTCTAATGATTTTCAACTCTAATCACTTTTTCTTACGAACTAAAAATAAATTCGGTAAATTAAGATAACCCTTTCCCTTGTTAATGCATTCTCCGTTCGTATAAATTATATTTCTACTGTTAAATCCTACTGCCTAATTAATAATAAATACTCTTTTTCAGAATTCTTCAACGTAAAGTTTATGCTATAATTAACTAGACAATAACTTGTTTTAGGTATCCAATAATTGACTCTTATGTGTTTTCCATCGAAAGATTCGTCGAACTGAAGCCGCGTGCTGTCCGATAAAACTGTGATTTTCCAGTTTTAATCCTTAGCAAGAATATTACTTTGAGCTCTGGTCATTAGTTAAACGAAATTAATATTCATTTGCTTTTCAACTCGCACGACGAAAACATCCGTTCTAGTTTCTTCCTTTCGTTTTCCTTATGAAAATTTTGCGCACTCCTTTCAGCGTGGTGCGCATTTTTGGTTTAGTAAAATTGTGCTTTTTGACATCAATAAATTAATTTTACTTGTACTTATATAGCTTCTTCTGGTGGCCTTTAAAGCCACGATGGATGGTCGCCCTTTGTTGTAATGGGAGGACAACCTCAAGGTAAAATCACGCGCCTCTCTCCTTCGCCCCGTCGTTAGATACAGTAGAAGCCGGTTCGACGGCAGCAACTCGAGGGTGAGTGTGTAAGTACAAATTGACACCATTTAATAACCACACTTGGTGGCCTTAAACGGATTACTGTAAATAATCGTAGGCGTACGAGGATGAGTTATAGCTGTTGGGTTACCATGTGGTTTAAATTTTTTGTGCTAAATTTTTATTAGTTAAGATATTGTCCTGCCAATGAGGCATGCGTAATTTTTATATTTACAACCATTAAGAGCTGTGGATTTTAGTGTTCTTTTTGGGTTTTGTTGTGTTGCGAAATAACGTAAAGAGTAGGCACCTAAAAATGGCAGCTCTCCATGTTAGAAAGGATTTCTGTTGATCTTGTAAATATGTGTAAAGTGTAATTACGTATTGTTTACTTAGTGGTACCATCATGCTTTTGTACCTAATTAATTTATATATTTTTTGTTAATTAGAAACTGTATGATTAGGTTAGGAGTATGTTATTTGTTTACTTTTATTTCAGGCCTGATTTAATTTGTGTATTCTGCCCCACCCACTCACGGATTGATCCCGGTCAATTTCTCTTTCTTTCTTCTTCCTTGTTTTTTTTACTACGTCATTGTACGTAACATAGTGTTTAACCACATAGCTAGGCACCTATTTATTAGATTTACCACATCTCTACAGATGGCGCTATAGAAATAATTTAAAATGAAAAAAATTTGTTTATATTTCCGGTGTTTTTTGTTACCTAACCTTATTTTTAAGCGTCATTCTAGTTTACAGCACGGTGTGTGTACTGTATTAGACAATAATGTAGCTCATTTTAGTATTAACACTATCCGATTAGATGGTGTTCCCAATATTAACAGCAATTATTAATTGTCATTTATCTGACATTAATTTGACGTTTAGAATTAGTGTTTATTTAACCTTAGGGTGATTTAAAGATTGTTTTATTCAAATTGGCATATTGCTCTATCTCAAAAAAGTCATCGTGAATTATGATTAACTTGTTGAATATATTCAGGTGTGTGATTAAAAAAATCATCATTAGGTTACTTAAAATTACATTAGTGTTTTTCATAATCTTCTTTGGAATTAAACCATTCATAGTTGATAAAATCGTCCTTATTTACGTTTCGATCGATGACCTAGGATCGTTGTCAATATAATAAAAATTTTAAGTTTGGATTTTATTACATAAATTGAAAGTCAGAGTCACCCACCAAGAGTTTGACGATCCGAGGCTTTCGTAAAGGTCTTGTTAGTAAGTCTTAATTAAGTTGAACCGGGTTGCTAACCTAGATCGCAACCATGCCGTTTTAGCTTCCCCTACTAATGGTAATGACACCTTACCATTCAGTGTGCATATTTAGCCTCTTTGTCAATGATGTCGCCACGATTCCCAGTCCTCCAGGTGTGCCTAACGTCTTTCAATACAAGCTAAAACTTCCCCTTCCAAAGGTGTTACCTTGTAAGCCAGCAGAAAGTTTCCCGCGCTACGACCACTAGTAGGTACATGCTGTGCACTACCACACATCGAGCGTGTAAAATCCCCAAATGTACTGATCCAAATCAATTTTTAAACAATTTATACATTATGATTTTATCTGCATGCGTTTTTGAATGTAAGTGACATAGTTTTAAGTGGTTACAAATTTGGGGAAAATGTATTAGTTCTATGTAGAAGTAAAGTATTTGATAGCATCTCGATGAATAGATGAAATAACTAATGTTCTAAGTAAGTACCTAACACAAAATAAGCTAGTATATTAAACATTATTTTATAATCATTGTACCCTAGACAAAGAAATCCATAAATTTCGAAATATTGGTAATAAAAACAATATTTCGAAATTAATGGATTTCTTTGTCTAGGCTACAATAATTATAAAATAATGTCTAATATACTAGCTTCTTTTGTTTTTAGGTACTTATCTATTAATCGAGATGCTATCAAATACTTTATTTCCACATAGATCTAATACATTTTCCTCAATTTTATCACTAGTTAAAAATATATGTCACTTACATTCAAAAACGTATGTAGATGAAATTATAATATATAAATTATTTTTAAAAATTGATTTGGGGCAGCATATTTGGTGATTCTATAATTCCAAATGGTTAAGTTGTTAACATACGATTTGTTTATTTAATTTATTTGTAATAGATTAGCATTTAAGGTTTCTTGGTCAGTTTTGAAATTTAAAGTAATATATTTAATTATATATACTGATTCTAAGAAGTTCCTTCTTACAACATTATTTTCTTTTTGTAAGATTTTTGTAACTGTGTAGTTGGCAATGTGGTTTGTGTTTGTAGTTAAGTGTTTGGCTGATGCACATCTTTCTGGGTGGCATCTTAAGTCTCTTTTGTGTAGGTTTATTCTGCGTTCAAGTATTTGAGATGTTTGGCCCACGTACGTTTCATTACACGAATACATGAAGTACACCAGATTTGAATGTTTGTGTTTTGGAACTGGGTATTTTAATTTTGTATCTAGCGAATTTATGTTTAGAATACTTTCTTTGGCAATTTTAATGTTAGTGTTTTTGAATATATTAGTTATCTTTGATGTAATCCTTGGAATGTTTGAAAAAATGATATCATCATCATTAGGTATTCAGTTCTGGAACTGGTTGGACGAGTACCCTCATTGTTTCCTATTCTGAATTAACCTACACATTTCCCTGAATTTTGCACAGTCTGCATCTATCACTATCTGATCTAGGTCTATATCTATCTCTTTTTCCCTCTCTCTACTTGTAATATATCCCGTACTAGTCCCCAAAAATGCCTTAAAACGTATCCTGCCCTTCTATTTCTCCTATTTTTTTTGTTTTCCACGGATATCTTTTTTCCTCTACCATTTCCATAACTTATTTGTTATTAACTTTGTCTGTCTATGCTATCATCCTCATACATCTGAAGTACAACATTTCAGAAGGCTTCTATCTCTTTCTGTCAGTTTTTCTTACTGCCACTGTTTTATAGACGTACTGTGCTGTGCTCCACACATATGCTCTCAAAAATTTTCTTCTTGTTTCTGTGCTGGTTGTCTTTGAACATCGCAGCTGTTCTTTTTTGTTAAATGTAGTTCGATCCCCTTCTACTATTTTACAATTATATACCCTATTTCCCCAATATTCAGTAATATGTGAAAGAAGGTAAGCAGCCTGTGGCTGTCAAGTTCCCCCAGCACTTGAACATTTTCCGAATTACTAACTTTTCCAATATATCCTTTCGCACAATCACATTAGTTGAAAATATTTCACAACCAACACTTGAGATTGTTTATAATAATCTTCAGATAGAAGTGCACTTATTTCTTTGTCATTAGGTTTTCCGTCTTAAAACTGGTTGGACGGGCACTTCCACTTATTTATATTCTTAGCTAGCCTACACAATTCCCTGAAATTCCCACAACGGCCTATAAATGGCTCGGTTACTGTTCTATAGTTTTCTGGTTATATGCCCTATTACACCGAGATTCAGTGGTATGTGAAGGAGAGAAGGCGGCTCCGTGGCGTAGTGGTATGTGTGTGTCTACTACGTCCAAGGTCCTGGATTCGAATCCCGATACGGTCCGCTTGAAAAATGTTAGGCAAGCATTTTTCTCAAAAATACACCCTCATTCGGATGAGAGGTATAATGGAGGTCCCGTGTGTGAGTGTTGTCACATACGTTAAAGATCCCTACCTTGCTTGGAACAGCAAGGGTTCGGCAAAAATCCAAATTTTCCAGGTAAAAAAAACTCGCTTCCTGGCCAATGTAGTACCTTCGGGTGAAGCATTGAAAAATCACATGTAAGGTATGTGAAGGGGTTAAGCAGTCTGTGGCTGCTAAGATTCCCAACATTTAGACATTTGTTGAACGAATAGTTTTCCAGAATGATTGCACAACCAATACCTGTATAATCATCATGTTTAAGTAAAGTTATTTTTTCGTCATAAGTTTTTCCATCTTGGGACTGGTTGGACGCGTACCTCCATTGGTTTCTATTCTGAGCTAACCTACACATTTTTCTGAAATTCCCACTGACTACATCTTTCACTATCTGTGTGCAATAGTCTACCTTGGTTTACCTCTACTTCTCTTTTTTTCCCATCTCTGCTTCTAATATATTCCGCACTATTCATTCCCTCGTGCTTTAGTATGTGGTCTATCATTCTATGTCTCTTATTGTTTACTGTTCTCTACATATTTTTTTCTTCCCCCTCCATTTCTAATACCTCTTTGTTCCTAACTTTGTCTGTCCATGATATCTTCATCATACATCTGTAGCATCACATTTCAAAGGCTTCTATCTTTTCTTGTTCGCTTCCCCTACTGTCCAGACTTTACAGCTGTACATTGCTGTGCTCCACACTTGTGTTTTAAGCAATTTTTTCTTTGTTTCTATGTTTGATGCCTTTGAACACAGTAATTGCTTTTTTATTATTAAATGTAGCACGACTTGTGCTTATCTTTGTTTTACATCTTTTGCGCTTTTTTATCATGCGTAATTTGGCTTCCTAGAGAGCAGAAATCCGTAACCTCTTATAAGTTCTCTTACCTATTTGTATTCCTATTTTTGATTTATTTTCTCCTCCTTTGCATTGTAGTTAGTTTACTTTTGTGAATTTTCATATCGCATGTGTCTGTTAGAACTGTTTCCATTTTATTAAGAGCAGCTTCTAACTCTTCTTTGCTAGATACTAACACCGCTATATCATCTGCAAATCTAAGCATATCAATCTTTTGTCCCTACATAGTAATTCCAAATGTCTTCCTGCATTTGACAGTATTCATTGCCTCTTCAGTATACAAGTTAAAAATTAATTGGGATAGGGCACATCCTTGTCTCACGCACGAATTGTTCAAGCAAAACGCAACGATTTCATTTAGCAAACTTAAAAATAGAACGAAATTGATTTACAATTTTATGTATAGAAAATTTAGTACCGAAAGCTAATGTATAAAACGCAACTAATTATAGAAACGATTATTCAAAACTTAACCTTCATCAAAGTCTATAATTAAACACCAAGTGTATAAATTCTAGAAGCACTTTGCAATTATTATTAAAAGTAACTCATTACAAATTGAAATAAAGCGTGTAAATTTATAGCGCGATTCTTATACAAATTGTTACCGGAAACCCTCATCCTTGAATAAAAACCATTCAGTACGAATATATCGTATTATAGCGAAACAATTACTGAAAAGATTCATTCAAAAACGCGCATTGCAACTTTATAAAGTATAATTGAATATTTTTCAGCACGAGGATGTCTAATTATGCAAAAGCATCACGCAATTTATTGCAACAAAACTTAACACTGAGACTGAAATTACATCTTCAGCAGACTTAAAACTTAGTAATTAAACAATCTTATTGTATAAATTATAAAGGCAGCATTGAACAAAGATATTGCCTGGAAATTCACAACTCTATATTTAAACATTCAAGGTAACTAGACAATGCAATCGAAAAGAAACTTTTTACGCACTTACCAATTACAAGACCTTCGGGAACGAGATAATTAAAGCAGACTCAATTAATCAGCAGGATTGAAATAAAAACATAATTAAACCTAACTGGCGCAACAAAACGTACAAAGCATAACGCAAAGTATTGCAAGAATATTAAATAGAATTTAATAGGAATTATTAGAAATTGTTAAAGAAACTTAAGTATATGCAACAATGTATCTCAAGAAGAATTAAATAAAGGTTATTAACAGTTCACAAGCAAGTTATGAGAACGGATGCAATATATTGTATTCCAGACGATAGTGATACTGCAGGTGGCAGGTCACAGACGGTTAAGAAACCGCTATTACTTAGAAATTAAGATTGTTACATTGTATATTGAATAGAATTAAGAAATAAGCAGACATGAGCTCTGCAAGTTCCAACAGACATGTGAGGGGCAGGGACAACATAAATACTTCGGTAGCCCCGAAGCAGTCAGTCAGTCCTAAGTATTTCAGGTTTAACATTGCAGTTTGCTTAGACTACTCACTCATATTAGTTCTGTTGTTAATTAATTTTCGACTTAGGGTATTTTAAATCAAGTTTGTCAAAATTCCACATTAACATCTGTTTAATAAATAAATTTTGTTACGAAGTTTTTGGAAGAAGTTTTAAAAAAAACCGCTTCCAAAGCCCGAAACGTAACTCGCGTTGGCTTACTTGTTAAAAAAGTAAAAATCACTCAAATTTTCCTGAACAAAAACCCGAACGCGCTGTGCAACAAAGCCAACAAGGTGTCGAATCATATTGGTGCGAGAAAGAACAATCGACTTGGGTTTCTAAAAAATGCCTAATATATACAAAAAAACACGGTAGTTATCGCGAAACCAGTTTTTTGCACCGTTTGCGCGCAGGTACTATACTTTTTTTTACAAATTTTTATTGAAATTTGTATAATTAATTCGAAAAATGTCAAAAGCAGGTTACGAAGACCGGCGTAATCGCACGAAGAGGTTCCAGCTTTTGATAACACAATTAATTTTTTTAATTAATGCTTATAAATGGCTAAGATATATTTTTAGTATTATAAATTGATTAGGAATCTATAAAACTATCGCTTTTTAATATACGCGGTCTATTTTTTAAGAAAACATTAAGTAACTAATTCGAAGCAAGTGGACGACTCTGACCGAACAATTACAATCGAACGTTAATTATTCACAGAAAGCTGTATTTTTGATGTGCTGTGTGCAAAGCCAAGCATACATCGGACGAAATTTGATAAATGTCAATCGGGGTGACGCAAAGCTAAAGGATTCAAATAGCAAGCGTGCCGCGCCATCCGGGGTTCGATGCCGTGTTCAATTTCTTCTTTTTTATTCTATATTTCATTTTTTTAAAACCAACGTAAGAGTATCTAATCAAACTTTCTAGGCACTTTGGTGCAATCTATAATATCTAAATTATATGCTATTTTTATTGAAAAATAATTTACAACGCTTTGGCTTACGTCGCTGTTTTAATTTGATTTTGTTTTATTTCATTTGTGCCAGCGTACAAAACGAACATACTGTACGAGAGAGTTAGCATGTTGTTAAAACGTAAAAGTAAGACGAAAAAGGCAACACGAGTTTCTTTCCAAAATTAGCTGTAAGCTCTTATAAATTACCTAATATTTGACCCAATCTTAACTTAAAACATAACTTCAATACCGTTCACGCACAATAAAGTTTTAATAATTAATTTGAGAACTGTCAAAAGCCAGCGTGGTCGGTCAGCGCAGGCGCACAAACCGATACCATTACAATCTACAGTAGCAGAATTAAATTACAACTAAACTAAAGTACCTAAGACATGTAACTATATTCAAGTACATTCGTTGCATTTGAATTAATCGTTGCATTCGATTGTTTGTATAGATTTTAATATCTTTGACAAACTGGTCTTTGGAAGCTTCTTTTAAAAAAAAATTATTTCTAAAAACACTCTTATCAAAATTATTTTAATACAGTAATTACAAAAATGGTTTATTTCTTCTATAACAACTTGTACGTTATGTTCATTAACGTAACTTAATTTAGTGGACGAGAAAATAATCGAAGTTAATATTTTAACAATCAATAATTACCAATGAGTAGCATCAACTACCAACAATGTTAAATTTATGAAGTTCGAAAACTGACTGACGATCAAGGGTTCCTCATAGTATTTATGAAACCTCTGACATCACTTCATCTTATGGGAAAGTGCAGATCTTGCTATCTCCAGTTTCCTGATAATCATACAATGTCTTATTCTAAGTAATTTTAATTAAGACTGCTTTATTGCAGTTCATTGTTTTTGCACCTGCAGTATCAGGTTGCGTCTGGAATGCAAAGGAGTTGTTTCTTTTCTTATTTCTGATATGAACTCTGTTTAACCTTTAATTATAACCTTCATTTAATATAATGAAACATGCTATTGCAAAGACATAATAATTACATTTATTCTTATATGTATTTTTATATAGGGGATATGTAACTCGCGTTGTCCAAATTTATTGCAGATGGTGTTTCCAAATTCTTTAATAATTGATTTTCAAACCAATATAAGAAATTTTGCTCATTCACTTTTTCCATGGTAATTTGGGTTTTAGTGCAATAAGAGAAAATCAATTCAGGCATGTAATACTATTTTGTTCAACAGCTAATTACAATGAGAATATTTTAATATTTCTCCTTTACAATTCTAGTAATTCATTGTTAAACTAGGAACCCATTGCCGTGCTGTTAGTCACAAAATAGTTTAGAAATGGAAGTTATTAACTTTTAAGAGGTTAGTTTGTTTTGTAATGTAGTTCAGCAAATTTAGAAACAAAAAATGGATGTATTAGGACAGGATTACGACATAATATTGAAAGAATTTCAAGATTTAGAAACACACGATGTGGAGTTTCCAAAAAAATGTGCTAAAATTGCAATGGGTAGAATTTGTTTTTATATTCTAACCTCAATCACATGTTTAAAATTTGTTTGTAGATATTCAAGAAGGCTCTTTTACGCTTCTTCAGCTAATTGAACACCTGAAAGATTTGTTAGTAAACTCCATGCCTTCAAATCGAGAAAAAGGGATGGTTATATTATCACAGGTTCTTGAATTGCTTCCAAATGAAGTACTTTCCGCTGAACATTTAATTCTTATATGTGCATTTTATAGGGATCGTTTAAATGACCACCATCAGGTATGTAGTTAATTAAACTGTTACATTAAAGAAGACATGTTAAAACAGCAGATATTGAAATTCAAGTTGCTAATGCCGAATCAAATGGTATTATAAGTGCATAATTATCTTGGGTCACCAAAGTATTCTCCTACAGAAAATGTCAAGTTAAAAATATGCCCGTTTTAAAATTTATTGTAAATACCAACTCACCATTAAACAAAATGCAATTGCTGGCCCAAATGTAAAAATGAAAATGTATTTTGACTGATAATGAACAATTAAATGGAGAATTGTGATTTTGTATTATTAATTAATGAACCTCCAACTTCTATTTGATTCATAACGCCTTTACAAAAGGATAAAATGTTTTTGCAAAGATATTTGCAATTTTATAACTATCACAGGTAAATTGATTTAAATTAAGCAACCATTGAATTGAATTCTTTTATGTGACCTTAGTTTAGCACTGTTTATATAATGTATGTAGAAACTATATCGTAAAATTAAGCAAAAACTGTAATGCAAATAAAGTTTTTATTTTTAGGTTATACCGCCAGTTCTAAAAGGGATTTTAGCTCTTACACGGTATAAAAATCTACCTGAAGGCGCAACTAAACAAATATTAACATCATTATTTCAAAATGTACCCTGTCAGCAACAGCAGCAATCCGATCGATTAGTTATATACAAAATTATAAAGACATCGCTAGATAATAAATTTTCAGGTAATTTTGTGCCTAACGTATCAAAAAGTGATGGTGTGTTTTTTAGAAATGTTGCAAATGAATATTGATTTTGTTTATGGTGTCATATCAGCAATGGATGGTGAACGAGATCCAAGAAATCTTTTATATCTTTTTAATTGGCTTCCTAAATTCTTGAAAACTATTACATTAGGCCATTTAAGTGAAGAAATGTTTGAAGTTATGGCTTGTTATTTTCCTGTTGACTTTAGGGCTCCATCTCAAGATTCCGATGTAAACTAATGATATTTTCAGTACTAATTATTAAATTGCATTTTGTTGTAGAACATTAGCAGGGATAGTTTAGCAGAGTGTCTCTGTAAATGTTTATGTGCGATTTCTGAGTTTGCTGAATACTGTTTGCCACTGGCCTTAGAAAAATTAGCATCAGCCCTTCGAATTGCTAAATTAGATTCTCTGAACTTAATTGTATGTATTGTGTGACTTGTTTTGAAAGTAACAATTTTCTTTGACAGGCAGAAGGTTGTAAAACATTTGATGTGGCTTTATATATTCAGCATTCGACGGACATATGCTCCCAGATTCAGCGTGAAGTTTTACAGTGTTCTGATAGTGAATTAGAAGATACAGCATTAACAACTTTAGAAATTGTGTTAAACAAATTATCAAAAAGTAGTACAGAAGTTTATGAACAAATGTTATCAGACATTATCGATACTCTAAAAGGCAATCTCTTACCAAGTGGAAGATTATTTTTACCTTCTATTAAAATTATTTATCACACAGCAAAATCATCTAAGGCAGCTACAAATTTTGTGATCTCTCAAATTGTTCCACTTCTAATAAACACTTGCAACATCACTACTACGCCTGCTTATCAAGTACTATTATACAAGAGTTTAATTGATTTAGTTAAAGTACATATAGAAACACACAACAGTTGCAATATTGTGGAAGTTAAAGAATTGTCATTGATACCTACTTTCTGCATTAAAGCAATTTTTCAAGAAGATAACGATGTAAAAGCTGCTGGTTTAACAAGTCTGGCTGTGCTCTCAAATTCACTTCCTATAGATATAAGAAACCGCCTTTATGAATATTTTTGTATTTCCTTAGTAATGCCATGTTCCAAACTAATACATCAAGCAGCTTTGAAATGTCTTAGAAGTCTGGCACAAGTTTATAGTAAAGAAGTACAAGAGAATGTATTAGATAAACTTACGGTAAATACCACGCAAGATTTAAAATTATATTTGGAGGCCTTGATTATCTTTGCTGATATACCAGATTTTACTGAAATTGTTTTATCTGTTGTATTGGATCATTGTTTGAAGGATTTGGAAACCGTGGAGATTGCAACAGGTAAGGTTTGTTAGCAGAGCATGGTTTAATGCAGTAAACAACTCAATTTTATTTAGTAAGCTTTTAATGAAACTAATATAAACCTAGCCAAATTTTCCTTTTTATTCTTAAATTCACTTCTTTGTACTACTTGTAAACTATCCGTGGTCCTGTATTCTGTGTGTAGTTAGTCTCGACGAAGGACCCCCGTGTGAAATGTTTTTCCTTTAGTCATCCTTTTCCTTATTAAGTACAGGCATGTCGAGACGTTTTACATTCACCTATTGCCAAAACAAATTCCACAGCAATGTGGTATGTGTGAATTGTCAGTGTATGTATTATAAAAGCTGCCTTGACAAAAGAAAAAAAGGATATTCCTTGATAAATCAATACAAAGTTAGTTACTGTAATATGAAATCTATATGTTATCTTAGAGGAACAAAATAAATTAAAAACTACAATAAATCAACTTATATTAGAGACAATGATTTAAAATCACTGCTTATAAGAAAGTACTGACTTAGAAGCTTCCTTTACTGTAGCAAGTGGATAGAAGAATAAATTTACTAAAAGAATACTCTAGCAAATCTACAACGAAGACAAAATTATTCAATTAGAATCAGAAATTGAAAGCTTATATAACACTCGAGATTAAAAATGCACTAGCTCTTCAACTCGAACTTTACAATTTGTATATAGCACTTCACTTCCACAGTCGGTGATAAATGACAATGCGGTAGGTAAGTGCTCATAAACTCAGCATGCAGATAACATGAACGATGACAATTTTGTTGAGAATAAAATTCCAACATTATCATATATGCTATTTTTTTTAGTAAAAGAAAACAAGTATACTAAGGTATGTCAAATAAACTGTACTGTCAAGTTGTGAAATAAAACATTGATTAAATAGCTTCATTTGTATCTCAGAGTTCTTCGGGTATTGGAGATATAGTTTATATGGTTAACTAATATTTATTTCAAACATTTCACTTTAACAATTAAACTAAACAAGATGAAACTACTGTTAAGTAATTTGACGAGAACTTAAAATATAATAAATATCTGATAGAGTTCAAGGTAGGGAAGTTTCCCATAACCAATATGGCATTTCCATTGTGGATAGCTATTCATATTCTTTGCAGAAGAAATCGAGAGCGGGTTTCCCCTGTCTGTAAAGCTAGTAGTCTGCCTAATTTGTTTATGAAATCTACAGCTTCATTGCACCAAGGTCCCATTGCTTCAACTGCAAATGGCAGAAATGAGTAAACTGGGTCTACAATTGTTGAATATTTGCGTAATTTTGATAAAGTGGCATGTTTAGCAGTGGAACCGGCGTATTTGGTAGATTGAGGCAAATGTGATAGAACAAGGGTATCAGCTCATGTCGCATCCCAAACAAGGCGCTTTTCTTCCGCCCATGGAATCAGTGTGACACCATCTACTCTCTTCCCATCATCTCTACATAATCCTTATGATTCTAAACTATTGGGAATCTTCACTGAAGACAAAACATGGCTTACTACAACATTTAGGTCTTGATGACTGGAAAACCGGTCTTGACTCTTGGAACAGTTAAGACTGTGGTATTCAAAATCGTCCACTTCCTCACCGCACAGACAGGTGTGAGGCTTACACAATTCACATCCCAGACGTACACCAGTGGCAATGCGGAAAGTATTGTTGTCCAGCAGAGTGCCTATTGTATGAGATGAGAAAGCTTCTATCCAGATACTGGATTGAGGTTTTCCAAATATGAAACTAGTTCTCTTCGTCGTTTCAGAAGATGGGTTTCGTTTCGCAAGTATAATTTTGAGTAGAATGTTATCCCAGTTCCTCTGCTGACCAGAGGCTGCTGGAACTCCAAAATCTTCAGTTAACTTATTTCATTCTTCCAGAGCTTTATCATATTGTGAAATTCTCGGCTTGTCGGAGTCTTACAGATTTAACATGGTAGTGACAAGCTTTGAAACTCCAAAATGAGAGTAGTAAAACACCGTGTTAAGTGAGACTCGAGCTCTAATAGTTAATGCAAATTCCACATCAAGTTCTCGTAACAGTGACGGCAGTAGCAGCAAAAACAAACCTTCAGAGTATAGTAAATTTAAGAAGAAAGACTACAGTAACTATAAATGTAATATTTGCAAGGAAATGGGCCACACCACATACGTGTTCTATAAGAAAAGTATTTTTTATTCAGGTTCACAGTCTCGTAATGTTGTACATGCATTAGTAGAAAATGCCACGTTTGAATCGGATTTTGACTTATGGATTCTTGACACTGGGGCCAGTCATCACATGATGAAATACAAAGAATGTTTTGTATGCTACTCGGCTTTTAGTGATTCAAGACCAATTACAACAGCTGATAATAATATGCTGTTAGCATATGGTCAAGATGTTACGATCAAGACATTTGTGGATAATCAGTGGTATGAGAGAAAGTTTACTGACGTGTGGTATACACCCTACGTTGTTAAGAATTTATTTTCAATACCGTCGGCTGCCGATAAAGGGTTCAAATAGAACCTGAATAAAGACTTGCAAAGTCACACTAGAAAGTGAAGTTATTCATGAGGCAAGTGATTATGTTGTCAATATGTTTAGCCTTCTTGCTGCAGCATCATCTACAAGTATTATGGTGGGTTCAGTGAAAGACGGGATTAAAATCTCTTGTGATAGCCTTTTAAGTCACAAGGCTTCCTGAGTAGCAGCCAATATTGCCATGTATTCAGCTTCCATTGTGGAAAGAGCTATTGTAGATTGTTTTCTTGTATTCCACGAAATTGCACAATCATTTTTAAGAAATATGAAGCCGGTTGTGAATTTTCTTATTTTTTGGGTTACTCGCCCAACAATCAGCATCACTGTAATCATAAATTTCAGTTGGTTTGCCACTTGTACCATCATATTACAATTTTTTATTTACGACGCCTTTCAAGTAACACAGGATTCTTTTCACAGCTACCCAATGATAAATACCCAGAAATATGTCAGGTCTCGATGGGAGGCAGCGAGCAGGCTACCAACAGTTTCACAAAAAGGAACATTTTCACACTCTTTACATGATACCTGATTGTTAACTAACTTCAAATTCAACAACATTGATGTAACAGCTGGATTGCATTCCACATTAAACCGTCCCAGAATTAGTCAATATATAGTTGTAGAGTTATTGAAACATTCTTTTTTCTGTTTCTTTGTATTTGGAAAGAATGCTCCATGTTTTAATTTAGTAGAAGGAAGACGAAAATACAAAAACAAACCAGACGTAGCAGGAAAACATACAAAGCCATAAAATGGGAAATTATTCGCAAATGCAGGAAAGCTAAAGAACAATGGATTGATGAAAAGTGTAAAGTGGCAGAAACTAAGATGGAAATAGAAAAATAGACGGAGCATACAAAATTTTTAGAATGAATTTCAGGAATATAAAACCACAGCAAAAATATAAAGGGTGCAGGAGGAAACATCAATATAGAAAATGTAGAGATAGTGGTTAGATGGCAAGAATAAATAGGGAATTTATATGCAGGACAGGAACTAGAAGCACTAGAACAGAAATCTGACATTGAAAAGGATGACTTGGGATATCCTGTACTTAGAGTTGAGTTTGAATTAGCATTAAAGAGTCCGAAAAATTACTTGATTCCTAAACCGTTGTCTAACAAGAATGTAATCTATTTGATATCTTCCTGTATCTACTGGCATCTTCCACGTGTATCGTCTTGTAGCATGATGTTGAAATAATATGTTTGTGATAGTTTAATTGTTCTTGTCGCAAAATTCTACCAGCTTATTTCCCCTTCCCTACCCTCACCTACCACTGCATTAAAATCCCCCGGAATTATTAAATTTTCATGTCCTTTTATGTATCATAATATGTCCTCGATATCTTTATAGAACGTCTCCACCTCTTCCTCACTGTAGCCAGAGGTGGACATTTACACTTGTATTATTACTGTATTTACCGGTTTAGATTCTAATCTAATCAAGAGTACTCTTTCGTTTTTTTGTAAGTAGTTTTCTACGCGGTGTCTTATCTTTTTTTGCATGACTATCTCCACACCCGAATTTCCTTCCTCTGATCCTGTGTGAATTACCTTAAAGTCTCCACTCCAAAAATCCCTTGCCTCTGACCAGCGAACTTTGCTGATCCCTGCTGTCTAGTGCTAGCCTATCCATTTCAATTTTCAAATTCTCTAGCTTACCTACTTACTTCATACTTCTGACATTCCACGCTCCGCCTCGCAGAATGTTCTCGATTTTTTTACTTTTGGATCACATTCCCCAAGTAGTTTCCTCCCGGAGATCCGAATGGGGGACTATTTTAACTCCGAAATTTTTTACCTCAGAGGATGCCATCATTTTAATAACAATTTAAGTATGCTGTGTACTTGGGAGATAATGTTGTTGATTTCCCCTTGCCTTCCACATTGCACTAGTGTGTTACCGACCCCTATGGTCTCTGCCACTTCAAGTACCGAAAAAGCTGCTGCCGTCTTTTGGGGACCTGTCTTAATCTGGTTCCTCCCTAAAGACCCCACTAATTTGGTTAAACCTATAGTTTGGCTCTTTAGCTCGCTGAAACACGCAAGCCATTCTACCCGTTCTAGTATTTTAAAACTTCTTCAAGGTGCAGGTCCGTTCAGAATGGAAACCAAGTAGTGTGATCAGTTAAATGAATGAAATAAGTTTAATGTATAGTTTATATTTTTAAGCCATTCCAATACTAATAAATTAGTAACATCCTAATTTGTAAATGAAAACGTCATACATATAGGATCTAAAAGTATGAACAAAGCTAACATATTGATATATTCCACATCTACGATTATTTTATAATACTTAAACTAATATGAATAATTATTTTGATTGACATTTGACTTAGATTTGGCATGCTTAAAAGTTTTTTAGAAGTACTAACCTAACTTATGTCTGTCAATGTTGACAGAGTTGTAATTCAAGGCCTCATTGAATTCTGGAGTTTGCTATACATTCGTTTCTATAGTATTGAAGCATACAATTACGAACAATGAGTTGTAAGCAACCTTGTTTGGTTTTAACTATAGGTACATACTTAAGTTATTTTCAATGTAATATTTTTCTTATTATTTGTAAAGTAATATACTTATTAGACATTTAAATTTTAGGTGCATTAATAAAGCTCTTGGAAATGGATGAACATAACATAGAAATTAATGCATTTTTGATCGAGAGAAAGCAATTTATTTTTCTAATACTGAATTGGTTTAAGAACTGTATAAATATACTTGATACTTCAAAACATAAAGATTTGCTTGAGAATGTTTCGAAAATTTTCAAAATACTTATAGGACATCAATCTAGTGAAGCACAATATACAACTGTTAGTTGTACTTTAGAAAGTGTGCTTTTGTTATATGAAAGCAGTCAAAATCCAGCTGTGGTTATTATACTAGATGGACTTTTAATGAGAATTAGGACAGATGTTAATATAAGCCATAATATTAGTGATTTTTTATTAGAGTTTTATATAAACTCCCACGATGAGTACACATGTCAAATTGCTGTTCAACTTCTAGCAAATCTACTAAATAAGGAACCTAATGGTACGTATACATAAAATGTCTCATAAGATGCACAGGATTTAAATTATGTGTAATTTTTTCTGCAGATTAACATTCTAATTGTGACATTTTGTAATAAACAATTTGTAATTAATATGGAACAATAAGAGCAAGTGACTATTTTTAAATTCAATTACAAATACAGAAAATGCTTTGTTGTTGAAAATTTCGTGGCATCTTTAATAGGAAAAATGCCTATAATGAGACCTATAAAAAGCTAATTAAAACATTTTGATAAACTGGTTTCGGTGTAGAAATAAAAAGAAATCTGGTTCGCTGATGGCCACTCAACAGAACACAATGGTGTTCTGTAAGTATGTGTCACAAAATCGCACACACTTCTGAGGATTGCAACAGAGTATTTGAAAAAGCTCTCTGTAATAAGTTATAAGAGGATCTTCGTTTGCACATTTGCATCTATATCCATTTATGATTCAGTTAGCGAGAATTAAAGTTGAATGACTTCAAATGCTGAATATATATATATATATATATATATATATATATATATATATATATATATATATTCAGCATTTTGAAGTCATTCAACTTATATATCTGTAGGATCCTGAACCGATGACAATGTTTATTAAAAAAAAAATTAACAATGAAGCTATTTTTAACTCGGTAGGTATACCGTTATCATATTTGTGTCAAATAAAATGTTTAAGAACGAGATATATGATAATCTGTGACAGTTTTGTGTAATTATATGCTTGTGGAATAATTGAAATATTCCTTTGTGAAAATCAAACACAAAATGTAATATCTCATTTTGATGAGATCCAACGTTTCAACACTTTTCATAAACAAGAGAAAGAAACCAACAGTAGCATAAACGTCTTCTTTGGTTTACTTCGTTCGGCTCACAAATGACACCAATGTAAATGAAATTTGTAGTAGGCCTAAAAATAGTAGATCGTGAAACACTTGAAGTTAACTTTCTGAGCGATTTTTTAGGCGAATCAATCTAATATCCTCACAGAACTTTCACATATAACGGTAATTGTTGGCCTATGCTGCTTCGATCATGTACACTCTCGTCTAATGAAATATATTAATCAAACGTGATATTATCGATTTATTAGGAACTGTAGAATTGAGAAATTTTAATTGAAACTCGCTCATTTGCAAGATTTATATGTCCAATATCTTAGTAACAAACATACCTTCTTCTGTGGAAGGCGACATAGTTGACACAATAGTCACAGATGTATACTGGAATAGCACTACTGTAGGAGAAGAATATTTCAACAGTTACAATCTGTTAACCTTGAGTACAGTATTGCATGTGAAGGAACTAAAAATTTACCTATGCACAACTTCTATCTTCTCAAGTTTAGGGTTACATCCTTTTTGAAGCACCCATTACTAGGATGCTGTAAGCTATCATACGGTGTGTGAAAATCTAAGCATTATAACAAAAATATAATAAAAATAGTATAGAGAAGTTGATTTGCATACGATTGTTTTCTTATGGGATTTGTAAATATAAGAAAAATTTAAAAAATGAAAACGACAGTATTGAGTTTGTAATGAACAGTTACATTTGCTAAAAAGGTGTTTGGACATTTTGTCCAAAAATTGATGTCGGGGGATATTTGTTAAATATTAGATTTTACAGTTAACAGCAATGTTTGCCCCCTAAATAATGTCACAACATAGCCACCTAATAAAGAGAATGTTTTTGTGTAAATGAAATCCTCTGCCACTTTTGGGACACTATATCATCGGTATATATTTTATTATATTTAATGTTTTAGAGCAGATACTGCAAACTAAGCTTTCTAAAATATTCAATACTTGTACTAGTATACTTCAGCAAGATGATTGCAAGTCAAAAAATGTTATTGAGTTGATGTCATGGGTTACTAAAGCATTAATTATGAGGGCACATGTTGAATCTAGTACTTGGACTTCTAAGGTATATTCTCATTTTTCTTTTAAATTCTTAAAACTGCATTTTAGCTGCTTGAATTGTTAGACACTCATGAAGATGTTGGTAAAGGTTTTAAAATTATCATGTGTGATAATTACGATTGTTTAAGTAATAGCAGTTACAGCAATAGACGGTAATAACCATACAAAAATGACTAGAACATGATATCTTGATTTTTAGGTTACTTTATCAACAAAAATTTTTTGTTGAAACTTCAAATAAAATATCTCAAAAATATAATGGTGAAAATCGTAATTACTTATTAGCTATGGGATATCTTATACAAGATGTACCAAATCAAGTTTTTATTCTTCAATTTAATAAGGTCTTTATTTATTTTTTGATGAAAAATATTTACTAGTATTAAATTTTTCAGATATTGAGACTCGTAATAATGTGCTTGGAACATTGTGAAGATGAGCATGTTTTGTGCTCAATACTGGAGGCTTTGTATGGCTTAATACAAAGTAAGGAATCTCTTATGGAACAATATTTGCAAGAATTTCTACCACGTCTTCTTAAATTGGCTACTTTTGAAGGCCATATGGTATGTTATCATTGAGTGCTATGTAGTAGATTTATGCTCTAAAATACTATGAAGTCTCATATTGTCTTTTATTAAAGTTTATTGGTTTTTCATCTTATACATGATTACTGTTTTTGAGACAAAATCTTTGATTAGTATATCGGTGCTGGAACTGGTTGAACTCATACCTCCATTGTTTCCAATTCTGAGCTAATCTACACATTTCTCTGAAATTTCCACTGCCTACAACTTTCATTATCTGTGTGCGGTAGTCTAATGTACGTTTACTTCTATCTCTCTTTTCCTTTCTCTGCTTCTAATATATTCCGCAATATTCCCTCCTGCTTTAGAACGTGTCATATCATCCTCTCTCCTATTTTTTTTACTGTTTTCCACATATTTTTTCTTCCTCTATTTCTAGAACGTCATTGTTCTTAACTTAGTCTGTCTGCGATATCATCTCTTTATACTCTCCGCTTCTCCTACTGCTACGTTTCACAATCGTTCAGTGCGTGCTTCACACAGCTTTCAGCAATCTTTTCCATGCTTGCGTGCTTGTTGTCTTCGAACATAGTAGTTAAGTTTTCTTGTTAAATGTAGCACAACCTTGTGCTTATCTTTGTTTATATCTTTTGCACTTGTCCTATCTTTCGTTATTTGGCTTCTTAGGTAACAGAAATTCTTAACCTTTTGTAAATTCTGGTTTTAACTTATTTTCCCCTCTTTTACATACCAGTACTTTAGTACAATTTTTGTTGATTTTCATACCATATCTCTCTGTTAGAACAGTTTCCATTTCATTAAGAGCAGCTTCTAACTCTTCCTTACTAGATGATAATACCGCTATATCGTCTGCAAATCTAAGCATATCAATCGTTTGTCCCTGCTTCATAATTCCAAATGTCTTTCTGCATTTGACAGTAATTGTTGCCTCAAGCTAAAAATTATTTGGGATAGTGCACATTCTAGCCACACCTTTTTCCTAACATTTTACGTCTGAACGTTCCTGCTCTAATTCTATTACCGCTGTTTGATCTTTGTATAAGCTATATAGTATCCGTCTATAACTCGTTCCAATTCTTTTTTTACTATTTCGAACATTTTCCCATTTTATATTGTTGAAAACTTTTTCTAAATCTACAAACTTTATATATACACTTTCTCCATTTTCTATTGTTTTCTAAAAATATTCCCTGATATTCAATGGTTAGCAAAGGGGTGTAACCTTATGGCTACCAAAATACCTCCACCACTTAGTTCTTTGCCGAATCAATAGTTTTCCAATTACTCCTTTTGCTCAATCAACATTTGTAGAGAATATTGCAAAACCAACATCTGTAGTTGTTTGCGATAATCATAAGATTTAATTACAATTACTTTTTCATCATAAGGTTTTCTGTCCTGGAACATGTTGGATGCGTACCTATTCTGAGCTAACATACACATAACCCTGAAATTTCCGTAGCCTATATCTTTCATTATCTGTGTGCAATAGTCTAACGTAGGTCTAACTCTACCTCTCTTTTTTTATTTCTCTGCTTTTAATATATTCTACAGTATTCCCTCTTGGCTTAGTATGTGTTCTATTTCTCCTATTTTTTACTGTTTTCCACATATTTCTTTACCGTGTCTAGTACCTCTTTGTTCATAACTTTGTCTGTCCATGATACCTTCATTATACGTCTCTAGCATCACATATCAAAGGCCTATCTTTTTCCTGTCCACATTTCACGGCCTTACAGTGCTGTGCTCTATACATATGCTTTCAGCAATTTTGTCTTTGTTTCTGTTTATTGTCTTCAAATAGTAGTTGCTTTATCTCATTAAATTCAGCAAGGCCTTGTGCTAATCTTTGTTTATCTCTTTTGCACTTGTCCCATCTTTCATTATTTGGCTTCCTAAGTATACTCCATCTGTCGAATCAAGACTATGATATCAAAAATAGTAATTCAGGCAGCCAAATTCTAAATTCCAATTCGTATGAAAAGGTATAGTACGTTGACATTACATTTTAGAGCATTTTGGAGTTTAAGATCGGTATTACAATGCACTGTTGCCAAGCCTGCTGATCATTTCATATACTTTCATTAATTGCAGTAATATTTTTATTTGACCAACCACTGTGAGGATATATTGGTGTTGCTGTATTGCTAAAGACAGAGTTAGTTTTTAATAGCTTTAGCTAAATTCAGAACTGTTAACTTTGTAGGTGCTTTCATGTCGTCCTAATATTGTACGAACTTTTTTAATGTAACTATAATTGATAGCTCATTCTTATAATGTATTTCTTCACAAACTAATCCTTGTTGAACCGTGAAATGCATGTTTACTTGGTATGCTTTGCTACATAACAACCTAGGACGTGTTTGGTACATGATAGGAGTCTTTAAAAGCGTTCATATACACTGTAGCAATAATTAGTAGTGTATTTAAATGGAAAAACAGTTTTCTTTCTAATTTGTTAAACTCTGTTGTTTTGTTACAAAATAAGGAAGTTTGCTACATTAGGGCGCTAATATTTCTAGTTTAGGAATTGGTTTGTAGGCGTGTATCTATATATAGGAACAATTTGTGAATTTTTATATCTAAATGCTGAACACATTTTTACCATTTGGCAATGTAGTCGAAGGTTAACAGATGACGCCATAGCCTTGATTCGCCAGATCAACTATAGCAGAAATACTTAACCTTTTGTAAGTTCTGTTTCCTATTTGTTTTCTGGTTTTTGACTTATTTTTCTGTCCTTTACATACTAGTACTTTAGTTTATTTTTGTTAATTTTAATATCATCTTTCTGTTAGTACTGTTCCCTCTTGCCTAATATTTACTTCGCTTTTTCTGCTCTATCCCTATAACTCATTTCAATCTTTTTGAGTATTTTGAACATTTTTTCATTTTACATTGTTGAATGCTTTTTCCATATCTTCAAATCCTATATACATCCTTTTCCTTTTTCTATTGTGTTCTGCATATTACCCTTAAAGCTAAAATGGCCTGCCATGTTCCCCAGTTTCGAAATTGATCTCCTAATATTTCTTCAACCTATTTTTCCATCCGTATGTGTACAATTCTAGTTAATATTTTTGACACACGTACTATCAAACTTATGTCCCTTTTTTTATAGTAACTATGGTGTTTCGTTTGAAATTGTTGGTTATCTCGTCTGTCTCATACAGATAGCTTACAAGTTGAAAGAAACGCTCTGTTACTACTTGTTCAGTAGCTTTTAGAGTTTCTACTTGCACTTTATCTATACTCGGCGCCTTATTATTTTTCAGGCTCTTTAATGCTAGTTCAAACTAATCTTCCTTTTCCATGTCTGATTCCTGTTCTAGTGCTAGTTCCTGTTCTGCATATAAATTCTCTATATATTCTTCTCATCTATCTACTTTCTTTTCCATAATGATGTCTTTTGCACCCTCTATATTTTTCCTATACAGTTTTACATCCCTAAAATTCATTCTAATTAGTTTGTATGCTATGTCTGTCTTTTCTATTTCCATTGCAGTTTGTACCTTGCACTTTTCTTCAATCCATTGTTCGTTAGCTTTCCTGCATTTGATAATAATTTATCATTTTATGGCTTTGTATCTGTTTTTCTGATTTGATTGGTCTGCTTTGTATTTTTACCTTTCTTTTATTAAATTCAGAATATCTTTTGTTATCCAGCATTTCTTATTTTATTTGTTTATATTCCAGAATGTCTCTGGCCACCATGTCTAAATTGGATTTAATGTTATTTGATTTTGCTTCTACCTTCTTAGTATTAGAAATTTTCTTGATGTGCTTCAACAATTCGCTTGCCTCTATCTCAAATCTCTTGTGAATATCTTTATCTTTTAGTTTCTAAAAATCAAGGTGCCTTTTTCCGTTCCTTTTTTAAATTTTAGTTCGGTTTTACTTGATTTCTAAACCGTTGTCTAATGTGACATTTGTAACATTAGGAAATATTTAAATTTCACAATATTTTTGGTTATGTGGTTTTGTGTTTTATCGGCCGTTTTCAAGTTGTAATAAAAATATAAAAAGGAAATGGTTGTTGCAACAGGTTATTAAAAAATAGGTGCTCTTAAAAATAAATTTGTTGCAGGTGTGTTAGCCTTTAATTTAATAAAATAATTTGTTCCCCGTATTTTCTAATGCACACGCATTTGTTATTCACAAACTTATGGGTCCAGAATTACTTTGGAAAACTGAAAATAGTTCGAACATGTGTTTTGTACTAATTGTGAAACGCTTATATTATAAGTTTCTGATGTTAATGTTTTATTATGGATTGTTTGCAACGTTAATTGCGTGAATTCATGGTGCTAATGAAATACCAGATTTCGTATTTTTTGTTTAGAATTTTAAACTCACGTGAATATACAGACATATAATTAATTATTTTGGAAGTGGTTATCAATTAAAATATCACTTGATGGTCAGGATTTCAAAAACGTACTTCATTTTAAAAGTTGCAAGGACACAAAATTATTGCGAATGGCGAATAAATATTGAAATCCCGCTACGTGCAAACTGATTCTATGAATTTACCACAAATGTTGAAGATGATAAAAAAGTTTTGTCTTTGGAAGCTACAGCCAAAGACAAAATTGATTACAACCATCGAAGGGACAAAGCGTTGTTTATTTATCATTGGGTCCACAGGTTAAGCCGGTTGTAAATGGTGTGGTGGACTTGAGGAATGTATGGTCTACATTGGAATGCAACTTCAAACGTTCGTCGAAGGCAATAATATGACGACTGTTAACGGAATTCTTTTTAGCTGTTATGCAAGAGGTTGAAACGACTGCCTTATATATTGCTTGACTACGAGATTTGCAGCGACACTTAAGCAGCACTAATTGTGAAATTAAAGATCTATATGTTGCATACAAAATTATTAGTGGTTTACCTGAACAGTACAATATAATCGTACAGCATCTGTATCAACTACCAAACAACAAGTTTACGTCTACAACTGTTGCAATAGCTTAGTTGGCCGAATAAGGACGTCTACATAACACATTGCTTAATTTAACTATCAGTAATCCTTCTGTTTCAGGCGCCTTTGCAGTAGGTGTGAGAAATTCGTGCGCTGTATGTTTAGTAACAAAACCCAATATTAGATATTTTAAATGTAACAAAATAGGTCATATTGCTAGGAATTGTAAGGTAAACAAAATATTTGATAATAATGAATTTGTGTCAAATAATGCAAAAACCTAAACAAAATAGTGTTGTTAGTGGTAGTAATAATAGAGATAGGGGGACTATGTATCGTTATTTTTTAAAGATTTAGCTTGTGATGTAGAAGGAGCTTGGTTTTGCAGTTACATAATACAGAAAAGGTTATGTCAGAATATGAATTTGTATTAGACACTGCTGAACTTACCATTTTTGTAACAGTTTAGAATTGTTTGTAGATTTCAAGGAAATGGATAGAAATGTGAATCAAGGTAGTTTACAAGTCAAAGGCGTAGGTAAAGTAGATGTTAATTTGATGAGTGGTGATGGTTCTAAGGTACATGTTACATTGAAAGAACTATTTTAAATACCTGAATCGTAGTAAGAATTTAATTAGGATAGGTTTTGTTGCTGACAGTGGTTTTTACTTCAGTGGTAGAAAGGAACACCTTGATGTTTTCACACCTGATGATAAGTTGTTTGTTCGTATTCATAAAGCTAACCGCTTATATGTTGTGAAAGCAGAGAAAAACAATCTGTTGTTGAATTCACAACCCAGTCTAAATGTTATTTTATCAGATTCAAACTTTTGTGGCATGAAAGATGTGCACATTGAAGCACAGAGAAAATGTATAGGGTATAAAGGATAAAGTAGTATTAGGGATAGATAAGATCAATAAAGATTATGTTAATTGTCACTCATGTATTGAGGGAAAAATGAAGCGAGGACCTTTTAAGAGATTTTCAGGTATTCAGTCGAGCAGACTGCTTGAATTGTTACATGTGGTGTTACGTGCCAAGGGTCACTTAAACATTGTTATTAGTTTAGTTTTGATGTATGGAGGTTTCGCGCCATAATTTCAAAGGACGCGGTGCGCGGGAATTTTAAATAGACTAGGCGTGTGCTTCCGATACGTCATAATAGTGAGTTTGTGCAGATCGCACGATGCTGGAGGGGTAGACGAATAACTTCGTGCGGAGGTGAAAAAGACAAAGGGTGGGGAAGTTTCCGGTTCTCTCTCTATAACGGGGCTTTTTGCCTGGTATCTTCGAGTGAAGTGGTCGCTTTTCTGGTAACGTATCGTTAGGTTTACCTATGTAGTTCCTTGTTTGATTACCTTTTGTTTGTCTACCCTCATACCTTATTTTCCTGCCCAATCCCTGCATAGGTAACAAATCTGCCGCCACCTAGGCGTACCGATCTCCACGACTGAGGATGAAGACCTCATGACTACCTTAGCTGGCCGAAGCTGATCCGAACGCTTTTGAGAGCGTCGGCGTATCATCTCTAATCCCTCCGGGAGGAGCCCTGATTGGACTTGGTTAGAGGCCTACCCTAGCGCAACTTCGCGGGAATCTGGACCTATTATGTGAGTACTTCATAGTTTATATTGTTCGTTTTATCTTTGTTCTAAAATTAATATGTAAATTTTCGAAGTATTGTGCAATATTGAGGACGTCATTGGTAGATGACCGCGCCCAAATCTGTATAAGTTTAGCGCTGCCAACCACCGATGGTGTCTAGTAAACCTCGCTTCCGGTGTTGTATTTATAGAACTTTTTAAATATAACTACCAGTTGAAATGTAAGAGTGGATCTTGTGGAGAAGCACTTATTATTAGTGCTGACGGTGCTAAGTATTTTCTTAGCATCATTGATGATTTTTCTCGATGGATTGCTATATATCGTATTAAAAGTAAGGATGGAGCTTTCGCCGAATTAAGATTTTACTGCTCGGTCTTAGCATATGTTGAATTTAAAAGTAGGTTCAGTTCGTTCCAATAACGGAATGGAGTTTTGTGCTAAAAAAAATTTAAGACTACTTTTGTAGTATTGTTATTAGACATCAACGGGCTAGCGTTTACAACCCTGAACAAAATGAAGTTGTATCTAGAAATATAAAGTTTTCGTAAATTCTCCATCTTTTTTATTTGAATTTTAAGAGGCTGTCTATATAGTACTGGAACATCTAGACTGACATTTTTCCGTGTGATGATTATTTTTGGTAAAACACTAATGCTTTTAAATTTCAAATTGTCCAGTTGTTCTTTGAAGAACATATGAGTCAGTTTGTCTTATCGGTACTGTAACCACTTAATACGAAGCTAGTTCATATCAGGACTGTTATCGACTGCTTTATTTTTTATTTATAATGATTTGTGTACTCCAGAATTTAAAATGTTTAAATTCTGAATATTTCCATTCCCTTACACTGTGTAAAGGTTCCTTAGTTTTAACAGTACGAAGAACAGTGAACCATCCTTCTAGAGTGTATATGGTAATTTTTTTACTGCGATTTTCAATACAATAATCTAGCCTGCTATATTCCATCTTAGAGTATTCACTTTCCATGAATTTCTGATTAATGACATTTACAGGAAGGGCAGTGACTGCTTGTAGTAACATCGCACATTGATTGTGTTCCAGTTTTGTCTAGCTGCTGTGTCTGCGTAGAACATAATTTCTTTTACATTTTTGACATCTGATCAGTTTCCCAAAGACATGTTGCGGTTTCGGATGCTCCTTTGCTACCATCTTTCATGCCCCATGTGATTCATAGCCTCGTGTGACCTTAGATTATATATTGTAAAGTTTTGTCTTTAATTTTTTTGTGTAATAAAATTTTACCACTTGTAGGGAAGGAATTTTCTCCATATCCATTGCAAAATAACGAAATGTATCATCTATCTCAGATTGCTGTTTATTAATAGTTTTGTGAAATATCACTTATACTTTTCTCAAATGATTAAGGTTGTAGTCATGTTCTACAGATTGTTATTTTTCTTGTGACATATTGCTAAACTTTGTTACCCGTAAGACGAACAAGTCCGTAAGAAAAGAACGAAATCAGCAATAAGAAATGCCACCCTAACACAGCTTGAGTTACATTACACATTTTATGTATGACGAACGTGAAATACACTTTATAAAGAAAACTTTTAATAACGTTTTAGAGGAAGCTAACTACAAAACCCCAACACTCGAAAATATAGTGGCAACAGAACCAAAAAGCGATTTTCAATTTTATTTAAATAGCAACGTTCATGAAATTCTTGACTATCCAACACACGCCTAGATACGGAACCAGAATGTGTAATATATCAAATTTGAACTCGTAAATTAAATGAAGGACTAGCAGAGTTAGTTGCCTAAGTGAGCTATTGCAAACTAGAAATAATGAAAGCGTAGCGAACCCATACATGCAAATAAGTAGAAACTAAAATGGTCTTTAAATGGAGGAGACACTAAAATTACATGTACGAAATAGAACCAACTTAGTGCAAAAGTCACATTAGTCTTTTTTTGACGATGAAAGCCAGTGTAGAATTCAATGATAAAACGATTGCTTAACCTGTATTATGCCTTGTTCATTGCAATAACAAATATAATCATTATATAGCCTTTTTAATGAAAAAATTGCTGGAAGATATTTTCTCTGACTTACATTCTTAACCTCTTCCATGATCTTTTGAGGCAGAGTTTTTGTTATTTTCAATAGTGCCCACTGGTTGTAAGTTTATTTAATGCAGTTTGGATGCTTTTTGCAGATATATGTAAAGTACTCAAGAAATAATGTTGGCGTCCTTGTCTTTTATTTTCGCTAATTGTCAATTATAAATTAGAGTGAATTAAAAATGATTACTTACAACATATGCACGCATTTTGTTGACTTGAGTAACATGGTTTGCTTGAAAACTCCATCTACCGGTTTCATCCTCAATTGCTTTGTTCATTATTTATTTTTTTCGTGCATTCGTTGTGACACTTGCAATTAACTTCTTTTAGCACTCTTTCAGAGATTTTTCTTCCCGAACGATTTATGTAAGATTGTCCTTTGTTTCTCAAGCCTTTTTGAACATTGTGTTTTCATGTACGTGGACGACGTTACCTTTTTCTCGATTTAGCTTGTGATGCTGACTCAGATTTTTTTCTTTGTTTAGAATGTGTTATCTGCTTCAGCATGTCTATCGGACCCTGATTCTGAGGAGTCATCATCAGAAGGGATAAAGCTTTCAATGCTATTTTCCCTATAGCCATACCCAATGTAATGACGTATTTGATGTCCTGGCAGAGGCGCTTCAAAACGCATTATACCACAGCCTCTACTGAGTTTCTATTACATTAATAATTTTTGGAATTATATTTAAATCAGTGCTAATGTTATAGTTAGTTCTTATACTTGTCACCATGTTATGTACTTTGACGTAGCTGGATGGACCGAGCTCAATCGGCGAGTAGGTGGGGTTTTATAATTACCAAAAATAAAGAAAAGAAATCAACAACGCTCATTAATACATATAATTACCCTAAATGACGTTTTGGAGGGACATAACAGCGCGGTATGCCCACAAACAAAAAAAAATCAATAACTACAATGTACATCTATCAGAAGAAAAAAAAGAATCACTGTTTAAAACGGCGAGCTGCAGTTTTTAGATCATTACAAATCTTAATTAGCAACAAAAAGAAAATTCAACTCTAAAAACAACAGCTCTAAATCATCATAATCCTAAAGTTATATACATAAAATTAAAGATATAAAATTGTTCCAAAAACCCAATCCTTAAATAATAGAATATTTGTCTTAATTAACCCAAATTTACAATTTCAAAAACAACTGTTTGAAATCACCATCGTAAACATACAAGTAAATATATAAAATTGTCCCCAAAAAAAAACCCTCCAGCAATAATAGAATATTACCAACACATATCCCTTCATCGAAAATCATCATTTTACAACTACCAAGTTTAGTCATTCAAAACAAAAAGCAATGCCTCAATATCACGGCCATAAATACTAAAATAGTTCAGTAATTTTTGTATATACGAACCAATCTTGTAAATTACGTAAAGTGTACTTATTGTAAAAAAGTATAATATACCGGGTGTTATTGGAGGATTGAGGCAGAATCTACGTAAATGAATAATGAAAGAAAATGGATATAGATTAGCTCCTTGTCGGAAAGTAAATGTAACAATCATCAACGGGTAGGAACAGTTCAATTATCATGTGTTATTTGAACTCTTGAACAATTATGACATTTGTAGATGAATAAGTTTGTGATTTGCATTTTTTGGAACAACACGTAATTGAATCAACTATTGAATCAGTCACATCTATCATATCAAAACTTGAAGGTAAATTAGCTGTAATAGTAATCCGAGATCGTGTAGTAACAGTGGAACACACCGTGCAATTTTTAATTTCAATAGTGGATAGGTGGTATTTTAAAAATTCTTTAGCCAAGTATGTTACAATAATTGCAACATCAACAGTGTACTGATTTGACATTACTGTTCGTTTTTCTATAGATGATCGTTTGCCACTTGCATCTTTAAGATTGATTATAATTTTATCACGCCTCTTATAAGTCTGTACATTTACACCATCTCTCATCATACTAATTATGAATTAAAAATAAAAATACTCTCTTGGTGAGAGTTGAAAAACTCTTATGTGTATCACTATCAGCATAAGCTATGCATAAAAGTTGCATTAAGGAATCGAATGCACAAGTGTTTAAACATGTGTAGTAATTTTCTTTTATAAGTTCTACATTCTGCAAGGTGGTACTGTTACCTTTTTTGATTAAACCGATGGTACCAACACTTTTATGCAATATTCTTCCTTCAATATGGATCTGGTAATTTGCTATAGACTCCTACACAATGAACAAGTGGATTTACCCATCTGCATTATGCATCTAATTAGTGGTTAGGATCACCTAGAAAAAGTAATCATCCTAGATTCAAATGTTTCTACATCAAGGCGATCGCATTATTAGTGACAAATTTAGATTACGGCGACATATTAACATTAATTCAGAAAATTTTTACCATAATGCTATATACCACAGATGGCAGAATCATCTCTTGGCAAGCCCAAACCATGCGAATGGGTGAAACTTTATTTACAACAATGTAGAATGGACGAAAGCATTATTGATGAAGATGTAGACAGAAGGTCGGAAAATGACAACTGGACACTAATAGGAGAAGAGGGTGTTTGACAAATGGCCTTATTCAAACACCACTTGAAATACTGTGTGCAATACATCTCGGCTTGGACCAATCTCACAATGAACTGCATATAGGGTGATTCATTTTTCTTCTTGAGCCAGTAAGATCAACCCAAAACAAGTGTATAAGAGTATTTCTATTTTAAAAACTACACAGAACAACAATTAAATGGAACAACTAAAACAGAACTCGAATTAAAATGGCTTGCTCTATGTCTTACAACAAATACTTAAATCAAATAATAAACAAGCAAACGTATGTAATAATATATAAGCACAGTTACATGGTGTAAATACAAGTCAATTTTTTAACAGGCAAATAATCTATAAAGTTGTAACTGACAAAGAGGAGGCTGCACGTTACTCCTAATTATCACAGAACTAGCATCCCTAAAATTACTAATAACGAATTAAACCTTGTTTGACTTCATGAGGCATAGGTTTTTAATAAACTACTTAAAACGCATACAAACGCACATTTTTTTAAACCACTTAAATTTGACTGAACTAATTTTTCTATAATGCAGTTTTCTTAGAGTTAGTTTAACACTTGCTTCAAATGCAAGCAAGAGGAACAATCAAGTATAAATACCTGTCACAAATAATCCATTTCATGGGCCCTTTGGTTTTCAATGGCATAAGCTTTTTAGAAGCGCATTTCATTTTCCATATTTTATAAGGCTGGTATTGAATTCAAAATACATAGAGCATCTATCAAACCTTTGTGTATTTTATGAGCGAGTAGTTGGAAACATAATGTGCAAACACATATTTAACCTTCGTGGAGTTTGTATTTTTTGAGCTAAAGGGACACAAAATGTGTAACTGGCAAGTGTAAAATAAATTAATTCATTCTGACATAATGCGTTTGACAGTAATTGTCTTATTTAATTTCGGTAATGTGATCTTATTATTTGACACAAATTGGATAATAAACCTTAAATGAATTTAAGTGGAAAACTAATATGTATTCGTTAACAGAGGGTACAGTTGAGATGCTTGGGACATCTTTGTCATTTGACAAAGAAATTTGAGCAATTTACATTGCTGTTTTCAATAAAGTAAAAGCAAATGCTAATGGTGATCATGAAAATGTTCACTTCTGCCCCGATATAGGAAAACAATTATGGCATCTATCCAAGTTACTTTCATGCTGGCCGGGTGTGATGGTTCCAATTTTCAAATATGGCAATAAAACAGAAAGTTCTGCAAGAGAAGAAAGCATGTTTAATGATATAAAGAATTGAGTAATGGCTCATAAGCGACTACCGTTGAGGGTTGATATATCTGTTAAGATACATGTGGATTCTTTGCTAGCTGCATCATACCTGTTGAAAGTTGAAGATAAATAAAAATTCTATAAAGAAAATCCTCAAATGTGAACTACTTCTGGTGACTCGACAACCGTGTTAGATATCGTTGACACCATAAGCGATTGTGCACAAAAAGTAAGTAGTCAAAGTATGTACAAAACCAATACTAAAGCTTGATAAACGTGTACACTAAATTAAAGTGATTGCGGGTCTTAGTCCCCCCCGCTGCTCCAATTTATTTTTGTAAGTATTTTGTAAGGAGTATACAATGTTTTAATAAAGGTACATTTAGGTATAAAACAAGTACAAACTTTTGAGATCTATTTTTAAAAAAGAGCATTTTCAGGTATATTGAGAAGAGGAGGTGTACAAAATATTATAATTATGGTACTTTGATTTGATTCCCCGCGTCCCGCATTAATTTTCAAATTCTATTAGAACTTGCTTATAACGAACCCCAGATATAACGAACACGCTGTTATACGGAACAAAATTTTAATGTTCGGTTCAAAAGAGTACTATTTCATACACGTATTTAAAAGATATAACGAACGAACAGTTTTAGCAAACAGGTTTTTACACACGGGTTTGGTGTTTAGATCGTTAAAACATGCGACGAATTATTATTTATACAAGCAAGTGATGTGTAAACTTGACTAACTTGAATACATTGTGTCGCATATTAGTGGTAACGGTCACATAATTCCTCGGTTCTTCTAACGGGGTGAAGCTTAAGATTCATTTCACGTGCGTATGCTTATACATTTCCCGTTTTAAATTTTTAAATTATACAAGATAAACAACAATAGATTTTGTGTATTTATTAAATATGTATGGCTAAGGTTAGACAGAAAGCCATTACGGTAGCTACTAAATTAAAAATAATTTTCAAGTTTAAAGAAGGGTGCGCCGATGCATAAATTTGTCGCGAATTCGGTTTATCAAAATTTGTTGTAATAATATGGAAAAAACGTGACAAATATTTGAGTGCTGTAAATAAAAACGTAACAAAAAATTAAAAGAATTCGACATATAGTTAGAAAGGATGTGGATCAAGCGCTTTTGAGACTGTTTACTTTAAAAAGAACTCGGAATGTTCCTATATCCAGTCCGCTATTGCTATTTATATATGAAATATGTAATTAGAGCTTGCGCTGTATATTTCAACTTTTATGAATAAATAATAAGTAGAGGAATTTGCACAACTGGCTATGCGTCATAATGGCGAAGCAAATGATGTTATACAATTTAGTTGCACAAAACGTTGGATAGATAGATTTAAAAAAAGGTACATCACTTCTGGAAAATTTCATAGTGAAGCTGCTAATGTTTGTACAGACACCACCACAAATTGGCTGACAACTATTTTCCCAGGTGTAAGTCGCTGTTACAAAGATGAAGACATTTCCAATGGCGATGAAAATGGACTGTTGTATAAAATTACTCCTGATAAAACGTTAAAATTCAGAGGAGAAAAATGTTATGCCACAAAACATTCTAAAGAGCATGTTACAGTTTTTGTTTATGCAAACATGTATGGATAAGAAAGGAAACAGCTTTTAATAATAGGAAAATCTAAATCACCAATATGTTTTAAAAATCAAATGCTACTTGTTACCTATGAAGCTAATAAGAAGGTACGAATAACATCTGAAATTTTTACGGATTTTGTTTGAAAATGGGTTACAGAACTCGCAAAAAATAAAAGAAAAATTTTGCTTCTAATCAACAATTGCCCAGCTAATCCTAAAATTGTGAATTTGAATTGAATGGAGATTTGTTTTTCTTCCACCAAATGTGACAGCAATTTTGCAGCCAATGGATCAATCCACTGCCTCAAAACTCAATATCGCATAATGTTACTCATAAGAATGATTACCGCAGTCGATGAAAATGCAGAATTTAAAATTTCTCTTCTAGAAACTATTATGATAATCAAAGCCGCCTGGAGAAAGATTTCTCAAAAAATAATTGCTAATTGTTTTCAACATGCTGGTTTTTATGGTGATCCTGCGTTTGATGAGGAAGATGAGCTTCCATTAGCTCAGTGGTTATTACATTAGACAAGCGAAACAAATGAAAATGCAGATCTCTTCCAATGGGCAGAAGTAAATGATATTCACTGTTTAAATCGATTTGATCTGGATGAATACAATAGCATTGATCAAAATGAAAAGTGAGGGAAATGTTAGTGAGGAAGAAGATAAAACCAGTGTAAGTATGGAAACGGAAACATTTAAAGTTATACCAACAGCATCACAAGCTCTAACAGTGTTAAAAACTGATGGTGTTTTTCTCCAACTTTCTTGTACTCCAAATGATAAGCTGTTTACAAGCTTGTGATATGCTGGAACTGAATATAGAACAAAAACTTCTGAACAAGAGAAGACAACAGAAAATCATGGCACATTATTTTCAAAAGACATAAAAGTTAAGATACATATGTTTTCATTATATATACTGTGTTTGTATTATTACCTACATAAATATTTTAATACATAATGTACTCCAATTTGTACATGTGTATGCATGCGTGCCTGTTTTACTTTATATATGCAGTATTCTAGCAAACCAATAATAGTAAATGTATTTTTTTGAAAGGGAATCTTAAGTATACAGATATTTAAAAAACCTTGTTTGTTTTTATTTTCAATACATTTTGCAAAAAAAAATTTATAGCGAACACTCTTATATAACGAACGAATTTTGAAACAAGAATGTTCGTTATAAGCATTCTTTATTGTATATCGAGAAGAGGAGCGATACAAAATACTATAATCATGGTACATTTAGGTTAAAACACATACAAAAATTGAGATCGATTTTAAAGAAATCTGAGCAGGTGTGGGTGTGTGCATGCGTACATGCACTGTGTGTGCATGCATGCATGCATGTGTGTGCACCGTGTGTGTGTGTGTGTAGTGTTTTGTGCCCAACCCTTTTTTATTTTTCAAATATATCGAATAAAATGGAGGCACAAAATATTTTGGTACAAAATGGTTTCAAGATTTTCAGTTTAATTTTGAAATCTTTGAGGAGAGGGGTGTTGAATTTGTCCAGTGTTTTAATATGAGTAGTGGCATTTAAAAATGGGATGTTTCTTAAATTTTTAAGACAAGTTTGTTATTAAAAATTACATCTTTAACTATTTAATACTTTTTAAAATGTGGAATATTTATGTTATGAAATTTCAAAAATAAAACAGCATAATATCTACTAATTTAGGTTACACTTTTTTTCGTTTGAATTACGTTTTTTCTTTTTTCAGAAAGTTCGAAGCATTGCTCTACAATGCGTTCAAAATTATGCCATAGGCTTTCCTGTTTATAAACTGTTACTTCATAAGCAAGACGTTTTACTTAGTTTAACACAATGTTTGGATGACAAAAAGAGATTGGTTCGAAAAGAAGCTGTTGAAGCCAGGAATCGTTGGTTTATGATCGATGCTCCTGTGTAATAATTTAAAATATATTGGTAATTATTATTTGAGTTCCTTTATTGTCTTGATTCTGTAGTAATAAAACTGTAATTATGCTTCGCCAGGATATGTGTTTAATTACAACCTAGAGTTGTGTCATAAGCAAACTTCAGGTTCTCCCACCTAAGGTTGTCCTGTGGCTATACATTACGGTAGTTAGACCAATGTTTTGCTCTGACGCTCTAATCTGATGACCCTGAACCAGGCTGGCCTATGCCGGTAAGGATTTAATTTATATCTTAAGTTTGGTCTGTCTAAGCATCATGTGCACAATTCGATTCACACCCACGGCAACCTTAGAAGCCAAGGCCTCACTTTGCTAGATCTGCGTGTGGAGGAGAGGCACTGAAGGCAGGAGTTAGGCTGCAATTCAAAAGTCTGGATCAATAAGGACGGCAGGAAAAGACATCACAACATACTAGGGTAGGTGGTGCGCAACACATCTCTCCTGGTAGGAGTAGTGGACTCAATTGCACCCAACAATGATTTTCAGGAAGCGCTTCCAGCTTTGTCTTAATATTGAAGATGTGTCTGCAACCGAGATCTCCATCTACACACATAGTTCCAAAACAAATGTAGGTACTGGAGAAGGCATCTTTTTAGATGACCTAGACCATCACGGAAGTATCACATTGGACAAGCTGATTACCGTCTTAAAAGCAGAAGTCATGGCAATCATGCGTGGTACTAATGCTATTCTGGTACGTAGAATCCAAAATAAAACTATATACATTATGAGTGATAGTAAAACAGGTCTTCTGACCCTAAATAAGCAAGAGTTCCTCTCCGGGGTGGTATTGCAATGCCATCGCATCCTTAAGCTCGCTTCTAACACTAACGCCCTTAAACTAGTTTCTAACACTAACGCCCTTAAACTAGTTTGAGTCAAAAGGCATTTGGGAGCACATGGCAAATAAAGGGCAAAGCTCTGGCAAAACAACGATTGGCTCTGAGCATTGCTGGTCCTGAGCCATCAGTTTCTACATCACTACTGCGATGTTCTCTATGATAAGACAAATAACCCACCACCGTCATAAGGGCAGGTGGCTTGTACTACAGGTAGAAATGTTTATTAAGTTTCCCATGACTAAAATTGGAAATTTGTCATCTTGTTGAGACAGAAACTATGGCTGTTGGTCGGTATTCTGACTGGGCACTGCAAACTAAGGCGCATCTACACAAGATGGGTCTGTCAGCCGAACCTCTGTGTACAATATTTTCTCAATCAAAACAGGTATTAGTATCATACCTGTACATAAAAATGGATCAAAAACTAATTCTGCACACTACAGGCCAATTAGCATGAAGTATGTCATTTATCGTTTATTTGAGTTTATCGTGAATAAATATGTTATGAAAGTGCTAAATCATTCTAATTATCTGCATACATTACAATTTGGCTTTTGGCCAGGTTACTCATGTGAATATGCACTTCCCTATTTCATTCAAGATATTGGTGAGAGCATCGACACTGGAGTTAAAGTTGATGTTATTTTTTTAGATATATTGAAGGGCTTTGACAGAGTTCCCCATAAGCTATTGGTTGAATGGATTTAGACAGTCGTGTTGTGAAGTGGATAGCCACATACCTATCAAATAGAACACAGCAGGTATTGGTTAATCAACAACTTTCAGAACCTGTAGCAGTTCCCTCAGGAGTTCCCCAAGGGAGTGTGCTAGACCCAACTCTGTTTCTCATCTTTATCAATTGCTGCACAGTTGGAAAAAAGTCAACCATTAGGCTATTTGCTGACGACATTGTTATATATATATATATATATATATATATATATATATATATATATATTACTCATATTTAGACCAGGGTAGAAAATTAATGAATTACATAAAATAATTTTAATCACCGTGTATAATGAATATTATTAGATAATACGCTTTATTAAAACACCATGGAGAATAAAAATTCATTCGTTTCAGTAAAAATAAGAGATTTAAATCATGTACAAGACGCTTTATATCAAAAGAAACAGTATTAACAAGCTCTACGTGTAATGTAATTTAATTATTCCTAAGAAAGAAACAAATGGAAATTACGTGCAAAATTTATATTAATTAACCCTATTTTAAGTAACCGGTATTAAACAAAGTGTACACATAATAATTAATATTTAATTTGTATTCGCTAAAAATGAAAGGATAGAAGTCAATTTTAATTGGAGTTAATTAAACCATTATTAATAATAAGCATAAAAGCCTGTGAAAATCCAAGATTAAAATACCAGAAAATAAAGCTCTGAGAATTAATATTATGTTTGAACACATGCGTAGTTTAAATGTCACGTACGGCGAAAATTTTGTTGATAACAAATGGTTTCAAAGAATCTTGGAGAAACCGTAGCTTAATAGTTACGAGAAATGCTAAAGGTGGGATATTTCACACTCCACATGGACTAAAATAATCGATAATAAAGAATATCAATTTGCATCAATAAGAACAGGTTAGATAGAGACAGATAATATGCACAAGACCGAGACACATATAGTAAAAGGCGTGAGTAGAGCAACGTCATGGGGTTGCGATTGGTTGAAAGTAAAAGGCAAAATTTGAGAGGTGAAAATAACATTTCTGAATAAAAGTCAATTAGTTATTTCCAGACGTTGCTGCCGTGTTGAAATTTCTGAGATTTAACTGGGGCGAGTACAAAATTCGTAAAAACCGACGCGCGAGCTACGGAATGGGAACATAGCAAGCGAAATTCTTTAGAATTGTCCATTTTGGGGACTCGACCGACAGACAGGCTAACCGCTATATATACCGAGGTGAATATAAACAAGCTCTCTTACATCCGCGACTTGATTCAATACGTTAAACAGTGCATTTTTGTTTGATAAAATAATTTAAAGTTTGCTCGTATATTTTGGTGATTCAAAATAGTTTGTTCTTTACGTGCTAACATGAATATACTTTAGTGCACTTAGATACAAGGTAATAAAATTTAGTATCACTGTACCAATTAGTAAAATTTACAACGACAAATGTATACACAAAAGTAGGCAGTTTTGGCGTATATTGGTGAAAGAAGTATGAATTTCTTTGCTATTTTTCGGAGGTGTTAATGATTAAATGGTTCATAAATGTGTCTGGATCCACAAAACAAGGGTCAGATATACACAGATGAGTTCCGGAAAAGCCCAGAAACAACTTTAAATAAATGGTGATGGAGAAAATTTTTAAAGCGTTGAGAATCAGAAGCTGTAAATATAACCCAGTTGGAATGGTGTGATTAACAATAGGGACGATGTACATTGAAGCTACGAGTGCAGTAAACTTCAGGTAATTTATACTATTTTGTTTGAACTTTGATATTTTTGTGTGTGTTGAATAACTTTATAATTGATTTACTTTAAATGGACATTAGTGAAATTGTACTAACCATAAAATTTTAATTTTAACGTGAAATTCGCTTGTTTAAGTAGAAAGGGGTATTTAGTATTGATGTTCGGGATTATGATGAAAATTTGGGTATGTCTTTGAGCTCAATTAGACGAACCTGGTTAATTAACGTAAAGGGGTGGTAGATGCTCCTTTTGTACTCAGACTCCGGTCTGCATATATTGTTATATTAATTATTAGGCATCCTACAAGGACTTTAATTCTGGATGCACAGTAAAATGATAAGAAAATTAATCTTGAAATTCTTTTTAAAACTGAAATTTATGCTGAGTTTTAATTTTGAAATTTTAATGTATTGTGAATATTGATGTAAATAGAGTTAACGTTGATGTTTGTGGTAGGAATGTGTTTGTCTTTTTTTTATGAATGAGGATGAAGGTTTAACTAGAGGAGCAGCCGAGGCGATTAACAGAAGAAAGTCAATGGATCAACACAGTTAAGGTAATGAATAGCTTTTTGTAGGATTCACAGCATTCTTTGGCATCCAATTCGTAGGGGCTCGATTCGAAAAGCGGAGTACCCGGATTTTAGTGGATTCACAGCAATATATATATGATATTTTCGCCCCTACGCTTGGGCAGACCATAAATGCTGTGTTAATCGAGCCCCACGATTGGGTCGTCATAAAATGCTGTGTTAATCGAGCCCCACGATTGGGTCGTCATAAAATGCTGTGTTAATCGAGCCCCACGATTGGGTCGTCATAAAATGCTGTGTTATTCTCGCCCCACGGCTTGGGCATACATATAATGCTGTGATATAACCCTTGTATTACTCAAGCACTTGTAAAAATGTTAATTTATAAATTTCTTTGCCTCAACTAGCTGATTCAATTAAATAAAGCAATTCTGCAATACACAGTATAATGATTAAATATTTACAACCTTTTTTAAAATACCTTCCCCTTTTTAAATTATTTACATCTGTCAGATTTAGAGAAATTAAGCCAGCAAAACGAGATTTTTATTGTATTTAGAGACTTTTGAAACGTTTCAAGATGCCTATTGCCTTTCATAAATTTATAAAAGAAACCCCAGTTTTGTCAACTCACATTTTTGAATTATTATTGAATTAAAACAGTTTACAGAAATAAATCATATCAAGATATCTAACCTGGAGTGGTTCAGTAGCTTCTCTGCATCCCCAAGAGTTTTCGTGTCCAGTCTGAATGTTTTGAGTCGAATTTGAAAGTTGACAACCAACCAAAATACTATCCAAATCGTTATTAATGAGTTTATTCCAATAAAAGGTTTTTCATCTCCGTAATTAACGAAACAGTAATAGAATATTTACCATTGTCAGAGATTACCAAATTAATTTAACAGGCAGTAATCTCCAGAGTCTTCCTGACTCGTATCCAAGACTCGTATCTAAGAGCCCTGTTTTATTTATTTTTAGAAATTGTATAATTTCACTAAATCTGGTTTACTTACGTCTGTAGTAGAACGGCTCGCTTACACAATTTTTACACTCTTATAAAAATGATTTTCACTTTACTTTTAATTAAGGTTGCGTGAATAATTTAGCACTTTTGAGTATAGTGACTGCCCAGTTTCAAATGTATACTAACTCGTTGCTCAATTGTTATCATATTTATAGGCCTTGCCCCTTTGTTTGCAATTCGTTGATTCCACGTGTTGGGCGACACCAACTGTCTTATCGCTTGTGTTATTTCGGAAACTTTACCAATTGTGTAGTTTAATTGCATGGAAGAACGCTCAAGTTGTCACATAATTCATTCACATTTAAGTCAGAAATCCCGGGAACCTTCGTTCATCAAATCACGTATTATTGTTGTTTGCCTTATTCTAATCTAAATAGAAATAAATTTGGTGTTTGTTTATTTCCTACTTAAATTGGATTTTTGAACAAATGTAATACTTTCTAGCACGTACGCTTTTCAAATAATACATAATTTCTGCCTGCGTATATGATGATACATTAACGCACTTGTTGAATATTTATCTAGCCAATTCATACAGGTTTTCCCTTGATTTAATTTTGATGCATTTCGTTACATTTTTAAATTCTTATCTTTGCTCGTAGTTACTTTTGGATATGCATTTAATCGCTTGTACTGTTATATACAGTGTGCTCTCAACTAACCATATTTATAATGACCTACTTACTCTTCTAATCTGTGTAATTATGTGCTTTTGTTATTTGTGAGTTTCTTTTGTTTATTCTATGACCCCTATTATTTAACCTACTCCTAAATTTACCCTATAATTAAAGCAATATATATATATATATATATATTCTTATGCTCCACCCCGTTTTTATGCTCAACCCCGTTGCGCCTTTTCTTATTTTAATTTAATTATTTTTATATAATGTGCAAATATTTATTTTATGTTACGTGCTTTATTTTCGTTTGGTTGGTTTATGAATCAAAACTGTGTTAAATATGCCTCGACTATTTGAAAACTCTTTCTTCCCAGGGTATCCACCTACTTACCGTGAGTTCAGTGGTAAGTAGATGTGCAATGCACCAACCAAACAGCACTATCTTTTGTTTTAGTACCTTTTATAATTTACGCTTGTATATGCCAAATTTTTATATGATCCACGTTGCCTTGTGCCAAATTAATTACTATTACAAATTTCTGACTTTGACGTTATATCACACAGTACTCACCTGTTCTATACTTCGTTATCGGCCTCTATGAATGCTGTCTCAAAATCCTACTCGCCGTATACGTCTTTACAAGGTTTGCACTATCACTATGAAATCTGCCATCTAGACTCCAGGTATTGTTGACTTAATTTTGATGCTCCCAAATCTAAAATAAATGTGACCCAAATTTAGAATTTTGAATAACCTTTTGTATTTACTTCTCCTGCGCTAATTTTTCCGGTGTTATATCTTCTTTATCTCGTACGAATCCTCTTGCTACTTCAATGCAGTCTTTTAATCTTGCTACTCTCGTCCTAAATCACTGCTTTCTTTATCCGCTCGTTCCAAATCAATACTTCCTCTTATTTATCCGCTCGTTCCAAATCAATACTTCCTCCTTTTAATCCGCTCGTTCCAATATCCTTCCTTCTATATACCACTCAATGCCCTGCTATACATAAAACCATATCCAATTCAATCCCAATAATATCCTCTTCAATCTTATAACTCCTATTCAATGCCTTCTGCCTATATAAATCTCGTTCCAATATCCACTTATGTTCCGCCGGTTCGCTGTCGCACTAATTCCACTCTTAAACTTGTTACTCGTCGTTGCTATTAATTATTTTATTCGCTGTTGCTTATCCTTACTCTTCCTTTACTTAAATTAAACTCGTACACTTTCAAACTCATTTATTAAATCTTTAAAATATTCAAACAATTTAGCGCAGTTTACAAACACGTCTTGTTACAAAATTATTTCAAAATCGACCTCTTGTTTGGCGCAGTTTACAAACACGTCTTGTTACCAAAAATATTTCAAAATCGACCTCTTGTTTACTTTTCCTAGGTGATAATTACAATTTAAATATGCCTACTCTTTATTACATTGTATACAAAAACCATCCAATAACGTCGTTCCCCCAAGTTCGTGTCACTAATACCTTATACTTTGTCTTTTGCACTTTCCCTTTTCATACATAAATGTTCAATCATTGGTCCTAAATATCGCACAACCCTTCAATCATATTTGAAAATGGTATTACTTATAATTTTGAGATTACATGTTTGTCCAAAGGTTGATTCTAATAAAATAAATGCCGAACTGATACACATATAAACCTGGATCTGCGTGGTGAATAGTGTACTACAGACGCATCCGGTTTCTGAATTGGCAAATGTACGTTCTATGGCTTATTCAACATACAACTCAGTGTAAAACCTTGAATACTGTGTGTTTTATCACGTCATCAAGTCATTGTTTTTACGTCTTGGCACTTACATTTTGACTAATATTTCAAATACTTTAACGTTTGTAAAGTACGGCAAACATAAATTTTTAATTACGGGATCTGATATTTGGCTTACTTTATTTGGCATACACTACCTTCAACAAAACAACCCTTAGAACCCTTTCATCCCCTACTAACATTACATTATATATATATTCTACTGACTAGCCCCCCTTTTACTTTTATTTTATATTTATTTAAAGATAAATTTTTTTATACACTACTTGTCGTCGCCCCTATTTTTATTATTAAATGAATGACTTTTATATAATGTGCTTTAGCAAAGTTTGGTTGGATATCTAATTAAAATTGTTTACTATTATTATGCCTCGACTATTTGAACTCTTTATCTCAGGGTGTTCACCTACTTACCGTGGGTTCAGTCGTAAGTAGATGTGCAATGCCCAACCAAACTGCACACTCTTTTGTTTTACTACTTTTATATGAATTTACTACTGTATATGCCAAATTTTACTGATCAACGTAGCTTTGTGCCAAATTAATTAATGTACACAATTTCTGACTTTTGACGTTTTATGATATTGCACGGTACTCACCTGAATTATACTTCGCTGATGCCCTTTTTTAATGCTGGCTCAAGATCTTAGTCGCCGTATGCGTCTTTACATGGACTCACAATCACTTTTGAAACTTTCGTATCGCCTCCAGGTGTCTTAGTACAATTTTTGATGACCCCAAATCTGAAATGAATAACCCGAATTTTAGAATTTTGGCAAACCGTTGTAATTACTTCCCCTGCGCTAATCCTTCCGTGTTCCTGTTTTGCGTTGAATCTTCCCCTGCAATTGCTGCTCTCCTAATTTCACTCTTCGTGCTCCAATTAATCCGTCCGCCTTTTCGTCTTCAATCCAAATCTAACCGTCGTCCTGTTCCAAATCACTCAATGCCCTGCTATAAATTCGATGTCCCGCTACCTATAAATCTCTATCCAAATCGATCTTCGTTCCTTTTTATATATCCACTCGATGTCCTACTGCCTTTAAATCTTTATCCAAATCAATCCCAAATCTATTTAAATATTCGTTGCTTCGCCGTCGCTTGTATAACCACTCTATGTCCTTCTGCCTTTTAAACCTCTATCCAAATCCAACTTCGTCCCTTTGTATAACCACTCGAATGTCCTACTACCTTTCCCAATCTCGTTCCAAATCTAATTAAATATTCGTCGCTTTCCCGTCGCACTATTCCCAATCTTTACACTTCTTTTATCGTCGCTGTTGCTTATTTAACCACCGATGCTTCTTGTAACTCCACTTTAATAAATCAAACTATTTAAATTTAAACACATTTATTTTTTTTTTAGAATATATAACAACTTTAACGCAGGTTTGCAAAAACACGTCTTTATACTAAATTTAATCGAAAAAGAATCATCTTGTTTACTCTCCTAGGCAATAAGCACAACAAAACTAGCTTACTTAATTACATTTTAAATACATAAAAATATCCAATAACAATTTGTCCCTTTTTTTGGTGTCACAAATACCTTCACTATTGTCTTTATACACATTCCTAAATTCTATCATTGGTCCTAAATACTTCACAATTCTCCAATTATATTTGATACTGCTATTAACTTATAATTTTGAATTTACAAACTCGTCCAAAAGTTGATTCTATTTAAATAAAAAGCCAAAATAATTCACACATGACCTGGATGCTTGGTTGATAGTAGACATCCGTAGACGCATCCGGTTTTCAGACGGCAAATGTACTTTCACTGGCCTACTAAATTTCAACTTAGTATAAAACCTTGAGCACTGTGCATTTTATCAACGTCATCAAGTCATTTAGTTTACCTTTTGGCACATACGTTTCAAACTAACATGGTAAATACTTTAGCATATGTAAAGTACGGCAAAATATAGTTTTTGAATTACTGGATCTGATATATGAATCATTTTATTTGGCATACACCCCTTTTAACACAAATCTACCCTTAGAAGCCTTGTACCTCCCCCTGACATTACATTATATATATAGGCCCATTGAAAGCCAAGCTGATGTGGAGGTTCTACAAACTGACCTACATGAAATTGTCCACAGTGCTCATGTCAATAGTATGGCTATCAATACAGCCAAAACCGTTTGTGTTTCCTTTGGCTCAAATGTAGTCGATCATTGATACCGCCATGGAAATAATATCATAAATCCGTCAGACAGCTGTAAATATCTTGGCATCATCATAAGCAAGGACCTTGGTCCGAACACATTCTTGCAGTGGTCTCCAAAGCTAAAGAGTTTACATCTAGTCATGTTTTGCCTGGGTAAAGCTCCTACTTCGACAAGAGGCCATGCATGTTTGACGTCCTATTTTAAAATACTGTGCTATTATACGGAACCCCTAAATTCAGTATTTAACAGACAAATTAAACTCTGTTCATTGTCATGCTGCAAAATATGTATTCCGGCAATTTCGACAGCGAATCAGTGTGGCTGAATTAGTCAACGAATTAGAATGGGACACTCTCACAAGTAAGCGTAATAAGCGTGCTCTGGTGTTATGTATGAAATAATAGCAGGCAAGCCTGCTCTGTCCAAACTTAGCAAAAAGCTAAAACCGGCAAGCTACCTTTCCAGACATGATCATTCTTTTAAAATCCAGCACCCATCGTATCGGCACAGCATTGCCTATAATTCATTCATTGGTGTGGAAATCAGGCTATGGAATTATCTTCCCAAACAAGCTTTTGATCCTTTTGTGCAAAATACTGCCCAGTTTATTTCTGCTATAGCACAATAATGTAAATGTCTTTTTGTTTTACCACCATTTCTTGTAAGCAAAGTAGTTAAATAAATAATTGTGCATTGTGCCCATAATATTATACCTTGTTAAGTATTGTGTAAAAAGGGCTTTTTCCCGTTAAGTAAATAAAACAAAATAGAAATAAAATTAATAAAAATTTAAGCTTTATGATTTGAACTGCAGTCAATCTATTGCATTGTTTAATGCCATCATATCAATACCGTTTGTATGCACAATTATAATTTTAATTAAATTATCATGTTATTAAAACACATCATTTCTGTTGTGAATTAGATTCATTTATTTCTTTTAGCAAAACCTTAATCGAGTTGTCTGGTTCCTGTAGTGTACTGTATGAGAATTCGATATAATTTAACATGTAAGTTGCATGACTCGTCTTCAGCTGACCAGAGACCATTTTTGACCGATTGTATGTAGTACTCTACCTGACTATGTGTAGCTGGATAAGCTGGTGTAACACTCGCGCATTACTTAAGTACATATTAGATTCTAGAAATAAATTTATATAATTTAGTAAGTTCAAAAAGTTTTAGCAAAAATCACCCTGAAAAAATTATAAAACTTGGGTAGTTTACATTTTAAAAAGGGGTTATTTCAATAGGATATTCAATTAGGACAAATAAATAAATCAAAAGGCACCTATCTAATGCATTTTTATACAACTATTGTAACAACTATACAACTGTTGTAACAACTGTACGTAGTCAAGGTCGTGTGCGTAGGTTAACTGCAAGAGCAGAAGCTCTTTTACGAAGATAGGTATCACATTCCATTTGTGATACTATAATTAGCATAATTGTAACTAGTCTTTTAAGTATTTTGTAGATAAAATCTTGTATTTATTTTATACAAACCATTAGTTAGAATGAAAAAACTAGTGATAAAGATTGAGATTTTATACTCTTTGTATTAATATTTGTATAAATTCATATCGGGTTCAAAATATCACAGAACCATAAAACATCATAAAATCGATGCACTCATATCAAGTGATGACAATGAACTTGACAATAAGGCAAATTTAGATGCATAAAGTATGAGAATGGAATTTTTAAAAGGGAAAAATGAAATATAACAATTAAGTTCTGAAGCGAAGTTAAAACAAGATGATGGTTGAGTGACAATGGACGTGCGTAGGCAGAGGGTCCTCAATAGGCGGCCAAAAGTGAATTGCTTTGAGTTTTGCTGGACGATATAGGCCAGAAAGATCAAGCACATGGGTTAAGCGTGGAATTTAAATTGCATCGCTGGTGTATCACAAGGGTGATGAGTGGGTTTTTATGCTGCATCTAAATGTTGGAGTTTAAATAGCTGGAATGGAGGACCTAACGTGCCAAGGAAGTAAACAGGGAATCATTGGTGTTTGTGGATGTACTTGATTAATTAAAAAAAAAGCAGCAGACAATCAAATATTTTTCATACACCTGAGGGTGGAATTATAGTGACAATTTAAAAAGCGTTGGGATTTGAAGTAGTTCAAGTTTATCCTGCCATTAGTTAGAATTTTTGGTTGTGGTGTGTCAAGGGTGCCGTAGTTTGAAGGCCAAAAAATGAAAATATTTAAACATTGGAGGCCTCTGTACCACCTGAAAGTTTGAGAACTGTGAGTAGAATGAGCTTTTATTTTTATATTGTTTATTTTATTTGCTGGTTGAATTTAAACGGATTGATATTTATAAAATAAGAAATAATCGAACATAAAAGTATTTATTCGGTTGGACTAATTAGCAACAGAAGGAGCGGATAGTGATTTTAAATACCAACTTTATTGATTAAGTTTAGGTTAATAAAAGTATAAAAACGTAGCAAGTTGTAATGGACAATGAAAGGATACGGCAAAAGCTGGTGTTTAACTGTTTCTATTTGTTTCCAAAAAATTGGGATTTATGAATATCTTATGATTAAATATGAAAGTAGAAAAAATGTAGAGTGGTGAATAGTTTTATCAAGGCTTAGGTTTAAGGTTTCTATTTTAGATTTTTTTTTAACAATACCTGGCCAGATTTGAGATTAAGAATTTGTTTTAGGAAAGTTGTTACGGTATTCCGTGAAGGCAAGAAAGAAAACTAAAGAAAGCAAAGGAAATCGCCCCCGAATACCGCAACAAAAACGAAATCCTAAAAATCCCGCGAGTTACATATCCCCAAATCAATATATATATATATATATATATATATATATATATATATATATTAAATAGAATTATTAAAACTTAAGTTATATGCAACAATGTATAATTGAAGGACATAAATAAAACGTCCACAAGCCAGACAATGAGAACGAATGTGAATACATTGTATTCCAGACGCAACGTGATACTTCAGGTGCAGGTCACAGTAGGTTATAAGACAGCAATTATTAGAATTAATATAATTAAAATGTAATATTTTGTAATGAATAAAGAAACCAGCAGACATGAGCTCTGCAGTTCCTATAAGCAATGGGAGGGGCAGGGATAGCATAAATACCCTCGAGAGCCCAAGATGGCCAGTCAGTCTAGAGCTTCACAACTTTTACATTGTTGGTTGTTCAAGCTACTCACCGTAATTTAGTTTAATTTAATTAGTGAAAGTCAACTTAGAATTATTTCAATCTCATACCTTACTGGATATAACGAACTTGTAATCAAAATTAACATTGTAATTCAGTATAAAATAAATTTGATAGAAGAGTTTTTTGAAGAAGCTTTTTAAAAAGCCGCTTCAAGAGGCCCAAAACCTATCTCGTGCTAACCAAAATTTGCAGAGCGGGGAGGGTCACAAAAAAAGAAAACCTCGAATTAGGAATTTTATTTATAAACTTTTAAGGGAAAACGTGTTATAAAAGAAAAACCAATTCGCAAAACAATTTTATGCAGAGCGTCCTGAAGGACCCGCACAGTACAACGATTGATGCCAAAAATAATTTATACCCTCTTTAATAACCTAGAACTAATTCTTAACTTCAACTCTCATATTTACATAAAACAAACATTAAAAAGAAATATGTAGAGAATTGTTTTTAATCCAATTATTAAAACCCTCTATATATTGCTGTGTTAACTCCTGTTAGCCCCTTTTTATTATATTAGTATTTAGCCCACAATTGGGTCGAGCATAAAATGCTATGTTAACCCCTGTTAGCCCCACGATTGGGTCGATATAAAATGCTGTGATTAATTGCGCCTCGCGGTTGGGCAGCCCATAAAATACTGTGATACTTTACCAGCCCCTACGATGAGCGTCATAAAATGCTGTTTATTTTCTTTATATTAATCAAGCACTAAATGTTAATTTTTAAATCTCTTTGCCTCAACTAACTGATTCAATTAAATAAAGCAATTCTACAATACACAGTATAATGATTAAATATTTACAACCTTTCTAAATATCTTCCCCTTTTTAAATTACTTACATCTGTCAGATTTTTAGAAAATGAAGCCAGCAAAACGAGATTTTTATTACATTTAGAGATCTTTTGAAACGTTTCAAGATGCCTATTGCCTTTCATAAATTTATCAAAGCACACCAGTTTTGTCGACTCTTACATTTTGAATTATTATTGAAATAAAACAGTTTATAGAAATAAATCATATCAAAATATCTAACCTGGAGTGGTTTAGTAGCTTCTCTGCATCCCCATGAGTTTTCGTGTCCAGTCTGAATGTTTTGAGTTGAATTTGAAAGTCGACATCCAACCAAAATACTATCCAAATCGTTATTAATGAGTTTATTCCAATAAAGGTTTTTCATCTCCGTAATTAACGAAACAGTAATGGAATATTTACCATTGTCACAGATTACCAAATTAATTTAACAGGCAGTAATCTCCTGGTCTTCTTGACTCGTATCCAAGATCGTATTTAAGATCGTATTTAAGAGCCCTGTTTTATTTAGTTTTAGAAATTGTATAATTTCATTAAATCTGGTTTACTTACGTCTGTAGTAGTACGTCTCGCTTACACAATTTTTACACTCTTATAAAAATGATTTCACTTTACTTTTAATTAACTATTTGCGTGAATATCTTAACACTTTTGAGTATTGTGCGTGCCCAGTTTCAAATGTAAACTACCTCGTTGTTCAATTGTTATCATATTTATAGCCTTGCCCCTTTTGTTTGCGATTCGTTGATTCCACGTGCTGGGCGACACCAATTGTCTTATCTCTTGTTATTTTGGAAACTTTACCAATTGTGTAGTTTAACTGCATGGAAGAACGCTCAACTTGTCACGTAATTCATTCACATCCATCACATTTAATTCAGAATTTAATTCATTAAATCACGTATTATTGTTGTTTGCTTTATTCTAATCTAAATGAAAATAAATTTGGTGTTTGTTTATTTCCTAGTTAACTTGGATTTTTGAACAAATGTAATACTTTTCTATCACGTATGATTTTCAAATAATGCATAATTTCTGCCTGCGTGTATGATGATAATTTAACGCACTTGTTGAATATTTATCTAGTCAATTCATACAGGTTTTCCATTGATTTAATTTCGATGCATTTCGTTACATTTTTTAATTCTTATTTTTGCTCGTAGCTACTCTTGGATATGCGTTTAATCGCTTGTACTGCTATATACAGTGTGCTCTCAACATAATATTTATAATGACCTATTTACTCTTCTAATATCTGTAATTATGTGCTTTGGTTATTTGGGAGTTTCCTTTGTGTATTCTACGACCTCTATGACTTAACCTACCCCTAAATTAACCCTTTAATTACAGCAATATATATACATATATATATATATATATATATATATATATATATATAAATATTTTCATTCAGAAAAAGCAAGTTATATAATTATATACATACTTAGTGTTCACAATTTCTTTAAAATAAGTACAAAATTAATGTGGTATTGAATCATAGCAATTGAGAAAATTCATCTACCAGCTGAAATGCATTTTAGCTGTAGAAGTACAAAATTATATGATAGAGTCATCTAAACAATAGGGTAATTCTAAAAAAATTTTATATAGACAAAATTTATAGTCAGTTCATGCGGATTTTACTATATAATTAATACTCGACCAATAACAGCTATTGCCGTAAGTATATTCCTACGATTTGTGCGAAGTAACATCGATGGCGACGGTAGCATTCAAGTTACGGGATGAGTAACCTGAAAAACAGAATAAAATTCAGACTCAATTTTCCACGAGGGAAGGTCAACAAACGATGAAGAGAAGAAACAGCAAGTCTTACAGCTAGACATGACGTTTTTTTTTGGGGTACAACAACCTTTTGTAGTCGACATCTGCCGGAACACATGGAATTTCATACTTGTAACTTCTTATCCACGCGACTACAGCTATAAACACGACAAATCTCAAAACAATTCATACTGTTGCCGTTAAGTGTATAAATTTGAAGGAAAATAGCCGGAAAACGGATCCCATAGTCCCATAATTTCTTTGTTCGATATTACTTCATTGTTCCACTAAGAATTACACAAAATATACTCTTCGTTATTAAAGGAGATAGAATATTTTCTAATTTTCCACAAACGAACTAACCGTTTCTTAAAAGAATCATCTGTGTTAATTCGGACAGGCAACTTATACTAGAACGAAAACGTTTAAACAAGTGAAAATTAAAGCGATCATGGAATAACCGAAATTAACGTCTGCTCTGTAGAACCGGTCGGCCTTCACAACGAATATACATCAAATTCAAGGATCTATTCACTATGAGAAGGAGCATTGTCTAGCTTTCACATAACATTATATAACAAAATGTAGTATAAACCTCTGCCTAATTTATCTTCAATAGGGTGTAAAGATAATCAAACCAGAAACTTTGAATAGATCGAAGCCCATGTTCGCCAACAACCTTGTAGAAGACACGTCCACCACATTGTAATATTTTTGAAAACAAATGTTCTCATGACAGAAAACCACATTCATAAACTTAGAATCTTTAAGAAAGTGTATGATATTGATAATAAAATACCAGATTTTAATGCTATATTGAAATAAATTAGATTTGAAGTATGTAGTATTTATAACTGAATATTTTATAAAAATTTTACAGGGTGATGAATAAGTAACCGTTTATATTGAGAGGGCGGTTGAAATTGTTAATAAATACTCATATGATTAATTACGTACGAACGAAAATATTTCCATGCAGGGATGGCACATAACAAAGTATATTTGTAACTTAAACTGAAAATATTTTGTGTAGGGTGATTTTATTATAATTTATTTAGAAACTGTAAAGTCAGATTATTATAAAAAATATCCAGCTACCCTAGTGAGAGTATTTTATTTGGAAGAAACATTTTAGTTTACAATTATATTTTATTATGATCGAAGTAAGAGAGTTTTATGCGGAAAACCGTCTTCCGTATAAAAATAACATAATAAAAAATTGCTGTGACAGACGTTTTTGCGCCCCTTGATTTCAGCAAACGTAGAAAGATTTTTCAGGGAAATCTTAATGTTGAAGTGATCCGTAGTTTTTCTAAGTCGATTTCTCATTGGTTGATAATTATTGCAAATATTATACTGTACATTTCGATATTTGATGGTATTTGTTAGAATAGCTCCGTAACCACTTACAGGTTTCTGAGCTCATTCCGTGACGTCAGAATTTACATTAGGGGCGCATGTGTATGGAGGCTCCAGCTAGTCAACAGGGTTGGAAGGACTTTGTTTTTAGATTTCAAGATGGCAGGTTAAAAGATTTCACGTGGCGGTTTTTTATTAAAGGTAATGTTTTATGTTGATAATTAGTTGCTATTCACTGTAATCTGATTACATCTTGTAATTCCAGCTTTGTTTTGAGTGTGATGTTGGTACTTATTGAAAACCGTTATTTATGTAAACATTGAAGGACATATTTTTATGATTACCTGTTGCTTTTGCCTCTGAATTTACCAGTTGTTTTATAATGAGGTGTACTATGTAATTTCCCGGCGGATTTACGATTTTATTTAACATGTTTATGTATAAATGAGTGTTGTTTGGTTTATCGATCGAAAACTAATATTTATTTATTTGAAATAATGTTTATTTAGTATTTAATACCGAGTGCGAACTTGCATTGCACTTATTGCAGAACCAATAGTAAATGTACCCTTACTATGATTATACGAGCTGCTATTTATGAAAAGCATCAACATCATCCCTTAGATATTTTGAATCAAATTATTAGGCAAATTTGAATATGAACAGCATTATATTTGATTTGGTTTTAAGATAGAAATTGAATTAACCACAACGTTGTTGTGTTTATTTTTTGTTTGTAATTTGTAATGCCACGATGTGTTTAATTTTTAAAAGGTACGTTTTAACCGATGCAATCATAATGAATAATTTTTAACATTTGCTTACTAGATTTAATATATAACTAATATGCATTTATATAAAGATTTAGCGCCTGAATTTGTGATTCATTTGACATTTTTATTATGTGTAATTGTTTTATTTCAGTATATTAACCACATATTCAACCTTGGTTTAAACTTAATTATATTTTTGTTGTGTTTATTTTGTTATCTAGCCGATGTTCCTATTTAAATAACTAGTATTGAACGTTTGTGATAATTGTTGTAATATAATTAAATTGAACCTCTGCTATGATCGACCATCTCGTGCCTTCGTGTCTGCATTTATGACTATGTTGGAGATAGTCTATTCAATAATAAGCGCCCTTTTAACTATGCGCAATCATACCATAAGTAAATTTCAGCGATTCATGTCGTCTTATCATTTTACTTGTAGTTGTGCTCTTTTGCAAATAATAGGAAGTCGGCTAGCCTTGGTGAAATATTTTGTAACACGGGCTGGAAACTTAATGCATGTATGTGGGCGCATGTGTTCGAGCCTTGTTGAATATTACTAACATTTTATGTCCGTGCGGGGAGAAACATTGGTAGTCAAGATGCAGGTCGTCTTCCTGGTGTCCCCCCTCTTCAACTTTAGCTGGATAGTATTTGCCTCGCCGACCTCAGTACCTACCAGAAAAGACTAGCTGGTTTACACTAACGTTTCTTCAGTTGTCATGTGTGGTATGTCTGGGTAACTTTTGACATCCCGTTAAATTCAATTTGGTGATCTGGGCACTTGAACGTTAGCCGTCCTTGTCGAGATGTGCCAAATAAAGTTGAAAGTGTGGGGTTTTCTCTGCCGTGCTCTTTTCCGAATCGCCAAGGTTGAGTACGGCACTGTTTGCTTGAAATGTCATTTTTCCTTGCTTTCATGCGAATGGCCTATATAGTGGTCATTGTTTTGATTAAAAGTAAGGTTAGGTAAATGCTGTAGTTTTATTTCAAACCTTCCCGCCTTAACGCCATCTTTCCAGTGTGAATTTGGGTTACATGATAACAACACAACGTAGGAGTCGAGCCACTGCCACTAGATGTTAGATCATGGAGCCCGATGTGCCGTTTATAGAGGGCGTTTGGGTCAGCCGTCAGATCGGTTACAGTACAATGTAACGTAGAGGTTTTGAATTTATCGCGTTATTTATTATTTTTATATTTCCTAATTTTTCTGCATTTATCCCTAGGAACTCAACTCGCTCCACTGCAGTTAGTTGACGCATTCTTATATTGTTACGAGGTCCCCGCCGCTTCAGAGCAACTCAAGATTTAATTCATTGAACATACATTTCACTCGTAACAGTTAAATAGTTATTAAATGCCTATCTTAAAATCGTCGTCTCGTCCTCTCTACGCCCCGTCCTCTATACGCCCCGTCCTTTCTACGCGACACCCCGTCCTCTCTACGCCCCGCCTTCTCTACGCCCCGCTTTCTCTACGCCCCGTTTTCTCTACGTCCTTGCCCTCTCTACGCCCCGCCTTCTCTACGCTCTGCCCTCTGTACACCCCGCCCTCTGTACGCCCCGCCCTCTCTACACCACGTCTTCACTTCGCTCTAGCAGAATTCATTAAAACAACCTTGAGAAGTTAAACGAATCAAAATCACTTCGCCGTAGTAGATTTTGTCGAAATCACTTCGGGCAGTCGACCGGATCAAGACCACTTCGTTCTAGTAGACTTTGTCGAAATCACTTCGGGGAGTCGATCGGATAAAGATCATTTCGCCCTAGTAAACTTTGTCGAAATCACTTCAAGGAGTCGACCGGATCAAGACCACTTCGCCCTAGTAGACTTTGTCGAAATCACTTCGGGGAGTCGACCGAATCAAGACCACTTCGCCCAAGTAGACATGTCGAAATTACTTTGTGGAGTCGATCGGATAAAGATCACTTCGCCCAAGTAGACTGCGTTAAAATGATTTCAAGGAGTTCATCGAATCAAGACTATTTCGCTCTAGTATACTGCGTTATAATGATTTCAATGAGTTTATCTGATCAAGACTACTTCGCCTCAGTAGACTTTGCCGAAACATCAATTGGGAGTTGATCGGATTAAGGCCACTTCGCTATAGTACATTTCGTTAAAACGACTTGGAGTAGCCTAGCGTATCTAGATCACTTTGGCCTAGTAAACTTTATAGAAAGAATTAAAAGCTATATACAATGTAAATAATGGATATGTAGCTTATAAATATTTTACAAACATAGCATTCGAAGGGTTTTTTGATATACCGTTTTATCTCCAGCTATCATTTTAAAATTTTAGCATAATTTTGAGCAAACGTTTACTTCTGGTTCTTTTTTAATATAAAATATTATTCTTGGTATAACAGTTTTGGTAATCATTAACAATATTTCCACGGAGGTCATTGTCATTGTCAAAGTATTAGTTGGTGGTCTACACCGCAGCTGACGTGTTAAACTTTGATCAACATAGCGCGTCAATTTGCAAATGACAATGCTTCAATATAACATTTATGAAATATGGCCGCTGATATTTAGGAGAAATTATTTAAAAAAAATTAGGTTGTTATTGGAACACCCCTTACTTACCTACTGTCTCCTGATTACGAATAGTACGGTTTAAAATTATGGAGATTTAATCGTACAGATTTATAAATTTTTATTTTAAGGATTGTATAAGTAAATTAATCTTATTTTTGGAAAAAGAAGTTCTATTTGTTGATATGGGAAAAATGCAATAGTTTCGAAAAAATTAATAAAAACATGTAGTTTCGTTAGACCATGGACCGGGTCTGTAAAGTAAGAATTATTTTTTACATGGGTAAATGCGTTACACATAGGCCACAAAACATTGTGTTCAGTAATTTCAAGACACCTTAGAAAATTGATAGATTTACAAATATAAACGTGTAACGTAATTAATATGTACACTGCAGCTCCTCTGTTACTGAATAATAAAATAAAAATACCAAAACAAATTTAAGATATTCAAGGCTGTTCGTCAAGAAGTGTATTTGTATGTTGTTCGGTAAGATATAGTACGATGATGAGTCATATGCAGGTGGTCAATTATCCCGGGGTCAGGCTACACTGTTAAAAATTCATTAGAATCTTAAAGAATGTAACTCGTATAACTAATATTTCGAAATAATCTTTTCTCAAGATATACGAGTATACATTTCCTTCTACGACTTATAATAATAATACAGTAAAAATTAATTTCACTGATGCAATTCTTTACATATTAAAACCTGTACTTAACTTTTTATATTAACAGTGTTGATTTTAAACTTTCAAGGTCGTTTTCAAACCGTCGGATTGTTGTTGGTTCTCTAAAAATCGTGCAATTTGCTAGGATTTTATCTATATTTTTGACATTCCGGTTTTTGTTAGAGGGGGAGTTTAAGGCAGGCATTTCTGTTTGGCTCTTGGCTTGATTGTCAGTTGTTTTGGATGGCTAGAAGTGTGGTAGTAAATGTGTAATCTGTCCAAGACGACTCCTGAAGGGTCGGCTGGTGTAGGTGCAAATAATTTAAGTAGTAGTAATAGCCCTTGTAAAACTTAGGCTCCTACATTCTCCAGGTATACAATTTTTAAACAATATTCATTTTTTACGTTTTAATCGCCATTGTTTCTCGTTTTTCATTTGTTCAATCTTAATTATTGCTTATTTCTTTAGTTTTATATTTCGATATTATCTATGAGCACAACTACCCGAAACTCATTTGAAAACATGTTTTAAAAATAATTATTCTAATTACAAGCAGTTTATTTAGTGTGACCTTTGCAAAATCTTTTTTAAAATGTGTACCATAAGTAAAGAAGCTGAATTTTGTAGATATGTTTTTACAAAGTGTAGAATCAGCTAGGGTAGTTGTGCACAATTAGATAATTAAATTTGAACTTTCCAAGATTAGTTTATTGTTGAGATATCGACAAAGGCTTGTATTTCTTCGTGGAAATGTTTTATAGTGTTTATAGTTTTGGAAGAGTTAGTGTTAATCAAAATGTTAATTTGCATTTACAATCACACAAAGGAAATGATAATTTAAAGGAATATATCACCTACCTTTCACTGGTTGTAGTGGTTGATTGTACTTGCACTGCTATCAGATAATTATGGACTGTATGTATAATGTTCACTAATTGTTGCTAATTACTGATGCTCGATGCACCGAACTAAATCACGAACCAAAGCCAAGCGAGAACGAAGTTGAATTGTCGTCCACTCGTACATTACCAACCCTTTTATGTCGTTGCACTAAAGGTAGGGATAATGGAGGGTTTCTAGGTGGGAATAGTTTAAGGACTTAAATTAATTGTGATTGGCATACTACACTACAACCAAAATACTTATAAAGCCTTAACATACCGCCCACCAAAATAAGTATTAGGAACTTATTTTCTAAGTGTGTCTAAACGAGCAAAAAAAAAAAAAACATATATATATAATCGTAAATTTAAAAGTTAACTTACCCTAATATACTAACTATAATACTAAGTTGCCTCTGAAATGGGAGAGGCACAATTTTACCACGGGCCTTTTAAATAGTCCCTGGGATGTTGCCACGGTAGCCACACGACAAACATTGTCCTTTCCATAATGCAACGTATGTATACGTCCCATTTTCCACTGTAATGGAGACACTGAGTATCCTTAATCAACACCAACGTTCCCACCATTAACGAATAATTAGCAGAAAACCATTTGGTTTTCTGTTGAAGTGTGTAGGTACTCCAAATGCCACCGTTTCCAAAATGATTGCTGAATACGTTGAACCAGTTGCCAACGATTTAAGGAAGATAGTTTCAGATCTAAGACATTAGGGTCGGGAATGACAGACACTGGTTCTACGTTCAGAAAATGACCAGGACTTAAGAATGAAAAATCAGTGGGATCGTTACTCATTGGACATAAAGGTCTGGAGTTTAAGATGGCTTCAATTTGAACTAGAATGGTGTTAAATTCTTCGTACGAGAGAATTTGTTCGCCTACCACCTTCTTGAGATGGGACTTTACAGATTTTATCCCAGCTTCCCACATTCCCCAAAGTGAGGAGCCGACGGAGGATTAAAACAAAGTGAATACCTTCCGTTTCAGATGACTGCTTCATATATTCGATTAGTTCCCGAGATGCTCCGATAAAATTTGTTCCACAGTCACTATGAATTTGCAAGCATTTACCTCTGCGTGCTACAAACCGCCGTAAAGCTGCAATAAAGGCTTCTTTAGATAGGTTTGATGCCAACTCCAGATGTATCGCTTTTGTACTAAGACAAACAAATAAACAAACATAAGCTTTCAATGATTTGGCACCTCTAATACGATTCATGGTGATAGAAAAGGGTCCACCGTAGTCTACCCCAGTATGTAGAAACGCTTTACCGGCAGTAAGTCTAGCGGGGCAAGTCGCCCATAGGAGGGCATAGCGAAATAGGTTTTGACGAAAACATCGAATACAAGAGTTTAGGCACTGTTGAATAGCCCTTTTGCAGACAGAATCCAAAAATTTTGTACTAACAAAAATGAGTAGTTCTAAGTCCAGGGTGTAAATATTTCGTATGGCAATCTCGAATAATGAGCTCTGTCACCGGTGTGACCGAGGAAGTAGCAAAGGAAATTTTGTATCATAAGATACGTCTGCATTTCGCAACCGGCCGCCCACCCTTAACAACCCATCACTGTCAAGGAAAGGACTGAGAGGTCGAAGTTGTTTATTACTAAGTTTTCCTTTCGAATGATATCAATGTCCTGACTGAAAACTTGTTCTTGAACCCGTTTTATTAATAAATGAAGTGCATACTGTTCGGGGAGACCAATAATTGTTCTAAGTTTCGAATATCCAAATTTGCACGAACTTTCAAGTTACGAATGAACTGACAAATATATACCAGAATCCTGCATATTTTTCGCAAATCTGAAAATTGATTTACCATCGAGTCTACGAAATGATCTGCAACGTGTATATTAAGGGATAAAGTTCTTTTTCAATGTGCATCTGAGTGTGATCTGTAAGAGTTGGTTCCATATGAGCAGGCCAATTCTCTTTAGGTAATAGTAACCATGGTGGAGCCGTCCACCACAAAGGATGATTAACAAGCTCAGCAGCTAATAATCCTCTTGATGCACAATCAGCAGGATTATCCTGTGATTTAATATGATGCCACGATGATGGAGCCACTCGTTCTTGGATATGCGAGACACGATTGCTAATAAAGGTCTTCCAATTATACGACGAAGATCGAATCCATGCTAATGCTACTGTGGAATCTGACCACGCAAATGTATCGTCCAATACTAAATTATCTCTATACGTATTTTGCACATACTCGACCAAGTTCGACAACAACACTGCACCACACAATTCTAATCGAGGTAATGATATACGATTGGTTGGTGCGACCTTAGATTTGGCACAGACCAATGATACTTGGATGTTCCTTTCTCATCGACACAGCGGAGATAAACTGCTGCTGCATATCCAGCTTCCGATGCATCACAAAATGCATGAATTTGTACAGTTTGATGGTTATCGCAAAGAATCCGTCGAGGAATTTCAATTTTCAATAACTCGGGTAATTGTTGAAGATACAGATTCCATTTTAAAACAATTTGTTGGGGAGGAAGTTCATCCCAGCCAATTCCTAATATCCATACAGATTGAATCAAATGTTTTGCGAAGAAGACCAATGGTGATAATAACCCCAGAGGGTCAAAGATCCTTGCAATTTCGAAACCATATTCCTTTTGGTACAAGGCCGATCAACGATATTAAGATTGTAAACAACACATCACTCAATGGTTGCCATTGCAGTCCTAAAATTTTTGAGAAGTATTGTTTACCTCTTCAAACAAAATGCTTGCTGATACCGAACGGAATCAGGTAAATGGCCAATGACACTTGGCACGTTGCTATTCCACTTTCGCAACATAAAACCACCTGATTGGCAAATTTGGTTTAATTCATACACGAGTCGTTTGCCATCCTCTATCGAATCACACCCTGTAATCAAATCATCCACGTACGTATCCGATGCTAAAATCTTGGAAGCAATAGGAAAACGTAACGATTGACTTTTTGCAAGTTCTTGAATTACACGCATGGCTAAAAATGGTGATGATGTGATGCCGTATGTAACAGTGTTTAGCTGATAATCGATAACAGACTCCGAGAACTTAAATCTCCAAACTATACGTTGATAGTCTCGATGGCTAGTAGAAATAAGAATCTGTCTATACATTTGCTTAATGTCCGCAGTTAAAACTACAGAATGTAAACGAAAGTGTAATAACAACTCCATGATATCTTTTTGAAGAGGGGCCTGCGAGTAAATGATCATTTAAAGACCCTCCACTTTGAGCGCTGGCTGAAGCATCAAATACGACACGAAGTTTTGTAGTTGTACTGTCTGGTTTGAACACGGCGTGATGTGGTATGTAATATACCGGCGATAATGTAGACGATCGAGTTGAATCCGATACAATACGAGACATGTGACCACTATCGATATAATTCTGCATAAATTCTCTGTACGAATTATACAGTTGAGGATTTATTTCCAAACGGCGTTCTAGTGAAAGAAATCTTCGAAGTGCTATTTCCCGAGAGCCAGCAAATAGCGGTTCAGGACCATTGAAAGGTAACAAAACAATAAAACGACCGGTGTCATCCTGCTTGTGAGTGTCCACAAAATGCCTTTCACAAATTTCCGCATGAGGAGATAATTTGTTAGAATCTGGAATATTTTCCAGTTCCCAAAATCGAGTAATGTTAGCATCTTCTACAAGTGCAGCTAATGATATACGAGATGTAACAGAAGAAAGAACCTTCCTGTTAATATCCACCCAAAGGTAGTGTGAATTGCCACGGGTTCTTCTAGTGACCCAATGCGAGTTGCGTTTAATAAAACACGCGCGAACAAATCTGCACCTAACAATAAATCGATATGGCTAGGTTTGTCGAAGTCCGAATCTGCTAAATCTAATCCAACTATGTGAGGCCAACTATTTGGTGAGATCCTTGATGAAGGAAGGGTTCCACAAATGTCTGGTAAAACAAAACAATCAATACTGTACTCTGGAACAGTTTTACCTTGAGGACTAATTTTACACGATACTTGTCCATACGCATGAGAAGCAGATAGACCTAAGCCTTCAACCTTCATTGAAATATTCGATTTTCTTAAACCTAAGCGTCGACAACACTTATCAGTCATGAAATTTTCCATTGATGCACTATCTACAAGTGCTCTTACTGTCTGAACTTTACCAAACCCATCTGTAATTGAAATTCTTGCGGTGCCTAATAACGTCATTGTGTTGGACGATCTAGATGATAACAACGTACTTGTAGTAGTGTTGCAGGTGGGTTCGGAAGTTGATCTGTTGCCTGAGTGATTGCAGGTTTCTGTGCAACTGTAGGGTTTTCAAAGTGCAATAAAGTATGATGACCCTTGCACACTTTTTACAAACAAGTTTGGAAGAGCAGCGTGTAACCATATGAGAGTTGCGAAGACAATTAATGCATAAGTGTTTGTCTTTAACAAAGTTATAACGGTCTTGTGGCGATTTATTCAGAAACATTTCACATTGGTATAAGTTATGAGTACCACTGCAAAGACTGCATTTCTGAGCGAATGAAGTTGTTACGAATGACTTTCGAACTTGGGGTTTTGAATATTCAAAGGAACGTTTAGAAGGTACACTAGATGATATGGTTTGTTTAACGGACGTATTAAATTTGGACGGTGTATCGGAAACAACCATATTGCTAATTTCTAATGCCTTGCAATGTTTTTCTAGAAATAATTTTAATTGATCATAAGATGGAATGTCTGATGTATTTTCTAATTCAAATGTTTTCAACAGATTTGTATCTACCTTTTTTGATAACAAATTAAACAATACGAAGTCGAGCAAATCAATCTTAGTTTGACGTAAGCTTGATAGATTTTCCGTAAAACAATTAAGCAATTCTCTTAAATCTGTATGTGAATTAAATTTTGCTTTTGGTGACGATTCTAAAGCATTCCAATGCGTGTTTGCAATTAAACGTTTTGAATTAAACCTCTCCACAATAATTGAATAAGCTAGCATATAATTATTATTCGAAATTTGCAAATGTCTAATGAGTTCTCTAGACTTAAAATCCAACGCATCAATTAAAAATAGAACTTTTCGATCGGTAGCAATTGATTATTTTCATGAACTAAATTATTAAAAATTGAATAAACTCTTGAAATGTTCTATTTTTCCAGAAAATTTTTCATTTCTATCCGAGGGAGACGAATATTAGTACATGAGCCGATGCTAGTAATATTTTCAGTCAAGCATTTTTCAGCAGTGGATATATTATCAAATTGTGCCTTAATAATTTTAATGTTTAACAAAGACCTATCTATTTCAATTCTTAATGTTGTAACTTCATTTAATAATTCAGAGTTGTCCTCATCCAATATGCACGTTTTATAAGCAGTATCTACATCGTTTTTGATATCAAAGGCGCTTTCAGCCATAATATTAACAGAAATACAATTGCCTTTAATATGCTCCAATTTATCTATCGCACCAGATATATCAGATAATCTATCGAGTGCGGCCTTTAAATCCACTATCAACCTATCCGATGAAATATGTGCCATCCTAACGAACAAGGTTACTAATATCGATTTTATATTGATTTCAGCTACAAAAATGAAGGGTTTGTTCACCTAATAATAGGATATACCAAGGGTAATGTTGAACTACCTGTTAAAGAATTTTTACTACAACGTGCCTAACGGGAGCTTGCAAGTTTCAATATGACAAAGAGCAAAGGGTTTTATTCTACCCGGTTTTACGAATACCTGAATTCTCTAGCGAACTTGAATTACAAGTTTAAAATAACTGTATTGCTTAAACACTTTTCTGACTACAAATTCTTACGTTAACTATCCCTAAAATTTACAAAGATTTGTCATTTTAAGGCTTTATAAGATTCTGTATCAGTACAAAATTTCAAATTTAATGCGAGATTGCATCTACTATAAGTTAGTTTACACAATTGAGTATGAAACTTGTGGTATGACTACACTTTTATTCTAAATGCGGTCAACCCCTAATTTAAGCGAAGAGCAATAAACAATGTAGTTAAATTGAATGCCAAAATGCCAATAATAAACCAATTAATAAGCCAAATATTTGCTCAAAGGACCAAAATGTTAATCAAAATGTTAATTTGCATTTACAATCACACAAAGGAAATGATAATTTAAAGGAATATATCACCTACCTTTCACTGGTTGTAGTGGTTGATTGTACTTGCACTGCTATCAGATAATTATGGACTGTATGTATAATGTTCACTAATTGTTGCTAATTACTGATGCTCGATGCACCGAACTAAATCACGAACCAAAGCCAAGCGAGAACGAAGTTGAATTGTCGTCCACTCGTACATTACCAACCCTTTTATGTCGTTGCACTAAAGGTAGGGATAATGGAGGGTTTCTAGGTGGGAATAGTTTAAGGACTTAAATTAATTGTGATTGGCATACTACACTACAACCAAAATACTTATAAAGCCTTAACAGTTAGTTTGTTGAGGTTATCAACTAAGGTTTAATGGTATTTATAGATTTATATAATGTGGTATGTACCTTTAGGTATACTGAATTATTCAAAAATTCATATTTTGAAATATACATAAGATAAACAACCGAATCTTTCCCTATTAAAATTTCTATCGTTCCGATTTGTCATATTGTTAGAAAATACAAAAATATGAAGTTTTATACTTTGCCGAAGTTAAATTTTTATCGTCTTGATTTTAGGTTCATGAAAATAGTTAAGCATTGTTTCATATATTTTGTATTTTCCATAAACTTTGAAAACTGGAATGATGACTTTTAGCTAGGAACTCCATATTATAATTGAAATTCTACAGCAAAACCGAGGCATTTGATTTAAATACTTATTTATTCAAACACCTTATAAAAAATGGTTTTTAATATTCTTATAATCAATCATTTTCACACTTCTTTCAATATTTGGTCAGATTCTAAATGGTATCATTATTACATACTACAATACAGTTGCGTGCAGTAATATGTAAAGCATGGTAGGCAAAAGTTGAAACCTTATCAGAAAATAAGGTCTTATGCTTTGAAAATCAATATTTCACACACTGATTTAAATTATTTCTGCATAGGTAATTAATAATTTACATCATTCATGAAAATTGTTAGGATTGGTGTAAAAATATCATTTGTAAAGTTATTCAGTGGACTTTTTAGAAATTTACTAAATGTGCTGTGGTGGTGCTTTAGTAGAGGCAGCTAACAGAAATACGAAAATTTGTTTATAATAAACAATATTGATTAACAATTATTGCCGTAATTTGGCAAATAATATATCTTCTACGAGGAGGGGTGAAGGAATATTGTAAAGTTTTATTCCAGCGTACAGTAGTATGTGTTCTTGGATGTAAATCGTTGGAGACTGTGTATTTATTGGAATACTGTTGAATTCTGCATAGAGAATGATAGATCCTTTGTGAGAGTAATAAGGTACTCCATTTCGTTTTGACGGTTGTAGGCCTGGCTAGTTCACTAGGTTGCAACTGCGCTCTCGCCCAATCTGCAGGAGTATGTTGTTAGACATGCACAAATTATATCAACCCATTTTAATGAATGCAGGGGCTGCACATATTGGCTTGGGTTTTAGAATGTTTACATACTAACAGTTATATTACATACAGTATGGTGGATTATTATTTAATATAACTGGAAATGAGATATCTATCAATAGGTATATGGTCTTGTCATTCACTGACCTTTTTCTTTCACCCTTTGTATGGTTGCAAGTGAAGTGTTGAAAGGAAAGTCATTGCTTCCTAATAATGCTTTAGTTTATAAACTACAGAAAAGCAACATGGGAGTTTCTAAACGAAATATTATAAAAGAAGGTCAATAGTGATTCCATGGTTAAACAGGCTATACCAGAATATACTAATACAGAAACTGCTAACAAATTTGTAACCTTCCCTTCAACTATTAAGAAACGATTGTAAAGAGACTCGTTCTGAAATCAACACATTATTGTAAATTGTAGTTTTCATTTACAATTGTTGTCTAACGATTTCCTAGAAAAGGCATTAAGAAAAATTAACTCGAGAAAGTCATAGCTGGGTTAGGTAATATAAAATTACAAGATTTTTGTTATTAAAACAAGAAATGTTTCTTTTAATTGCAAAATTGATAAATTTAATTATTCGGAAAGGAATAGTTTCATCAAAATCGAAAGTAAATGTCGTTAGACCTGTGCATTAAAAGGACAACTATTTAGAATCGAATAATTATAAATTAGTATCCATATTGTCGATAATCGATAAACGTTTAGAAATAGTATATTGTATACCCAGTAGGACAAGCTCAACATTCCCAGATGACGTGAAGATTGCTTGTCGAGGCGCAAGCCGAGACAAGCAACATGGAGTCCGGCAATGTTGCTTTTCCTACGTGGTATACATACTATTTTTCTGCAAATTGTTAAAAAACGACAGAAATTAAAATACTAATTTAAAAAAACCTGATTAATTTTATTTATAAATAAATGGTGCTGTCAATACTTGGTAAAAATTTTTGCATAACCATGGAAACATTCCTATCAAGATATTGAATTTTCAAACTTGACACATTGAAATATGATTGCTGATAGTTTTGAAAGTAACAATACAAATTCTATAATTGTACTAATTGTAAAATACCTGAAAATATCACACACAACTTACTTCATAATCAAATACAAGTTAGTTATTTGTTTTTTATATTTACATAATGTGTTAAGATTGTTTAAATAGAACTTACCATGAAAGTATGTTCTCAGTCATTTTTGTAGTCCATATGTATACACATATTATTTCTGTACAGTACAGTAATGAATATTTCCTTAGTGATTTGTCGTTGCTTGGCAACGACTAAACACTTGGAAATATTCAACTTTTCTTTAAGAAATTATTTCAGAAATGTCAAAATTTCTGAACGATTTGCGGAAAAGCATATTTCTGAGTTGATGAAAAATTATATACAAGAAAATTCATTCGTTCGAAGGAGCAATACGGTTTTATCAAAGGTCTTGGAACTTCCAACCTGAACGAGTGTTAACAATTGGAAAATTATACATATTTAAATCATGAACGCAAACAAGGTGACAGAATTGGTAAACACATCGGCCGCAAAAGCCGTGATTAAGGTTTGAATCCTGTCTGGGACCTTATATTTTCCATCTTTCAATTACTAGCTCGATTTCAAATGATCATTAGGCTTTGTATAAAGGTCTAAGTTATTATTTCATGTTATTCACTAATACCTTAGTATTAATTAGGAATGATGATGGGTACCCGGTACGTACCCGATACTTCAATACCCAGGTCGAAACTTTTATACCTGATATCCGTTAAATACTTGATACCCAATAATTAGATGTGTCTGAATTTTTGTTTGAAGCTTGTTGAATACTATTGAAAAGGACATGTAAATAACAAGGCGGAAAACATCTGGCTAATATAGGAGAGAAAAACACCAAATGAATATTATTGTGTTTATATATATATATATATATATATATATATATATATATATATATATATAAAAGTAAGATGTATCTGTAAACAAACTCTTATGAAAATAATAAGAGCCATTGACAAATACAACTCGGGCTGGTAGTTATATAGCCATTAACAAAACATAAGCTTTATTACTTTGTATATATATATATATATATATATATATATATATATATATATATATTATGTTATGTATGGTGATATTTAATGAAATGATGCTTTTTTAAACCTCAAACGCTGTCTCATTAATACATAATATTCTATATCTGCATTTAACAAGTAATTATTCATTAATCTTTTTTAACCGTAGTGTTTTTAAATTTTAGAATAGCTTGATAAAAGTGGTAAATTGATGTTTTTATCCGTAGTACTAACAACTATCTTTTTAAATCCTTTAATAATGTCAAATACTAAAGAAGCCCCACCTGGTTTCATAAAATAAATATAAGATTCTTTTTCCTCCAAACAGTGTCAACGATTGTAATGAGCTTATTTTTATTTTATTAAACCACTGCTAACGTTACGTTTTAAAATACTAACTGTAGTTCAACAAATATCAAATTTTAATATGAATACTAACACTAAGTTTAACTTTTGTAGAAATGTGTAGGCTTGATTACTAATGCCTGTAATTTACTAACACTTTGTGATATATAATGTGTATGTGTAATTATTGTATGAATGGGTATAAATGTTCCAAGTGGAATCGTCCCCGACATTCACCCCTTTCATTCTCAAGCTCAAACGTATTTCCATTAGCGAAAATTTTCCTTATTTGATAGGGTCCTTCATATGGAAATAATAATTTTGCACAAATGTTCCTATTCCAGTTCGAAACTCTCAACCTCTTAACGATAAGTAAATCCCCAATCTGAAAATTTGTCTGTTTCTTAATTCGTCTGCATCGTTTCTCGACCTCCCTACGTTGTCTAGTCTCTGCCCTAGCTCTGGCCTGTTCTAGTAAACTTTCGTAATTAATTTTTTCTGGCATCTAAACAAATTCTTATATCTAACTTATGACTAGGTTTGGGTACAACAACGATTGGATTAATAAAAGAAGTCCTTGCTGGCTCTATTATTCCATTTTTCAACATATCTTTGATTTTATCTTAACTCTCTCCTCATACTATACGGAATCGGATATACCTTCGTAAAACCCATTTTCTTCTGTTACTTCTAACTTGTGTACATACTTAGTCGCTACCCTTGGTTCCCCATTAAATAACCCTACATGCTCATTAAATATCTCATATAATCTACCCTTTATTCCCTCGTCTATAATCCCTATCTGTCCTTCGTCAAATACCTTCTCAAATAAATTACCTAACATTATCTCATCCTGTCCTTCTAAATTACTTTCCCTAATCATCCCTGTGCCATAAACATCACTATTAATATCCATCCCTTTATTCGAACTACCAATAGGTACCACCCAATTCTTCATTATATTTAAAATCTGTACACTTCTATCCTTGCCATCTATTTTCATCCCAAATCTTTCTATAGCATCTATCCCTATTATAAAATCTAAATATAACCCCGTTGCCACTAAAAACTCAGCTTCTCCTAGCTTTACTTCCCTATTGAAATTGGTACACAAATCATTTCGTCGATTACTGATATCTTCTTTTTCATCGCAGACCACAAACTTATCCGTTTTATCTTGCAAATCCTCCCTTTTAATAACTCAGCGTGCTTGACTACTATCTCTTTCTTTACCAGCGACAGCTCAGACCCACTATCAATTAATGCTACATATAAACAATTATCTAACTTCAAATTAACAAACGGTAAACTACTTTTTCTTTCACCCCTGTCTTCTAATAACGAATGCACAAAACTTAAGCTACTCGTCGTACCCAAATCCACTAAACTTAACCCTACATCTAACTCTAAATTAACAAACTTATTTACATAATCGGTGTTTTTTTTAAACCCGATGGCTCCTCGTGAACCTGTGCTATCTCAATCAAATTCTCGGATTCCCTGTTCCTGCCTGTTGTCGTCATATGTCTGATCCCTACATTACGCTGATCTCCTGGACTTTTATCTCGTTCCCTATTATATTTTAATTGTTCATTTTCGCTGTATCTACTACCATAGTCCTGCTGTCCACGTTGGAAATCATGTCTCTGGTTGAATTGTCTCCCATCTCCCCAGTCATTTCTATTCCAGTTATTTGTTCCCCTAAAATTTTCGTCCCTATGTACCCGTTGACCCCAATTGTTCGTCCTCCCTTGATCTCCCTGATATTGGTTTCTGTTCCAGTTATTAAAACGGTAATTGTCCCCCTGGTCCTGGTTTCTGTTCCCATTGTATTGCGGTGTCATGTGTCTCTCCCCGTGTCTTTGTTCCTGTCTTGGATTGTCATATCTATTCCATATTTTAAAATTTTCCTGCTGATTCCGATTTCTCCCTGTATTCCTACCTTCCCAATATCTATTATTATTTTCAAATTCCCTGGCCATATCATAATTTCGCATGATTTCTAAAAATTCTTTTAGCGTTTTAATATTTTGTGTGGCCACCGCCCTAGCCACTTCAGCTTCCATATGTCTCGACAAAAACTGTATCAGCTCCTCTTCTCTAAATTTTGGAGTCAAATGTTGCGCCTGATTATAATTGTCAATAATGTATTCCTCTCTCGACCCCATGCTAGTCAAATACTGTCCTGTTATTAATTTTGTTCTTATTTCAGTCTGTTTTGCGTTCCCCCAATATTGTTCTTTAAAAAGAGTCTTAAATTGCTCGTATGTGTTATAATTTTTCCTAATAATGCTGTGCCATTTTTCGGCGTTACCCCTTAAACTAGCCCCTATCATTTGCATACGCACCCTCTCTGGTTCACCTTCCATTATCTCGTCCAACTTATCTAAGTATAGCATCGGTTGTTCAAAACGTCTTCCCTCAAATTTCGGTAAAATTTCTCGTCCATTTTTAAAATAACCCTGGTCCATTGTCACTAAACGTCCCCCTTCTAATCCTGTTACTTGTTCCCTAATTACCCTAACACTACCTTCCAGTACACCTAATTTTTCATCCACCCTGTCCTTAAATCCTATTACATCAGCCCTTAATTCCCCTGAATCTCTAATTTTATCCTGAATCATTTCCATAACCTCCCTTTTAGAATTTTGAATATTCTCTGTTTGTTTCAGATCGACTCCTACCAATTCACCCCTTAGCTCTGACAAACCTGTTACAAAATTTTCCTCGACGACTTTTACTCTGTCTTCTACGTCCATCCTTACTTCATCTCTAAGTAAACCCAAACTGCTCTGTATCAACGCATTTATCCCTCCGAATTTCATCTCAATCATTTCAAATCTTTCCCTCACTTCCACTCGTGAATTCTCATTTTTTTCTTCTAATTTCTCAAATCTTTCCCTCACTTCCACTCGTGTATTTTCAAATTTTGTCTCCATTTTTTCAAAATTTTTCCTACCTTCCGCTTGTGAATTTTCAAATTTTGTCTCTATTTTCTCAAAATTTCTCGTAACTTCCGCTTGTGAATTTCTCGCCTCGTTCTTCAGCTCAATTTTAAATTCCTCCTGTGAGTTCCGAAATTCTCTTAAAAACTGCATGATGCCTAGCATGTCCCCCTCGTTCGCTGTCTTTCTGACTCCTCCAACCTGTTTTTCTACATCCGACTGAATTACAACCACCTCCGGCTCCACATATTCGCTCCTTTCATCTCCTGCATCCCCTGCCGCTACAGTCTCCATCACCGGTTGCCCTCTCACAACAGTCTCGACACCATAAACCTTCCCTGACCTGGTGATCCTTTCCTCGTATGACATGTTCTAATAAATTTTCTTCAAAATGACCTTTTACTTGTCCCACCAAAATACAATTTCCCCAAACCTGCAAATACGCTAGTTCTCTCTCTCAAAAACACCCCGCTTACAACACTGCTTATCGAGCCCCACCAACTTTTTATCCTACTGCAACCTATTACTCTTTAACTTGCCCCACGTTTGTTGGTCGCCAATATTATGTTATGTATGGTGATATTTAATGAAATGATGCTTTTTTAAACCTCAAACGCTGTCTCATTAATACATAATATTCTATATCTGCATTTAACAAGTAATTATTCATCAATTTTTGTTAACCGTAGTGTTTTTAAATTTTAGAATAGCTTGATAAAAGTGGTAAATTGATGTTTTTATCCGTAGTACTAACAACTATCTTTTTAAATCCTTTAATAATGTCAAATACTAAAATATATTGCCGTGGTACTCGGGTAAGATCCTCACGAACAAAAATTATTTTCGAAAGTTTTATTAAATTTTCTAATTCGAAAATAGAAAAATTTCCAAAAATTTAAATAAGTCAAAAAAGATATTGCTTACCAGTTTTCCTCTCTTCCTCGGTTGAATGGCCTTCTTCAACTGCTTCCGGATAGCTCATTAGGACCTCCTTTTGGATAGCTATATTCATTCATAAATCCTATCATTTACGCATATGCCCAATAAAACTATAAAATACAACAAACATACAATCTTTTATTTATTCCTATTTACAAATGCAATTCATTATTATTTTATTGTTCACGTTACACTTCAGTAAATTTTACTTTGTAATGTCCTGTATTTAATTTTAAAATCATCAAACACATAAAAAGTACTCGGAGTAAATGGACCTTGAATAATACCTTCTCTAAAATTCCTTCATTATAATTTATTTATTTATTTTAATACTCTAAGTAAACTGTGGGGTATGGTGAGCTCATAATAACCCAATTAATGTATGCCCTTCACTTTGCATACTCTAAAATTAAACAAAAACAAAGCCATGTACTCTTCACAAAATTTCACGTTCTGATGGAACGTTTAAAAGCTTTCTAGACCCCTTCAATTTATAGTTGAATACTGTAATAAAGTTATTTACACATATTCAGTTCAATACGTGAATAATTCACACTACCTTGAAAAACACTCTCATACGCCACCCCAAGATTTACAGTTTATAGGAATCACAAATTTAAATCGTTTACTGGAATTTCTAGAAGATCTTCGCTCTGTAGATGATGCCATGTAAATTTCTATCTGGTCTGCAGGTCAATTCTCTCAATTACTAGACGACTTTCATTTCAGTTGATCCACCAACGCCTCCTTCTGGGTGTAACCAAATTCCAAATTTTATTTCACAGTAATCTACATTATTTAATGTCCCGAAACGAGTTGATAATAAATTATAGGTGATGCCTCAAATTAAAATACATTTCGGCACACTAACCGCGTTTTAATTAATTTAGAGGCTATCACTAAGCAATACATGTTAAATTATTTGTTAATACTTACAACTCATGTTTAACTTTCGTATGTGCTTTTGGGACGATCGAAATAATAAGGTACGCAGTTAAAAGACAAGAAAGCAAGTCCTAGTTCTCTAGAGTATTTATGTCGTTCGACTGTAACCTCTCCAGGCCCCCAGTTATCAGAAATCTCTTGTACACAACACACATTCTTACAATTTTGCACTCAACCCCAATTTCAAATCTGCGAATTTCCATACCTCGTTATAAAATTTTAAGAATATCCTGCTACACTATCCTCGTGTTTATATCAAGTTGAACTAACATATCGACCAATCGTAGACTTAATGACGTTTCTCAAATCCCTCTTCTACTATTGTGGTCGCATGCTTATACGTTTTCTTCGTCTCAGTCTTACCCTGCTTGAGTGGTTGAAAAATCGATATCCTTGTTTGTTCACTGTTTACACACGTGGACTGTCTGCGTGCGTTAAATAACCCCCTTATTAGCATTTCCCGTGAATATAAGCGACGGTTTATCCGACATTCTCTGTAACCATTTGTTATCTACACAATTTAAGCAGAACTTGACCTTAAGAAAAATACGCAGGTGTTCAATCGTAACTTTTAAATAACACTTCTCCGAGTTGGATATTCCATGTATTTTAACCCTCCTGATATATTTGTACGCTAACAACGCGTCTCATCTTTTGTATTATTGGGTTTTTAACTTATAATCGTTCAATTAAATTCAAATTAATTAATAAATTAATGGCATTGGCTTCTACCATTTAATTTCTTTGCAAACCTACTTAAATTTCATTAATTATTTATAAAATTTCGTTAATACCAGATACTTAAAAATGAATTACTTAATATAATTTTCGCACGTAATTTCTGGTTGTTTCTTTATACAGGGTGTTTTGAAATTGCTTCGCTTATATTTATTTTTGATCTTTTAAAACCACTATAATATATATATATATATATATATATATATATATATATATATATTGCTCTGAATTATCCGACTTGTCTGGGTCGATGACTCTAGCCCCACAATTGGGCCGTCATAGATGCTCTGCATCTACCTGTAAAGAAGCCCTTCAACGTAGACTTACATTTCATATCACTTATTGTACTACCCTTTAAAAATGCTCTTCGAGTAGGACGTCAAACCGCCAGCTTTTGCTCAGCTTCCTCAGGGGTATTTGCCACGGCTGCTCACTGCTCACTTTCTGAAAATACTATCCTACTATTCAAAGCAAAGAAAATTTGACTACCAAAATTTCATCACACTTTATTGTAACATTAAAATCGCTATTCAAAATTCTTTGTATACACTCTTTAGTTCACACCTCGGGTATTTAACAACCATTATCAATTTCAAATGAGGTCATTTTAAAATAAAATAATTTCAAAATTTATCTATTTACATCTATAATTTTAAAAAGTAACTGGGCTTATATCCCTAAACGTTATTTTAAAATCCCACGACTAATACGAGCTCATAGTAAACACCTTTCTGTACCTAAGTGCTAACTATTGCGCTGAAAATTTACCAAAAACCCATTTACTTTGTACAAAAGCCAAATATTATACACTCATTTTATAATACAGAATTGTACATGAATATATTTTCATAAAATTCCTTCTCAAAGGTAAAGGTAAATAGTCAATTAGAATGTCCATAAAATACAACAAAATCCACCAAAAAAAAATGTCATAATCACCAAAAAAAAAAACACAACAGTCAAAAAGTTTTATGAAATTCATTTACCTGGACTGTAGCACAACCAGCTCACTGCTTTAAAACCATCTCTGATGTAGCGCTCCCTTATGACTACACGTGCAGGAATTACTCCATGTGGACTTCCACCATCAGGAACAGCACTCCTCTACCCAGATCTCTCGGCATCCAATGTAAGGTACTTCCAAATTATCGTACATCCGCTACTGGTCCATCAACATTTACTATTCCAACCCAGCGCACAGCAAGTGCCTCCAACCATAAATAGCAATTACGTTCAGCAAGCTTCGCTTTTCTAAATGTACTTTATATATCTCACAACTGCTACATTAAACTTGCACCAACTTGTGCATATTAATTAATTATAATTAAAAATCTCAACTCACTTAATCACATTTACTATTGTGGTTCGAAGCTTGGCTGGAAATCGAAAATGAAGGAGAGCCTTTGCTGCCTCGTCTTTGTTTATATAGACTCAAAATTGCCCCCAGAATCGTTTCACACCATACCCCTAACATGCTTTCTTGGTAACATTTCTCAAACCGTCTACCGATTCCACAAACTTATGTACTCCATAACACCTATCTGTCGTCCAATTCTCCAAAACCAGCCATTATCCTTCAGTTATTCCCGGTAAACTTGGCAACTGTTTTCCAACTGTCACAAAAATTTTGGAATTTCACTTGCAAACAAGCATTTTACTTTGAAACCCTCATTAAAAATCTCCAACGGCTGTCGACTTTGTCGAAATCCCCCGGCAACTAACTCCAATCCACGCATCCAAAACATGCCTCTCTCACACGTGCACATCCTATCACCTCACTCTAACTTGCATTCAAAATGTTCTGTTCTTTGTCTTCTACCCTTCCTTAAATTTCTATGTTTGTTATCCATTTCTGGTATTCTTGTCTAACTCGTATGTGATATCTCCTTATCTTTATCCTCGCTGTTTACAAGCTCTAATCCACCCTACCAATCTACACTATCCTCTTTCTCGTTTTTATACATACAGTTTAACAGTTCTACTCTGTCTGTAGCCTTCTACCATACTTTCCATTTCCCCTTTTAACCAATGTCTTATGCAAATATGCTGCATCTCAGTCTCGCTTATTTACTTTTAAAAATTTCTTTGTCTTACCGATCGTTCAAAGTCAATGACAACTAACCATATGATATCTTCCATTCCTTGCTACCTCATATAAAACAGAGTCTTTGTCTTTATATTATTGATGCATTTTTGTTTGTAATGTTCAACACCTTATCTAACATCGACCTGTTGTTTGTTCTTAACGATCTTTATCTAAGAAATTTTGATGCGCGTTTACAGGCTCTTAAATCAATACAAAGAACGTATACACCAAACCTTACTGGAAATATTTTGTTCCTAGCAACTCCTAATAGTTAACTTGTTTCTTGACTATACTTTTCTATTTTATGCTAAACCTTTGAAATATTATACATGTTCCAGCTTCATATTACCTTACACTAAGTTCTGTACACAAATAAAATAATTTTTCATCATCAGACTCATCCTCTGACAATAAGTAACTTTCTGAATCATCACTATTATCGATAGATCTTGAACTTTGTCTGTAAAAGTTTCTCGTTCAACATATTATTTTTGCTTTTTTCTCAACCTGCTAACATAGTTTACTCCACTCTTTAACTGCAATATTTTTATATGTTCTTCAGCCAACTTCCATACATCATCTATTTTAAAGGTTATATTACATGCAGCAGCATGGTTTTTAAGTATCGCTCTTATCTTCTCGGTAGAGTTTCGTTCTGGATGATATGGAATTAAATGCAATACTACATGACCGTGTTCTGCTATAGCTGGTCAATTACAAACACCCGATGGACAGGTTTATTTTCCTTAATTTTGTAAAATAATACGGGCTTGGTATCCTTACATTCAATGAAGATATTTTGTTCCTACAACCACATTTGCATATGTTTTCTTCCAACTTGAAGTAGGATTTGGCTACACAAGAACATGATATGACGCATTGTCTATGATCAATACTGAACTTTGTTCCGAATTGAGTAATAACTTTTTCTGCAGCCAGCTTTTATAATTGTGATGATTTATGTCATCGTGATAATTTCCCGTCTTTGAACCATACTTAACACGTTGACTGCCACTGCAATTTTCAGAATTCTGGTTTATAGCCAATTTCATTTAACCATATTATATTATTAAAAACTCTAATTATAGTACATAGCTGTCATCAAAAAGCATAGAAAATTATTTTTTAAAAAAAAAAGGTCTTACGAACTATCTCGTTCGCTTATGTAACAGAAATCTCTTCGCAGAAGCCAACTACGAGTTAATTCGTACGCAGACACACTTAGACCTGTCGCTTCGCTAAAGTTGAATCAGAGATTTGAATCCATATTCATCTATAGTATCTCAGATATTGTCGAGTGCATCACATTTACGCCATTCTTGAGTGTGTTGTATTATAATTATTGTTATAATTAAATTAGCAAGAACCCAATATGGGTAAGAAAAGACCACTGACTCAAAATGAACCTGAGTACTATGCTAATCTAAGTGATTCAGAATTTGACAAGATTTTTTGGCGAGGATCGTAACGATAGCAGCGGTTATGAACCTCCTGAGAATGTTTTTTGCATTACTGGTCGAACAAACTAATTTATATGCTGCCCAAGAAATTGCAAAACGCAAAGCAATAAAAAAATCTAACAGGCCATCAAAGTGGACAGGCAGGCGTCAGTGCTGCAGAGATGAAAGTTTTTATTTGTATTTTTGTTACAAATGGGGCCTTGTTATTTTCCAGAAATTGAACATTACTGGAGCACAAACAAGCAGCTATATAATGTAAAGTTTTGGTGCTCAAATATGAGTCAAAATCGATTCCAGTTGTTACTTCGTTATTTTCATTTGGTTGATAACTCAATACCATCTGCCGACAGATTATACAAGGTGAGACCAATACTAAATCATTTCAATAATAATATATGCGTAACAACTATGTACCAGATAAAAATATTTGTATTGACGAATTCATGATGCTGTGGCATGGAAGATTGCATTTCTGCCAGTACATAAAAAATAAAAACACAAAACTGTATGAAATATGTGAGTCCGGCGGTCTTGTAATGAAAATAAAGATTTATAGCAGAAAATCTGAGGAAACTGACCATAAAATTTCGGTCACACTACTGATGCTGTGTTACTTGAGGACTATCGCGATAAGGAATACACGGTTTACATGGATAATTTTTATAATTCTGTTACTCTTACAAAACTGCTAAATACACGAAAAACTTATGTGTGTGGAACTTTACGAAATAACAGAAACCCCAGAGATGTGGTAAATCGTAAACTGAAAAAAGGTAAGTGTATTTGGCAACATAATGGTCCTGTTACTGTATGCAAATGGAAAGACAAAGGAGATGTCCTTACCATTTCAAACATGCATGTTGTTGAAATGGTAGAGGAGTCCAATCGCAATGGAAAACTTTCTATAAAACCGAATATAATTTGAGATTACAATAAAGGAATGTCTGGCCTTGACCGATCAGATAAAATGCTACCGTACTATACATCTTTAAGAAAGATTATTAGATAACCCAAAAAGGTTTCACTATATATATATATATATATATATATATATATATATATATATATATATTGATATGATAACGCCGCATGCCGATGTAATAAATGTCCAGTTTCGTGCTGAACGCCACCGCTCCGTTTTTCTCTAATCTTCTAATTTAATTATGCCATGGCTAGCCCAGTTTAATTTACACAGAGTGCACAACGTTACGATGATCAACTTAATTTACCCCTTTAATTCTTACCTGTTTGAATTGATAAAACGAAGTCAATCAATATTCGTATAAATGAAAGGAAATAATATCTACACTTCACAATTTTGTAATCCTTTAAATAAACCCTTCAATCAATTAATATTATTTGGATCAGTTATCCCAAAAATTAGATCCCTTTAATTTAATTTAAAATCACCAAAAACAACACCTTGTACTAAAAAAAATCTGGAACGTTCAAGACCTTTTATGCTTGTTACGTAAATTTCAACATATCAAATAGTTTGGTTGACTCCTTACAAATTTGAGGGAAAAAATATATTCAGTGTTTAAATTTAAATTTTGAAAAGATTCTTTATTCTAGTTAGCCCTGACCTGTGATATTCTGATGAGCTGTTGCGTGTTGTGGATCAACACCCTCTTATTATCTTCAATCGAAAACCAATGCTCTGCTTTGTACTCCTTCACGTGCTTCGAACCAATAGTTTTGTTACTACTTATTTCCAATATTTATCTCGTGCTTTACTTTATATTTTTCTGGATACGCCTTAGACCTCTCCACTTAATTACAAACTGGACTTGTGAATATCACTCAGAAGTTCTGAATACAAGACTTAGAACCTTTTTAATATCGTAGGTTTCTTAGATACATCTTCGAATTTCTGAATACCAGACTTAGAATTCGTCGGTTTCTTAGATACACCGTTGAATTAGACTTGGATTTCTTAGGGTCGTGAATTAAAAGCTCTACATTATTACAAACATTTAATTTAAATTAATTAACACATTTCTACTCACGTTTTCAGCAAACGGCAAAAGCTTTTTCATATATCTTCAACTAATTCGTCATCAACTATTATTACACAACACTACTTTTTACAATAATATAATTTAAAACTTATTTATTTGACGCGTAAATATTCAAGTAAAAGTGTTGCAAGTTCGACGTGCTTCAAATTGAGACTCCCTTTCTTATCAACTCTGTGCGTTATATAGCTTTTGCTATCTACATTTGGATTGGTTTGTCCAAACAGCCTTACAAAGTGTTGTAACCAACCATGTTTGTTTTGGATGTTCGCAGTAGTTTATAAGCTGATTTCTGACGAAACTATTCTGAAGTTCCATATCATACTGGTATTTGCTATTGGTTTACGATCTTTGACCGCCTGTTTTGTTGTTATTGTTGGACTTTCATTTAGCTTATGTCTGTTATTTATGTAGATAAAGCTTTTGGAGAATTGAACAAAATAACTGATGTAACATGAGTGATGTTTTCGTTTATGTATCTATTTAAAACTTATCTTTGAAAGTGTGTTTCTTATCAAAGCGCTTTATTTTTCCTTCTTTCTTACAAGCGTAATTGCATGAAGATTTACCAGGTTTTATATTGTCTCATGCATATCTATTTTATAAACTTATTGAACGCTTCTCGGCGTAGTTTAATTATTTCTCTGCTGAATACGCATTCTATTATTGGAAGATATGCTTACTGGTATTGATTAAAGTTAATTGCGGTCCATATACAGGGTGTTAAATGCTTGCTATTTACATAATGTGCGAAGTATTTATTTTCCTGCTAAATAAATGCAGTTTTTTGATACTTATTGCTATTTACAGTTACTACGTGACCCTTACGACTCAATACACCCCTAAACAACCCCTTATCACAGCAATATATAGACACACACACACACACACACACACAATGCGCACAAAATTTTTCAAAAAGTAACTGCTTCTAAAATAAAATCGATAAAGTTTAGAGGAGAATTCGTTGTTGTGTTGATTGAAGAAGAGATTCAACCAGTTTCGAAAAAAAATTAGATTGCAACTCCATTATTTAGAGTCTTGTCACCTACCGGGAAAAAAACAGCGTCTGACAAAGCCATGTCGTATATGTACCCAAGCAAAAAATGCTGAGAAATGTGTTATTTTTGTTTGACCTGTGAAGAGAAGCCAGCCCTTTGTATGGACGATTGTTTTAAAAAGTTTCACAAACAATAAAAATATTCTTTTACTTCTTGATTTTGAATAAATTTTTTATAATTATAGTTTCTGTTTATTTATTAATAAATTTTCTGTTCATGTAAGCCAGCATTGATTTTTTGTTCTCTTCCCAGAAGCTTTCTATCCATGTTGATATACTATGAGTTCAATCGTAGCTGCACGAATATGGCAAGTAAACATGGTACGAGATAACTTGTAGTCGGCGTCCTACCAAAGGATGCAGTCTACGAGTTACTTCGTAGTTGGCAGTCACGTGTTAAATATCAATCTTGCATTTGGTACAAACCCATTTTTCCATCTGCATATACAATTATCAAACGTTTTCATCTTGAAGCTAGTGAGATTTCAAACCCTTTGTGGTGCCATCATCCCAACACTTTAATACAGTGTGAGAAATGTACAGATATGTTTTTTCGTTATATACAATGCTTCTGTTTCCTTCTTTATACCTAATTTTCCCGTGAATGGAGACAACCGTTTTTAAATTCATCAAAACACTGCCTTCAAAGTCGGTGTATGTGTACTGCTGCAAACTGATACATAACGGTTCTTGGATTTCTTTGTCAAACCCTTTTACTGTCGATTTTGGACTTGATTCCTTTGTATTTTTCCATGGTGAACTGAATTTGCTGCAGACGGGTTTGATTGTCTTCCTTTACAATTCTTTGCACAATCTGCAATGAAACACCTGTTGCTTTGGCCATTTGCTCTTGCAAATTGCTCAGGTTAGGAGCCCTTGGATCTTTTTCGCATTTCAGAAATTGAAGCATGTTAAAAACAATCTATTGTCCATGACTATGAATCACCTCCCTCATTCATATTATTCTAAAATAATATCAAAATTAATCAACCATTAAACTGTTTTTTTTTTAAATATTTATATTGATAAAAAATTATTAAAACGAAAAACTGGTAACTGAATAAGACGTAGACAAGAGCGAGAATAACAATGACATAAACATACACTACTGCAATGAACTGAATATGTTCACTATTGCCACAGCAAGTTTTTACCGAACAATAAACTGTAAATCTACAATTATTTATCAGTGAAATTAAGTAAAAACTCTGATAGTATCTGATGGTCTGGATTTATTTGTGAATTTATGCATTTCTAGCATAAACGGAGACCTATACAATATTTCATTTTAAGCAATAAATGGGGTATTTGTAACGAGGTACAAAAACTATAATACTAGCATGATGTTTGTAGGTTGTACAGTAGCATTCCGAGTCTTGACGTTCAACTTTATTTAAACATATTGCACTATGCCTTCACCCGCCAATAACAATCCTACTCTATTTCTCACAAAAACCATCACTGAATTGTATTTATTATTTGAATAACATTTTAGCAATGTAATTTTACACGTGTATTCAAGGACTATGAAAAGTGTGGTTAAAAATAGAAAATTGTTTTTATTTTATAAAAATAACATTTTGTATAGAATTTTACCATGTTTTGTTTAAAACTTTGAATTTGTTAGTGATGAGTAGAATTTTGTGATTTGGCAGTTCTCAGTGTTAGCTTTTAGCTAGTGTTGGGTTCCAACTTTTTGCTTTATGTCGCTCAAATGATTTCTCAAGACTTTAGTAATAGTACAAACTGATCGATGTATGATATAAACTTTATTTAACGTTACAGAACACAGACAAATTATACTTTTACAAAACGCGGAACGTTCTCAATTATATTTTATCTTTCTCTGACATTTATAACAAAAACAATATAAACAAACCACTCTCTTTTATCCCTTTTATACCGTTCTCTTTTCGTTTACTTTTTGTCATCCCGGCTACTATTTCATTTTATGCGACGTCACTTACGCGTTCCACAATTGACACTCTGGTAATACCAATAGTTTTTAATGTCATTTTTTAATACTAGTCATTAATATATCTTTTTGTTTTAGAATAGCTGTACCTACTTTATCTACACCCACATTGATTACTAGCATTCGATGCTAGAAAGAGGAAGAATACTGGAGTAACGTTTTGTCAGTAAGTAGCATTATGCCATTAGTTGATTGCTGATCCGTGTGTGGAAATAATTCTGATGCTTATCCTACAACAAAAACTCGTTTCTGCAGTATCATTAGGGTTTTGTATACCATCTCAAAAAGAAATTATAGTATTGCCATTATTGACAGTTACTTGTGAATGTAGAAAAGAAACCCTATTTCAATATTGTTTTTTATAAATCTGACAGTAGCAATGTTCAATATTTATTTATGTATTTCTTAACAGCTATAAGGAGCCTTTACGGAAAAAAATATACAAACTAAAAATAATCAAATGTTTGCTGTTACATTATATTAATTAAGACCTGATACATTTTTTGACCTTACTTAATTAGCTATTAAAGTTTAATTATGCAAATTTCTATCTAAAACGTACTAAATTGGTAACACACAGCTTATGCCTCAGTGACGACGAGCTCCCATCAGGGTTTCGTGTCATAGTTTTCTCAAATTTATTTTACATGAGTACCTCAAATTCTCTGTAGTACCTTAAAGGGAAACAAGGTAAAAGAGGTTGGAGTGATAATGCTATATCAAAAACACACACAAGAACGGCACCCTAAAAAACACAACCACTTTCATTAATTCCCGCCACTGAACTCATTCACTTCTTTGTCACTCCTGGAATTAACTTATTTAAATCGGCTGATGTCTTACAACCAATTAGAACAGAGAACTATGCCACTTCAATAACGTGTGTTCACATTACATTCCTCGAAAGCAATTAAAAATCGGGGGGAAGGGGGTATTTTAATGTATACAGATTAAAATCATTGTAATCTTGTAAGGTAACTAGTAATTTATAAAATAACCAGGACTGGATTCAGGAAACAAAATGACATTCCTGTACTTTTATACAAAATGCAATAGATTTAATGATCATAAGGAATGGAAACTTGATGAATATCCAATAAATCAAAAGACATGTCACGGATTAATTCACTTAACACTAGCAGGTCTCGTAGTAATCATTTTGACTACATTTTCTAAGTGGTACCTAAAAATTGTAATACTGCTATTATACAAATCTATTTCTTTACAATAAAAATTAAAAAATATGCACCTTGAACTTATATTTTTTGCTCCGAAAATACGTGGAATGAGTTAGCAGAGAGTAAATCAGTACAATCGATACTGCCATAGTGTGCAGTAATCAGATGGGGGCGAACTGGAAACAACTTTTTTAGTACTTCTTTTTCCTGTAGATGTCGTGAAGATGAACACATTAATAAGCTTTGGAGTGTTTTTGCAGTTACATGAAGTCCTAAAAATATAAAGCATACAATAGGTATTTATTGTGATATTTTATATAATCATCGACATTGCAAGATTTGCTTTTTGTTCGATTACGTTTCTGTCTGATCAGCAAGTTGGTCGATTTTTTCCAGCTTTTGTGAGCCCACTTGTTTAATCCTAATTAAAGTTATAAGGCGAACACCAAATGCTTCAGAAATTCGCTGAAGAAATATTTTATTAATTATATTTACTATATTTCACATATTTCTTTTTGTACCTTCTAAACAGAACTAAAACGCCCTTATTTTCATGTTTTTGTTCAAAATAAGCCATACCATTTAAATCACTTGATGGGTTTGGGGCCTAATGTGTTTAGTTTGAAGCATTTTGAATAACTAAAAGCAAAAAGTCATTACTGAGTAGGTATTGAGGTATGTGTTTAACCAATCCTTTTAGTTTTTTTTCTCGTTACAATAAATTAATTGAAAACTATACAAACAAAAAATAATAAAGCAAGAATTATCTAAAATATTATATAACAATTTACAGAAAATTGTAGGTTATATAAATTTAGATATATTTAGACTACCTCTTTACATTACTCTATTTTATTTTCAGCAGGCTTCCTTTTTCTTATCCGTCTTGTTCTAGCATAGAATAGTTACATATAGAGAAAGACACAAATTTTATCCGAGATTTCTCGTAATGTACTGCAGTTTAACCAGTCTCAACTGTAGTATAGTTACTTAAGTGATTAATAGAGGTTATGTTATGGGACGAAGAAATTGCAGTGATTCATTTGTAGCGTACAGAACTAGGTAGCGAATGGGGATTAGTAGACATCAAAAATATTATCGCAGTTTTTGTTCTAAAAGTGTATTTAAAACCATTGGTTATTACAAGTGATATTAAGTAATAAAACGATTATATTATTAACATTCAATTATTGACATAGTAGATCGGTTATGTTATGGCAAAATTTGTTTGTGTGAAGTTATTGCTTGGTAATGAAACTCGATAAGGAATCGTAAGTATATATCCTCTTTGGTAATAAGAGATCGATTCCTTTAAGTTCATCTTTACCATCCTATCTCTATACTCTTCAGAACTTGTTTTAACAAACTGTATATGTATTTAAGCCCTTTAAGGATGTTCAAAGAAGCATCTTGTTCTGGAACGTTTAGCACTTTTTGATTTTGTGTTTTAAATCTACATATAGAATATTATGTCCTAAATAAGCATTATTGCACTATAGGCTATTTGCTGCGAGTTACTAATTGTAAGTTGGGTTACTCCTAGAGTGGGGGTAATAGTACTACAATTTATTTCTTTTCGACCCCCACTCGAACAGCTGTTCATTTTAATGTCCAACCATTGGTAACTTGCGAAAAATTGAATGTTTGACTGTTAAACAAACACAGACACGAGATAGGTTATCTGTGTAAACAAACTTCTAACCTTCAATGGAATGTCAGTTACAGCTGATTTAATTATTAATTGCAATCAACATAAGTAATTAATGGCACTTTCAAGATCTACAGCAGCTGAAAATGAAATCCTTATTTGGATTGTGGAACACTCACAGATAACAATTCTCTGACTTAACCTCAATTTAGTATTTTGTATTTTTACCGGTCATTCACTAACACAAGAGTAACTGATGTTGGCGAGTTGAGTATATTTGAGTATGTTAAAAGCTTACTATTGAGCGACGCATTGAATAACGTCATTTCTCTTCTCCTCAAATCACTACACTTACTATTCATTGCGGAAATAGTAATATCTTACTATTGGCTTATTATTAGTAAGCAGATTACTCGTGGTAAATAGCCGTGTGATATTTTGTTTACAATAGGTACTGAATTTTGTTAATTCTTTTTCAAATATTATATATTAATTCTTTTTTCAGAATGACGTATTGTCTACAAAACCAGCCATATGTTGACTAATGAATCAACCCTAGATGGTGTGGATTCCTCGGATTCACACCCGGCGTTTGTTCCTGGTGACTATCCGTTACTAACTCAGTCCCAGGAAATGCATCTATTTGCAGATCATGATCTGTAAGTAGAATTGTTTTATTTTTAGCTGTCAAAAATTAAAGTAGGAATTCTCTCCCAAGCATAACCCAGCAAGATTCATTTTACAATAAAATTTTTCTAAAGGTTTCAAAATATTTTGTATTGCAGTTGGCTTTTTCATATTCTGAAGTTGAAGTCTTATTTACTAGTGTTCGAGTGCTTTGAATTCCTTTTTAGCACTTTAGTTATAGTTTCTGGAAGTGTGTAAGTTTTTAATACCAAATTCTATGTTACTGATGTTCTTAATTAATTGTGCTAGTTTAAAATGTCATTTTGATGGGATAAGAGTGGTATAAGGCAACTGCTTTCTCTACCATTTACTAAAATTATCTCATTGGATAAGCATAGACAAACAAATGCTTGCATATCATTTGACACTTCTAGTTATATAAACTATAAGATTATGCTCATCAATATATAGTTTTTTTTACTATAGCATTTTGCTTATATGCATGCACCCTGGCATGCGTGCACATACACACACACACACATACACGTATGCACACACATCACACACACATGCATGCACGTACACACACATGCATGCACACACCATACACACCACCGCGTATATTCTGCAATTGTAAGTTGTTTAATTTAGTGACCCACTGCATTATAATTTGTTACTATTTAATATGAGAGTATTTAGTGGACATTTTCTGTCATATACAACTCTATAATTGCCTGGAGTTGTCTAGAGCTGCATAACATCCCTTTATATCCTTATCATCCTCATATCCTTTTCACTATTTTGCCTATCTACCAAGTGCATGAATTGCATTTAACAATTTTGAATAATGTGGATTTATTAAGCACCGGAGCTCTGCAGCCATTGAATTAAAAGATGCTTGTCAAGATCAAGTATCTCTTGTAAAATGTGGACCTTTTCTCAGACGTCATTAAATATATAATTTTCCTAGAAAGACCAGGCGATTATATTACTGTAAAGTTAACCTGTTTCTCCACATGAATCGTTTTGTTTAACGTGTCTCCAAGCATTCCATACTGCAGCGTTGAAAATGTTTAAAAAAATGGTTTGAAGTTAGTTTACTTCTTTGATTTTCATTTGTGCACGAATCTGCATAAACGATTTCCAGCTCACTATAAGATTTAGAAGACAAATTTATATCGTGGCGTCAAAACAACACTAGAAATCATTACACTATCATATTAGGAAGAAGAATAATGCTCATTCCTTACAAACGAAAAAGTAAGATGCTTTGAAAATGGTAACACCCAGAAAGCAGTTGTTTGTGCACATTATCGAATTAGAGTCAAAAATACACCTGAAAATAATGCCGAGTTTGTGGATTTGGAAGACGTTTGACATAATCAAGATCAGGTGTTAAAATTTCATGCAGTTTACAGACTTCCTAAAGGAGGTAAAGAGTAGCAACAAACCACTCGCTATACTAGGAAAAACACAAAAAACATTGATAATTTATTAAAACTGATCAATGAAGCATATTTAATTAGTAAAACACAAGCCCTGAAAAATAGATGTAAATGCCTGTCCGTCTCAATTCAAAAGGGATTAACAATTGATATATCTGCTGATTTAGTGTCATCTGCCTATGCTGCAAGATTTCAGGAAAACCTACATAAAACAAACTCCTTCAAGAGCTTAACGAGTGAGATAAGCTAGTCGTTAAAAAGTTTCAGCCTTGGGAAAGTAAAACTAACTTCAATTTTATACAAATAAATAATAATGAATTAGACTTTTAGATATTGTAACTTTAAATAGCAAAAGCATGTAGTCAGCATAAACAATACGAATTACTAGATCTTTTAAACCAGACCAAGCCGAATATCACTGTGTTACAATAAATAAATAAAGGCTGCAGCTCGGAACTACAATTTTGAAACTATAAGTATCTTGTATTCTGTAACCTAACCACTACTGATTACACAGAAAGGGCTATAGTTGTAAAACACGCGTAAGCTATAGAAGTTGTTACCTGTAAGACGAGCGGGCCAAAAACAAAAGCACGAAATCAGAAATGGAATGCTTGCCCGAATTACGTGTAACAAAGGAAGGGAAGGAAAGAGAAGAAAGAAGACGGATGCCGTGCCAAACACAGTCATTGGGGTGCCTAAAGAACGAATCAACAGGAAACACGGCCCAATTCGCGTTTTGTAGAACATCTTTACCTGAAAGGATAATTAAACACAAAAACACATGTAAAATATAACTCTATTAAGGAACTTCTATGAATTTAGATAGCAAACAATATTAAATTGCTGGTTTAAAGAAGAACATCTGAATTCTCCACCCCTCATGTACTCGGGATTGGTAAATATAATGATAGTTATAATAAATGTCAAAATATCTTATCCCTTGAATTAACAAGTTGAAGTTTAAAATGTTTTATATTATAAGAAGTAATCATATAACTGCTCTCATGCGTTTACATGCCTTTATTCGGCTGAAAATCTCAACAGGTTATGGGCCCAGGTAGTGCATGAGAAATAAGAAAAAGTATTGTGCGAGTTGATCCATTGAACTGTGTCCTTCACATACGGGATAAACATGTGTCATCTTTATGTAAATCTTTATCCAATCGTCTGTTGATTAAAAAAAAAGTGTACGTACAACTCTATATTGAACCCACAGTATGTCGGTTATAATATACAAACTAAATAGTGCGTCCATTGAATTGAAGTTTAATACTGTCATAAAAGTATTTCAAATGACAGTGCATGGAATAGCGTAGAAAAACTATGAGGTAATGAGAATTACCATACATGGCAATTCATGATACGTAGCTGCCTGGAACTAAATGATTATTCAAAATGTATAATTGAAGGCCCAGGCGGGGAAAACGATAATGCCAAACTATGCAAAGCAAAGGCTAGAATAGAATTGATCCATCCGCTGCAGAAACGTCGAAAAAGTTACAAGACTTGTATCAAGATCGTGGATTGTCGCGTTGCATTAGTTCATTATGTAAGTTGGTGACAAGTCAGCTACGAAATTACAACTCATTGGCTGAATACATTGGAAAATTTTTTTAAACTGCAAATAAATTTTTCAGAATTGGCTTTGCAGTAGATGACAAGTGCTTGGGAAGCATTTTGCTAGAAGGACCGTCTAGTGAATTTAGACGAATGATTATGGGCCTCGAAAGTAGTGGTACGAAGACAACCGCAGATGTAATAAAATCGAAGCTATTGAATTTTAAATACGCTGCAAAGAACCAAAGTTCTGCATATATGGGCAAAAGCAGCAAATTGTTAAAGCAAAAAATTAAATGGTATTCGTGTACCGAATGCGGGCATAAATCTAATAATTGTCCAAACAAACCAAAGGATAGGCAAAAGAGTGATAATAGTGCAACAGGAAGATCACAAAATAAAAATCGCAAAACTAAAAACCCAAACCCAATTGTGAAGTGTGCATTTATTACCACAGCTGAAATGCCGAATGCAGCATATCATGCAAAAGAATGTAAAGAGGACGGATGGTATGTAGATAGTGGTGCGTCACAGCACATGTCACCACCTGAAAAGTTATTCTACAATTTGAAATCATCCCCAGTTACTCGCATACCTGTGCCAGTTCCAGCAAGATGTTAGTAAAAGGAATGTATAATTTGTCCGTAAATGTAAACGACGGTGAAGTAGACTTTAACAAAGTACTCTCATGTTCCTGATATAACAGCAAACTTGCTATCAGTTGCACAAGTGAAAGAAAATGACAATGAGATCATTTTCAATAAACAAGGATGTCACATTTACAAACACAAACAGGAAGTGTTTGCAAAAATCGAAGTTTACTGTCTTCAGACTACACCGATTCATTGCCTTAGCTATACAAACAGTAAAAATGATAGTTTAAATTGGCATCACAGGTTAGGTCACATTAATTTTACTGATATGTGCAAGATGAAAAACGGTTTGGTAAATGGAATTAATTTCGACGAAAGAAATGGAAACGAAATTAAAAATTGCAAAATATGCAAGGAAGGAAAGCAAACTCGATAATCGTTTCTGAATAGCACAAGACGTGCTGATAATATACTGAATTTCATTCGTTCTGTTTTGAATGAGCCTATGTAGAGTTCATCGATTGGCGGTGCACGGAATTAACGTTCATCAACGATCATTCTAGAAAAATTTTCATTTATTTCTTTCTAGTAAAACCAGAAGTGTTTGATTGTTTTTTGGAATTTAAAGCATTAGTGGAAAACTAAACAAACAGACGAATGAAAACTCCACGTTCAGATAATGGAAAAGATTATATTAATTGGTCATTTATACGATATTTCAAAAAGCATGGATTAGGCACGAGATGACAGTGGCATTTATTCCTAAACAAAATGGTGTTGCTGAAGGAGCTAACTGAAAACTGGATGAAAAGGCAAGTAGTATGTTATTTGACGTAGGCTTGGATGTATCATATTGGACTGAAGCCATCAATATGGTAACATATATCTAAATTGATCAACCAATGCCACGTTAAAAACATGATCTGGCAAAAATGCGGATGTAAGTCATCGATAGGAATTTGGAAGTTTGTGCATGACTCGTATTCCAAAACAGAAAGTAAATGGGACAAAAATCAAAGGAAATGATCTTTGTAGGCTTCTCTGAAAATGTAAAGTATAATCGTTGGATTGATTCTATAAGGCATTTGAAATTAGGCTAGACAAAACCTTTCTTACTCAAAACAGTAATAACGTTTGAAATTTATGAAAATTCAAACATTATTCCAGAATCAAAGGAAGTATCAGATGAAGTGATGGACAATGGATTAGATAACTCTAAAGAAAATAGTGGTACAGCGACCACCACGAAACATCCCATTAAATTCACAGATATTAGTTACCTTTGAAAGGAATGAATCAATTGACATAAACAAAGTTACAGACAAAAATGTGTCGATATACAACGAAGTTAGCGACGAAACTTTTGCCCAGGATACAATTATTCCATCAACACATAATATATTTGAAGATTTGAATGTAACCAAAATTAAGAGACTTTGAAAAGGTTGGATATATATCACTTAACGCATGTGATTTCGTGGTCAATTCTGTTGAACAGCCAGAAACTTACTATGAAAGTCATAACCGGGACAAATGTGAAAAATGGATATCTGCTATGGTTGTGGAGGTCAACGCGTCACTTGATAATCATACATGGCAGTTAGTTGACTTGCTGGCGAATCGGAAGTCTAAAATCCCAAGCGGTTTTCAAGCTAAAGCATGATAAAAATGGCAAAGTGGTTGCAAAGGGATGTTTGCAAATTCATGGTATCAATATTGAAGAAGTATATTCAACTGTAGTCTGTTACACGTCGATTTGGTTCATAAACGCACTTGCCGTTAAAAACGACTTAAAAATACATCAAATGGATGCTGTTAGTGCATTTTGCAAGGCAATTTATCAGAAGATATCTACATGACACAACCAGAAGGTTTTAACAACGGATCTAAAAAAATTTTGCAAATTAAAGAAGGGCATTTACGGTTTGAAACAAAGTGGACGTGTTCTGAATGGTAAACTAACAAAAATGCTAAAATTGCTTGGACTTGAGAAGTCAACGTATGATCCGTGTATATTGTATACTATTGATCTATCATTGATTGTTACAATTTATGTTGACGATTTTTTGATATTTTGGAACAATCAAAGTATATTGCATAAACTACAGAAATCATGTGACGCATTTAAAATGAATGATTTGGGAACAGCTTCTTCTTGTATTGGTCTTCATTTTACATACAAAGACAATCGCATAGCAGTCGATCGGAATTCTTACATCTCTGAAGTGATTCAATGATTTGGAATGACAGACTCAAATCCTATTGCCACATCAAGTAATTTGAATCAAAAGCTACGTGCCCCGCTACTGAAGAAGACAAACAAATTATGGCAAATGTTCCTTATCAATCATTGGTTGGAGTTTATTATTGATTACTCAAGGTATCGAACCGAATATAGCTTTCGCAGTGAACAATTTAAGTCCCTTCAATTCATATTTTGGGCAACCACACTGGACTGCTCTCAAAAGAATTTTAGACTACTTAAAGGGCACGTTGGATTACAGGTTACATTTTACCAAATCCAACCAGAATTTCCTGACTCGTTACTGTGATGTAGATTGGGCTTCATACATCGATAAAAGACGTTCGTGCACCGGATATGTATTCAAACTAAGCAACGGTGCCATATCATGGAATAGTAAACGACAGCCAACTGTTGCTTTATCAAGAACCAAAACCGAGTATATTGCTGCTTCGTGCGCTACAAAAGAAGTTATTTGGTTGCGAAATTTTGGAAGTGAACTTCATTATGATATATCAAAAGCAAGCCAATTAAAAATCGACAACCAAAGCGTTATAAAACTATCATCGTCTGATGGCTTCAATCAACGAACTAAGCACAACGATGTTTGGTACCATCATTTAAGAGACAAAGTAGAGGATGGTACAATTGAAGTATTACATGTGCCCTCTGAAGAAAATGCAGCTGATGCTCTTACTAAAGCAGTTACTGGTCCAAAGACTAAATTGTATTCAGTAAAAATGGGATTAAATTGATTAAGCATCGAATATTCAGTGTACTGTACTAGGTGACTTGCTTATTCAATGAGTGATGGTGTAAATTTAATCTTATACTCCTAGACTTTATTTGATCATTCAATCAATATCAAAAGGATTTGATTAACAAATGTCGGTTGAATTAACAAGTAATAATATAATTGCTCTCATGCATTTACAAGCCTTTATTCCACTCGAAATCTCAACAAAATTTCAATTGTTGCTATTGAGCTTTGGTTATTCTGTTTATTATTACATAAATAGGAAAATAAAATTTTGTGTGTCATTTATTCGATGTATCGATCTTTTTAATCACAAAATTGAAATAAACCCTTATCATATTGTTTAATATTATTATCTTGTGTGCTCTGAAGGGCCTCTTATCTACTTTATGTGCTTGAGTAAATAATATCTGATTAGTATTCTTGGAAATAATTTTTATTGCATTTTCTGTAATTGAATTATAAATAAATTTGGAACAAATTCTGAAAGTTTTGTTGTCAACATATTTCCATATTAAAAAGCAAAGAAGCATTATCCTTTTAAATTAATTTGATACATGACTAGTTGAGTTGTTAGAAGATGATTAAATGCATCAGGAATCTTAGGTTTTATTAATGGAACAAGCCTTCAAGTTTATCTGACTAATATGTTTTTATTGTATTTTACCTGCATTAAAGAATTCACCACTGCATCACTTAATCTAAATGAGTTTTTCCTTTTATTTATGAATAGTATTATCACAGCTAATTCTATGGAAAATTTATAATTGAAATCATATACATATCTACTAAAATGAGCATTTAAGTAGGCATTTGTTTTCCTATGTTTTGTATTGCTGCACAAGTTGAAACTTGTTTGGTAGTTACTTTTCAAGTAGTTGGATGTGATTTCAAGGGGTATATAATACACAAGCTTGTTATTATGAACTATTCAATTCAGATTTAGCGTAGTATTCTCTTCTAGTTCTTCACATAAGTATAAAGTGAAGTGAATTTGTATTGATTTAACTTAAGAATTATGTATTTGCTTTATACTAATATTGTTGTGAATAATTGCAGTGGAATTATGGTTAACAATTTTCTTGAAAATGACGATGAAGAATGGGTAAGTTGTTTTTAATTATTATGTAACAATACTTTGATAATAATATTGTATTGAATGTACATCAAAAAGTGATCGATTAACGCATCGATATTTTACATATTTTCTATAATTCTTTTTAGAGCGATAGAGAAAGTGTGTGATAATTTAAGATTGTGTGCCTTTAAACATGTTAAATAATTAAATATAGGAAATTAATAGATAAAACAATTTTTCACATCAAATTTCTAGTTTATTAATTCAGATTTTTGAAATGATAATCTTGCAGTCGGAACCACGTAATTCACTGATTAGCGTTAGCAAAGGATTTATTAAGGGCAAATCATATTAGTTGATTTATTTTAGTACAATTTTCTTACTTTAATATCTCAAAAGATATATGTAAATTTAATATAGTTGCATAAATTTACAATATAGAGCCAAGAAATGAATCTTTTAGTTTTTGAAAAAGAAATTAAGCGGCAAAATTACATAATATGAAGAAAGTTTTTACTTTTGTTTAAAAAATAATTTGCAGGATTTAAGTATTTCGAAGATAGACCCGGTTATAATGACTTCTTGCATAATTTTGAACATGTGTACTTATAGATATCAGAATATAAAATTTTTTAAAGTTATTAGAATTTTCATACTAATTCATATGTTTAAATTGGATTTGTTAAAATACGTGTAGTTGACATTAAATTTTTATATACAAAAATTTTTTTAAATACTTTATTGTGCACAAGCTTCTAATTCTTAAATATGTTCATCAATTTGAGACCAATAACGAGCTTTTTAATAACTTTATTTCTAATTCAGAAACTTGCCTATAATAGTATTGATATGTTTAATATGTATTAATGAAGATCAACAATTCAAAACTTGTAAATTTAAAGCAAACATTCAATGGAACATTTGAGAACTTGCATCAATTCGTTTCACATTTTATTCATTCAGTCTTGTAGAGTGAATTCTCACAATGCATATTTTCTTCCCCTCGGAAAATCAAATCAGCTTGCTTACTTTTATAAAAATAATAGACGAACACAGTTTCAAGTTTAGTACTATAGTATTTAGAACTTGTTTGTTCTGAATGGGTTTTTTGTTTCATCCAAAACATTTAGAATGTTTAATTGAAAAGATGTATATTTACAATTAACTTGAGAACTATTTTTAACTGTTGTTCTCTAGGTAAAGCAATATACATACATACAAACAGGAGGCTACATGACATGAACCTGCTTGAAAATTAGGCGAGACAAACTAATACATTTGTTAAATTCTTTCTTGAAATATTTGCCTTAAATTTATAAATTCTGATTCGTTGAATTTTTCGATAATATTAATTGCAGATTAATACCATTATAGACAACATTTCTGTTATTTTTATATTGTGCAGTGTTTTTAATGCATTACTCGCTTACTCCCGTTTATACCGCTGGTTTGATTTATATACACAAAATGAACTGTTTGTTCGCTCCAGCACAACTGGGGGTTACTGATAACAGGAAGCTATTTTAATTATCGCTATAAATAATTAGAAGCAATAAATGTAATCTGTTAATTTCGATAGTTTTTACAAAGCTGTCATTTATTCCAACAACACATCCTAAATTAATTATTTACAAATTCTGAATCTCAACAGCCTCCTATCTAAAAATGAACGATGTAATCGTGCTCCTTACAATCCATGTTGCATCCAATATCAGTAAATCGATTGGACAGTTTGCATGCATGACCACTTTGACACATGTTGGTTCTGGTTCAAGTGACAAATCTTCAGTTCTAAGCGCTCCAACGTCATCAGCTGAAGCTTTTTTATTTTACTAATCCATAAAGCGGTTTAGAAAATTTTAATTTTGATGATTTTTGGTATATCACTCTGTATATTGTATCAGTATTAAGTTTTATTCGTTAAAAGCAAATTTTGTTTTCATATCCGAATGTTCCAAGTTAACATTTCTTAGCACTTTTTTTAGAATTGTAAAAGCATTGAAAAGTCACTTTGAAAATTACTTATTGAAGTTGAAAATGTCGTTTGGCTATAAAATACCTATTCATATCTATAGTGCGTTTAACGAACAGATTCAGTAATTAAAATAATAGGATGGGCTTAGTTGCGCAGTACAAACTGAGCATAAGCTTGATTTACAGTCGATTTATATACAAGTATATTTACACAAATGTAATAAGTATTGAAAAATACTGTTTTTGAAAAAAGTACAAGAGCAAAACTACGAAAGACGAGTGAACAAAAAATAAAGCAAAGACAAACACGAAAAACTAATTGACATTTGTAGGTTAATGTTACAAATTGAAATGTGTGGTTGTGTGAATCCGGCCAACCAATACAAAATCTTTATTTAAACTTGGCGCTGATTTATGGGCGGAGCATTTACTGAATCTGTTCGTTAAACACACTATAGTTATATCTAGTATATTCAAGCCCGCACGTGCCGTGCTAGGCTTTCATTTTAAGACATTGTTTTTCCATAATCAGAATTGTCGTATTTAAACAACCATGTAAGCAACATGTCTCTAAAAGTTTGCAAGTTTAAATGCGATCTCAGGATTGCTCTTTAAAACTATTTGTATTTGAGTTCTCGTGGATTATGAGACGAAAAAGACAACATGCACAACTTTGTTTTATGGATAATTCTTTAAATTCTACAATATAAAAAATTACTTCAAGATAGTAATTTTATAATTACGCGATGTTTCGAAATTCCATTCCTTAATGAATACGGAAGTTTTAATTAACAAGTTTGATGAATATGGATTGTGGCGGTTTCTTTCGTAGTTGGTCCCAGGACAACAGCTGTTCATGTAGGAGTGAGCCATTTTGTTGGTATGATCACATGTATAAGAAGAAACTTTTTGTGATGTTAGACTGGTACAGTTTAGTAATACTTTTTGCATTATAATAATGTTATTTGAATTTAATGTCAACTTGATCGGTAAGTCAAATTTTACTCATCTATATAAAAATTTCATTATTTTGTATATTAAATTTCCTCAAAAATATCTGTATACGTATAAATAAGAAGAAACTAACCCAAGTATGATTATACTTTTGAGAAAATAATTTTAAACTAATTTTACTCTTTAAAAATTCTGGTTTGATAACCTTCATATACTCTTGAAGTTAGTTTCCATTAAATTAAAATCTAATAGTGCAATACTTTATTTAAAGTCTGTCTTAGAATCTTATGTGACTATCTTATAAAAAAAATTGTAAATTCAAACTTAATATATACTCTGAAATATTTTAAGAACCCTTAAAGGTTTATTAAAAAAAAGTTACGTAGTACTCAGATCTGACTATGATAATTTATATCAATTATGATATGTGTCATTAATATAGAATGTGATAATTTGATACATATTCTATCTTCAGCCAAGATAAAACATGGAATTTATTTTTGTTATGTCAATTAAATGCACATACGTTACTTTCTTCAGACTTTTTATTAATTCATTAACTTAATAGAGTATTAAGAAAGTAATCTTATGGTAAAATTTGCACGTATAAAACTATACATCCAACTACTCTAGTAAACCTTATAGAATATGCAAAATAAGTAGTGTGTATTGATGAGTTTAAATTCATATACTATATTATGTATCCTTGTGTTTATTGCCATACTCAAATACTTCTTGGTCAGCCGCTAATTGTGATCTGGTAGATATTTGGTGTATAATTACTTTTTCTTTCAGAAATAATATTGTTTAAATATAATAATCTTAGCCTTTTCACTTTAGGTGCGTATAGTCGTTACTAAAGTTCTCTTTGGTGACGTTGTCTTGCTTATGTAAAATTTTTGAGTTTAGTGGTGCCCGACATTTCCATATTACTAGGAACCCCCTGTTAGTTTCATCCCTTTAAACTAAAGTTCAAAGTTGGTCCGGAAGTCTCCAGAACGGATAAAACAACATCTAGGGTTAATCTTCTGAGAGAAATTTAGGTGGTTTAGTTCTTACCTTACACCACCCCCAATCAACATCTTTTACAGCAACTTTGCTGTTAGTGCTTTATCTTTGCTGTTTTGCCCAAGGCAGTAAAAATAAATTAGATGGTGTTTGGTCTCACTTTAATAAAAATAGATGAATCACATCTTTTAAAATAGTTACACACTACATCCTGTATTTGCCCCTTGCCTATTGTTTGTGTCATGCTGTGAGACTGCTGCTTATGCTCCATTTTATAATTTCCTTCTAGGGGTATAAGAGCTGTATGGGCCTTAATAACTGTCCAGTACAAATATTTAACTTCGCCAACCGCATCGTCTGCTCTTTACTGGGCAACATTTCTACTATGCTACCAAGAGGCCAGTGTATACATTTCTGGTTATCGTTGCCAATCAACACAATTTTTCCCAATGCAATTTTTCTCTTATAATTCTTATACCACAATTTTAACTGATTGAGATACTCTGATCGAAACCGTTCTCCAAATGCTCATGCAACTTGCACATATGACCCGCCTTGCAGCACAACTCCGACCCCCCAAGTCTCGCATGATCTTGATAAACCTGCTAGTTGAGAATGGCTAAATCACTTGCATCGCTTGATACATACGTCAATGGTCTTGCATTGATCACAGTTTTGCAGTCACAAAGTACAGTTAATAGTTCATCATAGAATAAACAAACAAGCCCTAACACCTTACTGAGTAGACCTTTGAATATATTTAGATGTTTCCAAAAACCTTCCCACCATGGCCCTGACGAAGGATTAAATGGCCATGAGATTCGATGGCATGACGTGTGTATCGAAATTCCATTCCAATCTAAAACTGATAATGCGTTTTCAGTTCCTATGAAATTCATACCAGTACCACAATAAATGGTCTCGAGCCTACGTGTCGAGCAATAAACCTTGTTACACTTCCGGGCAATTGTTATACTATTGCGCAATGGTTATAGTTTTACGCGGTATAATTCCCGCCATATTGTAGCTTATACCGGCCACGCTTTAATAGTGATGCAACCATTTTTTAAGTCAATTTGCAAGCACAATTTAAATCAAAACAAATTACTTACATTGCGGCATCTAGAAATTCGTCTCAGGGTCCCACGATGATTTTGCAGGTTGGGTTCAGCTCACGCCATGTTGAATCAAATTACATCCGTCCTTCCTTTTACTGCTGTACTCGTAGGGGAACGACAGGAATTAGGTAACAGGTACACAAGGCAAAAGTAGGAAAAGATACGGCACAGATAGATGTTGCTTCGTTGAGGGCTCGTAACTTAATGGCGTCTTTTATAACACCATGCGCGCACTTCGCATCCTTTTGCGTAGACGCAGCTGTCAGGGACGACGGAAATTGACGTATTCATTTAAAAATACGCGGGAATTTATTTACAAATTAAATCTAACGTGATACATGCCGGTTGGCATGTAACAATCTTTGTAGTGCTTGAATAAAGCAAGAAATTGAAAGAGATGTACAAGATTCCAGATTAGCCATGCGATAAATAGCATATCTGCAAAGACATATCCATGCCTTTTTTCATTTTTCAAGGATAATGGACCAGCCGTGTCTAACTTCAAATGCAAGAGCGTTTCAAACTTGATCACAAGGCAATGGCGAAACTTCTGTCTCAAACGGTTTTGCCTCACGTTTATTACAGGTTATGCACTTAAATCTAGCATATTTCATTCTTGTACACTCTTCCAAGATCCAATATCATTCTTGTTAAATACTTTACAGCAACATGGCAAGCTCTTTTGTGTCTCCAAAATTAATTCTTTCACAATGGGATGCTGGGCTGGTAACAATGCAGGGTATCACTCTTGATTTAAACCTCCTTACAACGTGCTCATCATACAGCATGCTCAATTCTGCCAATTTCCTTTCATTATCTCTGAAAAACGCTTCCACTAGGATGATTTTGATCACAAAATTTGCAGTACGGTTGATCTCCTCAGCAATATGCTCTCCCTCCTTGGTGTTTTTTGGACAAATATTTAGTATTAAAAATGAACAAGAACAACCACGCTATTATCCGTAACATTGTTTTTTCGTTTCAGAAAAATTTCGTTTCCATCATTAGCTAGATTATTAATTGGCCACTGCTCTAGAGCTCTGCACATTCATCCCACCATAACGATTCTGCTAGTTTTTTTGAGGTGCACTCAAAATGGTACATCATTTGGATTTAACACTTCCAAAAATGTGCCACCAATTACTACCCTTGTTAATGTCTGTATTTCTGCAACTCCGTTTCAAACAAAAGTGCTTCATTGTTCTGTTTGCTACGGCCATGCCACAACCATACACAAATCGCTCCAGAAATACAATTGAAACATGCTGCTCTAATTTTTCTCAATGTTATTATATAATCTAGCACCAATTGTGGCCATTAGTACTTCAACCGAGGTGTGGTTAACCCACGTATAGGCATAACTCGAGCTTTGACTGCCACTAAATATACAGAAACAATTCCATATAAATGTATCTGATATCGGTTTTCCTGATCTATTTTCACAGTTTGACAAAAAAAATCCTGGTCTACATGAGCCTTATCTACTTCCGATTTCTTCTCTGAAGGTTTTGTAATATCTAAGACATACATTGCCACAGATTTTCAATACTCAATTTGCACTAATAAGGATATTGAAATTGTAGTTAAATTGGTCGAAGTAGTCTTCTTGATTTGATGTAACTTTACCTATGAGGGTCCATCTCGAAAAAGTCTCTAGGCACCTAAACCACACTACACTGCAATGCCTTGCTATTGCTTGTATAAAGCTTACCAGTTACATTGGCTCCACTTAAAACCTCAATAGGATCCAACTTCTTCGTATCAGAAATATCAATATTTAAATTTCGCAATTTTTCAGACCATGGTCCATAAAAATAGGTGTGACATTAATGCATATGTTAATTTGACCCAGTGCCTCAAAAGTAAATTTATACTCATCCTTCTACATCTTTGTACCATAGAAAGCATGTCATTTAGGTAACTCAATACTTCCAAACAAATATTGCACTACCGTTTAGGTTCAAGTTCAAGATCATCAATCGTCTATTTTGATAGTTTTTACAGAAGACATTTTTAAACCAACACAACTTATCCTAAATTATTATTTACATACTTTGAATCCCAACACGTATCATATGATTTTGTGGTATAAAATTTAAACGATTATTATTTAACAAACCTTATATACACCTCAAATAAGACACTGAAATATTCAGAAAAATGTCTCCAATTGGAAATTTGCGCTAAACTTACTTAAATCGAAACTACAAGGGTAACTTGTTTGATTCGGGATTATATCAATATTGTGGATAGGAAGTTTTGTTCAGACCAGCACTTCGACTATTTCATATCAAAGAAAAATAATACTTTTGGAAATAAAGCAAACGTTTTCGTTTTCACCATTTTAATCAGTGAATGAAATACAATCATCTAGTTAGCATTGTAGCTTAAATAATAGAAAACATAGCATTGGTTGCGGATCTAAATTTGAACAACCTGTATGTAATATCTTAACAGAAACTACTATATTTTTGGTTAAACCAGAAATAAAATTTTAATAAAACTATCTAAATGAGTTTGTTTTGCTTTTGAAAATTATACCAAATTGTAATAGTGGATTTTATCATTAGAAGGCGAAGACTTCCATTTACGAAGATTTATTGGAACGTCAGCCAATTTCTGAAACGGAACTTAGCTATCCAGTTATGCCTGATGTACTTCCTGAACTAAACACAGCTCATCCACAAGTACCGTCCTTAGTGAGCAACGAAAATTATCCTGGCCCATTTAAATTTGATTTGTATATTGCTGCTCAATCAGGAAACAAGAATCCATGGGTGGTAAGTAGTACCATCAATATTAAAATATTGTTAAGGTTTAGGCAAAATCATATCAACACTTTTATAAGATTTAAACATTTTTATTTATTTCTTAAGTATAATTTTGTTGTCATTAGATTTACATCAAATAAAACTAACTTACTATTTCACACGCCCTCTGTGATTCTTACTGTAGAGGTGCAAATTGTTTACGATGGAATCCATAACTTATTGGCATGTTTCTGTAGGCACAGAAAGGATACTAGGTATTATGAGACATTTAAGGTAATTTATTTTAGGTTTTTTTGACCGTTTCTAATTAACTAAAAATCGCAGTGTCAAGTTCGGCGATGTTGGTGGCTAAAAGAATAGTATCCACCGCTTCTAATCCAATGTCTACCAAATACGATGTTCAAATTTGGATTTTAAAATGTTCTGTTTCGCAGCAATGTTGTGCTCTCCTAACATAAAAGCCCTAACTTCAAATTTTCTATGTTTCTGTAAATTCTTATATTTCTGCTTAAAGAATTAACTTGTTTACTATGTTGAAAAATCTTAAATTCGATGTTATGATGTGTTACAATCAAATTTCTATATAGAGTGTCCCAGACCTCTGGGATTCTTCGATAGCTGCATTAGCGAAGTTACCAAAAAAACTTATTAACAAAAGTTTAGGCAGAAATGATCTCTATAACATAAAAATATTTGCAACTATACAGTATGTCCCAAGAACGAGTACTGTACCAAACTTATATTTTTTTTAAATAGGATACCCCACATTTTTTTAACCAATTTGAATTGAGCATCAAAAATAAGTACGAGTTACATAATACGGCATCGGTAGCGAGCTGTTATGCCGCTATCAATTTTTTTGTAATATTTTAGACCCATTTTGAAAAATTCAGTGAGTAGCAACAAATCGAAGTAGAGACATGGCATTTTGAAATTATTACTGGCCCGATGTCTATCTACCGTTAGAAATATTTAAAGTTGTCAATTGTTTTACAAAATGGTAACCTTTTGAATATTTCTATAACAAAACAAAAATCAATAAAATATCAGAATCTTAAATTGAAACCCATACATTTGATAGGCACATCTAACAGTAAATTTCATTCTCTTCAAATTTGCTCTCTTGCAAAATTTTTATAAACCGTGCAGTTTAAGAGTCTTGGCAAAGTATATTATAAATCATAAATCATGAGCCACCAGATTTATTGATACAAATAGTTGGCTGTGAAAGCAAGCATGCATAAATTATAGTGATCTGTCAATTGTTTCAAACATTTGGAACAATCAATATTTTGTGGTTGGGTGTCGCGTATAAACTTCATATTTAAAAACGCATAACAAGAAATAATATTGTTATAAATTTATCTATAAAATGTTCTACACCAAAGACGCTTGAGTTAAAATGATGTACGCATTAGGAGAAGCTGATGGAAACTGTTTATTGGCTAGTCATACGTTCAATCAACGATATCTTGATTTGCGACCTCCAAGAATGTGTGCATTCTGGACGTTACAAAATCACTTCAACAGAATGGGAAATATATACTATTCTCTGCATCAAACATTTCACAAAACTCTTATAGAATATAAGGAATTGGATATTCTGCTAGCTGCTCAAGAAAACCCGCATGCGAGTACTTGTGAAACTGCAGTAGAAACAGGTATCAGTAAGTCGTCGATCAATAGAACTTTACGGAAACATATGTATCATCCTTATCACATGGAATTTCACCAACAATTATATGGCACTGACTTTCATTATTTTTATTCATAACATATCAGGGATGGCAGTTCATCTTTAGATTCGATAGCACACTGAAAATTTTCAAAACTTTGTAATAAATAACATAATCTGGATCAAATCTGGATTTATTGCAATATCTATTTGAGTTCACTTATCGACAATATTGAAATTTGTCCATATGTTCACGTTTATCAGCACTCTCCTTTTATATATTGTAAAGCGGCTTTAGATTTGCCACTTAGCTTCCAAGCATCGTTGTTTTATTAACAGCTTTCGATCTGAATTTTCCAAGTATTAACATTTTTTCTATACATTTTGACTCGAAACATTTGAGTTATTCATCTTTAAAACAATATACGATCTTGGATACACCAAGTAATGTGTGGCTTTTCCTTTATACTTAAAAATAAGGTAATAAGGTCGAAGTTACTAAATTATTATTGACAATAAATAGGAAAGCACTCCATGTATTAGTTAATATTGAAATTTCAATTCTTTTTTTAATTTAATTGTATTAAACACGGAAGAAATTACCTCTACACTACAAATATTTTCATAAAGCGCACGAACGTGTGAAGAATAACAAACAATAATGAGTTTTAAGAAACCTCTCAGAACAGATTGAAAGTATATAATCAACTGGAAATCATTCACATTCCGCTACGTGGATGATTGTCTCATCTTCATCGATGGTTCATCTAAAACCACTGAATCTCTGTTAGATAAACTTAATTTAATACATAAAGATATTAAATTCGCCCTCGAAACTTAAAAAAATAAAGAGATAAATTATTTAGACTTGACAATCATTAACAACCATGATAATTTTGAGTTCAAAATTTTTCTCAAGGACACCCAAACTGATCTCATCATTCCCTTTAATTCTAACCATCTATGGCAACATAAAATAACTTTTTAAATAGTTATATAAACAGACTATAAATGTTCCCCTTAATAATAATAATTTTACTTATGAAGTGAACATTTTAACACAAATTGCCTTTAACAATGGATATAACCCTAATCTAATATTAACGAATAATTTTGCCTAGCAAATGCTAGGCAAAATTATTCGTTAATGTTTAATTGGAAACGGATTGGTTTCCGTCGACCAACTTCCTCGATTAGCACTGGGTGTAGTACCTTCTTCGAAGGTCCGCCAGTGCTAGGTAGGTAACAGGTCATTTGTTTATTTAATCCTAATCTAATAGAAAAACTTATTAATAAGTTTAAAACTAAAAGACCCTACATTGAACTGCCTTTACTGAAAATGTTACCAAACCTAATAAATGCACATTTCCATTCCATTTACAAATTAACATCTTCATCGCCAAATTTTAAATACCTTCAAAAAATTTAACCTTCCATATGAATTAATTTTAATTTTAACTTGTACATACAAGAGGCAATGAATACTGTCAAATGCAGGAAGACATTTGGAATTACTATGCAGGGACAAAAGACTGACATGCTTAGATTTGCAGATGATATATCGGTATTAGCATCTAGCAAAGAAGAGTTAGAAGCAGCTCTTAATGAAATGGAAACAGTTCTAACAGAGAGATACGGTATGAAAATTAACAAAAATAAAACTAAACTTCTGTAGGCAGAGAAGGGACAAATAAACCAAAAACAAGAATACAGATAGGTAATGAGAACTTACAAGAGGTTAAGGATTTCTGCTACCTAGGAAGCCAAATAATGCAAGATGGGAAAAGCACAAAAGATATAAAACAAAGACTGGCACAAGGTCATGCTACATTTAACAAGAAAAAGCAACGACTGCATTCAAAGACAACAAACATAGAAACAAGGAAAAGATTGCTTAAAACATATGTGTGGAGCACAGCACTGTATGGCTGTGAAGCCTGGACAGTAGGAGAAACAGACAAGAAAAGGTAGAATCCCTTGAAATCTGGTGCTACAGACGTATGATGAAGATATCATGGACAGACCAAGTAAGAACGAAGAGGTACTAGAAATGTTAGGGGAAGAAAGAAATACGTGGAAAACAGTAAAACATAGGAGAGATAGGATGATAGGTCACATATGAGGGAATAATACGGATATATTAGAAGCAGAAATAGGAAAAAAGAGAAGTAGAGGTAGACCAAGGTTAGACTATTGCACATAGATAGTGAAAGATGTAGGATGTGGGAGTTTCAGGGAAATGTGTTGACTAGCTCAGAATAGAAATCGATGGAGGTATGCATCTAACCAGTCCCAAGATGGAAAACCTAATGACGAAAAAAATAAATGTACTTAAACATGATGATTATTATAAACAACTACAGGTATTGGTCTTGCAATATTCTCAACTAATGTTAATTCTACAAAAGTATTTACTTGAAAACTATTAATTCGGCAAATGTCTAAGTGTTGGGGGATTCTTGGGAGCCACAGGCTGCCTAATCCCCTTTAGATACCACTGAATCTTGGTGAAATAGGGCATATAATTACAAAATAATAGCTGTATTATAGGCTGTTGTGGGAATTTCAGGGAACTGTGTAGGCTAGCTTAGAACCTAAATAAGTGGAGGTGCGTGTCCAACTAGTTTCAAAACGGAAAATCTGATGACGAAAAAATAAGTGCACTTAAATCTGATGATTATTATAAACAACTACAGGTGTGGGTTGTGAAATATTTTCAACTGATGTTGATTGTGCAAAATGATATATTGGAAAAACTATTAATTCGACAAATGATCAAGTGCTGGGGGAACTTGACAACCACAGACTGCTTACCCCCCTTCACATACCACTCAATATCTGAGAAATAGGGTAAATAACTATAAAACAATAGGTGACCGAACTACATCTAATAAGAAAGAACAGCGGATATGCTCAAAAACAACAAATATAGAGACAAGAAGAAAATTGTTGTGGAGCCCAGCACAATACGTCTATGAAATAGGGGCAGTAGGAAAACAAGCAGAAAGAGATAGAAGCCTTCTGGAATGTTGTGCTTCAGATGTATGAGGATGGTAGAATGGACAGACAAGGTTGCTCCTTTTCGTTGTTACTTCGGTTGATGAACTTAGTCTTCTGGCTACCGTGGCTTTTATATCAATATAACACCAACGAATCGCCTTCAGTAGTAATTATGTTGAAATAACCTTCGATACATCGTTTCCTTTCTTTGGATGTTTAAACACTTTCTGCGATTACTAATATCTTCAAGAACTTACTTTTAATAAAAAATACTGGAGCAACCATTCAACACGTCTTTATTCATAAATTGGTATATATAATCCCCTTTTAGAACTTTTATAATCGTAATCAGTCCGTTGGTCTTCGTTACTTAGGCGATCACCCTCAAGTTTTTACAATGCCTTCTTTTCAACATTTCTAAGAAAACACACACATTGATCCATAATACTATTTTACACTTAACTACTACATGAAATATTTAATAAAGATCATTTAAAACTAAATCATGATTGGTTGACACATATAATTCTTACAAACTAAATAAATATTACATATTAAACTCCACATATGTCAGAAACGATAATAAGTGAACAAAAGAAGCAGATATACCGTGAATTATTTAACAAATATATTTACAAACAGACTTTCTACCTTCTGAAGAACTCTGATGTTAATTTTGACTGAATAAAAACTAAATTCCACCTGTTTAGTTGTATAAAGTGAAAAGGAATATTATAAATTTCCATTGTATCGACACAAGTATGTTAACGTTTCTTTTTATAGTTATTAATAATTTATTAAGGAAAAAATTGAAGCTTTTGTAGTAGAAATATATATAAAATATATTCATATTTTAATTTAAAATGCTCGACAACAACGATCTCCTACTCATTTTTTATTTTTTTGACTATTTTCAAGTCGAAAGCATTCTGGTTTTTTATTTTATTTTATTTAATTAATAAAAAACCTTTTTTGCATATCCAACACTATAAATTACTTAACTATTTAATTACTATTCATCTATTCGGTATTTTTATTCCTTACCGCTTGATTTCATACATGCTAACGACATTTGCGCATTATATTCCCAAACACATCAACTTTTATATAACTTAATAAGTTATCCTGGGCCCATAACCTATTAGATGCATTATAGTAGTGTAGTAACCTTTATATAAGCAATGATAATGAATATAAAGAGGTTTAATAATAAACAAGCATCTCGTTAATAAACAAATCCATGATTATTCTAGCTAATATTAGAATATAAATTGCATGTTATTTAGTTCAATAAAATCAACAGTTTTTGAGATATAGTTATAATATTCAATAATTTTTCATTGATCTGTTTCAGTATTCAACGACATTGAACAAACTATTTATTGCAATATCGACAGCATTTCCCATCGATTTTAAGTGTAATTGGCCTACGAAAAATTTGTACATTAGGGCAACTCCAGTTTTTAGTCTAGCTCAACATAGTCAAGATTTAGTCACCAGATGTTTAGCACATGTGACACCCAATGAATCTAATAATAAAAGTAAGTTTTTCTACACATTTTATTTTTAAAATCTAATAACTAATGAATAAAATCACAGGTGTACCAGAATTTGTGTGGAATCATGTAATTCGTTGCCAAAACTCCAATGCCCTATATAATGGTTCCGTTGAAGACAATGTTCGTTTAAGTGTGGTTATTCCGTTGGAAACTCCACAAACTGGCACAGATTGTGTGCGAGTTTTATATATGTTTGTGTGTAAGAATTCTTGTCCTTCTGGCATGAATCGAAGACCTTTTGAAGTTGTCTTTACCTTGGAGGATGCATCGTAAGTTTTATTTTATTAAATTTTGTTTTAACAAGATTGTTTAGTGGACAAGTTTTTGGTCGGCATAATTTAAATGTAAGAGTTTGTTCATGTCCAAAACGCGATAAGGAAAAGGAAGAAAAGATCTATTTGAAAGAAAATGGAAATTTAGCAACGGCTTCTGGGAAGAAAAAAAAGGTGGTTGATGGTAAAAAATTAACCGCTCCAGGTGATTATCCAATAGATACCAAGGAATATACATTAACTGTATGAAGTAGCTTCAATTTGAAAATGATATTAATACTAATATTTTAGATGAATGTTTGTGGAAAACATAATATACCACTGATATTGAAGCATTACTATAACTTAATGGCAGGAGATTTGCGAGAACATGGTCCTAACGAAAATATTGAAAAATGCCTAAACGACATAGCAGAGAAACGCAGTAAGTAAAATTGGGAGTTTGTATTAGCATTATTATCAAGGTTTAAAATAAATTGAGATCTCAAAATCGTAAACAAACCTCAATAACTTTTCCAATGGATATTATCAACACTAGCTGAAAATAATTTTGTCACCGTAATAAGTTAAAATATGCACCGATCAGTGCTATTTTTACACATGTAAGGTAACACTGGAGTCCAAAAAGTAGCATCAAAAATCTTGCAATCACGATTGCAAGGAATCAAATTCAAAACAATGTCTTTAATGTCAACAAATACTAATTCAGGTATCCAGTAACTCCTACACCTGATTTTTTAATTCACAATGTGGACACATCTTATTAATTCCAACGCTATACTTTTAAAAACACATCAGTGCTGTTCTAAAATGTCATTATGTAGTAGATAGAATGCGAATAAAACTTTTATTTTTATGTAAATATCGATGATTGCTGCCTGATACATATATTCCTCTGATAAGATAATGAAACATTCTGATTACATTTATTACAATAGACTGTTGTTATTTGTTAAACACTAAATGGACATTGCGTTATTAAGTTGAATTTACCCTGTAGGGGCAGGAAAGCGTAACAATTTATAATGCACCAGCTAACTTCAGTGACGTGGGACTGGTCTTAACAAAGAAAAACTAACTATGAGTGTATATATTTTGCAAGCCTTAAACAGTGGCCCAACCTGAATGCTTCTGACAGGTTACCAGTTGTCAAGTCTAAACGTTAGTAGGCATTAAGCTGTCGAAGTTTTAGGTTTCGGTTATTCGGAAGACTAGCATTGCTGAAGGTTCTTTTGGTTCATTGGCCTCCTGGTGCGACAGTACTTACCCTCTGTTATTACCTGTTTTTCTAGATAAATAACTACAATAAAATGTCACATTTACTTATAACCTATATGACATGCACAATATCGACATAGTGAGTTTACATAAACAACAAAAGAAATGTTAATTCTGTAGCCCTAATTGGCCGAGTACACGTTTTTTAAAATAATAAAAATATACGCATATTTTTCTTTAAATGTTATAACATAATTTTCAATTACTTGAATATCGACATTTTCAGCATGCGTTCATTCGTTCTGCTCTCCACACGGTCTATATAGTTTATACCGCCTTTTACTACATGTAACAGCCTTAATGCTAACACTTAGTTTTGTTTTGACAATGATTTTCAAAGGATTCTGTCGGCCAGATGCCATTGTAGGTGTTTCTCATAGTGCTACAACCTCACTTCAGGTAGTACTCGCATTTAATTTTAGCAATCGTACTTTTTACTTTTTCAAATTCACCCAAAAATAAGAAAGTTAGGAATGATTTTTTACTTTTGGTTAAGATAGCCTTGAAACAAAACCCAAACTGTTTTGTTGTATCTGTCATAATTTATTTCACATATTGTAAATGCAACATGTATGTTAAATATCTACACCTTAATAATGATATACTTTACCAACGAAGGAAAAAGTGATATGTTTGTTGTCAACATCAAAATTAACAGAAATTCTGTAACTGCTGTAAATGACCATTTACCTTTGTATTCAGAAAGAAGAAAGCCTCATCGAACATTATTTTCCAAATTGAAACGAACACCAAGGGAGCATAGTTATTTTAGCATGAAGATCTAACATAAGAGCAGAAGGCTGGACGAAAAACAGTAATTAATATTTTGACTGTAATTCATAATTTATATTCTTGTGTGTTTCTTGTTTTACTGCACTTTGGCAGTTGTATTTGCATGGCATTGTTTTAGAAGCCGTATGTGCAGGCTTTCAAAGCAGTTGGCCATTCTGATTTGTTGAAATAGGCTCACCATATCATATGATTTTCGACCTTGTGTGCGATTGATATCGCCGGTTTTTATATCAAGTGCTTGTATTATGACTTGGTGTTAAATGTAATATTTCGGTAATTACAAATACACTTGTTGGATTTTGCCTGGCTACAGGGTAAGTGTCACTTATTAGAAGATGGTTATTGTTATTAAATAATTAACGTATTTACAATTCTCTGATTAGGTATTTCAATTTTTTAGCAACGAACCCCATACTTGCCTATCTTAGAGGTGTATCTAACCACAAGTCTCGCCCAACTCCAACCAACCTGAGAATTAATCTCTCAGCTCTCTTGTAATAAATTTATAATTTTCAGCCAAAATTTTCTTATACTGGAAGGCGTATAAATTTTCATATGAGAAAAGCAAGTTTTCTTTGAGAACTTGTGTTGTAGAACCAGTTGCTTATTATCTCCAAACTTACACGGGATGCAATGTGGATTCTACAAACTTGTAGGTCACGCGTTGGAAGGACAGTTATTTATTTTCCCTCTTATCAGTAATTAATGAATCCACAATATCCAATTATGATTGATTTCAAAGCAAAAGAATTTGTGTTACGCTTGTCTACATGATACAGAATTATATTGTCGTTAGCACTGTTTTCTAAATTTCCATGTGTAATTGTTTTGTTTATATATTTATATTGAAACCTTAATTTAAATTACAGTATTTAATTATTAAGGGCAACATTTAGCTCAAGCGCTTGTTATCTTTCTTTCCAATTAAAGAAATTACATTGATTTTCTAATACACTTAAACTTTATTAGCAATTGTTGTCCAAACTTTCTCTATGGCTTATTTATAGCGTGCTTAATGGTAACCAAGTTATGGTTGATATTCTTGAACATATCTTACTGTAGATACTGTAAAGTATTTGAGGAACCTCCACGCTTGCTACCAACACCATACTATTTATTAAAGCAAATGTAATTCTGCAGTATTGTATCAACTAGACAAATATAAAGGGAAGGAAATATTTCTAAAATAGTAATCCAATGTCGATTCCAGAAAAGATTTTCTATCAATGTTTTGTGTGATATAATTGGAGAGACGTTAATGGGTCCCCACTTTTTTCATGATAATTTAAATGACTCGGCCTATTTAAGATTTTTAGAAGCCTATGAAAACTACTTAGATAATTTACCACTTTCTGCATGAAGAAAATACAAGATTTTCAGCATGAAAGTGCTCCTGCCCATTTGAAAAAATTAACACACACACAGTGTCCCAATTTCGATGCTTACCATTGGTATCGCGGTTATTAGAAGACATAGGGCAGCAGTTAAATGGGGAATGTTTTGTAGAATTGAATACTTGCGATTAATCTTATTTCAAATTTGACCTATCTTTTTAATTTTTAAAATATATTGAAAAATCAAAAATTTGCCAATTTCAATATTCTTCAATAACGCTTAATCTGACCTCTCCTAAAGTTTTACATTATTCAGACACTATTTTAGGACCCTCAATTGTCTTTTTTTTAAGTTATTATTGCTATTTTTGTTTTTGATATGATGGCCATATTGGATACGCTGTGTGTGTGTGTCTGCCCTTCTTGTACAATTCACACCAATCACCTTGCTTGGCTCCATTCTTTCACCTTTTAACAGACGCGTACTTACTTCTAAATATCCTTAAAATTATTGATTATATTCAAGTCTCCCTACTATACTGTCTCCTGAATTAAGTATATGCATCTCTCTTGTACTCAACACATTTTTATTCTATCTTGGTCTTTTCTTGGTTCTCTCCTATACTATCTTCAAGATTGAAATCAGTATTTTAACCAACAAACCGCATTTACATTAATTCCAATGGATGTTCTTTTCAAATAACCCATTAAAGTGTGTTTGTTGCCAAGCTTACCGAGAAGTATTATCTCCCCTCGTTGTTTTGTTTTAAACGTGTTGGGGTTTACGTTTGAAAATAGAAATATTATTTTATCGCCTGCTCCACGCTTTTAGATTGTCATATAATACTTTACTACAAATTTAAATACATTAGAATAATTTTACCCCAATTATTATTTATTATGCCCTATATTTACATAAGTATTATGTTACATTATCCTTCGCTAAATAAATTTATATTATCTTATCCAATAGCTCTCAACCTATGAGTTCACTTGTGTCCTTATATATCCCAATGACCTCTTAATTGCGATACTATATATATATATATATATATATATATATATATATATATATATATATATATATATATTTCTACAATACTTTCCTCCGCACATTAAAACTCCACTTCTTACACATAATAAATAATCACACTAATGGCAGACAGGAGAAAATCATTTTACAAAAACTGTTAATATCCCCCGTCTATACAGCGTGTCCCAAAACATATTGGCAATATTTCAAAGATGAATTACAGAATTTATTTAGAGTGGAAACGACCATATAAACATTTGTTCTAAATGTTGCCATTAACGAGTTATTGTTTATTTCATAATTTTTTTGGCTAAAGTTTTAATCTGACCAATTTTATTAAAAACTTTTTTTTTAATACATTTGTATTATTTTATTTACAAGAAATGTTCAGAATTATCTCCATTGTGTTCAACACATAAAGTCACACCTATCAGAAGAGATCATCGTGTTGTTAATAATTGCTGGGTTATTCCTAATAATATTGACAGCTTGCTGTATTCTTTTGCGTGATTCTTCTACCGTGTGTATTCCAATTGCACATATAAAATAGTTATGAAGTAAACAATAACTCGTTAACGGCAATGTTTAGGACAAATGTTTATATGGGCTTTTCGATGCAAATAAGTTTTAGAATTCATCTTCGAAATATTGCAGGTACGTTTGAGGCACCCTGTATTACTGGTGTTTTTTTGTGATGATATACTACGAATTAGAACGGAGTAAAAATACAACCCTTGTATAAAAATTATGATTTTACATAGTTTTATTGACGACATTCACAAGTTACTAAACTGGACTAAAAATATGAACACACCATTTATTTTGGTAATATATTCGTTTCTCTCGGGATTTTCCAACGAATTAAAAAAACTCAATGGAAGTGTTTATCTTCATTCATTCTTATTTTCAAATCCTCGGTAATTTCGAGTGACACATTGACGTCATGTCATTCTCTAGATGATCTTATATGAACAATTACGGTTAGGAAACTTACACCTACTATTTGGGGTATTTTACCAAACTCTATTCTTAAGAAAATTACTGCATATAAATCTATGCGACAGCCATAATTCTACAATGTCTATAACACTATAACATCTTATTTGACTATATCATAATATCAAAATGCTTACCCAGAAATCAATTCTAGATTATAAAGTAGTAATGGATGGTGGCGTTTTAAATGTGTTTTCATATTGGTAGTATTTCCGTTTGCAGCAACATTTGGCTGACAATTTATGCATGAAGCCAAATTTTTATCCTTCTTATCGAAATAATGCCATAAAATACTTCTAAATGATGACACTATTTTAAATAATATTACTCTGTAAAAATTGAATTAAATAGAAATATTGTGCTCACTTGTAAATAATTAAAGAAGTCACCAGTATTACCTTTTATACACAACTTGCACATTTGTGTCTCGAAAGTTAAGCTATGCAGTACGTTTTATGTGGCAATGCAATCTTGTAAATGTAAATCACATCCTATATCAGGGAAAGTCTCTGCACATGCTACGCACTTTGCTTGTTCAGTAAAATAAAATCGATGGCTGGAGAGCAAGATGACTAACGAGCCATTTTTGTTGAATATCATTTTATATAGTGTTGGAATCAATGAATTTTTCTGTCTAACGAACCGGGTTTCATTGTAATCCATGTTATTTTTTTACTTTTTAGCTACTTTAAACGACCAGTATTATCAAGGTTTTGGTCTTAAAAGCTAAAATAGATGATACAAATTTTCTTTTATCATTCTTAACTTTTATAGAAAGAGAAAATTGATCATTTAACTAACAAGCCATGTAGTCTTCAACCCTATACCGATACGGGGGTGTTGCGTGATGTATAAAATAGCAGAATAATGTACATTTATAATTCTGCATGTAAAGCTCAAATCTATTGCATATCTAAGATAAAATGAATTTAAAAAAAAATGTGCACACTTTAAATCGTCCTATTTCAAAGTTTGTTCAGTTGTTTGTTAGTCACTTTGCCTTTCAACCATTGAAATTATGTATCGCATAACAAGTATAGGTAGGCGATAATGCATTTTGTTCTCACGGTATGTATTAAATGTGGTTACACATTTTATAGTACTAATGTAGCGAATCTATTCATATTGATGCACCGGTGCTTATATACATATCGATATGCTGATACAGCCCTAATATAATCTCCTCACCCACCGCAGTATATGTTTAAACTAAAAGCTGTTCCTGAATCTTGGGAGATATTGGAAGGGATTACAAGATTTTAAACATTTCATAAGGTAATACATTCTACTTAGAAAATAACTAAGTGGCGTTGTTTTGGAGTTAGCATATTTTAGTACTAATCTTGTAAATCAATGATGCAAACCAAGTGTAGTTCTATATTTCCACATTATCTGTATTGTTTTCTGAATTTGTGTTAAAGATGTCTTGGAAAGGAATGCGCCTAAGCAATAGGACATGGACTAATAGTAGAGTAATACTGCAGGTCGAATTTTTATACTAGTTATGTATGATTCACTCCAATAGAGGTTACTGCTGGTGCACTATAAGTGATGTATGATTGTACCCTCAACCTGGTAGTGCACTGCCAGATCTATCTTCCAGATTTGGTGTTCTGATAACCTCTTCATTTTGAAACTAGGGTTGCTCTATAAAAGTTCTAAAATTAATCAAAATGAGGTGGTGCCTAACAAAATTATCAATTGAGACAAGTATTTCCTGATAATAACATTTTAAGTCCTGTGCAAGCACATATCCTACCCTCCCCTAAATGATCAGAGACATGTACCTTGTTTACAGGTCAAGCTCAATGACAATTTTGCAGATTGCAGAATTTTGAGTGAGATACTTCACTGAGTTTCTCTGTGAAATATATTTAGGTTTCTGGTCTGAAACTCTATGCATCACTTTTGCTGGTAAAAGAATTGATATTAGTTTGCATGTACTACAGCTTTAACTACCTGAAAATATTGAATTTAACATATGTTTTATTTCGTATTTGTAAATTTACTGCCTTAATTGAAAAACCATTTCAGTTTTTACTTATTTAAATATCAGGTTCGCAACACTTTTACTATTTCAAGTCAGCTCAGTTAGGCAACCAACTGTGCTCATCCTTTATTTAATTCAAGCTCCGCATGTTTATATTCTTTCTGGTTTCCTATTTAGGCATGTGTTTGATAGGAATTTCCCAAATGTTGCTAGTTTAATTGTAATTAAGTAAAGCAGCTATCTTAATTTTGAAAGTTAGACATATGCTCAAACTTTTTCTATTTGAAATTGATTTTCCATGATTATTTTTCAGAAAACAATTTTATAAATACATTGGATCGAACTAGTTCACTATATTTCTAGCGCAAGTTCGTGTTGTTTCTTGTATGATAAATGATATAAACTCGATTGCTACGTTACAAAATTCTTTTGATGAAAAACGTGCGATCTTTTTTACATGACCAGTAGGTAATTGAATGGTGATATTGCTTTAATAGAAAATTAATCTTTTTAGCCCAGTTTGTAACCGATATTCTTTGGATTTTACACTCAATTTCTTAGGATCTTTGAACTCGCGATTGCTTGGCCGTGACACAAAACGCCTTGCTTTGTCGTTGCATCACTTGTCTAGCTACTGTTTTGTATGCAAATAAAGTTATGATCGGATGGGTACATATTGCAGTTACCCATACCCTTCACAGTCTGTTTGAAGGAATATATTATATGACAGACTGCTGTTTACTTTGATCCTTGACCGTATGTCGATTGCTTACATTTTAGAAATGTTAAGAGGAACACTTTAGGCTATAGAATTTGTTCAACAACTTGGGGATTTGTATTTAAATGAATCCCCAGATATTTTCGTATCTTCTGTGCCAATGTTATGAACTTGGTAAAATGTTTATTTCTTGTGCATATACATTTGTTTGATCGGCAAAATATGTGTAACATTGGTTTGACGTTTCCAACTCATAAAAACGAACAGAAAACTAATATTTATGATACTCAAATTTCTCCGGAGTGAGATATTTTTTGTGGTGCACGTGTTGTTTACAGTATATAGACGGCGTTCGGCATCGAAGCTATACAATATTTAAATGTAGCATTATATGCGATTAGGCGTTGTCTGCATCGCGGCGGAATTGGGAATTAAAGGATTAAAGTTTTCTATTCGATTTAACACTTTTCTGAAAATACTATGTATATTATGTTTACTAAATGGTAACAGTATTTTCTTAAGTATTTAAGCTTATTATTACTAATGATTGTTTTTTTATTTTCAGGGCGTTTCGAATAGACCTTTTAAGAAATTGGGCCTTTAATTTCATTAGTTATGTAAGTTTGTAGACTAAGGTTAAAGTTCTGTCTTGTAGCTCTATTTACCTTGCATTTTTGAAACTTGGTTAAAAATTCAGTGCTTTAATGTTTGTAGGGTATGAATTAGGACTATTTGTTTGCTTTTGTGTTATTTATATCAAACTTCTAAAATTATAAAAATGTAAATCAGTATTGTAGAAATAGGGATGGGATAACTATTAAAGTTTTAAGATATATTTTAAAATGCATATACTGACGACACACTATTTTGATTCGAATTTTTAACTAAATCCTTACAAAAGTTATGGGTGGAGAGAAGTACTAGCACTAGTTTAATCTGTCATATATGGCAAGAATGTTATAGTTCTTGATGTGTGAGGGTTATTAGTGTTCATAACGTTTTCCTATGGTACTGGCGCATGTTAATGAAAGCTAAAATATTTCAGAATGTTAGTTCATGTTTACTTATATCTGTAGCCATATATTTCTTTTGCAAAAGATCTAAATCCATCTATATTATTTACATTTCATTGCATGTAAGGTGCCCACGTATATTGTAGTTTTAATTTTGTGACAAATTGATTTCCAAGCATATTAATTGAATATTGCAATGTTTTGAACGAGTCTTATTGTTTTAAAAGGTATTTTAGCTGGACTAGTACCAAATTATACATAAAAGTATATATAAGACAGCAAATCGATGTATTCCAAAGTCGTCTTATAGTTGCATTCTGTACACGACTTCCCTACTTTTATGATAAACTCTATATTTTAGATTGTCAAAAATATTCTTGAAGATGTAGCTGCAACTTGTCATAAGCTTTCAGTGGAAGTAAAAGTATGCTCCACTAGAATTATTCATCAATAAATCCCTAATTAAATATTTTCATTAGAATTACTATTTATGGCAGTTATTTTCAGAAAGTCATGTATTTTATTTTTCTTTCCTTTACTACAGTGTTAAAACCGGCTGAATTCAGTATGTTTATTATATCTTACGTAATCACAAATTCTTTGCAACCCCAAAACAAATTATTTAAATGACCTATATACAAAATCTATTCTGAATATTAAATTCCTATACCAATTTGTATTAAGTTCTTGCATTTTTGAAATAATATATTTTAAATAATAATTAACTGCCAAATGTTGTCCATTTTATGTACAAAATTAACTACGTAATATGTAGACTGTGAACACTAGCATCTTCATGTCGGCGTTTCAACCAGTACTGAACTTCTTCCTGTTCCGTGCATTGATTTTAAATAGATCTCTGACGACATCTCTCTGGTACTGTCCAGCAATTTCCTGAATTATTTTCGAGAATTTACTGGTCTTTTTCTAATACATGTGATATGGAATATATGCTTCTTATGCATTTTACTATTCGATATACTTCAATTTAATGGTTTAAACTTCTCGATAATTATAAATCTTGAAATTAAAGCATTCATGCATTTTTGATTACTAAATATGAACGTAAATTCTTGATTTTGTAAAATGAAATTTTGGTCATACGTTGCAGTATGACCTTGCTGTAACCTAATCACATATGTGTGTGCGTGCGTGCACGTGCATTTGCGTGCGTGTGTTTAATTAATTTATACTCAATGTCTACTACTGTGTTCCTTAGACAGAATGAGTTATACACAAATTCAAACGAATATGTTTTATACAATTTACACTTATAAATTTCCTTAGGCTTCGACGTTTTTTTTTACCTTTTTACAGGTCATACTCTGTAATTTAGGTTTATTTTGTTTCTTTTTGCCTCCAAAAGAAATCTTAAAGTGCAAAACAACAAAACATAATTATTTATATTAAAACCTAAATTCTACATGTTTAATTTCAATTAGTATTGATTTGCAACCGCTAAATATGGTATATCGTATTTTAAATAACATTTTACACTTGTGTTATAAATAAAACAAAAAAATAATGTAGTATATACATGATTGCTATAGAGTTTAAGTTTTATATAGTTTAAGTTAAATATAAATTGTTATCGTTTATTGTCTTCCTGCATGTTTTTAGCAAATTTGAGCTCTGTATGTCACTATGTGGATTGAAAGTAAATAGAAAAGTTTGTGCCTTGATGTATTAAAGTCTGTAATTAAAAAAAAAAAGAAATATGATTAAATATTTGTTTCTTAGATTTTTATCTCTTGTGAGGTTGTATAATAATAACTTTCAGTTTATAAAATTGTAATAAGAAGCAATTTTTCAAGCTCAAATATTTGATGTTGCACGTAATCATAAACAGTTTATTTTATTTAAGAAAATTGACTTATTATGACTCATAGCTTAAAATAAATTTAAGCGTAACTTGATAGACTCGTGCACACATTTTATACTATAATATTAGTTTTACCAGCATTTAAACACTTATTTAGAGAATGCAACTTCAGTCGTCTTGGCCGATGATTTGTTCAAATAAATATTTCTTCTAATTTAACTCACTATTGTAAAACTTCTATTCTGATGTATTCCGGGTGTGGTTGTTTTTACCCGTGCTATCTATCCTTTCTGAAAAACAGATATTTGGAGCTGTTTACATGCCTATAAAATTGTAATCTAATTAACTATTTTTTCTATCTCTAATTCGTTGGTGGTATGCACCTTCTTTCAAAACATTCTTTGCCATTTAAAAGTAAAATAACTAAATCTGTTGTTATCGTACGGGTTTGTTCGATGGGGGGCGGCGTCTGGAAGTAAGTAGGCTGGACTTAGTTCATTGTTTAATAAACATAAGAATAAGTCATTATAAACCCAAAATAAACATAATTGTAATAGTGAAATTAAACGAATTCAAGAGTTAGGATGTCTTCAGGTAACTTCCTGGTGCTGTGGAGTCTGGATAAACCGTATACACCATTTAGTGGGGTGTGTAGGTCTTCGGAAGGCTTCGGCTTTCTTCGGAGGTGTTCGGAAGTTGCTGAAGAGGTCCAGTGTAGGCTGAACAGCGAAGATTTAAGACATATATACAGGTCGGCGAGGTCCAGACATCTTCGGTGGTGTTCGGTCCTCGTCGGTAATCTTCGTGTGTTTAGTGGAGGGTAGCAATTACGTTAAAGTAATTATAAACTGAAAATTATATACACTTAAAAAGTACTATTTACAAAATATATACAAAAGCAAAGGGTCAGAAGGTATTCGGCGTCTTCTGGAATCTTCGACGGCGTCGAGGGGTTGATGCCTCTACGGGGATGACGTCCCTGTGGTAGAGCTTGACTGGTGTAATCGCAATAACGACGTCGGTGCAGTTAGAATGGAGCTGAGCGTTCGTGCGTGCTTGTTAATTGTGTGTGGATGGATTATGACGACGGCCTCCAGGTATGGCGGCGGTTAGGGTAACGTGTAAGGCAGGACGCAGGCTATGGTGAGCACTGCGCTTAGGATTGTTTGGAAAGGTCTGCAGACTATGAGGAGCACTGCAGGTGGAAGAGGTGAACCCCAGGCTATGATGAGCACTAGGACTGATTTATGCAGAAATCAAATCCGTATTTATATTCTCTAGGTCCCTATCCATCGTGTGTTGAAAAACGCTTATCAGAAAGTTAACCAATGAATTGCTTAGTTCGTTTTAGATTGTTAATTTTGATTATTCAAAATTTGAAAAATGTTATTTTCCAAATTCTTAGTAAAAGTTGTTCTGTGTTCAGCACGTGTACTCTGATATAGTCAGGCTTACATTTCGCTGTCCGCTCAGTGCATTGCATGCGATCATGAGTGTAATACTGTAGTATGTAAATTAATTATTTTTATTCTAAAGGAGAGGCGTCTACGAGCTTTTTTTGCTCGTAGACCACGCACCAATACCACCCACTTTTCTAATATTTAATTGTTACAAATTCATCAACTACTCATTTTGATAGGCTTAACTGTAGAGTCGAAAGATTTAAAAAAAAAACATCAAATTTTATACATTTATTAATTAAAACGATACAGAATACAAATCTAGTAAAATTATAACATAAAATAACTACACCAAAAGTAAATGCTTTTAATAGGACAGATGGACCTTAATAGCAAATATTCAATATTTGGCTTCAAATTTCCTCGATTGATGATTTCTAATCTGTTTCTTTCATCAATGTAATTGTTAAAAGTAGGTAATATATTTTTTAACATGTTGCTTGTGAATCCTTGTACTAATTTATTGATACTTATAATATTTATAATATGTTACATATTTATGTTGTTCATTGATTATTAACGTCAGTATATGCATTTGTTGTTAGTTGGATGACATTCATAATTATATTAATCGGTTTGTTGATCCAATCTATTTCCTAACATTTATTAGTTTGTCTAGTTTAATTCTATTAATTACTCTATTGTTTATATAACATACTAGTGGATACTTCAAAAAGAACATATCCTGTTTTTGGTGACATGAATCTATTAGTAAAATATTCAAATTAAATGCAAGTAACTTTAACAGTAGGTATCAATAGATTGCCTATGCTCCAGATGCAAATTCATACACATTTCATAAAAGTTGTAACCACTTTTGATCGTTGGTATAAATCTAACATTGCAATAAAGAAGGGACTAAGTTGCAATAAAACACCATTCACAGATTCGTCAAAAAATAAGGGCCTGAAGATTGCACACCAAGCACCTTAATCTTAAGATTGTGGGTTATTTCCCAAACACTCGTTATTTATTATTTGGCATAGTGCATAGATTAAATTTGAATACAGGCTGATTAACATCTAAATTGTTTCTTTTCTTTAAATGTGTATTTGTTAATGTTGTTTTTGTGCAATTATTGCTCATTTTACACTTATTAATGTAGTTAGTTTAATATTCCTAATGTTGTGTATGATAGTGTCTAAATTAAATTTGAACACAGATTGTTATCATATTTAAAGTGTGTTCTTAAAAAGTGTTATTGTTAATGTGGTTTTTGTGCAATTATTGCTCAATTTATACTATTAGTTTAGTTAGTTAAATATACCTGTAAATGTGTAAGTGATAAGTGCCTTCCATTCCAGATAGATTTTTGATATATAAAACTTTTGACTATTTTATAAATTATATTTACCAGTCAGTTTTGTTGGCACTGAATATTTTAATAAATTTATATAAGATTTGTTAAGCAAGGCATGTATACTATTTTGATATGCAATATAATGTTCTTGCGTTTGTTTTTTTTTGCCATCACATTAATAAACTTTGCGTCTGGGAATATTAGATATCAATTTCATTATAACGAACAGTAGCCGATCCTCGTGAACATAAAATGAAATCTTGTATATTTGTTTTGTATTTTTCTTAATCTTCTTTGGGAATTAAACCACTCATAGTTGTTAAAATCGTCTTTATTTACGTTTCGATCACCTAATGTATTCAAACCAAATATATTAAACACTAATAGATCAAAGTTACCTTCAATTTATGTAATAAATGTCAAACTGAAATTTTTATTATTTTGACAACGATCCTAGTTCATGAATCGAAACGTAAATAAAGACGATTTTAACAACTAAGAGTGGTTTAATTCCTATGGCAGATTAAGAAAATTACAAAACAAAAGTATGGGCCTAAAATTTGTATTTGATTTAGACACTTAGGACCATATGCACAGTTTGTACGTTAAGCGTAGCTTTGTTAAGCGAGCTTATTTCATAAAGCTCGGCTTAGAAATTTCTCTTATGCACCGCAGCAATAATTATCAATCTTAGTTAAGCCGTTGAGCAGACGTTTCGCAACGTGGCCCTTCCGGTTTTTTTACTGTCAAATATTTAAAAATCTGTCAGTTTTCAACTGTCTACGTCCAGTTACAGTTTAACAGGTGGGGTATAAATAATTCAGTATTAATTTTGATTTTATTGTACTTCTGTTTAAGTATTTCATTAAAAACCATTAAGGGATAATGCAGCAAGTATATAAAAAAAGAACACCAAACTTTTCCTATTCCGAAAAGTGCCATTTGTTAAAGATTATCGTTGATGATAAATACGTGTCGATTTTGGAAGACAAAAAACAGACAGAACTACTACAATTCAGAAACAAAATGCGTGGATTAAAATTGAAGCCGATTTTAATTCAACCTCAGTCACTGGTGTTTTCCGAAGTGCAACTTCGTTGAAGAAATGTTATGAAAATAGTAAGAAAGAGCTACGTAAGACTTTGGCAAATGAAAGGCAAGAGGCGAATTGTACAGGAGGGGGCGCTCTTTCAAAAGTAAAAAAAGATGAAACCGACGACGTGTTAATGAACATAATTAATCAAAAGACTGCTTTGGCTACAAAATACATTCGATGACAATGCTGATGCTATAGTAGTATCACAAGCAAACAATTCGGAATTAGTTAATGAATCACTGTACGAATTTGATTTTGAAGAAGGAAGTGTCATAAAAGAAACTGACGAGATACCATTACCTGTAAGTATATTAAAAATCATTCTGTTTTACCACTTTACTAATTATTAGTAGTATCACAAGCAAACAATTCGGAATTAGTTAATGAATCACTGTACGAATTTGATTTTGAAGAAGGAAGTGTCATAAAAGAAACTGACGAGATACCATTACCTGTAAGTATATTAAAAATCATTCTGTTTTACCACTTTACTAATTATTACTCAAATATTTTGATTAAACAAGGCCATTATATGACCCAATTTATATAAAGCGTTTTACTATTAAAAGTTATTTGTAGATAAATTATTTGTTATTTTTACAGGGCCCCAACACTGGAACACTCCAATTGCATGAAGATGATACGTCGATTTTAGATTGGACAAAATGTTCTTTCAAGAAACTCCAAATGCCTATTAGCAAACAATTGACATTCCATGAAAGTATTGAAAAAACAACCCCGGACATAGAGGTTAGTTTTAATAGTAGTTAATTTCCTATCTTCAAATGGATTTTTTTGCAGAAAACTTTGAGCCCAAAAACATCTCGAAGACGACCAGCTACCATAGTGAAAGCATTGACCTCTTCTGACGTGGCTAAGAAATATAACTTGCTTCTAGATAAAAGACTGTCCCTTGTGGAAGCTCAGCTTCGTCATATAGAAAAAGAAAATGCGTTCATTATTAAAAAACGTCAATTAGAGGACGAAATATTAGAATTAGAATTACAAGCTAAAAAGAAGTGAACTAATAGGTGTATATGTACACCCTTTGTCTTTTTAGTTTAGCTTTTTTTGTGTTCTTTTGTTTTCTTTTGATGTAGGTATTTACCTGTAATTTGATAAAAGCACTTTTGATAATAAATAAACAAGAGTATTAATATCGTATTTATTTATATTTATACATTCAAACGTCATAAATGTGCAAAATAATTATTGATAATTTGATTTCTAAAATCGTACTGCAAATTTTGGCGTGTATTAGCTTGGCCTATTTGACCTTTTTCAATTAAATATTCAAGTTCATCGGCATTAATGCCAATTGGAGGTGGTGGAACATCGATACTCATCCTACGAGCAATATTGTATAGCACTGCAGTAGCAATAATTATTGTTAACGTGGTTTCCACTTTACATCTCATCCCATAACAGAGTGCACGAAATCGCCTTTTCCAAATACCGAATGTACGTTCAGCTGTGTTCCGTGTTCTAATGTGCTTCATTATATAGTTGTTGTGCTTGTCCACTAGGATTTGCCAGTGGTGTTAGCAGATATGATTTCAGAGGGTATGCGCTATCGCCTGAAAATGAATACCTATAGATAATAGAAATGATAAAATTATTGGTGGTAATTCATGTTCATATTAAATTTAAAAATGCACAACTTATTAGTAGCCGCCTACCAAGAAGAACACTTGTTCCAAATTCACCAGCCTCAAATCTTGTCCTCAATCGGCTGTTGTTAAAAATATTAGCATCGTGACTTGAACCTGGCCATCTAGCAACGATATTAACAATTTCCAAATTACTATTACAAACTACTTGCACATTTATAGAAAAGTATGATTTTCTGTTTCTGAATACTTCCCCTTCCTCTGCTCCTACAAAAAAACTAACATACTTGATACTATTAGTTTTTATTTACCTGGAGAAAGTATTTTGATGTGTGTACAATCAATGGTTCCAATTACCCGAGGAAAACGTGCCACACGATAAAAGTTACTTTGAATCACTGTGCTTTCTCTGGGAGTTCTGGGTAATGTGATAAATCTATTATGTAAACCAGCAATTGCTTCAGATACTTTTTTTATTATACGAGACACTGTACTCTGATCCATCCTCATACAATCTCCAACATTTATTTGGTGCGCATTACTAGCATAATATAAAAGGGCTGTTAGCAGATGATTCATAGGGAATACACAATTGTTTCTCAAACAAAATATTTTTTATCATATTCCAGCCTATCTTGAATCAACTCCAAAATAGTAATTGCACATTCCTTTGTAAACCTAAACCTGCGAAAAAACGCCATATCACTCAATTCCTGTATATAATCAACCCTGTTGTAAATCTGCTTTGGAAATCTAAACTCAATTATATCTAGTATTTTGTTGTCATCTTCAACCACAATTTCATCTTCTATTTCCGTTTTTTATATAACTATAAATGACACGTTTTTAAAAAACTAAATTTTTGGGCAGTCAGTATTAAAAACAGGTGATTTTATGGGTTATGTTATATGTATATAGGCGGGGCCGTTGCTAAAGAACCGTCGTGTATAATCTATCAATATTAAAATATTTAAGCTCGGCTTATATACTTAAGCCCTCAAATATCTAGGTTTAACTAAAGCCAGGCTTTAGTCCTGTTTTATGAACGGTGCATATGAAATTAATACTTTAAGCAAGCTTAACACTTAAGCTCGGCATATTTTTCTACGGTGCATATGGTCCTTAGACAATCTAAACCTAAAAAAAGTAATTGCACTCCAAAAATTCGCTTATGTTCCTAATAAAATGCAGAAACAACAAATTAATACTAAAAGGATTCAGAATCAAATTTGATCAAACAGCAATAAACTATCAAGAATTCTTGAAAGAGCAAGCTATAGTATGGTGAGAGAAACTACAAAACCACCGACACATTATTTATAAGTTAAAACAAGATATTGAGGGCATTATAAATTTCATACCAATATCGGTGACAAAAAATAATTTTCATATAATTCCTGTTAGCGCAAAAACCTACTACGAATCGGAATTTTCTAAACATAAAGAAATTCACATAAAGAAATGTAGTAATCTATTTATAGAGAAAAATAACACGCAAACTAAAATGTTAGAAAACAGCAACACTATCATAAATTTATCGAACAGAACTATTAACGACACAGAAAAACTAATTCTATCAAAAGGCTTAAACTTTACAGTAACGCTAAAATCAATGCAGTCATTTGAAATAATCAGCTGTTTTGAGAAAACAGTAAACAAACTCGAAGAAGATCAAGCAAACGAATTTAGAGTATGATGCAAAATCGAAATAGAAAAGAATCACAAAATAAAAGCAATTCACAAACTAAAAAACCATAACTCAATTATAATTGTACCTGCTGACAAAGGCAATACAACAGTAGTAGTAATGGATAAAAACGATTACAAAACAAAAGTCAACAAACTGTTTAACACACTGTTACACTAGTTTATAAACGGACCCAACAAAATCAATTGAAATAAAATATACAAAATTCTATATAACTAAAAATGATTTAGAAAACAAAGAAAGAAGCAAACTGGTCCCACATTACAGCAAACCACCCCACTTTTACGGTCTACGAAAAATTCATAAAAGAGACATTCCTTTGAGACCTTCGTAAGCTCCATGCATTCATCATGCCATGTCAGCAAAATTTCTCCTGAAAATTATAAATCCATTAGTAGGCAAAACGGACTCTCATAAACAACAACACTTTTTAGAAAAATTATCAAACAAAAATAGATATAATGGTAAGTTTTGATGTAGTAAATCTCTTCACAAATGTCCCTGTAAACAAAACGCTTAATATTAAAAAAAAAACTAGAAAAATATGACAACCTTAAAGAAAGAACAAAACCAAGTATATCATTGATCATAGAATTACTTGGTGTATGCGTCAGTACCACATACTTTCAAATAAGTGAACAATTCTACAAACAGAGTTTTGGAATGGCGATTGGTAGTCCACTATCGCCAATCTTTAGTAATATATTCATGGAGGAATTTGGAAAAGATGTAATATTCACACAAGAATTGAAACGTAGTCTGGTGGAGATATATAGATGATGTCTATGCTCTTTGGCCTTATAATACAGAACTAATTAAAAACTTTGTAAATTCAATTAACAAAATAGAACCAACTATTAATTCCCATATGAATTAGAGCAACATGAAAAACTTGTTTTTAGATATTCTAGTTAGCAAAAACGACACAACAAATAATACATCGGTATACTGAAAACCAATGCACACAAACAGATACTTAAGTTTCGATTTAAACCACCCATACTGTGTCAAACGAGGAATTATCAAAAATCATGTATGGTAGAGCAAAATTAGTATCATCAAACGAAGAAATTTTAAAGAAAGAGAAAGACCTAATCAGATGTACACTAATAAAAAAACAAGCATCATGAAAGAATAATAGAGAAAGAAACGAATAAAGTCCTAAAAAATAAAGAAGGAAACCGAAACAACGATACACATCAAAATGCTCTCAATACCATACATAAAAGGATTCTTCGAAAAAATCCAAAGAATATGAATCAAGATCAAAACAATATTTAGAACCAACAATACACTAAGAACAATTAAAAAAACCCAAAAACGCAATACAAATTTCAAAAAACTGCATCCACAAAATACTGTGGGAATGTAACAAGTTTTATATAGGGGACAGTTCAAGATCATTTGAAGTTCGATTAAAAAAAACAAATCATATATAAAAAGTAGAAAACTTGAAATGTTCATGATTTGCCAACACGCATGGGACTCCAATCATAAAATAAAATGGATGGACGCAAAAATTGACAAATAAGAAAACCACCAAAAACACAAAACCAAAGAAGCTGCTTATATAACCCTATATAAAAATAACTTGGCAATCGAATCAATGACTTTCAGTAAACAATGGATTCCATTACTAAAAGAAATAACAAATGAAGATCAAATACCCCCAATATCTAGGTAGCATTGCAAGTTTTTCCCGGGTTTTCATTGCGATATTAACATGAAATACAACTTACATACATGTTTTCTATTTATACACAACTAATTACATAACAATAGACATATTAGCAGCCCTCGGCTACTTAAGCCTTACGGTAACGTTATCACACTTCTTTAATAACCATCTTCTCAATCGTATAAATAGGAACATGTTAAAAAATATTTTCCAATCCTCAAGTTATTCAATTTATATGAAATTTTGTATAAAAATTAATCAGTTGATTTCACATTAAGTGTATTGTCCACCTCTAATTCACTCCCAGAACGCAACACAAATTGAAGACACTCATTCTTTGAAACTTTAAAATATTCACCAAATGTATCCAAGCCAAATATATCAAACATTAATTAAATCAAAGTCACCTTCAATTTATGTAATAAATGTCAAACTTGAAATTTTTAATATTTTGACTATGATCCTAGATCATGGATCGAAATGTAAATAAAGACGATTTTAACAACTATGAATGGTTTAATTCCCACAGAAGATTAAGAAAATAAAATGAAATCATCATACATTTACCATAATATTAATTCTTTGGTATATTCAAATATCATTACGCTCGGCCCTCTCAATAAATTCCAGGGCAAGTAAATAATGTTATAAAAACTTACCTTGACATTTAACTGGACGCCCATGTCCTCCGGGGCGGTTCTCTTGTTATGGTAAACCGTACAGGTCAGGAAGAACAAAAAAAAACCCAATTAAAGTAAAGACTTGCACGAAATTACGTAGCCAAAGGAAGAGATGCCAGGTTAATGTCAATCGGAGATTGGGCGTGGGAAAGTAATCGAAAACAAAACCCAAGAAAAAAAACCTAGTCATCTCTCTGAAATAAAAATTAGTTGATTAGTACAAACAAAGACAGAACATTAGTCTGTCAAAGAAACATAAGAATACATATATATCGATATAAATAATAAAGAAAACACCTTTCTGGTATAAGTAATTGCTTTTCTATATTATAATTTCAAAATATGGTTACAAATGGGACAAAGATGAAACTAAATAGTGTTCGTATGCAGCACACAATCACGTAACCGTGTATTGAACACATACATTTTAGTTATTTAAAACCTGCGTAGTTAAATTATATAAGGCTGAAGGCTAGATAATAAAACGTATCAACTACTGGGGCGTTCTTAACACTAATCCGTATTAATAATGTTAGTTAGTAACAATATACAACGTGACAGCCCAGAAAGTTTAGGAAGTCACAGGAATTGTAAAGTGTGAGATTTTTAAAACTCACGGTTTCCTTCACGAGGATTAAATGGCCAGAAGCAATACATAGCAACCAAAAATTTTAGCTAAGCGGAACCGGAGGAGTCGGCATCACCAAATTTGTTTCTTAGTCAGCAGTCCTGGTTGCAAACCCAGTGTACGAGAAGTGAGTCATCTCACATAGTGTCGAGGAGCGAGAATGTAGGCGGAAAACCAACCAACCAATCTAGAAATTTATCCTAAAACGAGATAAAAGCAGATTTTAAATTAGTGCTATCTCCAACCATTAACGAATACCTACCCGATACATACAAGAGAAATTAATTTGAAGTGAGGATGCATGTACCAGCTTGTGTAATTTCTTGTACAATCCTCACAGCAATTGTACATACCGTTGGTATTAGAAAACAATGAATAATTCATAAATAAAATCCAATGCAACGAGTGTTGATAGTCTATCTGTGCAACAACTGTTCAGTGAAAGTACTCGTGAAACTCTTATCAAATTGATAGTATAATCCAGTATAAATAGGGACCGCTTAGAATAAATTGTTTAAATGCACCTAACTACGATTTGGAGACAAAAGATTAATGTTCAAACACTCGGCTCGCCAGAACAGGATATGAACTAAGGCAATGATTTTATTCGGAATATAGACAAGATAATAATTAATGGCTTATCTTAGTCAAATAAATTTTAAAAGCAAAACTAGAAGGTAACACTCTGCTGTTGCTCGCTGCTCCGGCTGGTAGTGCCTCACTAAACGGTACGATAAGGATAAAGGTAGAAGAGTGGGAACCAATTGGAAGCACTCACGACGGAACTACCGGTAGACAGTATGATAATTGTTACTCTACGGAAGTCGGTATGGTAATTGTCAAGCTAGGGCGTTTCTCGCATTAAACATCTCTCCCTTCCAACCGAGATTTATGCACTTCCGCTTGTGTTCATGGGAAAGTAAACTTCTCACATACAAAGTCTTAGATCAGCGTTTATGATTGCAAAGATAAGCGAATGACATTAATGCCCGTGTGAATACTAATAATCCTGGGATTTCACGAAAATTACAGTATTTAGCGGGGATTTTTCCTGAATTATAAAAAGTCCTTAACTTTAAATTAATAAATCTAGTTTGGGGGCTTACATAATAAAACGTAACGATATATTTTAACAAAGTAACAAAAAATATAATATTGCAATTTCATAAAACTAACGCAAATAAAATACTACATACGAAAACAATTTCAGTTAGGAGTGATGTCCATAAATACTGAATCACCTTCATAAATATTATTTTGGATACCAAGAACGACGGTGTGCTGTTTGCCACTGTGAACAAGAAATACTTTTAAGTTATGGAGATGCTTTGAGTTTATGGTGTTAAACGTCTCCTGAATCAGTTCTTGATTGATCAATAGTTCTCGAACCATTGGCAAAAGAAGTTGCGAACCTACAGCTTATACGAGGAGCATTCGTTTTATTTTTACATAAAATGCGTTTGATACAAATCCCAGGTATTTTGCCTTAATTTGATCGATTCCTGGCATCAGAACAGTTCAAAAGTAAATATGCATGGAAATATCGATAGTAGCTCAGTCAAAATCAGACATATCCAAATCTAAAATAAGTTCTAGCGGATCAGTGAAAATGAGACATTGTTGTTAACTTTTATAAAGTATATTATTATAATATGTACATGAACTCCTTCATTACATGACATTGACATTTCTATTTATTTATTCTCTAAACCTACTACTTTATAACTATTATAAGAATACTACAATCTCCCACGCTAATTGAATTTCATATTTAATAAGTTGTAAACTAAGTTTTTTCTTAAGTCTGAACCATCACTTGTACATAATCCCTTAAATATGCTGGGGGTCTACGTATCCTCACGGGTCTTTCTAGGATATTTGATACTTGATACTTGATACTTGAATACTTGATACTTGATACTTGATATACAAACTCTTTATACGTGCCCCTCTCGATTACAATGAAAACAATACAGCTTTTCGCTAGGAATCCGACAATCATTTGCTAAATGGCTGTCTTTTCCACATTTTAAACAATTTTTATCAATTCCTAAGGCTTTAAAATCATTCGTTTACGAGATTTTGATCGATGACGTTGTGGAAATGACTTTCTATTTTGACTGCTTTTTGCCCCTCTAGATGAGGAACGCGATATTCGGTTAACTGTATTAGAACCTGTTGCCAAATTCGACATTGACTGAGAAATCTCATTGTTGTTTAGTTTTGATGCTTCTAAGGCTAAGGCAATATCGACAATTTTCTCAAAATTTGCCTCTGTTGATTGTAGCAACTTCTCTCTAAATTGAGTATTTCTGATACCCCTAATAAATTGAGCTCGTAGAAAAATGTTGCTAACACTCCTTTTACAATCACATTCGAATTTGCATGTTGATGAAAGCTTTCGAAGTTCGGCTACGTAAGTTGGAATATTTTCATTCTCCTGCTGTATTCGTGATAAGAATCGATGCTGTTGAACTATAACATTTGGAACAGGACACAAATGATTTTCCAATAATTCTACAAGTTCGATATATGTCTTAGTAGATGGGTCATTTGGAGTAGTTAAGGCAAACATGATATTATATGTCTCACAACCAATATTATGAATTAGTTCCTTTACGCATTTGTCTGGATTTCCTGCAATACCTTTTAATTCAAACCAATTTTCCAACCGCTTTCTATATTGACTAAATGATTCTTTCGTAACGTCAAAAGCTTGAAAATTTGATACATTATTTACTGGGGTTGATTTTGTTAAAGCCAGTCCCCCGAGAATCCCCGCTTGTTGATCTTGAAGTTTTGCATTTTGATCTGCTTGATTTTGAATAATTGATCTAAGTGTTTGTAATACTTGGAGTTCAGACATATTTTATTTATGTTTTCTTTTATCCTCGTCGCCAATTTTGTTGTAACTTTTATAAAGTATATTATTATAATATGTACATGAACTCTTTCATTACATGACATTGACATTTCTATTTATTTATTCTCTAAACCTACTACTTTATAACTATTATAAGAATACTACAGACATCCAATCAATACTTTGATACTGCATCTAGGAGTGATAGAACAAAATAAGACATGCATACCACGGTTTGTGTTTTTGATGTTACAAAAGTGTTGGATCTAGATCGTCATTACTTGCTTTGGCCTTGGTATAGAGAGGGGTGTAGTGTGTATCGGGGGTGACGACAGCTACATATTTTGTTTCTTTTTAGTGCCGAATGTAGAAGTTCATTGACAATACAAGAACATTTCATTAAAGTTTTTAATGTTTATTTTTATCTGGTTGTGAGTAATTGATACTACTATAGGCGTAATTAATTCTGGATTTAGAACGAAGAGAACTAGACCCTCACAATGTGATATTTCAAGAATTCAAAAGTAAGATAAATACATATTTGTATAATAAAAGTTAAAACAAACATTTTTATATCTAATAAAAATTGTCTGGCAATATTATTATTTTTTTTAATAGCTGGGTTTTATCGTCATAGAAAATGACTATTTTTTTCTTATTTTAGATATAATGTAGATCCTGGTAGGCTGTTTTGGAAGTCCTTGACACCATAATACGAAGGCGTATAAATGCAATTTAGTAACAAGAGTAGGTATTAAGAAAGACGAAAAATTCGGATCGTCTAATATCAGTAAGTGAACCAAAAAGAAGAAGACATGAATGTAGTTTCAGCCGAGAAGAAAAAACCAAAATCCTTACGAGCAAACTATTCGCTTCAGGTTAAAGGAAAGAAATCGGTGATTCCAGTTTGTCGAGGATTTTTTAGCAGTGTTTAGAATAACAAAAAATAGATTACCTCCAATTTTAGAGGCTATTCATGAGGGAGACCTCCAAAACAACACAGGGGTGGTGATCGATATTTCAAACGATTCTGGTTCTGCCAGCATCTGAGAGTCACTGAAATAGAAAAATTCATGTAGGGCATACCTTTCAAGTGACCTAAATGTAGCAATTTTATTTAGAATGTTTACTTCAAAAATCCAAGTCATGCCGTGTTCCTATCCATATTTAAGAGAGTATTCTACAACGAATTCAATATTGGATTTTCATCTCCAGCATCAGGTGTTTGTGGTACCTATCTTAACCTAAAGAATGCTATTAAACAAAATGAACAAACTCATAAAGCAACACTGATAGCCAAACTGTGATTCATAAATTGCGTGCAAATGTTTTTATACCCTTTTGAAAGATTCTTCTCCAAATAGCTACTCGTTTTGTTTCGACTTGCAACAGATCCACCATTACTAAAGACACCAATTCAAGGCTCACTTTATCTGAGACAGATTAGTTTTTATGCATTCTGTTGCATTGATGTAAAATCCAGTGTTTTACACATGAATGGAGGTTTAGTCGTGGCTCTACGGAGATTGGTCCAGCTTTGTTGGCGCACTTGAGATCACTAAGTTTAGAAGATAGGTTATTCTGTGATGGATCTGGTAGCCAAAATAAGAACGCTCATATTATTCACGCCTTAGCAGACCGGCTTAGGAAAGAAGCTTCAGCTTCTGTTAAGAAACTTGTCCTCTATTTTCCAGTTAGGGTCAATTCTTACCTGCCAGCTGTCTAGGTTTCGGCCGCATCAAAGAAATATTGAAAAAACAGTCATTCTTACTGCTGAAGACTATGAAAATCATTATGAACTAGTTGGCCGGGTTCGTTAACTAGGAACAGATTCGCAATTGTACAACATAAAAAAATTGTCCGAAACAACCTACAGCAAGGTAACTAGGATCAAATATTAAAAAAAAATTACTTGAAGTTACTAATGATTCCACAGTGACAGTTGCATACAAAGGAAGTGCTTTCTTTAAATTTGATGAAGAATAGTGGTATGCTTAAATGGTTAAAAGAGGTTGTTCTGAGTAAAATTGCAATTTAAATCTTCTGTCACTTGGAAATGTTATTTCTGCTGACTAAAAGAATATTAAAGCTCTTTTAGACAAACAGTTTAACGATGAAAAATCTTCAGTGGCAAGAAATTCCTGAACGGAATTTCTACACAGAAATGTTGTTTGATAACACTACGCAAATTAGAGAGGTAGATGAACAAGGAGAACCAAACGACTCAGAAATATTATGCGACTGTGCAGAGGAAGATCATTAATTATATATTTAAAAAATAAGTTTGTTTTATTGAGTTTAAGTTCTTTTTTGTTTTGTTCCCATTTTTAACAAAAATGCCTTACAAGTTCCTAAAGAATGTTTTGTTTTTTTGGTAATACAAACGTTAGCAAAATATTTTGTCAGCTTCATTTGTTTGTGCGGGCATGTGTATTGAATGCTGATAAGATTAAGGACTAACAAAAAGTACTTGATGAAGTGCAGAAATTGGAGAATTTCTTTATGCAAACAAGAAGACGTGCGCCTGAAGGTCAAATCTCGAGTGATGTTGACAGGTAATTTCTGTTCAATTCTTTATTGTACTAGTAATCTTAAATGCTTCAGTTTTGAATAACAGTGACATTAATGTCAATTTTGGTTACCGCAACATCTGTGGATTGTGCATTTTGGTTTGTGCCATTCTAAATTACGTAGAGTCGATCGGCCTATTTTGTTATTTTATTACTTCATGATCATTTCCATATGAACTGAGTGGTTTACGGAATAGGTTTAGCACAAATTTGAAATAAGTATCTTGGTTATTCTTATTCGGGGGAAGTTGCTCGATATTTTACAACAAAAATTCCCGGTATACCTCAGTGCATACAGAAGTGTTAGTGGCGACTCGACTATTAGCTAATAATGCAAATGGTTTTTCTCTATTAACCTCAATTTCTCTTTAATAATAATAATAATAATAATGTTTATTGCCCAACAGCCTTAGCCACATTACAGAACATCCAACAAACCATAATTATGTACAACTTATAATTATTAAAACTGAGAATAATTGTTAGAGTTAAAATTAAAGTAAAAAAGTAACTGTTACAAACAAAGTTTTAGAGAGTAAACATCATTTAGCAGAAGGCTCTTCAAGAATTTTTTGCAGGCTATCAACATTTATATCAACATTGCCACATATTTGATTAAAATTACTACACATGTAATATACGGGAGATTTTAACAACATATTGGTTTTACAGGCTGAGAGATAAAACACTCTATTTTTTCTATTAATTCTACTATTATGCCTAGGAACCAAAAAATTTAGTTTATCCATAATATACGGACAGTCTATATTGTCATGCATGATCTTATAGAGAATGCTGATACTTAAAGCAATCCTTCTGGATTTACAAGATTTTAGATGAAAGGTGCTTAACAGTGTTTCATGGTCGAAACCTCTGATGAGATAGGTACCATACATTTTGTACCATAAATACTTTAAAAATTTCCTTTGAACTCGTTCTATTAAGATCTTGTGATTACTGTAAATGGGGTTCCAAATGACACTGCAGTATTCAAGTTTTGAACGTATAAAAGATAAATATAAAGTAATCAGAGCAGAGCGGTTTGAAAAATGGTTACAGTTGCGCAAAATAAACCCCAACATTTTTTAAGCAGCAGCAACAACTAGCTTAATGTGAGCAACAAATGACAACTGATGGTCAAACATCACACCCAAATCTTTGGTTTTAAAACACCGAATCAAATTAATTGAATCAATCCTGTACTCAAAGACAATCGGGTTTACTTTGCCCGTAAACGTGACAACCTTACATTTATTAATGATCAGTGAAAGCTTATCGTTCCTACACCAGTTGAGTAACATATCTAAGTCTAATTGCATGTTTCTACAGTCCTGGACCGACTTGATTTCCTGGAAAATTTTTACATCATCTGTAAACATTAATACCTTTGATTTCAGATTGAGACATATGTCATTGATGAATATTAGAAATAGCAAAGGTCCTAGGTTTGACCCCTGAGGAACACCAGACATAGCAATAAATATATCAGACTTAAAACCATTGTATACAACTTGCTGTGGTCTGTTTTCAAGATAAGATTTTAACAGAGCTATGTACTTATTACTATAACTGAAGCTTCTTAACTTCTCCAATAATATACAATGAATGATCCTGTCAAAAGCCTTGGAGAAATCTGTATAGACCAAATCCACTTGACCATGATCATCTAAGGCTTCTGCGGTGAATTGGGTAAAACAACACAAATTGGTAAAGGTAGATCGCCTTTCAATAAAACCATGCGACTCGGTGAAATATAAGTTTTGATATGACTATAGATATGTTGTAATAAGACCAATTCAAATACTTTTGCAAAGTTTGATAAAATGGCTATTGGCCGATAATTAATTATACTGGAAGCTTCACCAGCTTTGTACACAGGGTTAACTCGTGCTATTTTCCATACACCGAGGAAAGTACTAGTCTTTAGACCTAAATTAATTATAAATAGTAGCGGTTGAGCTAAAACCACTGCACAATCTTTAATTAAAAAGCTCGGCACCTGGTCCATACCGGCTGTGGGCTTATTTTTTAATTTACGAATAGCAGCTATGATGTCATCTTCAGTGACACTGTCCAGATTAATGTGCGGCATGTTAATACCCAATGAGACTGCTTCTTCATTGCATTGTATACCTCTGATATCTTCCGGCTTATGGTAGACAGAGCAAAAATAGTCTTTGAATCCATTTACAATCTGTTGAGGTGTATCATAAATGATATTTCCAACATTGAGTACACCTGGTATTCTGCTAAAGCCTTTTCCGCCTCTTATAAATGACCAAAAAGTTTTAGAATCTGCATTAATAGAGTTTTCTGCATGAGTCAAGTAGCTGATATAAGCCTCCTTGATTTTTGATTTTGATTGAGATCTGAGCCGTTTGAATGTAATGTAGTAAACGTGTGAATGCGTAGAAATATATTTCTTGTGAGATTTATTTTTCTGCTTGATGATATTAATTAGCTCACGAGAAAACCATTTAGGATATGTTTTAGACCTGTTCCTGGATGTATACACAGGTACATATCTATCCAACAGAGAGTAAAGTAATTTATAAAAAGTGCAACATGCTTCATCTACATTATTACATTGTTCTAACGGGCGCCAGTCGGCTACAGATAATTCTTTGTATAGTGAACAGTAGTCGTCTTTATAAAAGTTATATGCTTTTATTATGTGTGTTTGTGGAGAAGTTTATTTTGGGATTCTTTTTAAAATCAAATGTAATTTTCAATGCAGGGTGATAAGCATCTTCAGCAATTAGTGGCAAAATATCTCTCTCAAGGGCACAATCAAAGTTGGTAAATAGTAGATCGAGTAATCTACATTTGTTGTTACATATGTGGTTTTGCTGTACTACATTAAGTATATTTTCAAAATTGCTTAAAATATGATTTAATTCATCAATTTTTGAATCGGTAAACTTAGGTATGTTAAAATTCCCAAGTATTAATAGCTTTTTGGTACATAAATGGAATTGAATAAAATAGTCCACTAGTAATTGTAAACAAGTAACAGTGGGAGTATGTGGTATGTAGACTACAAATACATAGAAAACCATGGCATTCATGGTACATTTGCAGCCTACAAGATCAACAAAAATGAGATTATTTAACAAGTCGGATAAATTCAGTGTTTCCACCAAAATATGATTTTTAATAGCAATTAATACTCCTCCTCCATGCATCAAATTAGTCCTATCGGAATTTCTGTCACATCTATAAACTGTATAGGTTTGTGACGGGAAATATTCTGAATTTTCTTCATCTTCAGTTAGCCAAGTTTCCGTAAAGGCAATTAAATCATATTCACTATCAGCTACAGATGGCCCTATTTGATCTACCTTGTTCCTTAAGCTGCGAATATTCTGGTAGTAACAGTATATGCTACCACAGTTAGTGCTTCCAGTTAAACAGGTTTTTTTGACTTGAGGCCTCTACTAGAAAATTCTGATTTACTTATGCTCTGGGAACATTTCCCCTATTGTTATCATTAGTTATAAATTTACGAATAGCAACACCATTTGGCCAGAACTCTGTATCTAATAAGGTAGTAGCATACTCTGCACTCAGTATGATTTTAAATGAACTATATGAGTCTAGAAACCGAGATGTTAATTTTTCAATTTTAAATGTACATGTAGAATTGTTTGATGTGGTAGCAATCAATTTATTTTCAATGTATTGGGTTATTTTGTTTATATTTACAGTTGGATTCACCCTTGTTAGATGAAGATTAGTATAACGAGGCCTGCGTGAGACTGCTGTAAAACCATCTAAGCAGTCCTCATTACCCACTGCAGAAATATCCATATTTGTGCCAATAATCATAACATTTTTATTCATGGAAGTGGATTTTCCTTTCAATGAAGGATTCCTTACAGATGAACTAATTGGTGTAGTAACATTGTTATTAGCATTTGTATTACTTTCTGTGATAACTCTTAGTTTGCTAGTATTAGATCCAGAGCCTTTAATTACACTTGCATAACTTGTAGAACCATCTGCTACTTGATTACTTGATATTTGATTATTAGTTGAAAGGTTATCAATAACATTTGGTTTGAATACAATGTTGTTATTGCTATTATCAGACAGTGTATTGGTAGATGATAAATTATCCATTGTTGTGGTCCTTTTATCTTTGCTACAAGCTAGAGCTGTTAAATCCTAAACTTGTGTTTTTAATTCGTTTATTTCACTTAGTAAAACTGCAGTTGCCTGGTTAACCAGTGATTTGAACCACTCCTGGATTCTACTATCAATAAAAAGCTATCAATTTCTTTGGAACATACAGGTGTGCTATCATCACTATTTATATTTTTACTGACTTCAACATTATAAACACCTTCATCAGGTTTATTGCACTCCTCACATAAAAACTTTTTTTCACCTGTCACAGTAGCTACAGTAACACCACATCTACCTCCACAGGAGGTATGAAATAATAATTTACACTTACAGCATTCAACATATTTATTAACTACATTTTTATCACAATAATTACAAAGTTTATGCTGATTACTAGAACCATGCTGTTGCTGGTCCTACATTTTAAGATGAATATGGTGCAATCAGTTGAACGAAACGCTATCATAACCAAAACATCTTTATTTCGAATATTGATCTCACAGCATCCGTTACATTAGAGGCAGAAGAAATTAAATACAACATTTATAATGAAAATCCAGAGACGATGCATCGGTTACCTATTTGTTAAAAAATTCTTCAAAACTAGACAAATGTATTGAATTTTTCAGCTTTGCTTGTGGTTGGAACTACCCAAGATGGCGAAGAGGTACCTATATCATATGTGTCACTAACACTGGAGCCGCATGAATTGAATTACACAATTAGTGAAAAGGAGATGGCAGCAGTGGTGTTTGGTGTAAGCAAACTGAAATTTTATCTCATAGGTAGGCATTTGTTATTGAAACAGATCATTCAGCGTTGTGTGCACTAATGAACATGCGATTTTCGAACAATAGAGTGTATTGATGGGGAATATTGCTACAAGAGTTTGACTTTGAAATAAGGTACATTAAAGGAGAGAACAATTTCATAGCTGATGCTTTCAGTCGGAACAAGGAAAATGAAAATAAAAAGCCATGTGACATAATGATCGCAATGAATGTTCTACTGCAAGATGGATTCATATATGGACAAGAAGAGATACTAAGGAATCAGGAGCGTAGCGAAGAACTACTACTCATCAAGAGAAGATTAGAAAGCGAACCGGAGTTTAAGAACTATCGGATGATTGATGGATTTCTGTGCAAGAGAGTTCAAACTCTAGAGTTGTAGGTGGTAGATAAGGAACAAGCGTGACTGATTGTGAAGGATCTTCATGTTAGATATGGGCACATAGGCATTAGAAAACTTTGGTTAATATTTAGGGAAACATTTTTTGCTGTTAAAGATATTGGGATTGTAAAATCAGTAATTAATTCATGTCATCTATGTACATTGGGCAAGTACAAAAATCATAGTAGTCAGTACAAAGCATCCAAGTACAAAACCTACATGATTTAATTGCAATTGATTGCTTGAGTAATTTGGTTAGAAGTAGGAAGGGTCATCAACATATACTAATAATTATAGACATTTTTTCAAAATTTACAAAATTATACCCGACTAGAGAGTGTAACACGGTCGAAACTAATAAGAAATTGGAGTTGTATTGTAGAGAGGTTGGCAAATTTAAACGTGTGTTGGCAGATAATGCAACTTACTTTAATAATCAGCGATTTATTAGTTATTGGGGACAACAAAACGTCAAGGTAGTATTTTGCAGCATACAACATCCGCAGGCAAACCCAGCAGAAAGATATATTCAGGAAACAGCAAAGTTCTTGCATCTGGCATCATATCAAGATCATCGTTTGTGGAAGGACAATTTGTCTAAGGTCGAATCATTCATCAATAAAACCCCAAGCACCGTGACAGAAACCAGTCCCATCATGCTGATTAAACAGCTATACACCGATAGACCTTGGCAAATTGTGCCTAGAGAAGATGAGTTTCAACAATTGTTAGTCAACGTCAGAGATAAGTTAAGGAGACGAGCAGAGAGATATGTTTAGAAAATGAATGCCCGAATACGGAAACGAGTAAAATTTAAAATTGGGGATCTAGTAATAGTTAGAAGTCTGAGAGTAGGCAGGAAAGAAAAGTGGACATGTGCTAAGTTACATTTGCCCTACGAAGGATCTTTTGAAATTGGTGAGGTTGTAGGGGAATGTACTTACCTGTTGCGATATGTGGAGACCCAGGCAGAGAGGGGAAAATTCCATGTGAGTCTGCTGTTTCCATATTCACCCAAGGTACGACAGACTGAGGAAGATTACACTTAGATGCATTTAGATAGATATAGGTGTAGATAGATAGGGAGAGATAGAGATAGGATAGATAATTAAAGATAGATTTAAATAGGTATAGTTATAGATAGAGTTAGGTGTTAATAGATAGAAATAAATAGTGATAGATGTGAATAGACAGTGTAAGGGAATTTAAGTTAAACAAATAAAAATAGATGTACATAAGTAGAAAGAACTTAAATAAATAGAGACAGGGGAAGATAGATATAGATACATAGAAATAGGTAGAAATAGATAGTGATAGGTTGGATAGATAGGTATAGGTAGAGATAGCTGATTAGATAGAGGGATGTAGATATTATATAGGGATAAAAGTCAGTATAGTGCTTCGTATTTGAATCCAAAATAAACCAAATAGTTGTTTAAATGTGTATTCAAATAGGGGAAATATACTGTGTAGGTCAAAGGTCAACGTGTGTAAATAAGCCCAGAAGGTATTTTTATAATGACCCTGTATATAGGAAAATAATAAATTATTTGTTACGCTTCAAATCAAGAATTTGCATACTTTAGTATAAGACAAGGGAAAAATCAATAATTTGTATACGTTAAGTGCATACAACCATGGATAATACTAAAGCTTTGCGGTAGGTAAAAATCAATACTTTGTATACGGTAAGTTAATACAAGGTTGACTATTTCAGGCAAACATGTGTAATATTAAAGCTTCGCGGTATATAAAAATCAATAATTGATGCAACGGATATTTATTTAGTATCGTAAACTAAAAGGTACGTTAGCTTAATTCATAGAAGGCTATAAAATAACATAACAAACGGTCGAGAAGTTCAGAGAATAGAAGCTTAAAATAAATAAATATTTCTTTGAAAGCTACAAGACGATGCGATAACATTTCAAGGTATTGTACAGCGGGAAAGGCTAGGTTAACGAACGAGTATGTTATTTGTGAAGCAAAAATCAATAATTTTTAGGGACAGAGTCGTTAGCACGAAATCAAGAGAGACAGAGCATACATCAGCTGATAGAAGGACAAGCAGTTTCCAAGCGCGTGACAGACAAGCATGTTTTAAAAGACAAATGGGTGAAACAAAGATGCAAAATGTTTGTCGACGATATCGATTTTCAAGGCGCACATTTAGCGAGGGAACGGTAACTGTAGATAGTGGGGCTCGATGAAAGTAAGGGAAACACGAGTCAGACATAAAATAGTGGTTATGAACACGTGACTGCAAGGAAAATAGAGACGCAGGCACTATGGGAGTGTTTTGCAGGTGGTTAGAGATATGGAAAGGAAAGATTTTCTAGGTACGCGTCGACGGTTGCAACTGGTAGCTAGTTTTTCGTGCTAAAGTCATGGTAGAAGGAGTGAATTCTGAGTTTTAAAAGATCATTGGGGTTTTGAGTGGAGGAATTTGGAGAATTGTTTGTAACGAACATGATAGTTCAGCGCAAGCTACAGAAATACGTGACTAGAGAAGAGGTTTGAAGATTATAAAAGCTCTTGCCAGGGGTGGTAGGGATCTCTTAATCTTCTGATCCGCTTCGAATACATTAAGTAGCATCGAGAAGACATCCTAATTTAAAATTAAAAACCGCGACATAGTGCAGTCCTTCCTACATTGTTGTAAGTGTTGTAAATGCACGAGTGGGTGCTAACAGATTAAACAGGCTGACAATAAATTAGTATAAATAATTGTACGAGTACAACAGGATGCTACTGAGGTAAGATCACCAAGCATTTCTTGAACGAGAGTGCTGGTGGCACGTTAAATTGAGATAATTTGGATTTGGATAGATGTGGTATAAAAATCATCCTCTAATAACTGGGGGAACTGGATGAACGAGTTGAGATGGAGTTGTTGTTCATGTAGGAGTGAGTATATGAGGAACATCCAAGTACGTGAGTTGGGCGAAGATCATCTAAGAAGGTGGTGCGTCCGAAGAACACACCAGGTAACGAATTTTGTTTTACTGTTGAACTGTGGTGCTGGCATTGAGTAATAAAGCTAGATGTGTTTAGAATTATGTGGTGAAAATTTTATGAACTGAAAATTAATTTGATTACCGTATAGAAAAGACAATTTTCCATTATTATTTGAGTAGGTAAAAACAGGAGTAATAATTTTTGATGTAAAGACTGAACGGGTCTTTAGAGTAATTTGAACATGCAATATTTTATGCATATCAAGGAAAAAGGTTTATACTGAGCTCACCATAGACCAAGCAAAGGTAAATTTAGGGTTTCACAATAGGCCCATCTATTTTGAAAAATAAAAAGGTTGAAGTGTAATAACTCACAAACAATTTAAATTGAAAAAAAAGAGTGAAATATTTTATTGTAAATATGACAATGTAAATATTCAAATTGTCTGAATAATCATTTATGTCATATGAATAAAAGAGTGTATGTTTGTCCAAAGATTTTATTTTATTTTTGTATTTTGTTGTGCATATAGGTGTTGAAAGAATGTGTAGTTGGAGTAAGTATATCATAGGAGGTGGTGCCCAGAGCTAGCCGTGGTAGATCAACTTGGAGAAGCAATTTTTATAAATATCAAGCTAGAACATATTATAATAAAACTTCGAAATTTGTATCGAAGTTTTATTTAGGCGCAAAGTGCTGAAGTTATATTGAATTGCCTCGGCTAGCTCAGCTTTAACCACTTGCAAAAATACGACAACTAAGTTTTTATATTTTTAACCTTCTACCTCTACTTCCTGTTTCCTTTTAAACCATAACACCATTAAGCACAATTATTATAATGTTCTCAATATTTACAATTTATGAAATGTTTAAGCACCCTCTCAATATGACTTCCTTTTTAATAATTGAATTAAATAATTTCAATAATCATCATCTCGAGAAGTTAATCAAAAAGTCATCAAAAATATCCCTTATTATTTATTATGAGAAGCCCTCTGAACGTTCATTAAACTTCATGTAATGTATACGTAATTTGTAACGTGAGTTAAGGTTCGTGGCTGGGAGCGGTCCTTTTTAAAAAACATTTCCAACTTCTTAACAAATTTATTTTTAATTATACAGAAATTAATTGGAATTTTGACAAACTTGAACTGAATTATTCTAAGTCGAAATACATTAATTAATTGTACAAAAATGAGTAATCTAACGAACTGCAATGTTAAAGCTGAACGATGGATTGACTGTCGTCGACTGGGGCTCCCGGGCATTTTATAATATCCCTACCCCCTCACATGGCTGTGGGAACATGCAGACCTAATGTCTGCTTACACTTGACTCTATTCATTAATACAATATTGCGATCTTAATTCTAAGTAATCTTGGTACGTGACCGTCTGCCACCGCCTGTGACCTGACATCTGCAGTGTCACTTATCGTCTGTGCTACAAAGTAGCGCTTCCGTTCCCATGAACGTTAATAAACTGAATAAAATTGTCCTTGATTTACAATGTTGCACATCACTTAGCGCATTTCTTATATTTCTAATAATTTCCTATTTCTTTACATATATATCAATTGGGGGATTACATAATTCGTGTACCAAACGATTTTTGTTGACCCTCACATCAAATTAATGTAAGCAAATTTATTAAATATTCAAATAAATAAAGATCCCCAAATAAATGTTCATAAATAACTTCACAACAAACATATACAGATTGCTAACCTGTTGTCTCCCGTTTGTACCAGCTCCTGCACCAACTGCTCTTACTTTTTAAAAATTTAACCAAGTTGTATGTCATGTATAAGTGTTGTTTGTTGAGTTTAAATCAGGTTTAAGTCATAGTAATTTATGTAAGTACACAGCTATACTGTTTGAATTTAATTGTAATAATCTTCATTAAATTTTTCAGTCTATGAAGAAGGCATAAAGTCAATGCCGAAACGTTGAATTAAAAATTACAATTTGACGCTGTAGTTTTATCTGGTAGAACGAGTGTATCCCAAGATTTTAATTGAATAAGTTGTTTATATATATATATACATATATATATATATATATATAATATATATTGCCGTAAAAGTCGGGATAATCTCGGGAACACTCAAGCCTCCTCCTAAATATCATTCATTCGAGCCCCACGAATTGGGCGTCATAAAATTGCCGTGGAAGGTCAGTAAAATTCGTGCCCCTCCTTGAGCCAACATAAAATTTTCAAAAAAATTTAAATAAAAATTTCTTACCCTTTTATTTCGGACGCCGTCGAATATCTCAGCTCACCCTGGCTGGCTCAGCAATCGGCCTCTTCTTGAATACCTAATTTTACAGACATACCTCTTTCACACCATCAAGTGAAATTACCAAAATAATACGACAACCATACAACCTTTTATTTACACATATTAACAGATAAAATATATTTACACATGTATCCAAACAATTTGGTACAATAATTACCAGCTCAATTTTATTGAATATTTTAAAATCCTTGATTTTTAAAAAGATTTTAAACAAATTCGAGTAGATATGAGTAGATGGGCCCCACATGTAACCCTAATTTGACTTCACACTGGTGTATTGTGAGCTCATTATAACCCAGTTTTGTTTGTATATGCTTTTTAAACCTTGCATTAATGAAAACAAATTTACAGACCCGTTTACCCTCAACAACACAATTTATTCCTGAATAAATTTTTAATATATTCTAAATAAACCCTCTTTCCAATACTCAAAATTATTAAATTGTCCTGTACATGTATCTTTTTAAACAAGTTTTAAAACAATAAATATGCCACCAATAAGTCAACCACACAAACACAAAATATCCACAAATGTTTATATAAAACAGAAATTTCAAATTAATTACCTGGAGACCTCTTCACTCTTCATTACCGTCGGAGATGGCTACCAGAAACCCCTCGGCGTCGTTTCCATTTACTAGGCTGATTGCCGGATCCACATGCCTCTACCATCTGATATCTCCGCTACCACTCCTGTTCTCCATAAGATATTCGCTTCGTCTCACAGTACCATTCCATACTAGATATTTCACGCATACAAAATTGATTTCCAGTTCTGCTTACCCCAAATATCATGCATCCATTTAATAATTTTGTCGTAATAGCCAGACCTTTTATTTAAATACGCACTAACTCGTGCATCACGTTAATAACTTGAGGTCCGCTACTACAGTTTTATACTTTCAACTGAGATATTAAATGTAACTTTACTACACACACAAATTCTAACCAAAAGCTTTTCTATTATGTTGGACTGAATTAGTATTCAGATCTTGATGGAAGTAAAAGAGAAGGAGAGCTTTAATATCTTTGCTCGGGTATTTATATTATTATTCAATCCTTCTATTGGACCCGTTTCATTTGAACAGTTTATTTTCCAAAGCGGCTTCTTAAAATTTTGAGCGTAACCGTCGCTAAATTCGAAAAAATTTCTCCCGTCCTACGTGCTGTTTATATAGAATTCGTTTTCTACCTCCCCGTGTACGTTCTTTTCGAAAACTCTTGGCTCTCAATCAATGCCAAAATTCTCTGTCGTCACAAAGCTCCTCCTAAACGCTATTCATCTTTGTTCTATGCATGTTCGTCGTCTCCTTTCAAACCCCACTTATGTTACAGAAAATCGATATTGTGGACGTCCTTCATCAACTCCACGTGTATATCTTACGTGACTTTCAATTCAACGCTTGCTTTATATTTGTCTCTATCTGTTGTATATTATCGATTGTTCATTCCACTCTCTCCTCAAGATATTTGTTACTCTACCTGTTTATACAAATTGACCGTTGAAAATAATTTCTATGGAATTCTATATTGACGTCCGTTCAAATTCTCTGAACATAGCATTTAACAAACAGGTGTTTCTTGTAATTATCGATCGTTTGAAAATAACAATTCCTAGATTCTCTATCTGTGTAAATGAACGTTGGCTTTTAACGAATATATTTGCGTTAGAAATTATTGATTTTCTTAAGCAAGCCCGCTCCCTTTTTGCTTTCGTGCGTTTGATTAAAAAAAATTATGATTAATTATGCATATCCTTGACCTTCTGTGTACTATAAAGCTTTCTTCCTTTATGTAATTCTAACATTCCAATTATTAAATATAAAAATACCTTAATACTCGTCCGTTCTCACTATATGAATTAAATTAATTTGTCGTGTAAATAATTTGCTCTTTTCTATATACATGGTTGCTAAGATTTTATTGTATACACCTATTTACCCCTTTAAATCCACAAATATATATATATATATATATATATATATATATATATATATTGCTTTGATCTTCACCAGCCCCTACGATAGCACCATAAAATGCTGTGTTATTTTTGCCCCACGGTTGAGCAGACCATAAAATGCTGTGATACTTCACCAGCACCTGCGATGGGCATGTCATAAAATGCTGTGTTAACCCCTTTTTATTAATCAAGCACTTGTAAAATGTTAATTTATAGATCTCTTTGCCTCAACTAGCTGATTCAATTAAATAAAGCAATTCAAAAATACACAATATAATGATTAAATATTTACAAGCTTTTTAAAATCTTCTCCTTTTTTAGAATATTTACATATGCCAGATTTAAGAAATTGAAGACAGCAAAACGAGCCTTTTGTTATATTTAGAGACCTTTTGAAACGTTTCAAGATGCCTATTGCCTTTCATAAATTTATCAAAAAAAACCCGGTTTTGTTGCCTCTTACATTATTGAAAAATTATTGAATTAAACAGTTTACAGAAATAAATTATATCAAAATATCTAACCTGGAGTGGTTCAGTAGCTTCTCTGCGTCCCCAAGAGTTTTCGTGTCCAGTCTGAATGTTTAGAGTCGAATTTGGAAGTCGACATCACAACCAAAATACTATCCCAATCGTTATTCAAAATCCCATAAGTTAATCCAATAAAAGGTTTTTCCATCTCCGTAATTAACAAAACAGTAATAGAACATTTATCATGTCAGTGATTATCAAAATTAATTTAACAGGAGGTAGTCTCCAGACTCGTTTCCAGAGCAGTCTCTAGAGCCCTGTTTTATTTATTTTAGAAATCGTATAATTTTACTAAATCTGCTTTACTTACGTCTATAATAGATCGACACAAATTTTACACTTTTATAAAATACTTTTCACTTTACATTCGTTTAACTGGTTACGTGAATAGTTTAGTACTTTTGAGTATAGTGACAGCCCAGTTTCAAATGTACAGTAACTCGTTGCTCAATTGTTATCGTATTTATAGGCCTTGCACCTTTGTTTGCTATTTGCTGATTTCACGTGTTGAACGACACCACTTGTCTTATCTCTTGTGTACTTCGGAAATTTTACCAATTGTGTAGTTCAAATACTTGGAAGAACGCCCAAGTTGTCACGTAATTCATTCACATAACATCTCATTTAATTCAGAAATCCCAGGAACCTTCGTTCATTAAATCACGTATCATTGTTATTTGCTTATTCTAATCTAAACAAATAAATTTGGTGTTTGTTTATTTCTTAGTTAACTTGGATTTTTGAACAAATGTAATACTTTTATGTCACGTACAATCGTTATTCAAATAATGCATAATTTCTGCCTGCGTATATGATGATATATTATCGCACTTGTTGAATATTTATCTAGCCAATTCATATAGGTTTTCTATTGTTTTAATTTCGATGCATTTCGTTACATTTCTAAATCTTATCTTTACTCGTAGTTACTCTTGGATATGCGTTTAATCTCTTGTACTGTTATATACAGGGTGCGCTCAACTAACAATATGTATAGTAGCCTATTTACTCTTATTATATCTGTATTTATGTGCTTTTGTTATTTGGAAGTTTCTTTTGTTTGTTCTACGACCCCTATGACTTAACCTACCCCTAAATTAACCCTATAATTATAACAATATATATATATATATATATATATATATATATATATGTATATGTATATTGCTGTGATAAGGGGTTGTTTAGGGGTGTATTAAATAGCAAGGGTCGTGTAGTAACCATAAATTGCGATAGGAAGCAGAAAACTGCATTTATTTAGCAGAAAATTAAGTAATTTGTATATTATGTAAATGGCAAACATTTAACACCCTGTATATAGACCATAATTAGCTTTAAGCAATGCAAGTAAACATATCTCACAATAATAGAATGCGTATTTAGCAGAGAAATAGGTAATTCATACGTTATGGAAATAGCAAGTATTTAACACTCTGTATATAGACCTTTATTAATTTTAAGTAATGCAAGTGAGCATATCTTTCAACAAAAGTACGCTTATTCAGAAGAAGTGCTAGTACATGTAGTTAAACACGCGTTGAAAAGTGTTCTAATTAGTTATAAAACAAATACGAAGATAAGAGATAAAACCTAACAAAGCTTTATGTAAGTACGCGGAAACAATAAACAATTTTGATGAGAAAACGCAGTTCAAACACGCGTAAAATAAACGAAAGTAGAATTGAAGTTACATCATTTATTTTGTTCAATTATGGAAAAGGCGATATCTAAACAAAACAACGTATGGTCAAGATAACGATGTATCAATAGAAAATAGATATTACACGGGAAGCCAAGTAAATTACACCAGAAACAACTTCAAGATGCAGGAAATACAAAGACCTGGTTGGTTGAGATATCTACAAAACTGTTGAAAATCCAGCCCACAAGTAAGTGGGAACAGCCTATATTAACACCGAGCAGTTTTAAACTCAGGCAGGGCGAAGCTGCGTCACGGTGAATCAAAAAGTCACACGTAATTTTTAATATTTAATAAAATATCAAGTGATAATAGTGCTACAATTATGAAGACTTCGAATGTGATGATAATATTTCGAATGTGATGTTAATAATTCGAATTTGGGGTACATTTCTGACTATTTCGAATGGATCGATAAAATATTTCGAATCTTGATGATATAATATTTCGAATGTGATGATAATATTTCGAGTGGATAGAATATTTCGAATGTGATGTTTATAATTTGAATGGTGGTACATTTCTGAATATTTCGAATGGATAGATATAATAATTTAAATGTGTTCAAATTGGTGGTGTATTTCTGAATAATTCAAGTATGCGTCGACAAGAATAAGTCAAATCTGGGTCAATTCAAATTCAATTCAAATCAGCGTCGACAATTATATTTTGGTACAAGTTTGGTACAATTTGAGTTGCGAGATTCAAGGCATATGAAATCAAGAAGCACAAAGTAATTTTTGGAAAACGAGGGGTGACTGTACTCAAACACTGGTTCAACAAAGGAGGACAACAAAGGGGAGTTGATCCACGACCCGAACGAGCCGTAGCAGGTCAGATTTATTTAATTTTAAGATATTTTTCTATTTAAATTTCAATACTGAATTTATATATAAAGTGTAACGTAGTCAGCAACAAACACTGCATACGTTAAAAGTACGTAATATATTATAAAAAGGGTCTAGAACGTTACAGGTTTCTTTGAAAAAAGGAGGAGTGTATTTTAATATTTTCAAAAATTGTAAATAATATTTTTCATTATATGAAATTAATTGACTTCGCTTTATCAATTCAAACAAATAGGTAATCATAAAGAGGTGGAGAAGAGAAAAATTGATCATCGTAACGTTGTGCACTCTGGGTAGATTAAAGAGAGCTAGCCGTGGCATAATAATAAAATTAGTAAGAATAAATTTGATTTGAGAACACAGAGCGGTGGAGTTAAGCAAAACTGTCATTACACCGAGTACGGCGTTATCATATCAATATATATATATATATATATATATATATATATATATTATATATTATATATATATATATTATATATATATATATATATATATATTATATTATTATATATATATATATGTATATTATATTATTTGGTGATTTTATTGAATGGTGTGCGAGTGAGAAGGAAGAATGATTGTGAATTTAGGTATCCGAGAAGAGGCACAGCTGAGCTAGCCAGGGAAGCTGCTGAAGATTGTTGCAGCAGAATAAACGGGTAAGAATAGTTTTATAAATTTTTTTTATTTTTTTGAAAATCAGTGTTGACACTGACGATGTCAAACCCATAAGTCCCCGATCCCTGCAATTTTATGACGGCCCAACGTTGGAGCTTGAATGGTTTTTAGGGAGATCTAGAGGCTGTCCCCACGATCCACAGCAATATATATATATATATATATATATATATATATATATATATATATATATATAATCACACACTGATTTTCAAAAATAAAAATTTATAAAACTATTCTTACCCGTTTATTCTGCTGCAACAATCTTCAGCAGCTTCCCTGGCCGTATGATCCGAAAATTGCTTCCACCTGTCGCATGTTCGTCTGTTTGTAAAACTATCCGTTTCAACCAATGATACTGTTCTGTGTCGTCATAAAACTCCGCCTGTAATATTTTTATCTCTGTCTTATGCATATAAATAGGTTGACTTTCATAAGAGCTTTGTTTGTATCAAGTATATTACATTGTACGAGTTTAAAGTGTAGGTACGTGAAATGCGTTTTGTTCCTTTAAAGAAGAGATAAATATAGTAATAAGATTAGAAGATTAAGGACCAAGGAGAAAAGAATACCTGTTTGCACATATAAGGAGGACAATGACCAAGTGAGAGAATGTTTAAGTGGTATCATATTTTTGAGTACAGACAAAATACTGATTAGATTTAAGGTTTTACTGTTATATAGGGAAGCTATCTTTGAGCAGGTGCAAAAGAATTCTGACAAGGTATTTAGTCTCGGAAATATACAGAGCCATTAATGTGCTTGTGGCACTGAGGCATAATTGGAACATAAACTAAGAATTTTATAAATGAAAACTTCATTTGTAATGTTAATTATAGAATAAATACTAAGATAATAATTATGTATAGTGCGTCGAAGTTTAATGTACTCGATGATAAGTGCTTGCCTGGCAAAATCAATCCTAAGTGTAACTACATAACCGGTTGGAGTAGAAACTTCTTTTCTTGGAGACAGTACGAGTGGCAGGACTGCTTGTCTTCTTATTTTCCATATCAAATCTTTAAAACGGCGGTGGTTGATTTCTGCACTGTGGGTAGGGAGATGATGTGCAGCAGGATGCAAACATCTTCATTGACCAATAAGCCAATGTGGGGTTTGCATATGCACGTTATATACAGTATTTTGGACGAAGAATGTTATAATAGACCAAGAGAAATCTTTGAGATTATGAATATTAAAACAAAATTAAAAAACTCCATTGAACAGAGGAGTAACACAATGGCCTCGATAGGATACATTAGATTTATTTTAACAAGATTCTAATACCAAAATGAAGAAACGATGAAAGAACAAATTTCACTAATTATAACTACGATACGTATATTAAATTTATATTGAACCGCTTAACACAAACGAAAATAAAATAAAAATGTAATATATTACATTTTTAAAAATGATACCTAAACTAAAACATTATCTTTGTTTTATATTTTAATGCAGTAGTTGATATCACGTAATACCCAAGAAGATACTAAAATTTTAAAATGCTCCATCCCTTAGACTTATCAAAATTCTTGTAAAATTTAACGCAAAATATTAATTCCAGTTACATTAATACAGCTTTAATTGCAACAAAGCTACAAAACATATAATAAAGTTAATCAAGTATTTAATAATGTTAATTTAAGCAAACGACTATATCGATAAAGTGGAAAATCAACTTCCAAATATCAAATATCGATTAACTTTTATCAGATCATAATATTCTACTTCTAAAATGGGTTTTTAGCAACTCCTACTTGTTTCTCGTTAAAACACTAGCAAGTTTAAAAAACGATTGTGTGAACATTCTGCAATGACCTTTCGAGATCTGAAGCAAAGGTTTCAAGAAATTGCATATGCTTTCAGTCCACAGGAATATCAAGAATAGGTACAAATTATATGGCAAAGAAGATAATTCAGTTTCTACAATTGCTACTATTTTTCCCTTACTTTGTTATAATTATAATAATCATGTTATTAAACATCCAATTTGTGTCTAGGATTTTTAAAAAATGTTCAGATTAAAGTATTAATACACAACTAACTACGTCTCAATTTTTGGGGATACTTAAAGATTCATTAGGTGGGCTAACTGAAGCTGTACGGGGTTCATATTATCATACTAGAGTCTTTATGGTTGTTACAAAGTCAAAGATACATAAATAAATATTTACACTTTAAGTATTTTCAGAGGATAATAATCTGATTTAAATACCCACATAATACCAAATCCCACTCAATACTCAGGAGAAAAAAACTACAAACTTTTATACAATAAATAGATGCATATTATTACCTTTAATTAAACATTTTTAAATTACTAAAGTTTGATTCAAGATGGAATTAAAAGTCATTTACATTCTACAGTTACAGTATCTATTTAGGTTGAATAAACATGAAATATATTCTCTTCCTTATACATAAAAGGTGTTGTAGGCTCTAACCATATGCTAAATTCTCACAAAATATAACACCGGATAAGTATAAGAGGATTAAGGTTTTTATTGTGCACCTTATGATGAATACAATGGATGGGGTTGCAGATTAAAGCTTTGATTATGTAAAACGTACTTATATTAAAATTTTTAGATTATCTTGCCCTTGTAGAATAATTAGATATTTCATCTTATTATATAAATAACCCTCAAGTATTAGAACAGAGCGAAAACGGTTAGACTGTGATAATACCATTCTTTAATATTTCTATGCATAAATATAAAAGTATTTACATTTCAAATCCCATGGGATTATCCTATTATTCACAGAGAAGTTATATAAAGATGTCAGCTTATAAGAATCCAAACAGTATTCATTTAGCATCCTTCGAGTAACAATTCAACTGTTGCAAAATGTCTACACTTCAACCTTTGTAATACTATTTTACCTAGTTTAATGTATTTTAATGTGTCTAATTTTTTAAGGATAACAAGAGCTGCAGGACTATATTTTATAGCTGGCATTTCTATAGCCCTCTGCATACTTATGACAGTCAGTGATGCTCAGGTAACATTTTCTAGAGATTGGAAAGCTGGCAAACGGTCATCAGAATCAGATTTCCATAGTACTGTAAAATCGGCCATGCATGTTTGTAATTTACTTTTGGTGTGTTGTAGGTTGAGGTATTATAAGCAATATATAATTACTTTCAGGGACAGATTCGGCAATTATCAACATGTGAAGATAAATTTGATGATAATGTTTCTGGAACAAACCTGCTCTATGCAGCAAAAGCGTAATGTGATGGAACTAAGATGTCGACACTGATTACTTATTACTATAGCTATACTGCAGAACATTAAAAATAAAATTATTGTGCAATCATATTGAGTACTTGAATAAACCCTAATATTAAAAATATTGATAAAATTATATTTAAAAACAAATGCTATTCTCTGCTGAATTTTTATTTAGGTAACTATTTTCCATATTTACAAAACTGTATTTTGCTACAGCACCCGTAACATAATGGCCTATGATTAAATGCATATCTATATAATAGTTCCTATAAGACCACATATAAAGCAAAAACTGAAGATGCAGATTCGAATCCTGTCTGGTACCTTATATTTTCCATCTTTCAATTACTAGCTCGATTTGATTTAGACTTTGCATAAAAGGTCTAAGTTATTATTTTATCTTATTAACAGTAATACGTTAGTATTTATCAATTTCCCTTGTGCGATTAATTACCTAATATGTATTTATGTGTATGTGTGTGTATGTACATATATAATGCTGTGATAAGGGGTTGTTTAAGAGGTGTATTAAATAGCAAGGGTCGTGCATAAACCATAAATTGCGAAAGGAAGCAGAAAACTTCATTTATTTGACAGAAAATTAAGTAATTTAGATATTATGTAAATAGTAAGCAATTAATACCCTGTATATAGAGCATAATTAGTTTTAAGCGACGCAAATAAACACATCTTACAACAATAGGACGCATATTTAGCATAGAAATAGGTAACTCATACATTAGGTAAATAACAAGTATTTAACACTCGGTATATAGAGCTTTATTAATTTTAAGCAATGCAAGTAACAATATCTTTCAGGAAATGTACGCGTATTTAGAGGAAAGGATAGTACATGTAATTAAACACGCATTGAAAAGGATTCTAATTAGTTATAATATAATACGGAGATAAGAGATAAAACTTAACAAAGCCTTGTGTAAGTGCGTAGCAACAATCAACATTTTTGATAAGAAAATGCAGTTCAAAAACGCACAAAATAGACGAAAGTAAAATTGAAATTACATCATGTATTTTTGTATAATATGGAAAACGCGATATTTATACAAAACAACAAATGGTCTGATAACGAAGTATCTATAAGCAAATAACCATTACCCGGAAAACCGAGGATATTACATCAGAAACCACTTCAAGATGCAGGATATACAAATACCTTATTGGTTAAGATAGCTACAGACTTGTTGAAAACCCAACCCACATGCAAGTGGGATCGGCCTATATTTAACAGCAAGCCATGATAAGTGAGTTCAGTTTTAACTCAAGAGGGCAAAGCTGCGCCACTCTGAATCAAGAAGTCGCGCGTAATTTTAAATGTTTAATAAAGTATATAGTGACAAATAAGTGCTAGAAATATGAAAATTTCTGTTGCTGTTTAACGTGAGTAGAATTTGGGGTAATTTATTTAAACTAATAAGATAATAATAGGGCTTCGGATGTGATGCTAATAATTCAAATCCTAAGTGGGTGATAATAATTCCGAGTGCATGGATAATCCTAATTGCGTCATAATAATTTCGAATGTGATGCTAATAATTTAAATCCTAAAGGATGGTATAATAATTTAAATGCATGGAAAATTCTAATTGATGGTATAATATTTCAAATGAGTGGATAGATATTATAGTTGATGATAATTCGAATATGGGGATGGATTAATGTAATACTTCAAATCAGCGTCGACGATTTTGGTACAATTTTGAGTTGCGAGATTCAATGCAAATACAACAAAGAAGCAAGAAGCAATTTATGGAAACCAAGGGGTTCAGAGCAGTAGAAGGTCAGATCTAATTAGTCTTAAGATATTTTTCTATTTATTTGAATACTGAATTTACGTAATTTATATAAAAGTGTAACGAAGTCAGCACAAACATGGCATACGTTAAAAGTACGTAACATTATAAAGGGGTTTAGAACGTTCTAGGTTTCTTTGATAAAAAGGGTAGTTTTTGGTGACTTTAGATTGACTGCAAAGCATATAAATTTTAGGATAAATAAGACTTATGATATTGATTGATTGAAGGGTGTATTTTAATAATTTTCAAAACTTGTACATAACATTTCTTTTCATTATATTGAATTAATTAGCTTCGTTTTATAATTCAAACAGATAGGTAATCAGAAAGGGGCGAAGAAGAAAAAAATTAATCATCGTAACGTTGTGCACTCTGTGTAGAATAATAAAAGCTAGCCGTGGCATAATAATAATAAAATTGGTGAAATTTAAATTAGATTAGGAAAACACAGAGAGGTGGAGTTAAGTAGAAAACGTCCATTGACACCGGTGTTCTAATGTTTTTACTTAACACCACCGCTCTATGTTCTCACTTCAAATTTTACTAATTTTATTATTATGCCACGGCTAGCCCTTTTTAATCTCCACAGTAATATATATATATATATATATATATATATATATATATATATATATAGAACAATATATAAAATAAGATGTATCTTTAAACAAACTCTATGAAAATAATAGAGTCTATTGACGAATACAAATCGGGCTGGTAGTTATATAGCCATTAACAAAACATTAGCTTATTACTTCATAGGGGAGGAAACATCCACTTACCGACGGTTTCGGCTTTATTAAGCCTCCTCAGAGTGAAATAGTCTCCAAGAACCCTATGAAGTAATCGAAGCTATTATACTGGTATAATTTCGAAACAATCTCTGTACTATGGCAAAAGTAAATAAAACCGCCATCAGGTGATAAAACACCAACACTACTAAAGTGTGGAAGTACAGAATTGAACCGAAACTACATAGTAAATCCTATAGATGGCTATACAAGTACGTGTGGTCATTTGAGATTTGCGGAATGTTACTGCAAAATTTATTTGCAAACGTAACAAACCTTCTCGCGGCGACACCCGGGTTCATGCCCCAAGGCAAATCAAATAATAAAAGACAGGTTATTTACAGTCCGCAATAAGAAATTGTGTAGAACAATATATAAAATAAGATGTATCTGTAAACAAACTCTATGAAAATAATAGAGTCTATTGACGAATACAAATCGGGCTGGTAGTTATATAGCCATTAACAAAACATTAGCTTATTACTTCATAGGGGAGGAAACATCCACTGACCGACGGTTTCGGCTTTATTAAGCCTCCTCAGAGTGAAATAGTCTCCAAGAACCCTATGAAGTTTCGGTTCAATTATGTACTTCCACACTTTAGTAATGTTGGTGTTTTATCACCTGATGGCGGTTTTATTTACTTTTGCCATAGTACAGAGATTGTTTCGAAATTATACCAGTATAATAGCTTCGATTACTTCATAGGGTTCTTGGAGACTATTTCACTCTGGGGAGGCTTAATAAAGCCGAAACCGTCGGTCAGTGGATGTTTCCTCCCCTATGAAGTAATAAGCTAATGTTTTGTTAATGGCTATATAACTACCAGCCCGATTTGTATTCGTCAATAGACTCTATTATTTTCATAGAGTTTGTTTACAGATACATCTTATTTTATATATTGTTCTACACAATTTCTTATTGCGGACTGCAAATAACCTGTCTTTTATATATATATATATATATTTATATATATATATATTTATTTATATATATATATATATATATATTACTGCGTAGTTTAGCTGGAAACCATGGTGCCCCAGCATTGGGCCGTTATTAATTCTCTGTAGTTTCCCTTGAAAAGAGCTAATCGTGCCTCACTGTTAGGTTGACATTAATTACTGTGAGGTTTACCTCAACTGCGCGTGGCGCTGCTAGCTTAATATTACATTACATTACACCTACAAGTATGGTTACAGGCAGCACTTAGAAATACCACTTATACACAGGAAAAATGATCCTTTCGAGTTTTGGGAAAAGCAAAGATATTTTGCGAGAAATGTACCAAATGGCAATGAAATAGCTCTGTGTGCCTTGTACATCAGACCCATCAGAAAAAGTTTTTCTAAATGTGCTCAACTTACAAATTGTAGAAGAAAACGATTAACACTAAAAAATCTCGACCAAATAATATTTTTAAGCTCTTGTAAGTTTTAATGTTTTATCTTGTTTGATAGATTAATTTCTTTATTTTAAAATGCGAATATCTTTTAAAAAGTTTTATGCAACGTCAGCATTTAGTATTTGTAAGCTCCTGTTAATTTTAATCATATTTTTGTTTCATATCAATTTCATTATTTTAAAGTACCAATATCTTTTTAAAGTTTTACGCAATGCTTTCATGCAATATTTTAAAGTTCCTATTACCATAAGAGTAATTTTTGTTTTATAAATTAATTTATTTTTATTATAAAATCCTTTTATATACTGTGTGAATGTAACACGTTTTATATAGGAGAAAGTTGTTACGTTTATTTTTGGCATAAATTAAAATACATCTTGTTTCTTTTAATTCATTATCCATTCACATAGATTCTGTTTCTACTTTTCAATGCTCCAACATCATCCTCTATATTTCACCTTCTTACTACGAGTCTGTTTATTATATTTTCAATGAAACTCATTTGCAGCAAATTTGGAAAGTACGTTTTAAATGAAATAGTCTGTACCTTGTTTTAGATGTCCGTTGGTTTCCTACATATTCTGATAACGTAAAATTACTTCCTAAATGCTACGACCTAGAAACTCGTCGAAATAAGATATCGTACTATTTGATGTTTCGAGTTTCTAATCGCCTCTTGGCATGTTGTGATAACGCGTGGTTTGAATGTTGAATACTGGTTTCAAAAACGAATTGAATCTGATGCTGCAACTCGTGCCTGGTAGTATTTTTGATTTACTCGTTCTGGTACTTCAAGAGCGATGCATTTTTTTTGACAATTGATGGATATCTTAGGTGCATCAGTAAGTTCTCCCGCACTTACTCTACTAATATTATCTTTTAGCTCTTAACTGTGGGCCAAATTGTTTTTTATGTAGGGCCGACTGTTCGTTGCCACAGACCAAATGGTGCTTTTTACTCGTAGATCGCTGTTGCCGTTATGGTAATTAAGTAAATGGATCCGACTACCGTGGTGATTCTGTGTTGAGTCGCGTTCGCTGGCGTGTATGATAAGGAGCCAGTCACGTGCAGGATATGACTTGATTGCTTTGTATGTACATCAAGAAATTACCTTTTATCAGTGTTTGATGTAGTTATGTGCCAATAAACTTGGAAACGTATGACTATTGTAGGTTGCAAATACATAAATATTAGAATGGTCCTACAGGTACGATGTGCAATTTTGATACAAAAACAACAACGTTTGTCAAAAGAAACTCACAAGTTTTATTAGTTTGATTAGTTTTATTGATTAGTATTTTTGGTTTTTTTTTTGTCAAATACGAGATGCGCACTTCGTATCCAAACTAATAATTTGTCCATATAGTATACTTGTGGGTGCTTAAATAGCAACCCTCAGTTCATTTCTTTTGCTGGTTTGTATCGAATTAATTTTTTTTTTGTATATCCTAGTTAGCTTTGGATGTACATTTTTCTGGATTCATAGACCTGGGAGACGTAACTATTCAAATTAGTAGTGGGGAATTTAGGAAGGTATTACATAATGTTGCCGTCATACCCTTTATTTTATACCATAGAAATTCTTTTTGAAGAGTATAACAAAGGAAAAGGGTTTTTTAGTAGGTTTTCCTTTTTTATGTAACATGTTGCCTAATTAGGCGTTTTTCTATTACATGGTTCTTTTGTTCTACATTAATGTGTACTTTTATTTCAGGCCTATCGTTTACTTTTATATTGGTAATGCCTCCACCACTCGCCGATTGAGTCTGGTCATTTTGTTTTTATATTTCAGGCTACGTCGAGGTACGTAACAAAGTTTCAGACCATTTGAAGTTCGAATAAAAGAAATCATATATAAAAAAATAGAAAATTTGAAAAATCCATGATTTACCAACACATGCATGGGACATCAGTCATAAAATAAAATGGGAGGATGCAGAAATTATTGACAAAGAAGAAAACCACCAAAAAATGTAAAATCAAAGAAGCTGCTTATATAACCCTACATAAAAACAACTGCGTAGCAAACAAATCCATGACTTTCAGTAAACAACGAATTCCGTTACTACAAGTAATAACAAATGAAATCAAATGCTCAATATCTAGGTAGCATTACAAGCTTTTCCTGGGGTTTCCTTGCGATATTAACATGAAATACAGCCTACATACATGATTTCTATTTATACAGACAATAACCAATTACACAACAATAGGCATATTAACAGCCCCCGTAAAACAGTATTGATATCTGACAAGTGTAAACCCGCCATAGGGTTACCTCAGAACCATATACAATTTTCGTTGAACAGCATTCTGACAAGTAGGCGGATCCATGGCATAGTTGGTATGTGTGTGTGACTACTATGCCCAAGGTACCAGGTTCGTATCCTGACACGGTTCACTTGAAAAAGTTAGGCAAGCATTTTTCACAAAAATACATCTTCGTTCGGATGAGGGGTAAAATGGAGATCCGTGTGTGAGTGTTGTCACGCGCATTAAAGATCCCTACCTTGCTAGGAACAGCAAGGGTTCGGTAAAATTCCAAATTTTCCAGGTAAAAAACTGGCTTCCTGGCCAATGTAGTACCTTCGAGTGGAGCATTGAAAAATCACATGTAAGGTATCTGACAAGTGTAAACCTGCCATTGGGTCACCTCAGAACATGTTAAAATCTACCAAAGCAGAAGCCTAAATCATAATGAGTTTTCCTCAAGATAAATTGTAACACTTCACCCTCCTTCCTGACCTACCTAGCAGTCAAAGAAACAAGGACCGAGTTACCTAATACATATATAATCGAATGCAAACTCTATATCACTTTTTATGGTTCAAAATTGCAATATAAGGGTCCACTTACCTATTTCAATTGTCTTTACTCTACTTTCTTCAAACGCCTCGGCTACTCTACAGCGGAGAGTACATGGACATGTCCCAGGGTGGATAGGCTTAGAATTCTGAAACCGATACTGGTGAGTTAACTTACCCAAAAGTTTACAAAGTATCTGTACCTAAATGTCTTTCAACAAACCCCTTTTACTAATCTCAACATTCGTATCATGTAATGAATTTAATAACCTTTAATATGGTGGGATAACTATTTACATTTACTATACTAACATACTTGAATGCAATAAAATCAATATCTCTTACTTAACTAAAGTTACTTTAAGCCGGGTTGTTAAATATTGTACTAAGCACTGCAAATTCTACAGTTAAAACAAATTGACTCCAAATTAAACATAGCTAATAACTCTTGATATTATACACAAAATTCATAATAATAAGCGGTAACGTTAATAAAGTCCAAAAATTCCAACCTTAATCTAGCAACTTAACATATTCATGTAAAGCATATATTATTATTATATAAAAATTCATACTTGCAAACCCCGTGTATGCATGCCTATACACGTCCGTTCTCTCGAAACATTTATTCAAAGATTCACTCAATACCTGTTTGGGTATACAATACCCACTGTTGCTTCAATCGCTACAATGCCTCCGAGGTAATTTATTCTCACCAGGGTTAGAAATGTTTAACACGGGTGTTGATAAATGTTGTGCTCAAAACTCTTGATATTACGCTACTTCTATAACAATCGGGTTTGGACTCGAATTCCCGAAATCCAAACTTCCACAATCAATCAAAAATGAACCGTATAGTTGGGTTTAGTCATCATCTTCTTTGTAATTAATAAACCTTTAAATTTATTGCTATTTAACTCTTCGTTAAGGGACTAACTTATCTATGTCCACCATCAACGACTTAAATTCACTATTCTTCCCGTAATAAGCATACTCGCTGCTTATGTTTGTTCACTAAACATTACTTTAATTTACATGGTCGTATAACCAATACTGCTAAGCGACATTGTCGCCTACTCCGTACTAGCTTTGGGCTAGTTAGTTTTCATTTATTACTTTCTTTCATATCTTTGATCTTTGTGTGTCGTGTGTGTTAATTTCTTCACTTCCCCTATTTATATACCTTTGATCACATGATTGTTCTCGCTAATCAAAAACCTTACATATTTCACAATTATGTATCATCCCTACATGTGCTTTTAGGTTAATGGTTTAAATCCATTTTTATTATTGCAATTACTAATTGAAGTTACCCTATAATTAAATTTAAGTTAATCTGCAATATTCTAAAGTATTTCCTGTTACATTTTTTATAGATATCACGAAAAATAACATTTTATTACGTACTTCCGGTTTTGAACTTTCTAGAACAAATTAGCATTTCCTTTGGCGCCTAAATTTAAAATCTTCTACATTTCAGGGGATGTCAGATATCAGCTAAGAGGTTATGTTCATTTAAAGTGTCAATTGTCATCCCAAAATCAAACTAGGATTGGATAACTATCTTAATTATGGTCAGTGATAGGTTAAATTTTAGATAGAATTATTTGTGATTGGCCAAAAATATTATTTGAAATTTAAATCAATTTAAAAATGTTCTTGGGTGTTACAAAATATATAAAAAACGGCTGCTTAAGCCTTACGGTAACGTATTTGCACACTTCTTTAATACCATCCTCTCAACCGTATAAATAGAAACATGTTAAAAAATGTTTTCCAATCCTCGAGTTATTGAATTTATATGATATTTAACTATATAAACATTAATCAGCTGATTTCACGTTAAGCATATTGGCTACCTAAAAGTCACTCCTAGGGCACAACACAAGTTGAAGGCACTCATTCTTCTAAACCTTAAAATTTTCATCTGATTTATTCAAACCAAATATATCAAACACTAATAAATCAAAGTCATCTTCAATTTATGTCATAACTTGAAATTTTTATTATTTTGACAACGATCGTAGATCATGGATCGAAACATAAATAAAAACAATTTTAACAACTATACGTGGTTTAATTCCAAAAGAAGATCAAGAAAAAATACAAAATAAACCACAACAAACATACAGGAAACTGTACTTATTACAATGCACTAAGAATTATTACAATTTTATTGGTGAGTGATACATTTATATGGTCGATAAAGCAGTTTACGGAGTCGGTAATACAGTTTAAGAGTTCATAAATACATCGCGCAAGCGCAATGAATACGAAAGCAATGCAACGCCCTTGGCGGCCGGAAGCGCGAACCTTATTACAGATTCCGCGCTGCAAACTACCAATGACGTCACCACTGCCAAATTACATTGCGTAATAAACGGAAATATAAAAATTTAAACAAAAAGGGTACTCACTCAGAGATCCGGCCTTCGCACGAAGTTGCGCTACGGTAGGCCTCTCCCAAGTCCATCCGGCTACATCCCGGAGGGATTAAAGATGGTGATTCCTCCGGAGCTGCTAGCGGAGCATGTACATCAGAGTCGTGGAGTCCGGTTTGCCTATGGCTTCAGATTCATCACCTACCTATGCAGGGAATGACGGGAAAAAGATATAAGGTACCACAAACAAAAGATAAGCAAGCAAGGGAACTCTACATAGGTAAAGCTACGATACGTTACCAAAAAACGACCACTTCACTCGACGAACAAAGGCAAAAGGCCTCGTTGAAGCGTCCAACCGAAAACTCACCACTTTTCCCCACTCTTTGTCTTTTTCACGTCGGCGCGAAGTATTCGTCTACCCCTCTAGTGTCGTGCCATCTGCGCAAATGCACTCCGACGTAACGGAAGTACACGACTAGTCTATTTAAAATTCCCGCGCACCGCGTCTTTTGAAATTATGGCGCGAAACTTCCGTACATCAAAACTAACCTAAAAACAATATTTAAGTGCCAATTGGATTGGCACGTAACAATCGCGACAAAGCCACAAAAGAAAAAACTTAAAAAAAGAAAAAGTCTGTTAGCACAGTAACAGCTTAAAATCTAAGTTCTAACTACCCTATATAAAACCTAACTTAAAACCTACAAAATGTTTATATAAGGCGCCACCTGGTTTTTTGACTGATAACACGTCTACCGAAGTACCAGGAAACGTAATAGGTAGCCCCATAGTCTTTGACTACACTAATCACCGACAGCACAAATTTGTCGGGGAGCATGAAACACTACTTAAACTAAAACGGGTGCGACAAGTTGCCTAAACTATCTAAACCTATCTAACTAAAGCTAACATAAAAATTCTTACGTGCAAACACACATGAGTGTTGCATCAACTGTTCCTTGTTGGCAAGAAGTGCCCAAATTTAAAAATGTTCACTTTGCACTCTAGCAAATTTTGTTACTGGTACTTTGGCTTTCTAACGATGCACATTTAAAACTTGTCCATGACATAGTTGTGAATCAACAAATTTACCAAAAGTACCACCTACTAAATCCTTATATGCTAACCTGACAAATTACATTTCTATATCGGGCTAGCTTTTTCACTCAAATATCAAAAAAATAATTCCCACGTCTGGTCATAGATACCACACGTTAGGAAGATAAAAAGATAAGACAAGATCTCAAATTGATGTTAAAGATAATAGATAAGATAATGATATTAAGCTTAAGTTGTTATCCTCAAAGGTAATGGATAAGATAACGGTATTAAGCTTTAGTTATATTTGAGATACTAGATAAGGTAACATGAATTTAAACAAAAGTTATTACTAAAGATAACCGGTTAGATAACGCGAAATAACTCGAAGTTATTACTAACGGTAGTCGGTAAGATAACGAGAAATTAAACCAAAATTATTACTAAAGGTAATCGGTAAGATAACGATATTAAAACTAAGGGTATTATCGAAGATAATAAAGAAGACAAAGGTTTTGGCCTAGTTATTACCCAAGACAATGAATAAAGTAAAGGTAGAGTGGCTCCAGTAGAGCCGTTTAAATGGGGATTGACTCGTACCCTCTAAAAAGAGAAACCTGTGAAGCAGGTCCGTTTACAATAAACGGCACGAGAGACCGGCAAAGACATTTGGGTGCATTCCTGCACCCGGCGATAATCGATATCGGTGAAACAATCACCCGATACCCACACGGTATATAACGATATCTATATACACATCCACTCACACATTCACACACTCATACATACCTTCACTGCCAGAGCCCATGCGCTGACAGCGGCACCGCATGACCCCACGAAAGATTCGCAGAGACGAGGTCCAGGTGTCTGTGAAAACTTCCCGCGCAACCACACGGTGACTAACAGAAATGAAAAGGCAGTAGAGAAATAGGAACGGTAGAAAGAAGGAGGTTGGTTTTTTGGAATGCATTAGAGGCACTTCCAGGTAGAAGAAAGTAGAGGAAGGGCTCGCATTGAGCAAAAGAGACAGAGAAAAAGGTGGATAGCAAAGCGCTACTCAACCAGCCAATGTGACTAGTAGCTCGGAGTGAGGGAACATCACTCTTATGTGGCAGACGAGTGTTCCGGGACAAGAACAGGTCCACCGAAAGAAGAATAAGGCATAGCGGAGATAGGGGGATAAGAAAAAGTATAGTTTTTGGACAAGCGTCCGAGAGAAGGTAGAGAGTTGTCCCTGTTAAGCACAGCGCAGTCTGAAGGACCACCTGCGATATTAATCCGACAAGATAAGGTATAACATATGTTGAAATTCACTAGGCTCCTAAGAGAACTAGTACGATCATTTTCCTAACGAGTGCATCGACTACGATAAGAAAATCAGACAAAAGTAGACACGACAACTTAAAAGTATCATTACAGATACATTCACACAAAAAAAACTGTTTTAAGGTAGTTTTTCAAAACGGTAGCACCCTAAACACACAAAAATGCCCAATTATAAGCAGTTAAATACAGATACACTGTCCCAATATGCTCAAACAACCGAGAATTTAATAAGATATCAATAAGAAACAATAGCACCTCACCACAAAGTTCAATAAAAAACAATGAAAAAAAAATGTTTATAAGTTATGTTGATTTAATAGAAAAAGAAAGAGATAGTGATGTAGTATAATGTGGGCGACTGCAATAATTCAGAGAAAAAACACATGGAATAGACAATCCTAGTTTTTGCAACTGCGAATATGAACTATTTCTTTCAATGGCATAGGTCGCGAACACTATGTGAGCCCAAAGAAGAAAGCATTCACTCTAACATCAGCTAAAACCAATCATAAAAATTCAATGAGTTATTGCAACCAAAGTTACGACAATTACCACACAATTAAATGACGTAAGAAAAACACTAAAAACCAATTAATATGCAATAGGAAAAGTTCGAGGGTTGATTAAATGAAACAACAAGGTTATATTGGGGGGTGTAGAGAATGAAGTGATATATATCTAATGGTATGGTCAAGGAAAAGTCAACCAAAAGAAAAAGGTAGCTAATTTAAGATAAGTAAAGTTAAACGTGTAAGAGATTATATACTGTATGAGAGAGGGAATAAGTAATTAAAGTTAACTAATTAGTAGTGAGAACAGAAAAATATTCGGTAAATCGTAAGGGGAATAGAACGTGAAAAACTTAATTAGCATTTGGGTCGGCAGAGAATGGCTTAAGATCTTTAATATGCCACCTGCCTTGGCGTTTTCCTTCAGCATCCTGAAGTTCGTAGATAAGGGGACTAATAACACGAGTGACCTTACAAAGAATGAATTTAGGGGCTAATTTTGAAGAGAATTTCTTAGATGCATCCGATAAGACATAATTCTTTTTCCAAACTTGTTCGCCCAAGGCAAAGGAAATATTTCGTTTACGTAAGTTATAGTGGTCCTTACTCTTTTCGTAAGCTTTTAACAAATTTTTCCTAACGTCGTTAAAGATAGAAGGTAATGACTGTTGGTCCTTGTCCCAACGTACTTTATCGTCAAATTCAATTACGTTAGTATCGTCAGGCACTAAACCATAGTAACTCCCATCGATTGGGGTATATCTTCCAAAAACAAGAAATGACAGAGTGAATTGAGTTGCTTCGTGTTTAGATGTACGCAAAGCTTGAGCAATTTTAAAGATATGTTCATCCCATGTAGTATGGTCTGAATCAATATAGGAAAAGATAGCGGTAATTAAAACTCGATTTACTCTCTCGGTAGGGTTTACTTGGGGATGGTATTTTGCATTAAATCAAATTTTTTGTACTTTGTAACTTTTAACAAAGTTCTGAAAATCTTTAGAGATAAATTGTACTCCATTGTCGCAAAGGATAATCTGGGGGACACCAAAGATAAGAAAGACATTTTGTTCTAGGAATTTAATTATAGCAGCGGAAGTAGCTTTACGTAAGGGTTGCACCATAACAAATTTAGAAAACCAATCGGTGACAACTAAAAGATATTGATTACCTCTTTCCGAACGAGGGAGAGGTCCTAATAAGTCAAGCGATATTAATTGAAAGGGATAAGATACACGTTTAAAGTTACCCATTAAACCAGGACGAGCATCTTGTGAACTCTTATGAGAGCCACAAATTTTACAGCTCTTTATGTAGCGACAAACAGATTGCTTAAGTGTGGGCCAGTAATATAATTCAGATATTTTAGCGAGGGTTTTTGTAACACCAAGGTGTGCAGCAATGGGATCATCGTGACATAATTTGAGCACCTCACTGCGGTTAGCAGTAGGCACGACAAGTTTCCATTCAGGTATATTCGATATTTTTTGTGGGGAAGAAGGTACAAATTTATATAGTCTATTATTAGTTACACGAAAGGTAGGGAATTTATCGGGGTTATCGGAAACTTTTTTAATCATATTGAGGTACCAGGTATCAAGAATTAAATTTGGAAGGTTAAGAGAAACAACATCACGAGATAAGGCATCAGGTACGATATTTAATTTGCCAGGCCTATGCCTAACGTCAAAAGTAAATTGAGATATACGCAAGTTCCATCTTGCCAAACGACCTGCGAGCTGTTTCAAGTTATTAAGCCAAGTGAGAGCTGCACAATCAGTGATTACGGTAAAGTGTGTACCTTCGACATATCCTCTAAATTTCTCGATGACAAAGATAATGCCCAATAATTCTCGTTCGGTGGCAGAGTATTTTTGTTCGGCAGAAGTTAAGGCACGACTTGCATAGGCGATTGGATGTTCTAAACCATTGCTTACCTGGAATAACATTGCACCTAAACCAGTAAGCGAAGCATCGGTTTGTATAAAAAACTTTTCATCGAAATTGGGTGAGATTAAGATAGGTGCTGAAGTGATTAATGTTTTAATTTGTTCGAAAGCCTGTTGGGATTCTAAATTCCACTCGATAGTTTGGGATTTCTTTTTATTTTTAATTAAAGCGGTAATGGGTGCAGATATAGTTGAAAGATTGGGTAGAAAGATGCGATAATAGCTAATCATTCCAATTAAACGTTTGATTTCGGTAACGGTTTTAGGTGTTTTAAATTTAGTAATAGCGTCGACTTTAGTAGGATCTGCTCGTAGGCCAGTTCCATCGATAATGAAACCAAGAAATGTAAGGGACGAACAACAAAATTGACACTTTTCCCAGTTCATCTTAAAACCTGCTGCGTTTAAACGTTCTGCAACTTCATTTAATGTGGCGATATGTTCATTGAAAGAACTTGAGATAACTAAAACAACTAAGACAACTAACACAAAGGCACGTTCCTGGTGTAAGATAGGACCTAACGTTTGATCCATAGTACGTTGTAGGGTTTGTGGAGCGTTACAGAGACCAAATGGCAAAAAGTTATATTCGAAAAGACCTCGGCCTGGAACACAAAAAGCAGTTTTTTGACGAGAAGATAGGTCGAGAGGTATCTGATAAAAAGCTTGTCTAAGGTCGATAGATGAGATAAATTTTGCGTTACAAAGCCGGCTTAAAATTGAGTCAGTTCTTGGTAAGGGATAAGCATCTGAAACAGTCACGGAATTCAGCTTTCTGCCATCAAAACAGACACGCCATTCATCATTCTTCTTCCGAACTAATAATACGGGAGACGTCCAGGGTGAATTTGAGGGAGAGATAACACCAGATTCTAACATTTTGTCTATTTCAGCATGTAAATGCTTTTGTAATGCAGGCGATAACGGATATTGACTTTGCTTAAAAGGGAGGGCATCACCTGTAGAGATAACGTGTGTTGCAGTTGTAACACAACCAAGTTCGGAGGTATTAAGTTTGCGAAATTTGTCAATTGTAGCGTTAAGAGTTATATTTTGGGAATCAGTAAGAGATATTTTGTTAGATATTCCTGTAGATGCACAAGAATTTGTTTTAATAGAGGTTTGCCATGAAAAATCCTGGAAATAAAGAGACAGATTAAAAAGTTTACAGAAATCAACACCTAGTAGAAAAGGATAAGCTAATGCAGGCACAATCAAAAATAAAACATCACGTTCAAGAGATTCTACTCGAATTTTTAATTTAAGGGAGCCCGTTACATGTATTTGATTATCGTCAGCTAAATTTATGGAAGTTTTTTCGGGAATAATTTGAATATTAATATTTTGTTTAGATAATTGATGTAAACCTTCGTTATTTATAAGGGAACATGAGGAACCTGTGTCCAATAAAGCAATTACATTTAAGGAACCAATTGAGATAGATAAGTGTGGACGATTATCGAAGGGTTTTTTAACAAGTTGTGAGGCAGCAGTCTTTTTATGATAAAAGGAATTGACGGTTTGTAACCACTTAGACCACTCGGCTGGAGTAGTATAGCATAATTCTTCTAATGAAGGTAAGGCAGTTTGTACATTAACAGTAGCGGTATTATTGTTAGATAAATTTAATGACGGTATGGCGTTGGAAGTAGTTTTATGATTTAAATTTATTGAAGTCTGGGTCCGTTGAATGATTGGTGATGAGGACGATTTTGGTTTCTTGAGATATTCACGCCCTGATTTGAAATATCTCGACGGGAGTTTCCCGATACATTAGGATTACAGTTGGTGCAGTTAGATTTGTAGATATTTGAGCGGCCACAACCATAACAAAAAATATTTCTAGGGTATGTGCAGACATTATAGTTATGTCCACTTCTCTTACAGTTCCAACAGGTAAGTGAGTTATTAGTTACGGTAGAAGGAACGTTAAGGGTAGATACTTTATGGGAAGCTCGAGCTTGGCAAGCTAAATCGGGTTCTAAAAGGCCAGATTGTTTCTCTGCGGGCGGACGATATTTATCAATCCTTAACTTCACTTCCTGGAGAGAACGACATAGATCTTTAAAGTGGGCTAACGAAGAGATTTGCTGTAATGCCAAACGTTCAGAGAAATACGGGTTTAAATTTCTAAGTAACTGATCGATAATTTCGGATTCTGAAGGTTTTTTGTCGAGTCTGCTATATAAAGCTTCTAGTGAGGTAATAAAAGAAACAACATTTTCGTCAGGACCTTGGGTTCGATTACGTATCTCGTTCCAAAGGTCGGTAATATAACCATGAAGTAGGAAGTCTCGTTTCAAACATGCAACTAACTCCTCCCAGGTAGAAATTTGGTCTCGGATGTTCCTGTACCATATCAACGCTGAGTCTGAGAACAAGTCACCTGCTGAGACAAATAAGTCCTGGTCTGTACACTGCCGAGAAATTTTGAAGTCGTTAATCCGGTCAAGAAAAGACGATAAAGAGACCTGCGAATCAAACCCTTGAAAAGTGAGACCCCATTTGTAAACAGGTATGCATTTTCCTAATGGTTTAGGTTGGGTAAGTACGAGATTTGAAAACGGTAACGATATATCTGCGTCTGCATTTGGATTAAGTCTTTCCAGAACAATTCTTTCAAGTAATAATACATCTGACAATAAACCTTGTTTAGCTTGGGTCGCTTGTTCGTCGTTATATAGGGATAATAATTCGATACGCTGTTTGACATGCATTATTCTCGAAGCCAGTCTCCTCAGCTCAGTATCGCTGGGACAAGGATCTATTCTATTTATTATACCAGATATGTCATCTAAAGACAATTTAATTTCAGATACGTTCTGAGGCCAATCGCCAACGATTTTCTTTGAGATAGCAACGCCCTTCATTTCCTGGGCTATAATGGCCCTAAGCTGTGAACAACGATCATTCTGGTTATTAGCGGAATAATATTCCTACATTCAATCTCGTAAATTAACTCAAGCGATTTTAAATGTGAAACATTCATCTTGGATTTCTATTTGAGACACGATATATATGAGATATGCAATACTAACGTAAATCAGGAAGTTTAACCACAAGGTTTTCTTGTAAAGGATATTATTAATTCAATAGGTAAATCAATAATGCAGTTTTTAGAATGTAACGTAAAAGACAGTGCATTCAAGTTTCAAAAAACGGTCTTCTAAAGTTAAGAAAACAAACAAAAGTTATATTTTAATAGATAATTTTGTAATAAACTGTGTTTAAAGGTATCTAATTAAGGTAAATACTTATTTGTATACTTACATGAATAAAAGTAGGGTTCTTTAAGTGAAAAAGCTGTTTAAATAACCTTGATAACACATTGAATGTTTATAAAGAAAATTATTATAACCTAAAAAAAAAAAACCCCTAAGTTCACCATTTCCATGTTGACGGCGCCATTCTATTACAATTTTATTGGTGAGTGATACATTTATATGTCGATAAAACAGTTTACGGAGTCGGTAATACAGTTTAAGAGTTCATAAATACATCGCGCAAGCGCAATGAATACGAAAGCAATGCAACGCCCCTGGCGGCCGGAAGTGCGAACCTTATTACAGATTCCGCGCTGCAAACTACCAATGACGTCACCACTGCCAAATTACATTGCGTAATAAGCGGAAATATAAAATTTAAACAAAAGAGTACTCACTCAGAGATCCGCCTTCGCATCGAAGTTGCGCCACGGTAGACCTCTCCCAAGTCCATCCGCCACATCCCGGAGGGATTAAAGATGGTGATTCCTCCGGAGCTGCTAGCGGAGCATGTACATCAGGGTCGTGGAGTCCGGTTTGCCTATGGCTTCAGATTCATCACCTACCTATGAAGGGAATGACGTGAAAAAGGTATAAGGTACCACAAACAAAAGATAAGCAAGCAAGGGAACTCTACATAGGTAAAGCTACGATACGTTACCAAAAAACGACCACTTCACTCGAAGAACAAAGGCAAAAGGCCACGTTGAAGCGTCCAACCGAAAACTCTCACCACTTTTCCCCACTCTTTGTCTTTTTCACGTCGGCGCGAAGTATTCGTCTACCCCTCTAGTGTCGTGCCATCTGCGCAAATGCACTCTGACGTAACGGAAGTACACGCCTAGTCTATTTAAAATTCCCGCGCACCACGTCTTTTGAAATTATGGCGCGAAACTTCCGTACATCAAAACTAACCTAAAAACAATGTTTAAGTGCCAATTGGATTGGCACGTAACAGAATATCTTGCAACGAGTGTGGATTTTCGCTATAGAAGAACATTTTTTGTTGTATTTCATAGTTTTGGTGTTACTATTATATATGGTTTGTTGCTATTACGGAAAGTTTGTAACCATTAGTAAACCCTTCTGCTATTTTTCGTACCAGATCTGTTGCTGCTACAGGGTAATACTGTTACAGTTACAGTAGTAATTAATAAACTGCATAGTTACCATTACATACCGCACCATTCTCACTACAAGCTAATCTTGTAGTATGAAATCCAATGAGCTGTAATTGTAGCTACTTTTTTCTGTAATCAACACAGTAATTTTTACATTTTTTGCACATTTATATATAATATATTATAAGCGCAAGAAAATGTAAATACTACAGTGTTGACCGATAGTAGTTACATAAAAAGGTAGCTACAATTACAAGGACTTTTCTATAAACTACTTTTATATACAGATGGCATAACTGTGAAATTGATCATGATTTTCAAAACTAAACAAATGTGCATTATTCATTAAAATTTTGAATTGAAATGAGAGAAATAGCACTAATTAGTCACTTAAGGTTAACCAGTACATTACTCTTTTCGCATAAATAACTAACAAACAATATGTCTTGAAAAATCATATATAGATTATGTTACTATAATATAATTTGCAGTCAAAGCAATCAACTCTTTTAGTCTGATTTTAATGTCAATTTGATTACTTTTATTTTTTGTTATCTGTATAATTTCCTCATACTACCAAATAAATCCTACTCACAAACACTAACTAACAATTAAAACATGAATAAATCGAAGTATATGGATTTTTATTACAATTATCACAATTTTTGATTATAATTCGGTAACGTTACATATTGACAGAAATATTCACTATCTAAATACTTTTTTATGTTTAAATACTACTATACCAAGTTATAATTGCCGAAAAACCATAGAATACTGACAATATGGAATCAAAAATGAGAAATATCATGTGCTTCAAGTAAGTATAATTTGCACATCATTTTCAATGTACATATAGTTTGGTGTGCATACCACTTTAAAATAAATGTAAATGTTAAAAATAACATTTGCTATAAATAATATACAAAACAATACAAAAAATTATAATACGGAATTGGATAAACTTATACAGAACTTCTAACATTTAATATCAAATGCAAAGTTGCAGAGATTCATAAAATAATATTTGTGGAAAATGCATTCATTTTTGACGAATTCAGTTACCTCAATTATGAATTGCATTTCACTAATTACACTAAAATAATACAAGAAAAGTTTAAATTATTCTAAATCGTATATATAAAATCAATTTGGTCATGCTGTTCTCTTATGCATGTACCAAATATTGTAAAATTATGTTTTTGTATTGCAGAGAGAAAGTGAGGGAAACTTAACATTATATATTTGATTCTAGCTCTACATTAGCCTTTCGGCCAAAAATTTTAATTTAGATAGTGCAACAAACAAAAATTAAAACAATGCATACATATGGAGTTCAATTACCAATAGCACAGGCAAAAATCGCAGCACTTTAGTGTATTCCATAACGAGTACAGTCCAAGTAATGGAAAGAGTTAAGAGAAGCATGCTCACGTCAACATCGATCTGGTTTCAAATTAAGTTGAAAACGAACATTTCTAAACTAAGAGTTACATCATTCTAGAGCATAACATTCAAGAAATTATTAAATAGACAAAATCAGTTTTATGTAAGGTCTTTGGTCAGTAACCACCTACAGAAAATATTTGGTTTTCTTGGATCCACTAATTTGTAAACAAAAAATAAGTTTGTAACGTGTTCGTATTACTTCAGATAGGAAAAGAAAAGATTTGAAACGAACCAAATAAATGCAAAAGTATCATGTATATTATGATTTTACGACGAATAGTGTAAATGACTTATTAACACCTGCAGATTTCAATCTTACCATTACAAATCCAAATACAAAGACACAAGTATGTGTAATTACCATACAGTTTGAGGTAAACAGACCAACTGCAATAGTAAATTTTTATAATGCAATCATGTTATTTTAAGAAAACTTTTACAATAATTAATAATTAAATAACTGTGGGATTGTCAATATTCAGGTTACCATATAATTAGCTCATACTTAAGAAAGCTTTTTACTTTTAAGTAGAAACAATTAAAGTTAATTTTAAATGAAAAGAAATGTAGCTACAGTACATTGCAACCAGATAAGATAAAAGTAATATTGTTACAATATAATTAAAGCACCTAAATACAGCGGGTAACCAAGTGAAATTAGCAAACGTCATGTTACAGACTGTCTCCAAACACAATAATAATATTCAATGTAAAAGTTTTTAATGTAACAACTTACAGACTGCTGAAGACATCAGATAACAATAAACATACTTCACAAGATCAGAAGGAAGCTTGATATGAATGACTGTAAAAGAACGACACTCCTCGAAGGCATGGTAAGTGGGGAAAGGCGACAGTTAGACAGTGGATGAAAATAAAGAATCAACTACTTGCAAGCCAACGATCAGACCATATATGAGTATTCATTGATCAGGACATTGAAAAAAACCCTTGAGCTAAGGAATTAGTCAGCAGGAGTTAAAACACGATGATATCCGTGGATCAAATCAACAACGACCCAACAACACAGGTAGAATTTTGAACAGGTTGGTTTCAAACCAACATAAGTTGAAAATTAATTACCTGTTGCAAAGTGAAATCAAGCCTGGTGCAATGAAAATGTTTATATAAACTGAGTCAAGCTGTAAGTTTTATTAACCATTTATATATATTTTGTTTTTGTTGATGGCGTTTATGAATTAAGCTTGTTAAAATAGATATTAATGAAATTAGAAAGCATCCGCCCAAGTTGATAGTGTAAGGTTTATGTTAATTGAAATTTAAATAGAACATTTGACGATTTAACAAAATAAATATCGTTGGGTATTCTAATACTATGATTGATCGAAGACAAGTTTATTTTAAGAAATAGCTGTGTAAATTTATGTAATGTAAAAGTTTGTACCTTTTACAAAAATAATGTTATGACTTGTGGTGAAATAGAATTAGGTGATGCCGTGAGACGAAGGCATTTGTTTTCTTTGGTTAGAATATCAATTGGTTGTAAAAACAACTCTTCCACTAGGAGGCCAACATAATCTGGATTCACTAAGAAACTTGTCTTCCACAGGATTGTATCCTTACACAAGATGAGTTGGCATCCATTAATTAAGGCAGTAGTGCTTCTGGTAACGTAAGCTTGATAAGTTTTATTTCCCCATTACTTTGTGCAATTATCAATTTATTTATATAGGGACCTATTCCCGCAGCACTGTACTTAGCCAGTACATCCTTAATTTGATACAAGATTCCCACCTTCCGGGCATCTCAAAATTTAACAGTCTAACGATTCTTTCGCCCGCAATAAGTTTATCATAATTTTATTATTTAATTAGTATTTATCAGTAATTTTTAGCAATGCCGTCACTTAAGAAAAACAACCGAAACAGTCAATCATAAACTAATATATTATACCGTATTACAATTATTATTATTATGTATTATCTGTATCGACGCAGAAATATTAATTTAATTATTAGTAATTATGAGTAAGGAAAATTTAGAATAGAAACTGTACATTGCAATTTAACATTGTACTCATATCAATATTATAAAATTAAAAACTGTATGAAAAACATGGTTAACATTTGGTTGCTATTCGAGATATTTGTTCCATATCATACTTTATTAAAATGCAACACTAAAATGTAATCCTTTCCTTTAGCTATGTTATTTTTAAGCTATAATTAATGTGACAACTACTAATCAGTACATACTCACTACCTGAGTCTATTTACAACAACAAAAACGTACAGAACACATATGATCCTAACCACACCCAGATAAATGCAAACTGATCAATTTATTTGCAGTGTGATAATAACATTATTTATATAAAGTAGTTATTTAAAAAGATTTATCTTAACAATTCATACTTTCGTATTTTGTACCATATTATTTTTGTTACGTTCATTTTCCTCTGGCGAATTAAAACCGTACTCTTTTAGTTAATTATCCATTCAAACAGATTCTGCATTCTAATACTCAAACAATATCCTGTATATTTTGCCTTTCTACAATAAGTACGCTGTACAATAATTTACATTTTAAACTTATTTACTTCGAAACGATAAACTCTTCTACAATCGAATAGTTTGTATTTTGTTTTAAGTATCTGTCGACGTGATACAGATTCCTATAGAGCATAATTACTTCTTATACTATTCCAACCTCGAGACTCGTCGAAATAATGAATCCTACTTCACAGATAAAGCTTGTTTCAAATTGCTAATCACGTTCGTATCTTTGATAACACCGGTAGGGATGTAAATTGGTGCTATCAAACAAGTTAATAATTATTCTTTTCTGCATACGACCAAGAGCAATTGTCGTTTTTGTTCTCTGAAAAATTTTCATGCACACACTGTGTTAAAAAAATATTCCTCCAGCGGACCTGACGACACTGAATTGAAGCTCCTTTTGGTATGGGGGATACCCACATTGCGTGATCCCAAGGCCATTTGTTCTGCCTTGTCCTTAAGGTAGGGTGTGACAAAACCTACACCGTGGACGCTCGGGTGAGTGTTTATGCACTATTTTCTTGTATGGGTCCTGTGAAATTGGTTGAAACAGTATATTTATCGGGCTCCACGTGATGATTAAACTTAGTAGTTTTAAAATGATTATTGTTATGTGAGAGATGTTTATTATTAATATTGTATTTATTGTGACCATCCTATATTAATTGTATGTTTACGCGGATGATTTAGAACTGCGGGTTTTCCTTTTTTTTGGAGTTGTAAATTTTTGTTAGTTAAGACATCATAGTGCCAATGATATATATGTACCTTTATGTTTACGATGATAATTTAGAGCTGTTGTTTTTTTGTTTTGTTAATTAAGATTTGTAGTAAGCTTAAAACCGCAGCTCGCCATGTTAAACAGTATTTTTTTTATCGTTTGGGTTTTTTCCTGCTATATCTACAACTGTAGTTACTGATTTTCGTTTTTGGGTATACTACGCTTTTATGTCTCTCCAAAATGTCATTTAGGGTAATTATATGAATTAATAAGCCCTATTATTTTTTTTTCTTTATCTCAGGCCTTCCCTTTATTTTTGGTAATTATAAAACTCCGCCTACTTGCCGATTGAGCCCGGTCATTCTTGTAGTGTCCGTCCAGCTACGTCGATGTACGTAGCATAAATTTGGCACCTTAACAAGGGGCTCCGATTTGTTTTGTTTAACTTTGGCTCCGATTTTGTTTTGGTTAATGTTTGCTGTGATTTTGTTTTGTTTAACTTTTGCTCCGATTTTTTTGTTGTTACTGCCTAATTTCGTACATTACCCGCATTTCTCGGCCAGATGCTACTTATTTTTTTTCTTCCCTTACATTCGACATGGTATTAATTTTTTTTCTTTCGGCCCTTTTGTGTTCCTCACATGGGGATCGATTTTATTTATTTCTTGTGTGGTTCAAACTTCTTAAATTTTGATTTTAGTTTCTTTCTTGATCGCTTAATATCCTTGGTTGGTTCATTTCAGATTATTGGACTTGTGTTTTTGCCAATAATTCTAGTCCGCTGAACACGCTGACGCCCTATTCCTATTGTCTATTTTGTTGTTTCATTCCTATTGGTGTTCCTGAAGTTTATCCATCGGATATATAGTTGAAATCAGGAAAGAATGAATGCACGTCATCAACCGTATTCGTATGCATCAAGATTAATCAATTGACTGTTTAATAAAGATTTCAAGAAATATTCCCATTGGGAACACATAAGTGTAATATAGTTAAGTTTACTGTTCCCATTCGTTACGTATCATAAACTCCACAGCGTAAGTCGTTACTAAGCTACTTTGCTCGAAACACGGTTTACTTGTATTCTTTCTTTCTCTTACATGTTAAATACGCCCATTGTATATGCGGAAGTATATCTTGTATTGAATCAGAAATTAATGACGTGCATTCATTCTTTCCTGATTTCGACTACAGTTTAAATAGCATTCATTTAGCTACTTTTTACCTTTCATTTGTTATTCATATTTACAAAACGACTGATTGTGCGATAAAACTGGTTAAGATCTGCAGTAGACAGCAGGGTTCATCAAAAAGCATTACTAACTATTGACTGTTTCATTGGTATGGTTCTTTCAATGAGGATGACTACTTGTCCATTGTGCTTCTGTCCTTTGCGATTTAAACTATGATCAAATGGATCCTACGTGTTTACTCTCACCACAGGCTGTGCCTTCACCAATTGAGCCCACACTTCAAATTAGTGATTTCACATACCTTACATGTGATTTTCCAATGCTTCACCCGAAGGTACTACATTGGCTAGCAAGTGATTTTTCTTTTAACTAGAAAATTTGGAATTTTCCCGAACCCTTGCTGTTCCAAGCAAGGTAGGGATCTTTAACGTGCGTGACAACACACACATGGGACCTCCACTTTACCTCTCATCCAAACGAGGGTGTATTTTTGTGAAAAATGCTCGCCTAACATTTTTCAAGCAGACCATGTCGGGATTCAAACCTGGGACGTTGGGTATAGTAGTCACACACACACCACTATGCCACGGAGCCGCCGCCCTTCACATACCGTGCATTTATATTTCCAATGCTCCACCAGAAAGTACTACATTGGCCAGGAGGCGAGTTTTTTGTTGCCTGGAAATTTAGAATTTTGCCGAACCCTTGCCGTTCCAGGCAAGGTAGGGATCTTTAACGTGCGTGACAACACTCTCACACGGGACCTCCATTTAACCTCTCATCCGAACGAGGGCGTAATTTTTGTGAAAAATGCTCACCTGTCATTTTTCAAGCAGTCGGCCGTGTCGGGATTTGAACCCAGGACCTTGGGATCCGTAGTCTTACGCTTACTACATTGATCCACGGTGACGCCCGGCCCTTCACATACCACTGAATCTCGGTGAAATAGGGCACATAATTAGAAAAGAATAGAAGAGGAACCGAGCTGAATATATGCTGTTGTGGGAATTTTGGGGAACTGTGTAAGCTAGCTCAGAATATAAATAAGTGGAAGTATGCGTCCAACCAGTTTCAAGACAGAAAATCTAATTACGAAAAAATAAGTGCACTTAAATCTGATGATTATTATAAATGACTACAGTTTGTGAAATATTTTCAACTAATGCTGATTGTGCGAAAGGATATATTGGAAAACTATCAATTCGGCAAATGTCCAAGTGCTGGAGGAACTTGGCAGCCACAGGCTGCTTATTACTGAATATCGGGGAAATAGGGTATATAATTGTAAAACAAATAAAAGGCGACCAAACTGCATATAACAAGAAAAAACGGCGGCTATGTTCAAAGACAACAAACATAGAAACAGGGAGAAAATGGTTGAAAGCATATGTGTGGAGCCTAGCACAGTACGTCATTGAAATATGAGTAGTAGGAAAAGCAGACAGAAAGAAATAGAAGCCTTCTGGAATGTTGTGCTTCAAATGTATGAGAATGATAGCATGGACAAAGTTAATAACAAAAATAAATAGGAGAAATAGAAGGGCAGGATACGTTCTAAGGCATTTTTGGGGAATAGGATAGGATATATTACAAGCAGAGATAGGAAGAAAGAGGTAGAGGTAGATTTAGATCGGACTATTGCATGCAGGTAGTGATAGATGCAGACTGTGCAAATTTCAGGGAAATGTGTGTTAGTTCAGAAAAGGAAACAATGAGGGTACGCATCTAACCAGTTCCAGGACTGAAGACCTAATGATGATGATGAAAATTATTATTATTAACACTGGAGCTCCAACGTGGAGCTAACTAACAATAACAAATAATACCTAAATTTAAGTTTCAGCTGCTCGACAGAAATTGTTAATTGTACTCGACAGTCTACAAGAATCAAAGCCTGGCAAGCGACTGACGTGACATGAATAAAAAAACTTTTGCAATAACAATTGCAATGGGTCTTATGAACGAGTCAAAACTGAACTTATATTAGTGAAGAGATTCGATATTCCATAATGAATTTATTTCTAAAATAATGGCTTTTTATAAGTTCTAAAATGTTGGCACTTTGCACATAATTTGGAAGATTCTGGAGAAGAAAAATTATTTAAAATAAGACCAGTTTTGGAACCATTACTGAAATCTTTCGAACAGTACTCTGTACCAGGAAGCAATTTGATAATACATAAATTTATGGTACATGCAGAAGTAGTATAGGTTTCCAGAAGTACAAGAACAAAAGACAAATATGGTGTCAAACTTTATAAACTTTGCTACATAAGTGGTTATATCTTAAATTTTAAAATATATATGGGAAAAGAAGATGAAAGTAGTGGTTAAGGGCATGCCACGACTATTGTAAATATATTGATAAATACATTTTATGGCACGGGTAAAATACTATTTTGCGATAATTTTTATACTGCTGTAGATGTTACAGAAAACCTTGCAAAACGTAATGCACAAATATGGTTGCAACTATAAAAAAAAAGAAAGTGATTCAAAAGCCTAAAACGACAAAAAATTGAGAAAGGCTGAAACATGCTGTTCAAAAAAGATCAACAAAAGTTATCTAATGGTTGGATAAACATACTGTTTCAATACTATCCACTTGCTCGGAACATAGTTTCTTTAGTAGAAACTGGAAAACTTAACAGATATCGAATTCCCATCAATAAACCACAATGAGTTATTGATTATAACAACTCTAAGAAAGACATAGATTTCAGGTACATTTAAACTTTTATAATGTAAGTGCAATAGGTAGTAATACATTTTCTAGTGGTCAAATAGCCTCCCATCAAAGTCCGCTTAGGAAAGGTTTAAAACGGTATAGAAAGTTGACTGTAGAAATACTATTTAGTTCTGCTTTAACTAATGCCTGGATATAATTTTTGTTATGATCCTAGTGTGAAAACACCCAATTAATATTTAATTAATAAATTTAGTTTGTAAGTTGATAGTTTTGCTTGAGGCTTTTTGTTCATAAGCTAGATAGATGAGTGTGAATAAGCAAGCCTGAATGTGTCTTAAAGGGGCAAAATAATCTACAACGACTGTAATAAATAATGTGCGGCACGTAGAGTTCAGGGCAGTTGATTGTCAGAAATGAGGGTGAGTGGAAACAATTTCAAGTCGCTCCCTACCACTGACAATTTTTGAAAGAAAAAGGTTACCACATCGTTTTAGATCTGGTTGTAGCACAACAAAACAAAGAGCCTCATTACCGGTATTGTTTCATTTGAAAAAAGCACTAGCAGTGACATCCACATAAAACCTTCAACCTTATTTATGGTTAACAGAAAGCCTGATTGTAAAAAAAATCCGGTTAGTGTGAACAAATTTTTGAGTATTATAATTACTAGCCTATTAAGTAAAGTGTAACGAGCAATTATTATATTTTATATACATCCATATATTAAACTTGTTAATTTGGTTTTGGACTCATGGGTTGTCAATCATTACTAGATTGATTTACACACACCTGATAACCTGTTTAAGAATGCTACGATTTATATCTCATAAATAACTATATTAGGTCTTCCTTATGTATGCACTTTAGTAAATGATGCTTTATTTAAAAAAATTCACAACAATAAAATCACACTTGTAAGGATACAATCTCGATATAAAAGCACAATACATAAAGTCAGCAAAGTAGATTAACCACATCTAGAAAAATTAAAATAATACAATTGTCTTTTGAAAAGCTTGAAATTAAAAATCTCAAAGTATCCGTTTTAAAAAATAATTAAATCTGTAAAATAATCAACTATTAAAGAAATTATGCCAGCTGTGCCACAGTTTTATCTATTGGCATTTTGATAATCATGTTGTAAAGCTTCTTTGTTTGCCACTTATTATATAGAGTGGAATTATTATTAGATAGTGGGTGACATCATGTGCATAATGCGTTCAAATAAACTTGAACTGTCAAGATTCTGTATGCTACAGTACGATCTACAAACATCATGCTATACTATTACAGCTTTACTTGTTTTCAGCAATAAATAATTGCAGATTCACAGTTTCTTGTTAGGCAAAAATTTGATGTGGCAACCATGTACATACTTAGTTGATCACTACAGTGTATATAAATATCATTTTTAATCTGGCTTTACTTCTTTGCTAGCCGCTTAATTATGTTGTTATATAGCTTGGAAGTTTTTAAAAACGGGAAAGCCCAAGGCAAAGAAAAACTTCACGTAATTAGTACATTTTGTTTTGTAAATTAATGAGATGTTTAAATAAAAACTTTTTAAAAAAGAAAGCAGTATTTATATCAAGATATGTTCATTCGGATCGCATCTAACAGTGAGTCGATACCTTTCTTATTTATAGAAGAATAACAACTCAACAAAAACTATTAACAGAAATATGCCAAGCAATCGATGTTTTCTAGTTTCACTTTCTTATTTTGATTATTAAAGGGCTCCACCTCATGTGGATTTTGTCAGTTCATCCGCCTTCCGATAATAATACTACTATATCTACTAAGGAAGTTTGGTTAAAAATATTTGTCGCTCCAAGTGATTTGTTCTACAGGATTTTTCATAAATGGTGCAGAAATGAAACAAACAAAAATATATTTATCCAACGTACTCTTAAAATAAGCATGTATGAAAGTGAACAGATTATCTGCATAAAAAATTGGGATAACACATAGTTGCTATTTATTACAAGTTTATTTTATTTCATTTGGTTTTGTATGTTCCGTCATTTGTGAATTGAATTTCTTAGCAACTTCTTGCTTGCAGTTTAGACTTGCAACTGTCTAAAAAATAGTTTTTGTGAAGGTTTAAACATTTAAACTCCCCACTGTGGTTATTTAGATAGGAAAGAGCTGTATTTCCAGTGCACAATGAAGAATGAGTGCACTAGATACCACTCATTGTCAGTTAAATAGATAAATTTAAATTCCCTGTGACTGCACCATACTGAAGTGTGATATATCATCTGACAACAGACTAAAAATCGAGTAGCTGGTGTACATATTTGGTGATGAGATCACTTCTGATCAATCTTAAAAGGTAACAGACATAAGTGGTTAAAATGTAAATTTATAGCAGCTTAAAAATGAATTTATTTTCTATTTCAGTATCTTAGCTAGCACCACTAGTTACTTCCATTCAAGTTCACTCCCCCAATGTAACTTTACACATAACACTACTTTGCTGTAAACACTTTTTAGCTTAAGTGGATATGAAAAAGCCTACAGAGGCAGTATTGTAAATATTGCATTTAATATTGTTAAAATTTTGTCTTTGGGTACATTAGAGATTAATTATGTATTGAAACGTTCATTTTGTTACAGAATCAGTACATGAATATGTTTGAGTACTGCCTGCAACATTACAGCTAAAGCTAACTCCAAGAGTCCTAAAAAATATTCCCAAAACTAGTTGGTTATTTTACTCATTGTGATTAGATTGTAATTCATGATGTTATTTACAATTTGTAAAAAAAAGACTAGCCAATACTTCATGTCAACTAATTAACTAATTTGTATATTCTTTGAAAAAACTTTATTTGAAACGTTTAAAGATGAAGTTTTTAACATAAGCAAATCAACGATACCTTTGGAACATTTGAGCACTATCAAAGTCATGCATCGCAAAAATGACCGTTAATGGAAATATCACATACTGCTTTGAAGCATAGGTTATTTTAAAAGCCTTGTGAGATTCAGAAACGAAACAACATCAGTTTTTTCACTAGTTTTGTTAGTAATTCAACAAGATGTAATTTTTTTTTAAATCACATAATTGGGAATTTTACATATCACAACACATTAAGACAATAATTGGAATCATCAGAGTATGTCAATAATAAGTAAGTTTTGGTTATTTTCTTTGCTTTTGAAGCAGCACTATCGTTCACCTTAACATATGTGCACCTCTTCTTCTACTTCTCCTTGTAGCTAACCAAGTTTCTAATAAAAATGAATAAGAAAAAGAAACTTTGGGAAATACAGACATCGCTAATTTATTTATTTACTTAATTAACTACTTATATACCTTTCACCCAGTGATGCAACTGAATTTCATATTTACCGGACATAGCTTTACAGGACAAATATAAATTTGCTTTCTTGATACAAACGGAATCAAAACAGACCCCACTACAATCACCATATTCTCCAACTTTGTTAATTTTAAAGAAAAAGCATGTTCTAAGCCACTTCAACAGAATTCAGATTTAAAGAAATTTCCATAGGCTTTGTACAAACGTCCATGTTGGTTTATTATAGATGCACATTAATTAACTTCATACACTTGTATTCAAACTACTGCTAACATAAAACGGATTTGTAAATAATTCGTTACACATTTCTTAGAAAGAAAAAAATGTTTAAGGCATCACGAACACGATATCTTAATAAAAATTACCAAAAAAGAAAAAAGGAGCCTCTTCTTATCCTTCGAGTTTTATTGGGTTCCCTCCCGACTCTCTGCACCGGCGTTAACCATACCAGACGTACAAGTCAAAAGTCACAAACTTGGATGCATCGTTTCAAATTCACCTGACTTTAGAAGCAATAGAAATAAGAGCCAATAGCGAAATACGAATTAGTAATGACAAAATACACAATAATGAAGGATATTACAATAATATTGTAACATAATTTTTTGTCATTTAATAGAATAATGTATCATTGCTGTATCTAAAATAGATCAAAATAAGCAATTATAATTTCATTGGTGCGAAATTAAATTGAGAGGATATTATCACGATTAAAAATAAAAATCCCGAATCAGAACGCATCGATATTGGTACAATAGAGCTATCGCAAGTTCATCGCTATTGCCCACCGAGTTTCGGTCGAACGGACAGTCACGTCGTAACACGAAACCAATAACCATGGCCGATAAAAGAAAAAGATGTGACTTTCGCATTCCTTAGGTGCTTGTAGAGGGTCTCCAGGCACAGGGCATTTATCAATGCGCAAGGAAAGAAAGAAAAATCTCAAATTTTGAAAGTAAATAATATAATCTTGGGTAACAGAATGTAAAAATTGCCACATTTAAAGAAGTCAACCTTACTTAGCAACAAAATATGGCAAAACCACATTAGGTATTTTACACGAGGCATGGAAATGCAAGATGGCAACAACTGTTTGAAGATTTGTTTGATGAAGTTTGAATATTGAATTTTGTGTCGACTTAGTTTAACATGCTATGGGGATGATGTATCAAGCATAACCAGCTGACGAGGATTTTTTATATCGGTAACGTACAATGATGATGAAGTTATTTTGAATTTTAAAATGTCATGTTGTGATATGTTTGTATTGATGTTGGTTAACTTAAAAATTTAATATCTCCTTTATATTACGTTCGGTTAGATAATTTTTGAAAAATATTGCTAGAGCATTTAGATGGTCAATGTTGCACTTATTTATTACTTTGTTATTTCAACTAAAAAAAACTAAATAATTAACAGAAACATATGTGAACCAATTTGTCAGATCTCATTCTTGGGGAATTTGATATTATTACTTGTTAATTTATAAAAAGAAACTAATCTTTGACTATTTAAAAAGTAGATAATTAACTTTGAAAATTGTTTATGATACTAAAATAATTTGTACATACCTGCGTTATGAAACAAATAGAATATTTATTCAGTTTTATTATAAACGATGAACTAATTTAGTAATTTTCATTTAGTGAGATTGATTTACAAGAGATGAATGTAGTATAATGCTAGAATCTAGTGAACATCCTAATATAAGTACCCTTAGTTGGTTTTGAGACACAAACAGCTGTCTCCATTAATTTGTTTTAATATATTTATGCATTTATTACAGGTACTAACTGTTACGCCAGTAACAACCAATGTGTTAATACTTTGAAAGGTTTCTGCACTTTCCTTTCAGGTTTTTCTATCGCAAAATGTTACATTTAAAGGTGTAGGTAGTGGCGCCTGGCAAATCCGTCCTTATATAGACCCCCCTGTGTCTCATTGAAATCCGCTGAAGTTAGAGTTCAGAGTTAGACCAAGGCCCCATAAAGGACCTTTGACGGAAAAGTTACATCTCATGTGTAATAAGAGTCTACGTAGTTATCTCTGCGAGTCTCTTTGCCTTTATTGAGGAGAGTATAATTATTTTCTATAAGAGAAAATAATAGATAATAAAAAGACACATTTCAATATTAGTATCTGTATCAACCGTCTAATATATCATATGAAATGTGAATTCAATTCTGTATAATTTAAAGTAGTTGTATGATAATTATATACGAAATTTTGCGCAGGAATTTTAATATGTTACAAGTTTGCTCTTGATAAAACATGAATTTGAAAAATGGAACAATTGGTCCTTCATTGCCAAATGATACTGTAAAAAGTGTTAAAACAGTTTAAAATGCAATATATTATTTTGCATGTTGGATATGAGTTTGCTTATGATTCAATAATAACTTGACTTTATCCACCTTCAATGTACAATAGTATCGGTATATAAACCAGGATGAAACTTTATAAAGAAAAATGTGAAGTTCAGCAAAGGTTGCTCTTCCACTTAACCCAAAAATTTAGTATTTAAGTGACTTCAGGATTTTATATAAATGCATACACGTATGATTAATCACACATCTTTTGTAGCTTCAACGGTAAACTTGGTTTATAACAAAACATAAATATAATCTATATCAATATTATGTATTATGCAAGATTCGACTAATGTTTCTTGCAAGTGTGATTTAAAAGTTTGCAAATGTGCTTGTGTAAATAACTCCATTTTAAAGAAAAATAAATAGCATTATTGCTAAGTTTCAACATGCAATCATTTACCAATATCGGCAGCAAAATAAGCTAAGCTTTAATCTTCCATTAGTAAATCTTTGTAGCAAATGTAGTGCTGCATGTTAAGATTTCCCTCAGAGTTGGGAGGAGGCTATGGGGATGAATAATCAGGTAAAGTCTGGCGAACGCCACGTCCTCTACCTCTTCCCCGTCCTCTGCCTCGCCCCCTCCCACGACCCCGTCACCTTCGCCCATCCGTCATACCTGCAATGTCTAATATTCATTCATACTTTCAACTCAAATGGTTTATAATACCTATATTGCTGGTAGTTTTTTCTAAGTAAGCTAATGGACCCTGTAGTAGTCCACCTTGTTGTGGAAATGGAGGTCTAGGGCCACTCATACTTTGTTGCATAAACATGGCTTGTTGAGGAGACATCATGCCAGACCCAACACCACTTGACATTCCTGGTGTAACCTGTAAATAATCATACTCTGTATAATTAATAATCTATAAACTAAATTTTATTTAAGTACAACAAAAAATTATATTAGTTAAATATTTAAATGCAAGGTATATTAAGTAAGTGAGGTTTGTTCAAACTCTAGCCATACCTTTAAAATTTTACATGTTTGAATTATGGACTAAAAATAGAATTAGTTTGTTTTCGTAAATTGGTAGTATTATTTCTGATGTACATGTCAATTTTCGAACAAATAGGATATTTAGGTTTGTGTTTATCAGGCTAATATAACGTACATAATTTGGCACACGGCCACTTTTGAAATTTAAAAATGATCAAGCAACGAATTTGTAATTAATTTTGGATTATAAAACGAAAATCTGTTTGATATTGAAAATCTTGCAGAAAAATTTCAAAACATATGCTATGTCACAACTAATTTCCTTGTAAAAAAGATAGATGAATATGGCCATCACTTTAGTACAGGTGTTAGCAACTTGTGACTCGCTGGTCATCCCATTGAACAATTTCCAGTGACCCACTTGAGTTCCGAAAATAAAGTATAATATATAAAAATAAACTATAAAACAAATATGAAACAAACATTTTGAAAATAAATTTGAACATATCCATTTTTTCTTTAATAGGATTTGAAATACTCTTTTAAATAATAGAACTATATATCTGTCCCACAGTTAATTTTTAATCTTGTTGTTTTAAAATTTCATCCACAAAAAGTACTAAACGAGAATCTAGACTCTCAGTATTCTTTAAAAATTAAACATTTTAAAATTTACAATTGTTTCGGCCAATCTAATAAAATCTAAAAACGACAACGGCCATCATCAGAACATGTTAAAGTAATTGGCAAACAAGAGTTTAACAGAAAAAACAGAAAATTTGAAAAAAGTGGGCACTATTTAGTAGTCAACGAATTCCTAAAATTGTTCTGGTTTTAAGAACAATTTCATTCTAAATAAAGCTCCTTAAATTTTGATAATGTTACGATATAATTCTATGTACCATTGCAGCAATGCGATGGCTTGAAATTTTTAATATTATAATTGATTAATAAAACTTTCAGGTGACCATCATAGCCCAACATAAACGACATTAAGAAATGTGGTAAAAGGAAACTTATGCTCAAAATCTGGTGGTAACAAATTATGGCGGTAGATGACGCGACTGTTTCACATAATATTAATATATTCCTAAGCAAAAATTAGATTAACCTGTAAATTTTTAAAATTGTTATACCATAATTTAGTTTAATTTTAAAACACATGAATGTAGTTTGTAATTCGACCCAAGAAGAAGTAAAAATTTAATATTTCTATGAATCTATTAACAGTAGGTAATAATAGAAAATAGTATTAATATAGAAAAAGATTTAAAATATTATTATAGTGAACTGTCATTTAGGCAAATTATGTTATCATTTAATGAAGCAGCTTTAATTTCGTAACTTTCCACGAGAACTGATTTTTTGTAAGAGTTGGTGGAATGTAATAATTTACAGTTAGTTTCATAGTCAAAATTATGTAAAATTAAACGAAGATGTTGGGCAAAAAGAGATGTTATATCCGTATTGTTCCTGTTATGATATTGTGGTTTTAAATATTGTAAATGTTCTTTAAGTTGAATTTTTATGGACTGCTTCGTTCTACCTATGTAGAACAGTATTATGGCTGTTTTATTTACATGAAATACAAATAAGTAAGAACAAGTAACACCACTGTGTTCAATAGGTAGAGTGGAATCCTTCAAATGGCATGCCATTTTTTTGATCAAATTCGGAATAGAAAATGATATGGCAATGTCCTTAAAAAATACTGAGAGTCTAGACTTCGATTATTACTTTTTGGATGAAATTTAAAAACACAAGATTAAAAACTAACTGTGAAACAGATATATAGTTCTATTATTTAAAAGACTTTGAAAATAATTCATCTTAAGACAACTAACTATAAGCCAGACGTGATTAAATTGACATCTTAAGTTTAGTATCAGGGGGACATTGATATCGAAGAGAATGTTTATTAAAATTTATTGAATTATTATAATTATTATTATGTTTATTTTTATAATAATTAGAATTATACTTTAAATTTTTTGTTTAAAGTACAAAAGCGGAACCTATTGAAAGTATTTTCTCAATAAAATATATTGCACTCACAAAAATTGAAAAGACACTGACCAAAACCTCACACTTTAGTTGATTTTGACCTGCAGCCAAAAAAAATTGAGAACTCTAACACAAATATTCAAAAAGTAAGGAAATTATAAATACGAACAGAAATACCACTTTTGGTATAACAGCCCACACATTTTACAATTGTTAAAGTTCTAAGAATAACAGCATTACAAAAACTGAATGTTGATTGACGTTGCTACCTACCCAAATTTACTTAGGTGTTAAAACATGAGTGTATAGATATAATAGCGTTAACGGAACCTTCTTGAACAGTATAACGCATTGCATTATGCTAGCTATAAATTAGATAAGAAAAGTAAAAATTTTAATTTGACAGAATAAATATGACACACTTGTATAATACATTTAACAGATAATTATTCCTAATTAGGCATGTTTTAATTCTTTTGTTATAGAAAATAGGGCAGTTATAACTAAGCAATACAAATTAATGTTCTTAAAATAAGTGGTTAGTCCCAATAAAAAAGTATTTAAATTAATTAAATTTATTAATTCATGTGCAGTTAATCAGAAAACGCCAAAATGTAGGAATACGAGTGAGAGAGTGGTTGGGCTGAAGGTTGAAAAGAAACAGTTTTAAGAAAAGAATATGATAATATAGATTTCCTACAGGGAAAAACGCGGTATGTGACTGAATTTATTTGAACTTACGCTTGCACGGGCAAGTTACCGGGTTTCAATTCACGAATACATGGAATTGAAGTCGTTGCAACCATTCAAAAAGGGGTTAGGACCTGGAGAGTTCACCCCTTCATTAATGTAGAATTTTGTGGTGTCAAGTGAAGAAAGCTGTGCTAGTTTGAAAAAGCATGAAATGGACATACTAAGGTTTATAAAGATTCTCAATCCTTTTAAAAATTATGAACATTAAAACAGTGAGTAATATTATGAGCTTTTATGTTTATACTGTGTTATAATGAATAAATGGATTTTAAATATAAATTGGTTGGTATTCATGTAGTAGGTTTAACCAAATTAGTAGAATCTTTAGCGAGGAACCTGACTAAGAAAGGTTCCCGAAAGAAGACAGCAGCTATTTAGGTACTTTGAGTGGCCGAGACCATAGGTGTCAGTATGGCATTCTAAAACACTATTGCGATGTGGAAGGCAATGGGAAACCACCACATTACCTCCCAAGTACAGAGCATACTTAAATTGTTATTTAAGATGATGACATCTTCAGGGGTAAAAGATTCCAGAGCTAAAATATCCTCTCCCACATTAGGATCCGGGGGCTGCTTCTGATGATGTGAACATCAAGTAAAAAACAAGAATCAAGAAATTTTGCGAGTCAAAGAATGGAATGTAAAGAAGTATGAAGCAAATAGGTAAGCTAGAGAATTTGAAAATTGAAATGAATAGGTTAGCACTAGATATGGTAGGGATTGGATAACTTCAGTGACAAGAAGTGAAGAATTTTTGGAGCAGATACTTTAGGTAACTCATACAGGATCGGAGGAAGGAAAACGAATGTGGAAAGAGTACCCATGGTACTGTACTAATACAAGTTTACACAGCCCATCTCTAGCTAAAAAGAATCTACAAAGATATTGAACACATACTAAAGATTCATAAAAGGGCATGAAAATTTAATAATTACGGGATATTTTAATGCAGTGGTAGGCGAGAACGAAGAAGAGGTGGTAATAGGTTTATTTGGTTTAGGAACGAGAAATAACAGAGGAAATAGGCTGATAGAATTTTGTGACATAAACAATTTAACCATCACAAATAGATTATTTCAACATCATGCTAGAAGACAATACACATGGAAGATGCTAGGAGACGTAAGTAGATCAAATAGATCACATTTTTGTTAGACAATGATATAAAAATTGATTAAAAAGCTGGAGAAGCTACCTGGAAGCAGATATATATATATATATATATATATATATATATATATATATATACTGACCACAATATAGAAATTATGAATGCCGTGTTTAAATTTAAGAATTTGAAAAAAAAGGAACAGAAAAATCACTTTGATTTTGAGAAACTAAAAATAAAGATACCCACAAAAGATTTGAGAAAAATCAAACGAATTTGCAAGATATTTGGAAAGGAAGTAGAAGCAGAATGGAATAACATTAAATCCAGAATAGACATGTGGCCAAAAATATTCTAGAGTATAAATAAAAAAAAAGAAATTATTCCCCTTTGCAGGAAAGCTAAAAAAACAATGGATTGAAGGAAAATTCAAAAAGGAAATTTGAAAAACAGATGAAGGTTACAAAGTAATTAGAATAAATTTTAGAGAAAAAGCAATATAGCAAACATATAGAAGCAGCAAGAAAATGTAGAGAAGTGAAGAAATGGAAAGAATATATAGGGAATTTATATGCAGGACAGAAACTAAAAGGTGACTTGAGATATCCCATACTTAGAGATGAAATTCAACTAGCATTAAGAGTATGAAAAATAATAAGATACCTGGTATAAATAAGGTGCAAACAGAAATTCTGAAAACCATTGAACAAGCAGTAACAGTACGTTTTTTCCAACTTGTAAGTTGTATGTATAAGGCAGGCAAGGTACCCAAAGATTTCGAACATAACACCATAGTCAAACAAAATTTTCAAACAAGAAATTTCACTGCATACGTGTTAAAAATATAGGTGACACGGAAGGCCATTTTCGCTCTAAGGGTGATAATGGAGTAAACAATAGAAAAACGAGAAAGTTGATATATAGGGTTTGTATATCTGGAAAAAGCATTCGACAATATAAAATGGGAAAAAATGTTCCAAATACTCAAAAAGATTACAATAAGTTATAAAGATAAACGGATAGTACATAGCTTATACAATCAGCAAACGGCTGTAATGGAACAAGAGCAGGAACGTAAAGGGGTAAGATACAGGTGTAAGTTATTCCCATTAATTTTTAATTTGCACATCGAAAAGGCAATGAATACTGTTAAATGCAGGAAGATATTTAGAATATTATGCAGGAACAAACAATTGATATGCTTAGATTTATAAATGATATAGAGGTATAAGTATCCGGCAAAGAAAAGTTAAAAGTGGCTCTTAATGAAGTGGAAATACTACTAACAGAGATGTAGTATGAAAATTAACAAAAATAAAACTAGAGTACTAATATGTAGAGGAAAGGAAAGTAAGTCAAAAACCAGAATACAAATAGGAAACGATCACTTACAAAAGGTTAAAGATTTCTGCTACCTAGGAAACCAAACAATGCAAGAAAGGAAAAGTGCAAAAGATATAAAACAAAGATTAGCACAAGAGCATGCTGCATTTAAAGCAACTACTATGTTCAAAGACAACAAACAAAGAAACAAGAAAAGATTGCCGAAAGCATGTGTGAAGCACAGCATTGTACAGCTATGAAACGTGGGCTATAGGACTAGCAAACAGGAAAAAGATCTAAGTCTTTGAAATGAGGTGCAACAGATGTATGATGATAGCATGGACAGACAACGTTAAGAACAAAGAGGTACTAGAAATGGTAGGAGACGAAACAAGTATTAGAAAAACTGTAAAAAATAGAAGAGATAAAATGATAGAACGCATACTAAAGCATGAGGGAATAGTGCAGAATATATTAAAAGCTGAAAAAGGAAAAAAAAGTTAAAGGTAGACCTAGATTAGACTATTGCACACATAGTGAAAGATGTGGATTGTGGGAATTTCAGGGAAATGTGTGGGTTCGCTCAGAATAGAAAACAATGGAGATACGTATCCAACCAGTTCCAGGACGGAAAACTTAATGATGAAAAAGTAAGTATATTTAGAGCTGGTGATTATCATAAACAACTACAAACGTAGGTTTGCAATATACCCAACAAATGTTGATTGTGTGAAATAAGTAATGGAAAAACTATTTCCCTTTCGCTTGTACCATCGAATATCGGTGAAACGGAGTCATCAACATTAAGTATTCAGTCCTGGAACTGGTTAGAAGTGCATTTCCATTGTTTCCTATTCTCAGCTAACCTACATATTTCCCTGAAATTCACAGTCTGCATCTTTCACTATCTGCATGCAATCAAGTTCTATAACTTACCTACCTGCTTCATAGTTCTGACATTCCACGCTACTCGCAGAACGTTTAAGACTCTTTTTCTAAACTTTCCGATCAAATCCTCCAAAGTAGTCCCCTCCCGGAGACCAGAATGGGGCGCTATTTTAACTCTGGTATTTGTTATCCCGGAGGATGCCATCATCTTAAATAACAATTTAAGTACGCTGTGTACTTGGGAGGTAAAGTGGTGGTTTACCGTTGCCTTCCATATCGCAGTAGCGTGTTTTAGAATACTATACTGACCTCTCTACCAAAAGAGCTGCTACCTCTTTCGGAAATCTGCCTTACTCTGGTTCCTCACTAAAAACCCTACTACTTTGGTTAAACCTGTAGTTTGGCTATTTAGATCACTGGAACTCTCAAGCAATTCTACCCGTTATAGTAACCTAGAATTTCTTCAAGGTGCAGGTCCATTCAGAATGGGAAATAGAGTATATATTTTTAAAACAAAAAGGAAAAGCATATATAGGATTTGTTGATCTGAAAAAAGCATTCAATAATATAGAATGGGAAAAATGTTCAAAATATTCAAAAAAATAGAAATGAGTTATAGGGATAGATGGATAGTACATAGCTTATACAAAGAACAAACAACGAAAATAAAATTAGAGAAGATATGTAGAAAAGTAAATATTAGGAAAAAAGTGAGAAAGAAATGTGAGCTATCCTCATTTATTTTCACCTTGTATATCCAAAATACAATGAATACTGTCAAATGCAGGAAGACATAAAATAATTATGCAGAGACAAACGATTAATACGCTTAAATTTCCAGATGATATAGCTGTGTTACCATTTAGCAATGAAAAGTCAGAGGTAACTCAATTAAATAGAAACAGTACTAATAGAGAGACACAGTATGAAAATCGACCAAAATAAAACTAAAGCAATAGTATGTAAAGGAGGTGAAAATAATTCGAAAACGAGAATAACAAATATGAATCGAGGATTTACAAAACATTAAGAATTTCTACTACCTAGGAAGTCAAATAAAGCAAAAGATATGAAACAACGATTAGCACAATGCCATGCTGTATTTAACCAGAGAAAGCAGTTGCTATGTTCGAAAACAATAAACATAGAAACAAGGAAATAATTGTTGAAAGCAAATGCGTGGAACATAGCACTGTATGGCTGTGAAACGGGGACAGTAGAAGAAAGGAGAAGTGGACAGGAAAACATAGAAGCCCTGGAAATGATGATAGACAGATGATAGACAGAAAATGTTAAGAATAAAGAGGTTAATTAAAGAAATATGTGAAAAATAAAAAATGCTAAGGCACGAAGGAATAATGGATATATTAGAAGCAGAGAAAGAAAAAAGAGATGTAGATGTAGACCTAGATTAGACTATTGCACACAGATAGAGATAGGTGTCCACTGTGGGAATTTCAGAGAAACGTGTAGGGTAGCTCAGAATAGGAAACAATGAAGGTATGAGTCCAACCAGTTCCACGACTGCAGACCTAACAATGATGAAATAAAGTCTATTTCCTGTAAAATTACACATTTTAGTGACACATTGTCCAAATTATGTCCTACAGTTGTTGTTGAGTAAGCTCAAGTGTTAAATTATAATGTCAATATTCAAATAGATGTCCTCAAATGATGTGGTGTTATGTTGTGATATTATATTTTTAGATATAGTTAAATAAAACTGTTTTAAAGAGAGATTCCATAGTTCCAAAGTAAGTAAAATATGGTAAATTAACTTTGTGTATTGTTTAATCTCATTGAAATTATTATATTCCAGAAGTTTCCGCATCTTCTCTGGGAGAATTGTGCCATGGCATTATCTCCATTTTTGAGTAACGACTATCTCATGCTCCCATGGAATTTAATCATTCAGTTAAGTTACTTGTTATCCTATCACCCCTTCGATAAATTTTGCTTACTTTCTCTGGCAAACCTAAAGTTTTAATGCTCCATAAAATAATCACAATACGAAGACAAAATATTTTAGTTCCAACACTTCCATTGAAATGAACGGTGAAAGTTTGATAACAACTCCATGGTTAGCAAAAAAGTACACAAACGACTTAATTTTTCCTATTTCAATAACTAATGAACTTTTGGGAGGGTTTTTTTTAAACTTGGTAAAGTTCAATTGTTTTGCCAAATTTTGTTATTTAATAAACATATCCAAAGAGGAATGTTGACCACTTCATATAATTACGAAATCATCTGGAAACCAACCAAAAAAAGTTTTATAAAATAATTCAAAAGTCTTTTAAACCATTAGTCATATAAGTAATGTCTGGCGAGAAAATGGAAATACAAGCATTAACGTAATTTAAAGAAATTTTAAATATTTTTGAACTCGATAATGATATAGGGATCCATAAACGACAACCATCTTTTTTAAAAAAAAACATGATCAAGAACCAATTACTTCTGCAGATTACTTGAAATAGTTAAAAATCCAAAAATCATTATTATTTAATAGCGATCTCACATGATACACTAGTGTCACAATCAAAAATAAATATATCATATCACAGAATATGTAATACATACCCTCAAGGTTTTAAAACATTTAATATTGAAAAATAAAACTGCACTTATGGATTATTTAATTTATTATTTATGAAATTATACAAATATGTTCAAAACTACTATTTTGTCAAATATATTTTGTAAGACTATTTCTATAAAAACTACAAATTACAGTATTGAATTATATACAGTCATTAAACTTCTACGAAGGCACATTTGAGCAAATAGCATAAATTATATTATGTAGGTATCACATATCGTACTTGTGTAAAAGTTGCAGTTTCTTTTGTACACCCTGAGAGTTAGTAAACATTCTGTCTAATTAAGAAGCAACACCATGTAAGATAACTATTAAATAGAATTAAAATAAAAAATATATAAATGACATGCTCTTGGGGAGATCAACGTCGTTCTACCTGCATCTGCTGCTGTAATTGTTGCATTTGTTGTTGTTGATGAATCTGCATCTGTTGCTGCTGTTGTTGTTGCTGTATCTGCTGAAGATGTTGATGTTGCATCTGTTGCTGCATAGTTGGTGACATTGCAGAAACCATCATTTGATTAGGAGTTTGATTGCCAGAAATTACAGGTATGGGTGACTGAGGTACAGAACCACCATTATTAATGATCCCTTGCGAGGAAGTACTTTGAGCTGGGCTTTTAGCATACCCCTGCAGGTCAGCTAAAAGGTTTTGCCAAACAGCTATTTTTTCATAATGTCTTTTTAAAAGGTCTTCCTTTCTAGCTAGCTCTAACCTTAGTTCGTTAATATCTTCTTTGACAACCATCTCTGGTTTAAGGGCCGACAGTAAAAATCGTTTTTGCAAAAAGAATGCTTCCATTTGTCGAGCCAAATCAATAAACCTAAGGGTTGTTTGTTCAATTTCAGTACGAACATCATCTTTGTCTGTACTTCCAACAGCTTCCTCTTTTGTTAAAACGTTCAAGCAGTGCTAAATAAAATATATAGCTTTAGTAGTTTATACATGAAATAATAGCTACCTGAAACGCTTCTTCAAATTCGTCAACTAAATTCCCACTAGAGTTTGTAGGAGTAGCCATTGCAGAAACTGACGGCGATATAGGAACCTCTTTCATTTGCTTAATGTACTATCAAGAATCATTTCAAATTGTTTTCCAGAACACAATAAGCTACTAAACTACACTTATTTTAAAACCGAACCTCAAAACATTTTACTATTATAAAATAAAATCGTAACCATAGAAAAAGGATAAAATACCTTTTTCTATGATCGTAACTGTTGATATTAAAAATTAAACTAAAATATAAAAATTCTTAAAACGCTTCTCTAGCCATTTTTCTGTTTTACCCTAAATTGGTTATATTGGTATAGCCAACTGTATTACTGAATAGTTGGTAGGGTAGAGCAAATATTAGATTCAATTTTATATTAGTTGTCTATGGTTTATATTGGAGCGAGCCACTATTAACGCGTTCGCCAATTTAGGGCAAGTAATAACAAAAGTTCTTATTATTCACTATTCACAAGTTTAATTAATGGTATATGTCTTAACAGTATATGTTTTATTTATAGATGTTTTCAGTCCAATTAACAATGAAGCACTATTACACTAATGACTATGTTTACGCAGACAATTAGCGCAGGTTTTATTAAAAACGGTTATGTTAAATTGGTTTTATAACATCCGTTTACACGTATAATTGCAAAGGGTGTTACATAGGACCTAACATTCAACTGGTCTTTAACTTTCAGTCCGCTGTCAGTGATATCAATGGTAATTTATAAACAATATTTTAATATTTATTAATTATCTCTTTGGCATATATTAAGATTACATATTCTAGTCCTTAAGTTCAAGTATAACATCAATCAAATATTTTTAGGTTTATCTAGTCGACTATCGATACGCTATCCAAAATTTGGGTCGATTGCGCGGGTTGCTAATACTGCTTTATAAACCGGTGTTATTTGTAAGAGTGTTTACACGGCTCTTAAAACCTGTGTTCACTAAGTCAGGCCTCTTGCCGAAGCGGTGTAGTTTTATTAAACCGGTTTAGTAAAACCGGCGTTATTTAGTGTTTACACGGGACTTAACACCTACCTGTTTTACTAACAACTGGTTTTAATAAAACCTGTGTAAACGTGGTCAATGCTATTTAGAAGCACTAATATCTTCTTAAACTAAATCCTTAATCATAAGTCTTCTTAACAACACTAAAAACGACTATAATTTATTTATTACCCTTTTGTCTATTCATGTACAAGCGGGCGGTACAATATGCACGTTCACATAACACAAATTTATATTTACTATAGGACCTTGAAAACGTACTGACCAACTAACTATACTCGATATGATTTATATACGACATTTGGATATAGACAACAGATGTACGTTTTTTTTATAGTGGTAAAAGATTTTATATACGCTGTGTGGGACTCTTCCTTGTCCAAGCAAGAACATACCCACTAAAAATCCACTTTGGTGTCGGACTCGAGACCCCTTGTCATAGACGTCTATAGGGATCCCGTGACTAGCGTACCTGGACTAGGTCCTTCACCGCCGTCGCGAATTGGAAAAAACATGGCGTTACGCGCAGTTTATTCCTTTCGGACGTCTGATAGAATCGCAGCAAAGATCATTGCCGGAGCATCGCACTTGGGTGTTTATGACGTTGCCATAGGGCATCTTCATACGCGCCCAGAGCTCGTATGAGCTGGTTTTCGTGATCTTCTAGAGATCCGTGAAACCTCTCTGCGTTTGACCGGAGCCATTCCTTGACGGTTTGCAAATTTGCCTCTCTGTGAAGCTGAGCGTTTCGAATGAACTAGGGAGCTCCAAAGACTCCCCTTAGGGCCTTGTTCTGAATCACCTGGAGTTTCCGCATGTGCGTTTCCGCTGCGTTACCTCACACCGCTGATGCGTATGCAAACGTCGGTCTGGTTATCACCTGGTAGAGCCTAAGCTTGTTTGAAGCGTTCAGCCTACTTCGGCGATTGGTCAAGGGGTATAGCTAAGCCATAACACCCTTGGCCTTGTTTGCCGCATACTCGATGTGAGCTTTCCAGGATAGCTTCGAATCAAGGATAACCCCTAAATACTAGACGTCTGAACGCCAAGGTATCGGTTCGTCGAACGCTTTGACGTCGTCTCCAGGTCGGTGACTTCGCTTCGAAAAGAAAACTGCCGTGCTCTTTTCTGGATTGACCTCGACTCGCCAGAGTCTTAGCCACTCCTCGAGAACGTCCATCGCCGTTTACAGTCTCTGCATAATGAGTTGCGGAGCACGGGACCTGGCTAGAATGGCTGTGTCGTCGGCGTATAGTGCCATCCTGATGTACACTCATCGCGGATCTTATATATATACCCTAAAATTAACTAAATGATTCATAGTTTGTGTTTGTTCGAATGTTCTAGACTTCTGTAGAATACACTTCGTTTATGAAACTTGCGTGTTTGATGGGTTGTCTAATAGTTCGTAACAATATTAAATCAATTGCGAAAGAATGATAATTGATAGAATTGATTTAACTATAGTTTCAATAAAATAAATAGCACAACCGTTCAGATACAAAAATTAAAATACAGAAAAAAAGAGTACATTGCATGATCAACTATAAAAGAATTGTAAGTATTCAGAATGGCAGATATCTTCGAATCCAATGTAAAACTTACGGGATTTGAATCAATGTTTGCCAAGTTAACTTCAAAATTATTAAAAACAGAACTATTCGTCGTTTTAACGTTAAACGGACAAACATTAACTACGTGTACAATGTCTTAACTACTGTAGTTATAACTGCGGCAGTAACTAACCACACCGTGTATATGATGTACTAAATCCCGTCACCGATAAAGCCATGTTACTAACACGTTTTACACACAACAATTTATTGATCAATTTCTAGAACTTAAAAAATAAGTAAAAAATTATCAAAAAACTTTATGACCTTGAATAGTTTTACACACATCAATTTATCAACTTTTTTCTGGTTATTTCAGAAGCAGCAACCGTTTTTCAATGTTTACAGTCTATTTACATACCTTATACAGATTGCTGATATAATATACCTTAATTTAAGTTAGCAAAAATTACACTACCTTAAACAATTCACAAAAACACCAAACAGTAAACACAATCTCATAATTGCTATAGATATAAACAACTTAGTAAATATCTTATAGATTGGTTTTTTAGCTCAAATATTAAAGTTATTAAAATATTGATGAAAAATTAGAACAACTTCTAAATCAGCTTAAATTGGTGACCATCACATTCTTGAAATTGATCTATAAACTGTTGTATCTAATACCATAAAATATTTAACATCTAATACACACTTTTGAAATAACTTGCTGTTCAAGGTCGCCAATCTTTAGAAATTGATTCATAAATTGTAGAGTATATTACAGTTATTATAGTAGAATTACTATCGGATAGCGGGTGACGTCATATTTGTAATAGATTCTAATAATAAATTGACTACTCCAAGTATACAGTATGGCAAAATTTTTTTTAACCATCTTCCTGAGTCTTTACGTCGTCATCCTTCAGACTCTATACGTTCGAACGAGTCCCGCGATAGGCTTTCTGAGGTTAGGTTACTGCTAGAAATAGATATGATTATTAAAAAACACAAATCACTTAACACGCATATCAGAACGTTTTATTCTTTTGGTTGCTAAAACTATTGCAGACTGTTCTGCAATAGTTTTAGTAACAAAAAAAGCAAGACTGTTCTGATATGCGTGTTAAGTGATTTGTGTTTTTTAATAATAATATCTATTTCTAACAGTAACCTAACCACAAAAAGGCTATCGCGGGACTCGTTCGAGCGTAAAGACTCGGGAGGTTGGTTAAGAAAAAAATTTGTGCTCGCGAGACGCAGTAATTATTTTCCTAACCATCCTATCGAGTCTTTACGCTCGAACGAGTCCTCGTTTAGATTAGTGTTAGAAATAGATATTATTATTAATAGACACTAAACACAAATCACTTCACACGCATATCAGAACAGTCTGCAATAGTTTTAGCAACAAAAAAAACAAGACTGTTCTGATATGCGTGTTAAGAGATTTGTGTTTTTTAATAATAATATCTATCTCTAACAGTAACCTAACCTCAAAAAACATATCGCGAGACTGGTTGGAGCGTAAAGACTGGGGAGGATGGTTAAGAAAAAAATGTTTGCGTCCCGCGATAGGCTTTTTAAGGTTAGGTTACTATTAGAAATAGATATTATTATTAAAAAAAACAATTCATTTAATACGCATATCACAACAGTCTTGTTTTTTTTTTGTTGCTAAAACTATTGTAGACTGTTCTAATATGCGTGTTAAGTGATTTGTGTTTTTTAATAATAATATCTATTTCTAACAGTAACCTAACCGAGGACTCGTTCGAACGTAAAGACTTGAGAGGATGGTTAAGATAAAAATTACTGTGTGTTGAACAATCTAAATATTCAAATTGATGGGTTAAATTTCAATTCACGAATTAAAACGCGCAAATTTTTAGAAGTACAAACCTTCTATTTTAGGCCAGATGTATATTACTGAATGGCTATTGGTATAAATTTTATTTTATGCAATACATTTCTTAAGGCCAGTTGCACCGTATAGTTAAAGCCAAGATTTAAGCTAAAGCGGGGTTTTACAACTAAAATGCGTTTGCACCGCTGTTAAGTCATAGATTAAACCGAGATTTAATAAAGCCTTCGTTTGAGTCGACTTAAACCCAGATTTAAATTAAAAAGAGCCATTTCTTTTACAATGACAAATGAAATTTCTCTTTTGACTTTTCTTCTGCTGTCAGTAACATTACCTAAACTGATGATTTCTAAAATAATTATCAATTAATTATTAGCAATAGTAATTATTGTAAAAATTGTTATTCGCTGCAATGAGTGTCTAATTAACCTGAGTTCGGTTATACTGGATTTGACGTAGAAAACCAAAATCAAAATCATCATCCAACAGATCGTTCCATACAACAAATTCCATTTTAATACTTTTTTGGTATATTAATATTGATTTTAAAGCAATTAACTGTATTTATTGGGTTCGACTTTTCAACATTGCCTAATAAATTTGTCGGTCGACGGTTTTAGGTATAGAAAATCTTCTGACATTTCAAAGACAGGACTCAGGTAGGTCTTATATTCAACTGAAATGTATGAATTCCCTAGAAACGTGCTACGTTGCCATGAATACTTTGAACAAACAGAGACTTTATAAAGCTTGGTTTTCTGATATACGGTGCAACAAGAACTATTTTTAAGCAAGGCTCAATTGGAAAGCTGAGTTTTATAAACTTAGGCTCAATTAAATAACGGTGCAAGCGGGCTTTAGTGTCAACTTTTTTATCATCTTATTCACTTTCATACTTCAGCTTACAATTTTTAAATAATACATCAGCCTTTTTTTATTATTATTTCAGACAAATAGTCATTGGAACTTTCCATTTCGAAATTTAAAATTTTTAGAGGGGCTTCAGTCCACAATTTTTGAAAAAAAAAAAGTTCCTTTATATAAATTCTTAAGCATCTTATAGAACCTAAATATTAGGGTTTCTACTAGGTTTATGCTCTATATAACTAGATTGATTTCTGTAGTTAAATTATAATGCACCATGAATTGAAAGGTTTGTCGACTCTTTCAAACATGTCCGTAAATAAAACTAAAAGTCTTAAGAAACAGAAATGTACGACAGGTTTGCTGTAAGCAGTTTAATGATGTCTAAATTAAAAAAAAAACAGCAATTACTTTTTGAGCAACGACGACAGCAGTTATTGGTACTATCCCATTTCCCAAAATGAATATCATAGGACAGAACTCAAAGGAGGGGAGCAGTATTACCACCTAAAGACTAGACAACCAACGTTTCAGGGAATTCATTTAACTTGTATTTTATCCTTTAAAATGTTACGCCATTATTTACCTTCGATCATAAGTTATGCCATGCCCAAAAGAATAAAGGTTTAACTTAAGGAACACCACGTGATGATATTACGTATACTACTCGTCCAGCATTTGAAGATAAACCAGCTGAACGGTGGCAAAATTGTTGAACTTGCTCCAAACATCTTTGTGTTTGTTTGCACTTATTTCACTTATGGATTGACAAAGTTTAGGAATGGTTCATTTTTTAATAAATATAACTTTGTGTATGCTTGCAATTTGTATGTTCAGATGGTCAGTTATGGCAAAACCCAAGCTTAAATGATGGGCAAGAAAGCGGCTCAAAGGAATAAAGTGCCCTTTTCAACTCGATGTCGAAACTTACAAAATAATGCAAGATGTCAGTATATTCTTTATTATACCTGCTGCGATTAATTATGCTGTGTATGTTCAGTACACGATTTCTGTGTTTTGTGGGGTCACCTTTGGTTTCGTTAATACATAAGACAACAAATATGTATAATTTATTTATAGATTTAGAATTAAACATTGGCTATAAAAAATACATGCAATAACATGAACGTGAAAATAACAATTGCATAAGATTCTACATGCATATGCAGTAGAAAAATGTCCTTTAATTTATGCATGAGAATAGAGCTTTTATGTGAACACATTTTATTAACGCCAGAAATGTAAATGTCCTTTGGCGTTAGAAAATTTATAGTGCGAGTTTGAATGAATGTAATATTTGTATACAAAAAATGAAATTTGCGCATCGGATTAATTTTAAACTTTTACGCGCATTTCTGTGAAGAAAAACACGACTCAAAAAGAAGGCTACGCTAAAATGGATTAGTGCAGGAGTAGGTTCACATAGATACTGTGTCGGCTGGGATCTGCAGGTAGAAGTTTCGTTATTACAGTGTATATGTGGCAGGTCAATCAATGCATGTGCCGTGCATTCTGCAGGTTCCTTAATCGGCGATATGAGGCGTGGAACGGCATAATGATGGCGGATTTTTCATAGTAGACGTCGGAATTGGTGCAAGTGTGGTATTCACACGTCCAGGTCGCTATGTTCTCTTCAGTAATGATGGGCGGCGAAGACAAAAGCGTCACGGACGCCTCGGACATCCCGTCTCGGTGGGCCGTGTTTGGCGTTTGTTCAGCAGTAGATGCTGATACAAAAATGGTTCTACGAAGAACCTTCCTTTGGTGGAAGGCTATGCCCTGGTGGTAAGATTTGGAGCACCTTGCCGGCAGGGTGTGGAATATCTACGTTAGTGTATAAAGCACAACCTTCTGGTTCAACCTCCAGGCTTTGGTGCACCGTGATAAAAGGTTAAACTCAGAAAATTAAAAGTTATTGCTTGCCTCTGACTATTGCATGCCATTATATACCCAAAAGCAAACGAAAGTATTCATTTTAAACTTTTTAGTGCTCGCCTCCTTGATCATTATAAAAAATGTTTGTATTCTAATAATGGGAGCTTCCGGCGAATCTATTCGATTTTAAGGTGTGTTGAGAGATTAGTCTATTGTTAAGGGGCGTTCACATCTGCGTTTCTATGACGCTTATGAAGTTTGTTAGGTGCAATTTTTGTTGCATTCTATGTCCAGATTGAAGTAAATTTGAGCACTGCAACAATTTCTAACTATATTCGTCACGAAAGTAACGCGTTTGTTGCACCATTGATTGTTTGCTTACTGTTATAATTCAGGTTGTTGCAAGCACCTTGGAACACCAACACTATAAAAGTTGAAACACCATTAACAAGGCAGCCTACATTGTGCGAAGCTACTATAGTAACGTGACCCTATTTGCGTAGGAAAAAATGCACAACTAGCCTATATGGGTCATGCGCCAATTTCAGCGGTAAACGAAGTCTTCTATCACTATAACGCGAGTTACAGTAAGCGTAACGCATCTTATTCTAGAAGATTAATCGCTTTTTTTTTAACATTGCAACGATTTTTGAAAATAATAATTATTTGAACTAAATAATTTCTATATAAAAAGTAATTTGAAAGTGTCTGTACAACACAGTTTGTTTAACAAAGTCATACTATAATTTAGCTCTATGATATTCAACATTTACTATAGTTTAAGTAAATATCAAGGATCGTCATTAAAGGCATTGGGAACATTTTGTGTGTTTTCAATTTTGATTTTTATACACACGTTAGTGTGCCGCGTGCCACAGCTTTCGACATTTAATTTATAACCTTTAATTTTAAAATCAGAAACCTAAATAAAATTGTATATATATAGTGCTCTTTATCTATGATATAGTTATATGTTGATGATTTTCGAATGCATTGCTGCGATGTACTTGAACTATAATGTGTGCTTTACAGATTAAACGTTCTTTTACATTTAGAACCGCGTTATTCTGGTTTGATTAATTGCCAATATAATTTGTATATTACCTGTGTGCTAATTACATGTGGAGGTATACTCTTATCTAATAAATCAGACAAATGGAAGAATCTTCAGTAAAAATTAGCATGCATCAGTTGGAGGCCGAAGCTAAAGCTTCTGCAACAAAATCAGTTATTAACATGTTACAAAGACCTGGTCAGTTGGAAAAGGTAGAACAATATAAACGCAGGCTAGCTAGGAAGAAATCATCTGTTGAAGCGTTATTGAAATCAGCCATGCAAAGTCAGCTAGATGGTGTTCGTGTTGGCTTAAACCAACTTAATACATGCTTACAAGATGTTAAGGAAGTTGAAAGCAGTTTACGGGCAATGAATCAATTGTTTGCTGAGGTACCAGGATTGTATGATGTTTTAAACGAAGTTAAAGATGAAAATATGCGACACTCTCAATATGTAACTGCAAAAGAAAACCTCAAACATATCTTTACTGTACCTGAAAGTGTAGAAAAAACTAAACAATGGATTAGTGAAGGAAAGCTGTTACATACCCATCAGTGTTTAAGAGACCTTGAAAATTCTAGAGACGATTTATTATTTGAATTGCATAAATTACCTAATCAATCTGCTCACGATACAGCAATGTTGAAAGCTTATTTTAGTGATGTGGAAAAACTCTCTGATTTATTAGAAAAACAGTTACGTTTAAACCTTGATAGAACTTTAAATACTGTTCGTAAAGAGCCAACTGTTATTGTAACAGCATTACGAATTATTGAGCGGGAAGAGAAAGCTGATGAGGAAGCCATTAAGCATGAGAAACAGAGTGGATTTATGCCCCCTGGTAGACCAAAATGTTGGAAAGCAATGGCATTTGACGTGCTTAAACAAACAGTTGCGACACGTATAGAAGGAACTCAAATCGAGGAAAGAGAGGACGATAAATTGTGGTTAGTTCGCTTTTTAGAATTAATTCGACAGTTAATTTTAGAAGATTTAAGAGTTGTTAAAACATTATGTGTTCCATGTTTCCCTCCTAGATATAATATTATGGCTGAATATATTCGTATGTATCACACTTCTTTATCAAAATATTTGCAAGAAATTGTTCAGAATGGACTTCAAGGAAATGAATACGTATCTCTTCTATCGTGGGTATTGAATACATATAAAGAAAATGAGCTAATGGGTCATCCTGATCTTGAACAACATACTTCAAATTTGGATCCATTATTGCCGCCAGCTGTTTTGAAATCATTACAGGACGAATACCTTCAAAACATGGAAAGAAATTATACAGAATGGATGCGAAATACACTAACCTCTGAAAAGCAAGAATGGCACTCAAAAAATCCACCAGAGGAACCACGCATAGATGGTTACCTTAGAACTGCAGCACCTGTTATAATATTTCAAATGATTGATCAGAACCTGCAGGTTACTAAAACAATTAGTGATGAATTAACATGTAATGCATTAATATTGAGTATCGAGCAGGTAATTAAATATGCACAAGATTATAAAGAAGCTATTGTTGAATTCAAAAATAAACATTTTGAAGACAGAAATCAATATCCATTTTTTACTCAGTATTTGATTACAATTATAAACAATTGCCTCCAACTTACTGAACTTGGTTTCCAGTTTGAAAAGCAATATGTTACTCAAAACTCGTCTCAGCAGCTAATCAATTCTTTTTTGAAACTGAAAGAAATATACACCTTGTTAAGGAATGAAGCTGGACGCTACCTTCTTGAAGAAGTGTTTCTAGATTTGGACAAACATTTTGAAGAGCTTTTTGTATCGGGGCGCTGGCTTCATACATCCTTACCAATTGATACAATCTGTGCAACGTTAGAAGATTACTTACAGGATTACAATCGTTTAGTGGAGAGCAACTTTGAATATGTTATAAAGGAAGCTAAAATATTAATTACTAAACGATACATAACCAGCATGCTTTCTAAAAAAGTTTCCTTTAAAACATATGATGAGTGTACTTCTGCAGCTAAAAAGATCTCTTCAGAAATTGAACAGTTACGTAAAGTATTTTTATTAGTTTCTCCAAATAACGCTGATACAGATGATCCGTTAGAAATTATAATAATGTTGTCAGAAGTATTAAAGTGCGAAGACGATATGATATCATTTGATCTACATCGTATTGTGGAAAAATATCCAGATATAGTGGATGACCATCTACATAGATTATTATATTTACGTGGTGATTTGCCAAAATCGGATTTGAAGGAAAAAGTTACATTTGTCATGAAAACTTCTAGGTCAAAGAGTCCGTTTGAAACAAGTGTTTTTACTCAACTAGTATTTCAAGATAGGATAATTAATTGGTAACAATCGTGATAATGTTATTGCAGTATCTGGTTTATAAAGCCAGTTCTTATGTTTTCAGAATTCAAATATTTAGAAAGTATTAAAATAGTTTCAAAGCATATTTATCAACCTTTACGTAGAGCCATCATCCTCACATTTGTTTTCGCCAATGAGGATTTTTGAATGTGGAGACTGACATTTGCAGTATTTTCTTAACTGGTAAGATCTATCGTTTCGATAAGTAGATAACACTTTAATTTGGATTTTTTATAATGATCAGTTTGTTACATTATAATGTCTTACTGTATATAAGATCTTTTGTACATTGAACTTAATAATTTATTAATCGATATCAGTCCGGGCCAAGCATTAAAAATTAAATAAACTGTGATTCTATTTTTCCAGCAGATGTTTGATTGAGTTGTGGTACTTGAATACTATCTAATACATTTTATAGGTGTTTTCAATTTCATACGTTTTGTGAAGAGATTCTTGACCAACACGTTTCATTATCTAAAGGTTAATGTGCTAAAATAGCATTGTAGGATAGTTTTTACAACCTCGGTCAAGTATTTGAATATTTATAGGTTGATTGTTTCTATAGCTTGTAATTAGAATACCTTCATTTATGATTGTGCTAACTTGCATTTTTAGGAATTGTTTGAAACCGTTACTTGTTCGAAGATAGCACCACTTCAAAAATATTAATCTCTTACACTTGGTGTTGACGGTTTACTAAAATAATTTCTTGAGCACTGTTCATTTTTTTGTTTGTAGGGTTCTTTTCCTAGGTGTTTATTTATCTGTTCTTGTTTGGTTCACATACCATTTAATCTGGATGTTATTCTGTTGTTCATTTCCACTCAGGATATTTATCTATTCATCTACAGTGTGAGCAGCATATTTAATCTGGAGGATCTGCTGCTGCAGGAGCAGTAGTGCTACCCTAGTTGTAACATCATTTTTCAAGTAGCTGGGAAATCTCGGCGAGATTAACATTACTATATAGAAAGTGTCGTTTTCCACAAACCAACCTTGCAGTACTGGTTCTAAATTTATGCAACTTATATTATATAAAGTTGCAAGTGTATTCAACTGTTTATATATGCTGCTGTCATTTTTGCCAGTGGCTCCATGTTTAGTTGGTTTGCCTGCGACTACTAAGCCCAAGGTCCCGGGTTCTTTTCCGATACGGACCCCTTGAAAAAATGTTAAGCTAGCATTTTTCACAAAAATACCCCCTCATTCGAATAAGAGGTAAACTGTAGGACCCATGTGTGAATGTTGTCATGCACGTTAAAGATCCCTACCTTGCTTGGAATAGCAAGGGTTCGGCAAAATAAGAAATTTCCAAGCAAAAGAAATTTGCTTCTTGGCCAATGCAGTATCTTTGGGTGGAGCATAGGAAAATCAAATGTCATTTTTGCTTCAACTCACATTATTAAATGAATGTTGTGTATATATATATATATTCAAAAATTAATGGACTGCTTAGTGATATTTTATTAAATGGTTGTTTAATATTTTTTGGGTTATAGTCCATTATGATTAAAATAGATGATTAATTTGAAATAGGTTTATTTCAACTTGACGTTTCGGCACATACTTTGTGCCTTTTTCATAAGCTATAAAAGAATGGAAATAGCAGAAAATATATAAATATACAGGTGTAACTTACTTCAAGTATTAAACACAAGTAATTGAAATTAAAACGAAAAAATGATTGACACTTAAAATTATATACAAAAATTTTACAGTTCTGACAAAAAGGTAATGTTGGTAACGAGGATTCGTAGAATTGCAGTTTCAAAAATTGCAGGACAAAAATTTAAAAAAATACAGAAAGATATTGAATTAATGTAGGTGATGTTGGTGTTGTTTAAATTGACTCATATTATACAATACAATGAAGAGTTTTCTTTAGAGGGAAAAGATGAAGGTGTTGAGCTAGTATCGTTGGGTTTGTCCGCAGCAAAGGGAGTAATAAGAAATAAAAAACAAACAAGTGTAGAGACAGAAGAACAAATATTTAAGAGTCAGGATAATAGGGATGATTTTATTTTATGTGAAATTAAAAGGTTGATAAGTATAGAGATAGAAGGAGGAAAAATAGGAATGAAGTGCATTAGGATTGTAAGAAGGGATTAAGAAAAGAGTCAGATTTAAATAAAGAGACATGTTAATCGATAAATATATAATACATATTACTCAAATTTAGACCAGGGTAGAAAATTAATTAACAACATCAAATAATTTTAATCACCGTGTATAAGGAATTTTATTAGATAATACGCGTTATTAAAAACCGTGGAGCATACAAATTTATTCGTTTCACTAAAAATAAGGGATTTAAATTATTTACTAGACGCTTTCTATAAAAAGAAGCAGAATTAAAATGCTCAACGTGTATTTAATTTAATTGTTCCAAAAAACAAATAGAAATTACGTGCTAAATTTATATTAATTAATTAAATTTTTAAGTAATGGGTATTAAACAAAGTGTACAAATAATAAATTAATATTTAGTACGTATTCGCTAAAAATTAAAGGGTACAAGTCAATGCCGTTCATTATTATTTTAGTTGGAGTTAATTGAACCATTATTAATAATATAATAAGCATAAAAGCTTGTGAAAATCCAAGGTTAAAATACCATGAAATAAAAGCTCTGAGAATTAGATTAAAACGTTAATTAGGAACACACACGTGCGTATTTTTAAAAGTCAATTTCAGTTTAATTTGTTTGGATAAAAATGAAAATTCTGCGTATATTGGAAACGGTCGGATAAACCGTAGCTTATATTAACGGGAAGGCTAGATACGGGGTTATTTAACCCAAATAAGAATACACGTGGACTGAAATAACCGATAGTAAAAAGTATCGATTTGCACCACTAGGAGCAAGTTAGAAAAAGACAGATAAAATGCGCAAGGCAGAGACACAGATAATGAAAGGCGTGATTTGAGCAACGTCATGACGAAATGATTGGTTGTAATAAGATGCAGATAGGAGAGGTGTAAACGTAACGATTTCTATACAAAATTAATTAGTTATTCTCGGACGTGTTTGCGAGCCGTGTGAAAATTCTTAGATTTTCAACTGGCGCGTGTGCAAATTTTGTAGAACCGCGTGCCGGACTGTCGAAAAGGGAACAGAGTATGCGAAATTCTGGAAATTGTCCGTTGTGGGACAAAACCGACGCACGGGCGGGCTATTATATAAACCCGCACTTTAAACAGTTTCGCTCTCTTAGATTTTCGATGTTGATTCAATACTTTAAACAGTTTGCTCTTATATTTTGGTGATTATTGAATACTTTAAAACAGTTTGCTCTTTACGTGCTACGATACAAGTTATTATGCATTAGTTCACTTAGAAAAGAAGGTACAAGGTAATAAAGTCCAGTTATATTTGCGAGTATTACTGTACCAATTATCCAAATTTGTAACGATAAATGAATAAACAAAAGTAGGCAGTTTTGGGGTATAGCGTGAAAGAAGTATGAATTTCTTTGCTATTTTTCGGGGGTGTTAATAATTAAATGTTATTCGTAATCGTGATTGGATCCACAAAACAAGATTTTGATATACTTAGATGAGTCCTGAGAAGCCCTGAAACAATTTTAGATGAATGGTGGTGTAGAAAATTTTAAAAGCGTTCAGAATCAGAAGCCGTAACATAACCCAGTTGGAATGGTGTGATTAACAAAGGACGATGTACATTGGAGCCACGAGTGCATTAACCTTCAGGTAACTTATGAATTGTTGTTCGATTTTTGATGTTTTGGTGTGTGTTGAATAACTTTATAATTTATTTGCTAAAAAATGGACAGTAGTGAATTTGTACAAATAACAAATTTTTAATTTTAAGGTGAAATTTTCTTGTTTAAGTAGAAAGGAGTATTTAGCAGTTTATGTTCTTGATTATGATGAAAATTTGGGTCTGTCTTTGAGCTCAATTAGACTAACCTCTTTGATTAACGTAAAGGGGTGGGAGATGCTCCCTTTGTACTCAGACTCAGGTCTGCAAATATTGTTAAATTAATTAGTAGGCATCCTACAAGGACTTTAATTCTGGATGCAAATTAAAATGATGACGAATTTAATCTTGAAATTTTATGATACAGAAATTTATGCTACAATTTAATTTTGAAATTTTAATGTATTATGAATATTGATGTAAATAGAGTTAACGTTGATGTTTGTGGTAGGAATGTGTTTGTTTTTTTTATGAATGAGGATGAAAGTTTTAACTAGGTGAGCAGCCGAGGCGGAAAGAGTAAAGAGGCGATTATCAGAAGAGAGTCAACAGGGCGAGAATCACAGCAAATCTTGGTGCCAAATTCGAGAGGTTCGAATTTTTTTTTTTAACTCTGGTGAGGCTTTTTGTAGGATACACAGCAATATATATATATATATATATATATATATATATATATATTCTTATGTCTCACCCCCACGCCTTTGGTTTTCACCTTCTTATGCTGCACCCCGCCTTTTTATTTATTATTGATTTTAATTTTATATGATATGAAAATATTTACTTTATATTTCGTGCTTTATCTACGTTTGGTCGGTTTATAAAACAAAACTGTATTAATATGCCTCGACTATTTGAAAACTCGTCTTCTCAGGGAATCCACCTACTTACCGTGGGTTCAGTGGTAAGTAGATGTGCAATGCACCAACCAAACAGCACTACCTTATTTTTGTACCTGTAATCTTTTATACTTGTATATGCCACACTTTTAATAACAGATCCACGTAGCCTTGTGCCAAATAAATTAATATTACCAAATTTATGACTTTGACGTTCAAAACACACAGTACTCACCTATTTTACACTTCGCCGTCGGCCTCTATGAAAACTGGCTCAAAATCTCACTCGCCGTATGCCTCTTTACAATGCGTGGCACTATCACTATGAAAGATCTGCTGTCCAGACTCCAGGTTTCTTTTAATGAATTTTGATATCCCCAAATCTAAAATAAATATGACCAAATTTAGAATTTTGACTATCTTTTAATGTTACTTCCCCTGCGCTAATTTTCCTGATGTTGAATCTTTTTTACTCGTATTAATCCTCCTGCTACTCCAATGCTTTCCTTTTCCAAATTCCGCTCGTTCCAAATTCAATGCTTTCCTCTTAAGTCCACTCTTTCCAATTCACTGCTATCCTCTAATTACCATTCAATACCATTCTATCCATAATACCATATCCAAATCTATTCCATTAATATCGCCTTCAGTTTCATAAATCCCATTCAATGCCTTTCTGCCTTTATCAATCTCGTTCCAATATCCAACTATTTATTCCGCCTTTTTCAATCTTACTAATCCACTCTTATCACTTTATTACTTCGTCGTTACTATTATTTAATTATTTTTCTCGCTTATCAGTACTCTTCTGTATAGTGTAACAATTTTTTTCTAATGGATTAATAAATCTCTTCATTAAAGGTACAACAAATGTTAAAATACCTTTATTAAGTAAAGTCGTAATACGTTTAACAATTAAATTACATCTACATAGCATCTTGAGTCGTTAGTCTATTTGTTTCGGATGCCGGTGTGCTCCACAGCCACTCGCACGCGCATTGAGAGGATTGACAACTCCCCCCTTGGGAACCTCCCATCATGCGAGAGCGCGGGACAAGCACTCGGCCATAGATAAAAGCAGCAGCAACATGTATAATAAAAGAATGGCGAGTGACCTGCGGGTCGGTTTAATTGTGTGATACACTTTCTGAATAACGCGCAAGGAAAACTTAGGAACGCAAAATTTAGGAACAAAAATTTAGGAACGTAGATTTAGCAACGCAAACTAAGATTACAACTAAGAATGGACGATGAAAGATTACGCTACACAGTTTAGGCGACAAGGATTTAGAACGTTGAATCAACGTTAAGAAAACCACAACACTTAACACGTGTTTTTAGAGGATGGAAAGCAGATCTAATTAGTAGGAGGCCGTTTGTTGTTCCGAGCCAAGATACTACGTTGATTTGATATTTGCAGTAAATTCGGCACGACGATGCACTTCTCAATTCAGTAGAGAAAAGCAGTTTTGTTTGGTTCGTAGTAGCTTTAAGAAATTCTGTTGTGCTTCCTTCAGAATGCACGTTATTTTGCTTCGATACGTAGAAATACGATTTTGTTATTCACTTCATTTGTTACTAGGCTGGATTTTCCAGTATCAAATTTAAATTTCACTCAGTTTAATGTATAAGTAACAACACGTTGCTTCAGCATAACCTAACAGCTGTTGTTACGTCACTTGTTTGTTTGAAATATGCTGCTGACACTTGTATCATCGGAAGCAGATGTTTAGTATTATATTACTACCACCATTGAAAACGAGAATATCCTTGTGAACATTCTCATTTAAAATGAAATTAGCACATTTAACTTAACGAGAAAATTTTGTTTTTTTTAATTTGTTATAATGTAAATTTGTTATAATGTAACCGACCGAATCAGATCTGAATGGGTTAGAAATTATTAGTGTAACCAGTTACACTTTGTAGTAATATATTTGATCAAGAATCAGGGTGATAAACCTTACGTTAATTTTTTAAAGTAATTCAAATAATTATTTAATTTTAATGCATTGAATTTTATTTACAGAAAAAGAGATTCCTTCTAGTAAATTATTAATCCAAGCTTAAAGTTTTTTATTTTGATCAAGTATGATCAAACTTAACAACCGAAAGGCCATAAGAGTTGATTTTGATGCCACCCTTATGTAGAAAATATTCTTTTGCAGTTTTAGGCATATTTGAGGGACACAAACAGTGTTTCCATTTTATATGTGACTTAATTATTATTCTTTCTTACAGGAACAGCGTCTTATTCTGTTAAGACAGGTTTTTGTCAGCGAAGGCGATCTTTTTCTTTGGGTCTCCACGTCCGCCCTTAGAAATATGCCATGCTATTAACATGAATTAATCTGGACTTGGTGGCGCCTGTTTGTTTTAGTTTGAGTGTGACCCCCAACAGATTTCGACTTACCCCCATTGCTCATAGCTCTACCCAAGGAATAGACCCTAGTTATGTCGGAAGACTTTGTTTTGCTGACACCCAACTTCTGAAGTCAGATATATGTATTAGAAAATTTGTGACACTGACACCCAATGTGGGGCTGGTGTTTTAGTAGTTCAAGGAAAAATGTTTCAATATCAATTAAATTCGTAGACTTTTCAAAAACATTTATTAACTCTTTATATTCAAAATATAGCGCAGTTTACAAAAATACGTCTTACTACCCAAAATATTTAAAATCGACTCCTTGTTTATCTTTTCCTAGGTGATTATTACAATTAAAATATGCCTACTCTTTAATACATTATATACAAATTCCATCCAATAAAATCGTCCCAACAAGTTCGTGTCACTAATACCTTATAATCTTTCTTTTACACTTTCCTTTTTCATATATAAATGTTCAATCATTGGTCCCTAATATTGCACAACCCTTCAATCATATTTGACAATACTTTACTTATAATTAGGATATTACATGTTTGTCCAAAGGTTGATTCTACTAAAATAAATGCCGAAATGTTACACGTATAAACCTGGATCTGTGTGGTTAATAGTGGAATTTCTACAGACGCATCCGGTTTCTCGATTAGCAAATGTACGTTCTATGGCTTATTAAACATACAACTCAGTGTCAATCCTTGAATACTGTGCTTTATCACGTCATCAAGTCATTGTTTTTTACGTCTTGGCACTTATACTTTGACTATTATACTCCAAATACTTTAACATTTGTAAAGTACGGCAAACATAAATTTCTCAGTTACAGGATCTGATATTTGGCTTTCTTTATTTGGCATACACTACCTTTAACAAAATAACCTTTAGAACCTTTTAGGCCTTCCTAACACTTCATTGGCCCCACTGGTTTTGAATAAAAGTGGAAATTTCGTCTGTCTTTATAACTCTTATCTTGGTGTGCATATTTTCTAGTTTTATTTAAAACCACTCCAAGCATTTCTACATATTAATTATTACTCAACCCCTAATTTCATTTCTCTCACGTCTGTCTAACTACGCTATATAATAACTTACACTATAAAATAAAACAAATTTAAACTTTCCGTCGCATGAACTCTCATCATGCTAAACCCTCTTCTTGTACAATTTTATATGGATATAAATTTTCTAAGTGAAAACGCCCACGACATTCCCCTGTCATAGTATCTAATTCGAACGTATTTCCTTTAGCAAAAATACGCGTGATTTTGTACGGCCCTTCGTAAGGAAACAACAACTTCGCGCAAATGTTTCTGTCGCGGTTTGAAACCCTTAATCTTTTTACTACCACCATATCTCCTATTTCAAAAATCGTCCTTTTTTAATCCTACTACGCCTTCGCTCGATGTCCCTACGCTGCATCCTTTCAATTCTACGCCTAACGCTACCCAACAACTCTGTGATGTCTTGCACCTCGACTTCTTCCCTCCAAGGCCTAGCTGGTATAATCTTTCTAATCAATGTTATCGGACATGTTTTTGTAACAGAACTCGGTACGCAATTTATAAAATTTTCGATCTGTAGCAGATATCTAACCCATGTATCGTGGTGCTCTTGCGTCGCCAACCGTAGATATTTTATGACCTCTCGTATAAAACGTTCGCATGGATTTGCTTTCGGATGCCGTATACTGCTAAATAATACCCTAATATGTTCTCTATTTAACCCGTTTCTGAATCTTTGGTTATTGAAATATGTCGCGTTGTCTACCAAAATCCTATCCATTTTCCCAACCTGACTTCCAAATTCTCTAATAGACTGTAAAGCATGCACCGTGTTACTTCGTCTTGCCGGAAATAACTTAACAAATTTCGAAAAAACGTCCACCATTACCAATATGTGCCGATACCCCTGTTCACTAGTAATTAGGTTGCTCAAGTAATCAATAGCTACCAATTCTAACGGTCCACTCACGCTCACATTCATGGGTATGTTCTGCAACACCACATTTTTGTCTTTCCCTAAAATACAAATCTTACAACGATTAATCCGTTCTTTAACCACCGTGATATCGTTTCTTGTATAAAATGCCTCTCTAAATACCAAAAATGTTTTTCTAATGCCTATATGTCCAAATTTTAGATGAATTGCGTCTATAATTTCCACAGCCGTGTCTCTGGATAACACTAACAGTTCTGCATCCCCTATCCTATTTACCACAAACTGGCCTATGATCGTAAATCCACGGTACTCCTCCACATTTTCCCTCATTAATTTCTCGCGTATCGAGCTCACCTCACTGTGCCTCTGCATCTCCATAAGCTTGGCGTTTGTCCACCGACCAACATCCCTGAACTCCAGCAAAGCAACTAAACAATCCTTTACGTCTTCTTTATTCGCCTCTACCTGCTGTCTGCTTAGAAAATCCGCCGTCACATTTTCCTTTCCTGGTTTATGTTTAATTTCGAAATCGTACTCTTGCAATACTAGTGCCCACCTATACAACCTACTGTTCAAAAACTCCTTTTTTTTCATGAATGTTACAACCGTGTTGTCGGATTCTATCAAAAATTTCTTACCTAGCAGATAAAATCGTAACTTTTTACTGCATACACTATCGCCAACATCTCCTTCTCTGCCGTCGCATATCTGGTTTCGCAGTTTTTTAACACCCTTGAAATAAATACAATTGGTACCTCAGCTCCGTCCTGGATTTGCACCAACTCAGCCCCAATAGCATATTTCGACGCATCCGTCCTCAAAATAAATTCGTCTTTGAAATTTGGATACTTTAACGACAACTCTTCATAAAATGCACGTTTTAAATCTTGAAACGCCTTCTCCCGTTCAGCAGTCCATTTCCATCTTTCGTTTTTCCTTAACAAACTCACCAACGGCACACACAACTCAGAATATTTCGGTATAAACCGTTTATAATAATTTAAAACCCTAAAAATCCTCGTAATACTCTTACATTCTTTGGTTGCGCAATATTTTTCAACTCGTCTAGCCTCTTATTACAAATTTTCATACCATGCTCACTGATTTCAAATCCTAAATACGTGACCTGCCTCTTGAATAATTCACACTTCTCCACGTTCAACTTCAACCCCCTTTCGTCCAACCTTTGGATCACCTTTTCTAAATGCTCCATATGTTCTTGCTCGTTCCTTGAAAACATCAATAGATCATCCACATAGTGCGAACAGAAACATTCATACTCGTTTAACAGCTTCTGCATGGCCCTAACAAGTGCTGCTGAAGAACTACTTAAACCAAATGGAACTACAGAAAACATATAAATCTCCCCTTCAATACTAAACCCCGTAAACTTCTTACTATTTTCATGCAACGGAATCAACCAAAATGAATTTTTTAAATCTAACTTGCTAAAAATCTTCATCTCATACACCTTATATAGCAAATTATCCAACCCTTGTGGTTGTTCGTACTGCGCTTTCGTAATTGAATTCAACTTCCTCGCGTCCAAACAAATTCTTATATCCCTACAAATATCGGTACACGGACTACCCTATAAATCGTCGTTAACTTCTTGTTCATTGCCGACCATAAATTAACCCCATCGGTTGTTCAGTCCGTCGTCCTTCAAATTTCGGTAGCGCGTCTCGGTTTAATTTAATCTGCTGTCCGTAGTCTAGTCCTCCGCGTCTCCTTTCTAGGTCGTCTAACTTGTCTTGTATATGTCTGACTTCGTTACCGACCCTGTTCTCCAATATCGTCACTTTGTCTTCAAGTTTTTCGTCCAGTTGCGTCCTAACGTTAACATTTTCGTGTTGTAGTGTTTCTAGCATCTGTCCTAAATTCCTGTAATTGGTCGTATGCTTTTTGTCACATGTTTGTATCTCAGTGTTTAAAGTCGTAAATCCGCTGATCATAGTCTCCTCGACTGCCTCCACACGTGTCTTTACTTCTGTTCGTATGTCCGTCCTTGTTGCGTTCAACTCTCCCTGAAATTGTACCCGTGTATTTTCAATCTTGTCGTCTACTCGGTCTACCTTTTCTTGTAGCTCAGTCTTTAGTTCGTCCTTTACATTTTGTATCGAAGTGAGTAAATAGTCCTGGGTGTCGTCTAATTTTGCCGTCAGTTCGGCATGCGCCGTTCTAAACTCATTTCTCAGATCCGTGTGTGACGTCTTTAGTTCCGTGTGCACCTCGGCAATTTTGTTAGTTAAATCCGTATTTAGTTTCGTGTGTGAATTTGCAATTTTGTTAGTTAAATCCGTATGTGAATCTGCCATTGTCTTTAAATCGTCTTTCAAACTCATCAGAAATCGCATAATATCCTGGCTTCCGGCGGTTTCTGCTACCTTGACCTCCTGTACCGTCGCCTGGTCCGTTTCCATGTTTATTTCCTCCGGATCTACCTGCCTCACCTCCGTCTCCTGGACATCTCCCCCTGCATCTAGCTCCTCGTCTTGTGCCATAAATTCCGCGTCAATTCCGTACATCCTTCCTGACCTCGTTATCCGTCTGGTGTCCGCGTCCGTCATCTCTGCTGCCTTTTTTCAAACTCTTTTTTCCTGAAAAAATCTTAACCACGGGCCCCACCTAATCTCGGTGTCCCTTAATCTAACTTCTGTCTAGCCCCACGTTGGGTTTGCCACCTTCTTATGTCTCACCCCCACGCCTTTGGTTTTCACCTTCTTATGCTGCACCCCGCCTTTTTATTTATTATTGATTTTAATTTTATATGATATGAAAATATTTACTTTATATTTCGTGCTTTATCTACGTTTGGTCGGTTTATAAAACAAAACTGTATTAATATGCCTCGACTATTTGAAAACTCGTCTTCTCAGGGAATCCACCTACTTACCGTGGGTTCAGTGGTAAGTAGATGTGCAATGCACCAACCAAACAGCACTACCTTATTTTTGTACCTGTAATTTTTTTTTTACTTGTATATGCCACACTTTTAATAACAGATCCACGTAGCCTTGTGCCAAATAAATTAATATTACCAAATTTATGACGCTGACGTTCAAAACACACAGTACTCACCTATTTTACACTTCGCCGTCGGCCTCTATGAAAACTGGCTCAAAATCTCACTCGCCGTATGCGTCTTTACAATGCGTGGCACTATCACTATGAAAGATTTGCTGTCCAGACTCCAGGTTTCTTTTAATGAATTTTGATATCCCCAAATCTAAAATAAATATGACCACATTTAGAATTTTGACTATCTTTTAATGTTACTTCCCCTGCGCTAATTTTCCTGATGTTGAATCTTCTTTACTCGTATTAATCCTCCTGCTACTCCAATGCTTTCCTTTTCCAAATTCCGCTCGTTCCAAATTCAATGCTTTCCTCTTAAGTTTACTCTTTCCAATTCACTGCTATCCTCTAATTACCATTCAATACCATTCTATCCATAATATGTTACGTGCCAAGGGTCACTTAAACATTGTTAGTAGTTTAGTTTTAATACACGGAAGTTTCGCGGCATATTTTCAAATACGCGGGGCGCGGGAATTTTAAATAGACTAAGCGTGTACTTCCGTACGTCATAGTAGTGAGTTTGCGCAGATCGCACAAAACTAGAGGGGTAGATGATTACTAAAAAAGAGTGGGGACGAGGTTTTGGTGACGCTCTGAATCGTGGCTGTTTTCCTTTGATCTTCAAGTGAAGTAGTCGTGCCGGGTATCATATCTTATCTTACTATGTAGATTCCTTTGTCTTGCTTATCTTTGTTTGTCTTTCCCTAATTAACCTATTCCTGTCGTTCCACTACATTTAGGACTGATACGACCCTGGAGCAGCCCACGACCAGAGATGACCCGGATGTCCATGCTCAGCTAACACCACCGGAGCCCGGAGCAATACCTTCATTATCGACCCGGAAGGATGATAGGCGTACCTGGGGAAAGCCGGATATCTTATGTGAGTAATTTGTTTGTTAAAATTATTCGATTTTATCTTTCACTGTTTAATTTTTATATTTTTGATTATTGCGCAATATACCTTTTGTATCGGTGACGTCATGGTAGTTGGCTACGCGAAACCTGTAAAAGGGGTTCGCGTTGCCCTCCGCTAGAGGCGTCACTCGCTTTTCTTATTGCGCTTGCGCGATGTATCTTATGAACTTTGGTAACTGTATTACCGACTTTTAAGAACTATCTATCACCATATAAATGTATCACCATCCGGAGTGTAATACTTTGCAAACTGTTTTATCGACCATATTTATAAACTATCACCAAGGAAAGTGGAATAACAAATACCATATCCAAATCTATTCCATTAATATCGCCTTCAGTTTCATAAATCCCATTCAATGCCTTTCTGCCTTTATCAATCTCGTTCCAATATCCAACTATTTATTCCGCCTTTTTCAATCTCACTAATCCACTCTTATCACTTTATTACTTCGTCGTTACTATTATTTAATTATTTCTCTCGCTTATCAGTACTCTTCTGTATATCAATTAAACTCGTAGACTTTTCAAAAACATTTATTAACTCTTTATATTCAAAATATAGCCCAGTTTACAAAAATACGTCTTACTACCCAAAATATTTAAAATCGACTCCTTGTTTATCTTTTCCTAGGTGATTATTACAATTAAAATATGCCTACTCTTTAATACATTATATACAAATTCCATCCAATAAAATCGTCCCAACAAGTTCGTGTCACTAATACCTTATAATCTTTCTTTTACACTTTCCTTTTTCATATATAAATGTTCAATCATTGGTCCCTAATATTGCACAACCCTTCAATCATATTTGACAATACTTTACTTATAATTAGGATATTACATGTTTGTCCAAAGGTTGATTCTACTAAAATAAATGCCGAAATGTTACATGTATAAACCTGGATCTGTGTGGTTAATAGTGGAATTTCTACAGACGCATCCGGTTTCTCGATTAGCAAATGTACGTTCTATGGTTTATTAAACATACAACTCAGTGTAAATCCTTGAATACTGTGCTTTATCACGTCATCAAGTCATTGTTTTTTACGTCTTGGCACTTATACTTTGACTATTATACTCCAAATACTTTAACATTTGTAAAGTACGGTAAACATAAATTTCTCAGTTACGGGATCTGATATTTGGCTTTCTTTATTTGGCATACACTACCTTCAACGAAATAACCTTTAAAACCTTTTAGGCCTTCCTAACACTTCAATATATATATATATATATATATATATATATATATATATATATATATATATAGCTTAAACTATGAAAATCCGTTTTTTTGTTCATACTATTGTTACGTGCCAAGGGTCACTTAAACATTGTTATTAGTTTAGTTTTGATGTATGGAAGTTTCGCGCCATAATTTCAAAAGATGCAGTGCGCGGGAATTTTAAATAGACTAGGCGTGTGCTTCCGATACGTCATAATAGTGAGTTTGCGCAGATCGCACGATGCTGGATGGGTAGACGAATAACTTCGTGCGGATGTAAAAAAGACAAAGAGTGGGGAAGTTTTCCGGTTCTCTCTCTATAACGTGGCTTTTTGCCTGGTATCTTCGAATGAAGTGGTCGCTTTTCTGGTAACGTATCGTTAGGTTTACCTATGTAGTTCCTTGTTTGATTATCTTTTGTTTGTCTACCCTCATACCTTATTTTCCTGCCCAATCCCTGCATAGGTAACAAATCTGCCGCCACCTAGGCGCACCGATCTCCACGACTGAGGATGAAGACCTCATGACTACCTTAGCTGGCCGGAGCTGATCCGAACTCTTTTGAGAGCGTCGGCGTATCATCTCTAATCCCTCCTGGAGGAGCCCTGATTGGACTTGGTTAGAGGCCTACCCTAGCGCAACTTCGCGGGAACCTGGACCTATTATGTGAGTACTTCATAGTTTATATTGTTCGTTTTATCTTTGTTCTAAAATTAATATGTAAATTTTCGAAGTATTGCGCAATATTGAGGACGTCATTGGTGTATGACCGCGCCCAAATCTGTATAAGTTTAGCGCTGCCAACCACCGACGGTGTCTAATAAACCTCGCTTCCGGTGTTGTATTTATCGAACTTTTTAAAATGTAACTACCTTTTAAATGTAAGACTATCAGAATTTAAAATATAACACATTTAAAGAAATTCTCTTTTCTTTTTATTACTTTCAATGTCTAAAATTTTTGGTGTGTTGAAATTTATCTCATGATGAGTGCTATTAACATGTGTACTAGGCCGCCCCTATAATAAGAGGGAGAAGCAGCCGTAAGGGTTAAGTTATTCCGATAGGTAGCGGGGAGTCGAGTTGAAACGCGCAAGGGAAGCGCGTCACGTTATCCTAGCAGGTGTCGAGTGTTTTAGAACTTAGTTAATTTGTGAACTTTGCGTGAAATTAAATCGTAAAGTGTTCCGTAAGAGTGTGGTAATGAGAGGATGCTAATGTTTGATGATCAGTTGGATTGTATTTACAGATAAGTTATAGCGTAGAATTTGTTCTTTGTTGTTTTTTTAACCGCATTGTAATTACGGTATATGCTGCGAATTTCTGTTTAGCTGTGTTTGTTTTCTATGTAATAATATTGGTTACAAGTCATTAAACTACGTAAATCCATCTACGAGTTATTATTAAATATTCACAGGTTGTAACAGGTAAAACGAAAAGGATCACGACAATACAGCATGTGAGGGGTGCCGCTAGCCAGGGCCGACATCAAGGGCACCCACTCGTGTCCACGCCTCCGGGAAGGTCTGACCTTTCTGTAGGAGCATAGTGCACATGAGTAGTTAAAGCACATGCGTTGGGTTTGACTCGTATGTCACTTTGTGATGCTAGGTGATGTTGTACTTCCCACAATATGTCTGTATTAAATATGATATCTTTACTACTCCTGTCCTGAAGAGCCCCAATTAGGGCAAAACGCGTCTACAGGATGCCCTCCTGGCTGAATTTGAATCACATGCCAATAATTCCTTTTTACTTTTTATTAATTTAAGACTCGTTAAACTTACTTTTCTTTTATATATATATATACCGGGTGCAACAAAATAAGTGTAAAACATTTCGGGGGTGATTCCTCATCGTAAAAGAGATAGGGTCTTTCATATAAAGACACTTCATTACAGCATCCCTTGTTAAGATACAGCCCCTTAAAGGGGGTACATAAAATTTGGTTTTCATTTTTTTTACAAACACTAAAAAAGTTACAAAATTGAAATTAAGGTGACATTTTTTACTATCAAAAATACACTTACTCAGTAATTTATTTGGTTTACCCCATGGTTTGTAAGGGGTGGAAAATGCAACCCCTAAAATTTATTTCCAATGTAACTTTTTGTCTTATTGTTTGCCATTTAAAAATTTATTTCCAATAGCTTATTTCATTCTAAACAAAAAATGCCTCTTGAATTTTTTGCCCAAAATTAACCAGTTCGCAGAAAAAAATTATTTTACATACAACTACAGAGATACATCGTCTTAAATGCAAACTGGATTATTATTGTTATTTTGTAGTTACTACCTGCATCAAAGTATGATTAAAGATGAATAAACAAAACTAATTTATTAATAACAAAACATACAACATATAGAAATCATAGTAAATGTTCAATGAGACATGAAGACGTATTTTATATTTTTATTGTTGGTTTTGATTTTATTTAAATTTTGATATGTTAGTTTAAAATTATTGGAAGTGAATCATCGTATGTACCTGTGTCATCCTTAAAGCAAGTGTTTACTGGATTTCACGAGTGATCCAAGAAGTTCCAAGGACCAATTAACTATCTGTGGCTGCAGAGCAGTGTTGGGTGAATGTTCTTTTGCCTTGCCTGTTGTATTTACATATTGTGCTATGTGCTGTAGTAACTGTGGTCTGAAAAGTGTATGAGCTACGAAGGATAATAAAGCCATTTCAAGTAGATTAGTTTACTTTACACACAATAGCAGAGTTGTAGAAACAGCAAATATCCAGGTATTGCTATGTGGTTTGAGAGAAAATCTCCAGGGAGCCATGTTTAAGTTTTTATTTGCCTTAATGCAATTGACACAAGTCATTGCAGCACTTTCACAAAATAATTATGTTTTTCTGAACAATTGGAACAACATATGTCAGCATTTAAAGCACTGTACAATATTTAAATGATTAGATACGTAATCTTTGGACAACCAAAAGCTATTCTTTCAAGTTTAATGAGATTGATGTACATTGTTGCATCAACTTCTAAGATCAGAGAAGATTTATTTGTAAATTTGCTCTTTAACAGTGTGATGGGTTTTTATATATATAAAATATTATTTTGTTTTAATATATTTTTGAATACAGATTGTTCATCCAACAAGTCACTATTTTCAATATGATATTCTTACTCTAGGATTCTTATGTGTAAGGACTACAACTTTATATTTGTCACATAGTTTGTTGTTAATATGGTCTGTTAAGATTTAGTATTTACTTATTGCATCTTCTGTACTTTTTGAGCACACTGCTATTCGTTGTATCGTTAGGTATAACAAGTTTTAAGGGTATGCAACAAACGTGGCAATTTTTTTCTGGTTTGTATACATTTGATAGGGCTCCAAATTTTAACAAAAAATCTTCCCCTTCCTGAAGGGTTGACGATTTTTGTTTTATACTTTATGAGAACAAGATTGTATACTAACGACTGTGCATTATTATCATGCATTTGTTATGTGTTTAATCACCAATTTGCATTTCGTTAACTAAACAAATCATCTACAGTTCACTATAATTAAACAAATTAATCGAACCCGCTGGAGATTTACTCCACACATTATTGGTTACTTCGGCCCCATAATAAATCTATTACAGCGTCTAAATCAATCAGCAATACTTATTCAACTCAACTATCTGAAGTGGCACACGGCTCAGTAAAATATCGAAAACAATTCGCACGGGGATTAAGTACATCTATTGAATCAGAAAAGTTACTGTACGCTTGATTGATTCAACAATACAATATAGTGCCATATGTTCTATGATTAAGGAAAGGTTACTTATGTGCCACCGCTTGGTCAGGTATGAAGAAGAATGCACACACAAGACAAAGGAAGCTGTAAGTCGATTCCATTTATTACCTATCCTTTGCACGTATAATAAGATTAATCTTTCCCTTAGTCACGTGCAATAAAACCCTAACTTATGGTTGCATGATTTATTTTGTTAATTGCATTGATCTTTTCAATCGATATATTTCATTGCACAAACATAAAATATTACCTTTAGTAATTTGTATAGATTTCACAAGCTTACACTGAGAATCTTGTTTCCATTAATTCTTACCTGGCACTTATAGGTCTGGCACACCAAACTATCGCCACTTGTCAGGGACCACAAGGATTTATTTCCTACTCAACCTTGTATAACATTGAAAATCAATATTGTAACCACTGCCGCTGCATATCGATTAAGCTCACAACTTCAAGTGTTCTAGGAAGTGGGACAATGAACATGACTTCACAAAGGAAGAGCAATAATGCTAAAACCATTTTAAATCATTCTATCGATGATAACGCCAATTTCATAGGGGCAATTTTCAGAACATTGGTGATAACATATTAAATGCTACTAAAAAGTTATATTAAACTAAGCGGAAGTAATCAAAAAACGAGGACTTAAAGAATATATACCATGATTTCATGAGGGAGTGTGAAAACTTAGGTCACATGACAAAACTTTACCAAGAAGTCGCCGTTTCCAGTTCCCAATCGATAGTCTATTATATTCCACATCATCATGTTACAAAGTAATTACGCACTAAAATCACACTCTGAATTGTCTTTGATGCCAGTTGTAAGCCCCAAACGGGGTTATTCCTAAATGACGCATTGATGGTAGGTTCTAATGTTCAGGATAATCTTTTTTCAATATTACATAGGTTTAGAATTCACAATTACATTAATGTGTTCTCGTTCATCTTGAACATTGAAATCTGCAACGAATTTTATAACACTTTGACAACAATAAGGTTATTGATCATTATTAGCTTTATAATGTGACATGGTACTGTTAGTGGTTTGTTTTTAGCAGCACGTGTCCTCTATCAAATAGCCCGAATAATAAGGCTAAGTTTTTGCTAGCGTCCCAAGTAATTAAAAACGAGTTCCATGTAGGTGATTTCATCACAGGAGCTAATGACATTGAAGCAACTATTTTATTAAAATGTAATATTTCACATATTTTATTGTCAGTGGGTTTTTATCTTCGTAAATGAAACTCAAATGAGAGACAAATAATCACAAGCAAAATTAATGTTGACACAATTGATAAAGCATTTTACATTTCAAACGGTGCAAATCAAAAAATTCTGGAAATTTCCTAGAATTTCGATAGGGATGTGTTGCGTTACGAGGTCAGCATCAACAGAACAACCAAGAAAATCACCAAATGGTTTGTTCTATCTGAAAAGTCGAAGCTTTTTAATCACTTGGGACTTAGGCCTCGTCCTAATCAATGCTAAGATCTTGATGCAATGGCTTTGGCAACTAGAAGTAGGCTGGGATAAGATCTTACCTATTGACATTCAAACACAATGGTTGAGATTTAGGGATGGGACAGTAAATTTAAATGATTTTCGGGTTGCACGTCGTGCTTGTTTTAAGGATTGACAGATTTTAGAAATACGTGGGTTCTGTGATGCAAGCACCCTTGCATATGGAACGGCTATCTATATCAAGTCATGCAATTCATGACACAACTTCTGCGCTAAGTCATGTGTTGTCCCCTTAAAAACGATCACCATACACCCAAATTGGAACTTTGGCGGCGCATTTTTATTTTCACAACTAATAAAAGGGGTTTCTACCACGTTAAGTGTTGAACTTTCAAATTTATTCTGTTAGTTAGACTCCACAATTGTGATTGCGTGGATATGAACTGAATTCAACCTTTATAAAATATTTATTGCTAATTGCATGTTGCAAATTCAGGTTAAAGTCAGGAACATTGACGTTGGCTCATCAGAAAACAATCTCACTGACATATTGTGGAGTTTTAGTGTAACCTAGTTGATTCAGACACAACTTTGGTGGCACAGTTTGCCATCCTTTCATCTACATATTGAACATTGGACTAGTACTGAATTAGAAAAAAAATGTTGATGCTAAATTCGGATTTCACACTACATTGATGCTTACAACTAACTTCGATATTTTCGAAAGATTTTTGTCATTCAACTGATTACAAAGGGTAACCCTGTACCGTCTAAGTATGTAACCAATCTATGATCTGAAAGGGTATCTGGTTAGCTCAGTGCAGCTGAAAATGAGGCAGCTTTACTAGTTCTCATTAAGTTAGTACAATTGTCAGCATTTCCTCAGGTAATATTCACATAAAAGGGAGATAAACCCGTTCCACCCAAAAGCAAACACTATCAGTATCACTCATTTTGGACGATAATGGTATTATTTGTGTTGGTGGTAGATTAAAAAATTCTGACAAACTAAGCAATCTTATCAAATAGTCTTGCCCAACAAACAACTTCGCTCGGTTAATATGGCAACCCCACTTGGAGGATATACATACTGAGATGCAACTACTACCTGCCTTCATTCGACAAAAATTCTGGTCCATAATTGGAAAAAGAACCATACGTGTATCGTACTTCCGAAGTGATCCACTTCAATCCATTCCAAAAACGGGTGACTTTCCAGAGGCAAGCGTGACCTCTGCTACTAGGCCCTTTAGTTGTTGCAGTGTAGATTATTTTGGTCTTGTTCCTATCAAGGATGGTTAATTAGGAATTCCAAAAATAATCAACGCATACATTTGCATAGTATATTTTAGAATGAAGGCTCTTCATATAGAGGTTGCTAGCAACCTTGCAACAGAGACAGTTTTTTAAATGCATTTAAAAGATTTACATTTGGACGTGGTTTCTGTCAGCATGAATTTATGATAATGCTACCAATTTTGTTGGTACCGAGAATCACTTAGACCTAATTGCAAAATCGTTTTATGATAGTCTCAATGAGAAAATTTTAAATCCTATGCCATCGACCACATGATCACCTTTCATTTTAACTCTCCCAGGAGCCCTCATTTTGCAGGATTATTGAATGTATGGTGTGCTCTTCAAAAGTCATTACATTAGTTGGTAACATTGCTCTTACCTATAATCCTTGAATACTGTCACTACTCAAATTGAAGCAGTGCTTAATTCCAGTCTTACATTCCCATCTCCAACGATTCACTTGACTTTCTCTCACTAACACCAATACATTTTTAATCGGTGATGTGTTAAATTCGTTTTCTTAAGAAAATGTTATGTTGTCACCAAGTAATCGCTTGTGAGATGAACAACTATTAGCAAATGGTACATTTTTGGAACTGTTGGTCTTCGGAATATTTACACCAAGCTTCACAACCACTTACAAAATGGAGATCAAGACAACAACCATTCTCCAACAATAGGTGACTTGGTTTTATTGAATGAAGAAGTAGAAGTAGAAACTAGAGCGAATAACAGAATTACATCCTGGTCAAGATGGAACAGTACGTGTTATGACTATTAAAACTAGTGCACATAATTTCAAACATGATGTGGCTACAGTTTCTGCTCTCCCTGTGGATGTATAATGTTTGTGAGCAATATAATATTCTTTGTATGGTCTAGTGTACTTATATTACAGTGTGTTGGATGTTGAGTGCATGGCATTCAAGGATTTACGTATTGCATCTTTTGTAGATTCTTGAGCATGCTACTATTCATTGTTCCGTTAGGTATAACAAGTTCTAAGGGCCCCTTCCTGAAGGGTCAACAAGTTCGGTTTTATACTTCATGAGAACAAGATTGTACGTCTTACTGCTGTGCATTATTGTTATTATTATTTATTCATTATATGTGTTTAATCATCAATCTGCATTTCAATAATTAATTAAATCATCTACAGTTCACTATAATTAATCAAATTAATCGAGCCAGCTGGAGATTTACTCCACATTGACTTTTAACATTTTTTGTATCTTCTTTACTGCTTGTTTTTTTAATTAAAACAGCTCCTTTAGAAACCTCTTAAACTTTTTATACATTAACCTCAATTTCAGTGAAATTGACGGCTTCCCTTAAGTCTGCCCGTATTAATTAATTTTCTTGATTTTGAACTGCCTTAATGACTAAAACAGCATTGTTGTATTAATTTTTATATGCATGAGTCTGTATATCAAGCATACTTGGTTTTGAGTATTATTAAATACCAAGATACTAAAAATAATCGTAGTCAGGGGCGGTTATGATTGAGAACGTTTATATTAGTTTATAACATTTTCGTAAAATTTTAACTTTGTTACATCTATAATGCGAAATTTGTAGGGAGTTAAAATGTATACCACGTTATAGTATTCAAAATTTAGAATTCCATATTTTACTCTATGCAGTCTCGTATTACAATGAGGTGGTCAGAGAAACAGGTGTAAGGCACTTACCAATGGAATTATTACTTAGAACTTATCAAAACCTTCCAAAGTTGAGCTTCTCGAGATCAAAGGGTTCATCAGTTGCGGCTGCACTTAACCAACAAGGCAATTACATAAAACTTCTATTTACAAATTCAAAGTGTACAAATGGTTCATAAAAACATAATAGTGGTTCTGAAGCTTGCTATTATAGAATCGGTAATCCTACCTGATAATCTTGCCAAATGCATGCGTTTGGGATTACGGATACTGAAACTAAAATAAATAATTTTACAATGCTAATTCAAAATAAAATTTCAATATAATTAAAATACTCATTTCTAGATTAGGGTTTTCAACATCAAATTTCTTTTTCCGTAGTTCATTAGTTTAGCTGCGGTCTAATACCATAAAGTTTGTTATCTGGAGGATGCAGGAATTTGGATTAAAAGGAAGAAATCCTCATAACTCCATTTACATTGTAAAACAGGTGTTCCTCCAAATCCAGCAAAATTCCGATTACCAAAATTAATTACCTAAAACTGGCATACTTGGGTCTCTTCAATCCCAATGCACACTGTTGGATGACTTCATTAACAGAATAATACTAAAATTTCTACATCATATTTACACTTGGAGGATCCACATTAAAGAGAACAAAAACTCGAAAACAGCTATTAACCACAATTGGTAATCAAAATTTATCTTGTTGAATTTGAAAATAACATCCAAAGGTGGATCCATTTTGGTAATAATAATCGAATAAAAAGCAAAATTTGAATACACAATTTTGAAAATGGAGCAAGCATGCACCCATAAAATAACAAGATATGCAATAAATATTTAAAATCAATCTTCAAGGATATAAAATTAACTTTGGCAAAGCAAGACGTCCCTGGTTGTTTTCTACATGAAATCAACTTGAACATAATGCATATTCTTGACCAGCTGTGGAACTGATATCTACGTGCATTTGTTCATGAAAGATAAACTTTGAATGTGATCAAATAATGAAATAATAAAACAGGAAATGAAACTTAAATTGTAATATATCGCACACCTTTCTTAAATTTAAAAAAAAACACATACAAAAATACAATCTGAACATGAGTGCTTAATTTAAATAACACCTGAAGACATCTAATAAACTAGTTTACTTCAACTAAGTAAAACGAACATCTTGAAATTTAAAAAACCAGAAACAAACATTCGTAGTAAAGCCACTACGATAATCTAACTTTTAACAAATGTAATGAAATGTCAACTTAACTAATAAAATCAAAGAAATTTACATGTAATTATTATTATAATATTCTCGGAGGCTTTCGCGGCCAGAGTCATTATAAATATTTATGGTTCCCGGTTGAGACCGTGTCATGTTATAAACTAAGGTCGACGTTTCACCCACTTTTGTAAGGGGCTTCATCAGGACAAGAAAAGAAAAGAAAATGAAAAATAAAAACAATAATAAAGATAAGAATGATAATATTAAGTAGACAAGTTAAAGTGTAAACAGTATGGAAAGTTACTTCTGAACTAGCAGACTCACCAGCCCATTTAAGCCAAAAGATGTCTTGTGGCAAAGACACAAGACACCTTAGTTTATAAGATGACACGGTCCCAGCCCGGGACCATAAATATTTATAATGCATATGTTATACTTAACTAAAGTACTATTTCTCAAAATTGATGACAGCATGACCTGCCAAAACAGGCTCACATATCATTGAGTTAAATGAATGAACACCTCAACGTAGGTAAATAAATACAGGATACTAACTAAAACAAACCTTAAAATTCACAGGCACGTTTGACCAGCGGCTCTGTGGATCGGACAAGTTTGTGTATAACTGCTGATCCCAAGGTTCTGAGTTCGAATCCTGACATGGCCTGCTTGAAAACTGTTAGGCGAGCATTTTTCACAAAAATATGCCATCATTCGGATCAGAGGTAAAATATAGGTCCTGTGTGTGTTCTCATGCACGTTACAGATACCTATCTTGTTTGGTATAGCAATGATTCGGGAAAATTCAACATTTCCAGGTTAAAAAACTAGCTTCCTGGCTAATGCAGTACCTTTGGAGTATTGAAAAATCAAATGTGGGGCACATTTGACCAAGATAATTTTCACTATCATGGTATATGTTTTTATCATCAACTTTTGTGATTTAATGGAGTTTAATTAAAATACATAGAAAGAGCAACTGGTAAAACTGTAGTTTTATATAAATTCTACAAAGGAGCTTCAATGCATATTCACAAGGTGTATATTGTTTTGATACGCTTGTCTCCATAAATATATTTATTGCATAACATTTATTTACAATAGTTAAAATCAAAGTTTAATTTCAATGAATAGTTTTTGTATTAGAGGAAACCCCGAAATCTAATTTATTACCTATTTTGAATAAAATATTTATTGTTAAAAGCGCTACCTAATATAGGAAAACTCTCGTATAAAAAGAGGTTTTACCGAAAATTATTTTTAAGTGCATTAACTTGGCATTCCTTTTAAGTTATGCATTTATCCCTAATTTTATTACGTGAAAAAAAATTAATACATTGTAATTCCCACAGCGAATACTTCTGCAAAACAGTCTAGAAAAAGCACCAAGTGCATCATAATTTGCATATTTAATATTTTTTTCGTTTAGTTAATGCTGATGTAAACAAAAGTTTTGTACTACACTATACGGTGAGCCGTAAGAGCTGCACCACAGGAATTTTAATTTTAAACATTTTATTTTTTTGTTGCTTTGTACGTTAATTATTAATGTTTCTGCAGAACTTATTCTTATGTGGGAGGGAAGGATACTCCTACAGATATGTTGTAATTGAATTCAATTGGAAGCACACTGAACAACAGTCAATTGCACACAGCAGTTGGAAAATAATTCCAGGGAATATGGTATATATTTCTAGATTTGAACACCCAAACACATTAGTAGAGGTGGGTGGTGATTTTGGCAAAGGTACTAGTAACCAGAAAAAATCAATTGGACGAACAATAATCCAGCGTATCTTGAAATAGTACAAAGTTTAATTCATATAAATTGTAAATGTTCATCACATGTCAACAACATTCTGAATCGTTTGTAACACTAGTGCGTTATTTAAGCAAACATTGGGTAATAGAAAACAATGTATTAATTTCAGTCAGTTAAATAAGCTTTGGTACGAGATGCCCTGAAAAATGTATAGATGCTTTGGTAGTTTACTTTAATATCGTGGCAATTTCATTATAATAATAGAATAGGACATAGAAATAAACAGGAAAACACCTAATGTATAGTTAATATAATTAGCAATAAAGACTGGGACTTTACACTCTTCGTATAAATTTAGAATAAGTACTGACAGGTTTCAGTAAATAATTAGCCTAGGAAAGTGTATACGTAAACATTCACACGAGTTTAAAAACCGAAACCGTAGTAAATTACCCCAATAAATATAAACTCGTAAATTTACAGTGAAAACCAGATAACTGTGAACCTAAACAGAATGACATTGAATTCAACAATAGGACAGCTTTACATGTATGTGAACAAGGAAAAAGTCAGGTAACTCTCTGGAACATTGTAATTTATGAATACCAACGGATCATAATAGAGAGGGGATTCGCGTTTTTTATCTTCTCTTATAGAGCTTCAAGTTCTATTGACGCGCAACCATCGCCGAGCAGGTTAAATGTTGAGTAATTCAAGTCACGATAGTTAAAACTCGGGATTGTTAAAGAAACAAATTCCCAAATGTGAACGTAAACACGGAATTTAAAAATTAGCATTACAGGTGAACGTGCCCTTGTATTGGATGCTTTCTTTCAACGCGAAGTCGAATTATTGGACTACTTACAACCATTTTGTCCTGAACTACAAGGTAGCTTGTGTTTTGTACAAGATCAACAAATATGTAAGTTATTGAATTTTTGTTTTCCACCTGTTACACATTTCATGATGAGGTATATTTAATAATGGCTTGAATAAAATTTATTTTTATTAAGAAGACTATGTTGGTGCACGCTTAATTAAAGCGTACTGTTAACAGGAAATTCTCATATGGACAAGCCCCCACCATTGTATCTGCATAATTTATATGTACCAATTAATTTGGTTGGATACCTATAATTGATAAATTTAAGATGTTGTTTTCCTTTCAGGTCATGCAAATGTGGCCAATGAGGGATATAGCTTAGCTTTTTGTGTTTGTTATATACTGTGATATTCATTGTTGGATAATATAGTTTAGGTGAACAAGACTTGGAGTTTTTTATTATTTCTATTCATTTTAAAATTAGGTGAGAAAAGTGTACACAAGGCTTCATCAATTGTGATCTTGGAACATCCATCATTTAGGGAGACTGAAATCAGATGGGTTGGCGCCCAACTGTCTTTTATTAGACAGAAAGCTTAAAGATTTCCAGGTAGGTGTAAGAGTATTTAGTGAAAGTGTTACCGTTCATATATCCCTAAAAAGATTTGCATTTACTTTTATAGAACTCTTGCTTGCAATTTAAAATGCGGGAAATACTTCTTTTACAGGTAGTATTTTGTACTATTTTTTAAGAGGGATTGCTTGAACAGTCTTGTTTTCCTTTGCTGTTTACAGTGTACTGTTTGTTGGATGTGGAAGACTGTTTTCTATTAGTATATTCAGTCTGGAATAAGTAGTTAGCATCCGGCTGCAAGTTCCTTTGACAACTTTAGGTACTTATTGGTATTTTAGATAGTGTAGATCGATCTAGAGCCACACACTCCAACTTAAATTCTTTCCGATCTGGAGATGTGACTGGTAGCATGTGGTTCATGTAGTTGTCGAATCAGGATATTTACAATGTTTTGTTGATACCTAAACCTTAGTTGTAACGTTATCATAAATTCTGTACCACATGTGGTATTTACAACAATTAGTTAAAGATGTTTACATGTTTTGTGAATTAGGGATGCTTGTATGTTTTAGTCAGTTGTTCCAAATGGTCCAAAAATATGTTATCTAAGCTGTAAAATTTTTTTTTAATGAATGTTTTCTAGTGTAGTATGTGCTACCACTTCCTTTTTATGTCTGTTTATTTTTATTGTATGGCTAAGATAACTATAAATTCTTACTAAAAAGAATAGTTTTATAACATTGTATAAAATCAAATCATGATGTTATAGAGTTTGCGGATGTGTACTTTTCCCTTATAATATTTTCGTTATGCTTATACTCGTAAAGATAGATCATAACATTAACATAAATGTGGTTCTCATTGGTATATTATATAATAATGACAACCAACCACAAAATGTGATTCTAAACTTTTCCAATATGGAAGTGAAAATAATGAATGTCAATCGCCATACTTGAGATTGTTCTGTAAAAAGTGAGGTTATATATAATCTCACTTTTTAAAACGTTGAATTTTTAACTGTCAAACATAACAGTAATATAACTGAATTAGAGCAAACAACATTTTGCTGTTTTGTACTGTTTTATACGATAAATTTACTGTAACAATAATAAAAACACCTCTTGCGAAAATTCTGTATATGGCTAATATCTAAGAACTAGTTTCCTAGTTATTAATTGTTCAAGTTGTATGACTAAAATGATTATTAGACCTTGCATACATTTTTATGCTTAATATTTTATTTTATTTTGTCGTACTAGCATCAATATAGTAATGAGTTTTTTTTTTGTTCTAAAGTGTAATATTTTACGGCAGCTAGCCATACGTTGCTGCAGTAGCTGATTTTTTTGTGTTTGTATCGCTGGTTTTTCCTTTTATTTGTTTTCATTTTGTATTTTATTTCTTTTTCAGGTGATAGGTAAGGTCATATGCGTTGCAGTGAGATCGTAAAGCCAACTGCTTTACTGTGATAATTCCTGGTGCCTCACAAGTAATCAATTCTTATTGTTTCTGTTTTCTTTTGCCCACGCCGCTCCACCGTGAGTTGCTAGCCAGAGTCGGTCAGTTTCTCGCACCAACTGATACCTTCTAGCCTATATTTTTTTGATATTTTCCCCTTTTTTTCTGTGCCCATTACTCATATACTTATTCTCAATTTTGGCATGACCTTCTTCGGGACTAGTTATACAAATTTCTGAATTTTTCTCGCTTCTTCGTTCCTGTAATTAATGTGTTACAAGTTGTGTTAACAACGGTACCACTATTTTTTTTATCTAAAATGCAATCCTTTATTATGTTCCAATGCATTTAAATATTCAATCACATGTTATAAAATAAATCCTGTTCAAATGTATAAATATTCTAAAAGAAATTTCAGTATCAATTTATGGTCAAATGAATATTAAATTTATGTAAAATCGCATATTCCAAAAGGAATTTTCATTTGATAACAAAAGTACGGTAATATTTCAATTGAAAAAACGCATTTCTAATTAATAAAGCATGTTTAATGACCTCCATGACCCGTGAAATCACACCATTTTAAATATTGTTTCACTAGCTATTAACTAAAACAGTCTTTTTTTCTTATGTATGCCAAGTTTCGTTCGATTACAGCTTTCAATTCAAAAGTTGTGGTAGTGGTATCAGGTGCTTTACATGTGCACTATGTAAAACAGATAGAATCGCCAAAAGATGGAAGAAAAAAAAGATTCTATAATGAACTCTAACACCACTTAAAACCTATTTAACACACTGAAATTAATCATTTGTATATTCACCATGCACACTGTCTTACTATCATAGTGTTAGTCTACAAAGGTAAAAGAAATATTTGCAGTTGTAGGAGTACTTTTTGCATTTCTAATAGAATCAAATATAAACTTTATTTCAGCTTCATCCATTGTACCACCACCTTCTGTCTCTAGATATTTATCCTCTATAATCACACCTTCAATAATATTTGGATACTCTGTAATAGTTAACTCTACCTATAAAATATTATAAACACCATTAGGTAATATAGACATGCAACTACTTACTGAATAAACATACTGCGGTGGAAAAACATTTCTCATTATTCGACGAGCAAGAAATTCATCACTTATAATACCATTAAAATTCTCTAATATAATGAATCCACACTGCATGCCATATAATGCACCACAGCCTTTAAAATATAAATGAGGTTTATATGTTTTTATAATATGTCTCATTAGTTTATTATTAGCTAGTTTTAGGATCCAATACTCGGCAAGACATTTTTCTGGTTCACACTCATCTGTTTCATTCGTCAGTGATTTTAGATGCGTCTTTATCACCAAAATACAAGAATTTCCAACAGTGATATGGTCGTTATATGTATCTTGTGAAATACAATCGGCAATAGTTGGAAGATCATTTACGGAGCGTATTATAAATTTAAAATGTTCAAAGGGATTTCTTTCCATTTCTATATTCCATAGATTTGTATAATAGTCAGTAGTTAAAAATGAGTAGTAAACATACCATGGTAAATTTCGAGCTTTACGATTATAGTTTCTTTCATAAATCGTTGTCCACAGTTTAGATGACTTAATGAGTCTATTCCATTGGTGACATACCAAAGAATAGGACAATATTGTTTTAGGATCTAGCATACTTAAAATATGTACAACAATATCTTCAGGAACATCAAAGTTAGCAAATACCAAACCATTGTGTGAATTAAACATAGCATAGCAATCGTTGCCATATATTATAAACGAAGGTACAAACTCTATATCTAATTCACTTTGTGCTTGCTCCATATTAAAGGATTTCAGTTGTTGAGATATCTACAATACATTATTGCCTGTAATAACAAAATGCAGTATTAGGCAATGGAATTAGCATTTAAATCTAGAATTATCTTCATAACCTAACTATATGACACTAAATTCTATAGCAACGCTTTAATAAAATACAGGCAAGTATATTTTATCGCAATACTCTATAAAGCAATACAATCTTAGTGTGTGTGCGTGCATGCATGTGTGTGTGAGTGGGTGCATGCAGGTGCATGCATACACGTGTGTGTGTGTTTGTGCATGTGTGCACGCGTGGATGCATGCATGTGGGGGGATGGGGTGTGGGTGTGTTTGACTGTGTGTGCGTGCATGTGTGTGTTGGGTGGGTGGGTGCGTGCGTGTGTGGGTGCACGCATGTGCGCACGTGTGTTTTTTTAACGACAATGTTTATTTTAACAGCACATTCCATTACAAAAAGTAATTCTACGTGCTATTGTATATACATTTTACAATTGTTCTCTTAATGTATTACTTTGCTTCAAAATTAATTTTGTTGACAAATTTAAGTAATAACAACGTGAATTTAGAAATTAGTTCGGCATTGTCGATCGGCCAGTTTTCATTACTTCTTATGACTTCACTTTTGAGATTTTTCCTTCGATTTTCAAGCAATGGACATTTAGGTATTATATGTCGTACAGTTTGTTCTCCTAAACTGCATGTACATGTTGGGTCATTTATTATTTTGGATTTATTGAAGTAGCTTTTCAATTATTGTTGGAAAGAATGTTTTAGTTGTTGCCCCTTTTGTTGTGTTGTGCCATTCCTTTTGCCACTTCACCGTACTATTTTTGTGCTATATGCTTAATTGAAATTTTGGTAATTCTATTGAAACCAATATTGGTGTAACTGACATTTCCTGCTTCGACAGCCAACAGATCTGGAAGCTCAATTCCAACATGTTTGTCATGGTAATCAATGTGACGTATACTTACCATCCATCTACTTCCTTGCATATATAGTATTTGCTTTCTAATCTTTTCTATTACATATTCGTGATTAGTCCATCTTTTATTCATTTTATTGTTCGTCTGAATAACGAGAATTTTTTCTTGAAATTCTACCGTTAGAAAAGTGTCAGCGGTTTTTATTGCTGTTAAGATTGCAAATTTTTCTGCTTCCATTTTTGAACGTAATGCATTTAATCTACATTTTATTTAAGTGACTGGTTCTTCATTCTTATATATAGCAACTCCTGCCCACTACTCATTCTGTTTTTTTACTCCCGGATGTGTAAATTTCAATGAAAAATTTTTGTGGTCAATATTCGAACTTTTGGCCTGGGTGATTCCATTTACTAATTCATTGGAGCATCGAACAGTATATCATTAGATTTTTTGTTGTTTCATATATAAATGAAGTTTTTTCTAGTTTTAATATTATAGGAGTTAATCCTATAATAATGCATGAAGCTTCATAAGAAGCAGTTCGAAATTCCTTTGCAATTTTTATGTTGATAAGCCTTTGAACTCTGTTTAATAGTATTTGGTTCCTTCTTTTTTTTTAATGCTCTTTTCCAAACTAAGACTCCATATGATATGATGGCAAGGATTCTGCCTTGAATATTATTTCTAATGCTTTTTGTTTTAATCCCCATTTGATTGTAGCTGATCTAGAAAGTATATGAGTAATTTTCATGTACGTATCTGTGCGTGCGTGCATGGGTACATGCATGCGTATGCACGCGTGCGTGTTATTATTATTTATTAAAACTTGTGTTTTTACAAAATTAATCAGAATAAAAGATACATAAATAAATAAATTTACATTTGATACATTAATGAAAGGATAATGTTTTTTAAATCGCATAGTGTGTATTAATTTAATGTATTTCATGATTGTCGTCAATTATGTACCCCAATTACGGTTAACTCGTTCGTAGCGGATTCGACAGGTGTAGTGTGTTATTTTCAACCCAGCAAATCGCTTTAATGATTGTCTATGTTTGTTCAAAGCGTTGCATTGAATTATTACTTAAGTGCCATATGAATTCTTTTGTAACCCTTAAGATGTGCCCGAAATACTTTGGTGTATTTCCCATGACTCATATTATTTCGAACATTGTTCAAGAATGAGCAGTATATGGAGCTTTTTGTCAGCATAATCAAATAATTCGCTAGCTTTGTTAGTTTCGACCTACCTTCAAATCCGTAACATTCGGCTTTGATTGGTAAAGTAGATTTTTCCGTCAGAGGCTTCATTAGGATCATGACAAAACACCACTGTTCTTTGACACTCTACCATTATATGCCATGCCTCCCCTACACCAGAAGAAAAAAGGCACTTTGTTGAGTTAAGAACACCGAGTTTAAGAAGATTGTCTGCTAAAGGATTCTTTACAAACCTCCACGTGCTGACAGAGTTTTGTCCCAGAGATGCTTGTGTAAGAAAAGACTTCCAATGCACTTCACCGTATAACCAATTGCTTGCCAGAACTTCGGTGATTCTGTAGTGTTTGGCAGTGAAAAACTTATAGAGTTTACATCTGTTCAGTTTCTTTATCTCGACAGTTGTTTGGTGATTGGACACATATGATTATAGGCTCTCTAATTCGTTGTATGTCGCTACAATATCTTTCAAAGGGCTTCAGGATTTTAATTTTTTCGCAGTGTGTTACTAGGTCGTTTCTAAGCAGAGGGGTTATAAGCTTTAAATACTCTTCCACTTCTACTACAATTTCCCAGTTGTTACCATTGTACCATTGAAAAAGTCTTGAATAGTATAAAACCCATATTGAGCCTATTTCTTGCTAAATAAAGGAGGTTTTGTAGTTGTGATAAGTAAGCTGCTGCAGTTAGTGGTTAGAATGTACTGAATATCATTCATGCAAGTGGGAAAATTAGGATATGTGTTATCTGTTCCATTCCATGTTGTCACAAGATTTTCTATAAACGCGTTTGCATTGTTGTTACTTATAATGTCTTTATAGCTGTAGCATGTGAGTATTTGCCAAGATATTATATGCAGATCGGTCGACTGTAATAAGTACTTTATCCTACTGGCCCATTCTTCGTTTTGATCACCATTTACAATTCTATGGCCTAAAATCACGTGAAAGCTTTTTGTTTAGCCATTAGATGCACCAATCCTATTCCGTCTTGATCTACTGGTAGGTGTAAATCTCGTTCTTTGGTCCAATGTTTTCCGTATCACATGAAGTCAACAATTTTTTTTTGTATGGTTTTCAATTGGACGATGGTAAACGGAAGCACTTGCATAAAATACCATAATTTTGGAGCCACGTAGCGGTTGATTATTATTTTTCTTCCCAATAATGATGATTTTGAAAAACGGTGATTCCCCAAAAAACACACTCCTAAGACTTTAATACTAGTATTAGACCAACTGCAGTTTAATGGCTTGTCAATTCTTTATTTCCATGCATCATGTATTGATTCAGATTGCTCCTCAAATATTCTATACACGTTTATGAAACGTTGAAAGTCACTGTCTTCTGAGATAAAACACTGACACATCGTCCGCGTAAACACTTGTTACTAGTTTAGATTACTCCTCTGATGGGATGGAAAACTTCAATAGTGAGGAACGGCACAAAAATAAAAAAGATTCTAACAATAAAGTAAATAAGGGTCCTGACAAAGGACAAGCTTGTCATACTGCTTTGTTATGATGAATTACGTCTGTTAATAAGGCTCCTACCCGTGCATGAGATTTTGCTTTCTTATATAGCGTTTCGATGCTTTCGATAAAGCAGGGATTGAAACCAAATATTTGTAGCAGATTCAACAAATACTTTAGCTTCTACAGCATTTACCAAATAAATCTCATAAGTTAGTAAATTGGATGTTACTGATTTGTTTTTGCAGAATCCATGCTGTTGTGGAATCATTGATTTTGTTAAAAATGGCGATGCATGTATTGCAATTAACTTGTCAAACAATTTAGGTATTTGTGATAATTTTGATATATGGCGATAATTTGAAATATCAGTTCTAAGCTGTTTCTTATGTAGTGGAGTCAAATAACTACATTTTTATAAGGTACGATATATACAAGATTTTAAGGACAAATTGAATAAATATGTAAGTGGCTTTGTTAATGCGAATCTACACTTTTTTTAAATTATTGATGGAATTTTATCTGGTCCAGTGCCATTTCTAACATTCAACTTCTGTAATTCATCTATAATATCACTTTCCTTAAGCTTTATGCCATTTAATTTAGTTGTAATATTATACTCAAACTCAGTGACATTACACTTTCAATTATATGTACAAACATGTGTAACACGTTGGGGTTACGTCAAACAGAAACCGGATGAAAAATAGGAAAAATTAATTTAAAACGGACAATGTAATATTGATGTACCCTGCATATTTTTATTTCATGAATAATAGTTAGTGTTCATTAAGCATGGTATTTCAATAAAAAAAATGTAGGTCAAAAAGGTTAGATATCACAAAAGTACCGTTTTATACATATTTGAAGGTAATTCAGATCAGTAACTTATCTAAAGTCACCAAAAAAAGAAAATAGGCTTTATATTAGGAAATTTTCACATAAAATTAAGAAAGCTCTTTAGAAACTAATTCCATTTAAAGAAATCTCTTGACGAAAGTATTGATATAACTGGATCAGATGATTTAGCAATTTTCATTTGTTATTGTGTTGGGAGTATATTAAAAAGGAATTTTTTAATACGATATTGTAGCTACAACAACAAAACGGGCGAATATTTGCAACACAACTGTTAATGCACTTACCGAGAAAGAGATTGATTTAAACAAAATTATATCGATTACTACTGATGGTGCTAGTAATATGATTGGAAAGGAATATGGTTTCTTCAATTTATTTATTAAGCAACTTGGTCATTCAGTTCTTGATTTTTACTGTATTATCCACCAACATGTTTTATGCGCTAAGACCAGCTTTAGTTTTTTTGTAGATGTTATGAGTGTTGTAACAGAGGTGTTGGATTTTATATCTGCATATGCTTTAAATAAAAGAAAATTTTTGGCATTCCTACATGAGGTAAACTTGATTTTTAATGATTTATTTATGTACAATAATGTTCGATGGTTAAGCGGAAAAGTTTTTCAAAGATATTTGGACTGTTTAGATGAAATTAGATTTTTTCAATGAAAAAATTATGGAAAAGTATATGCAGTTACTGGATGCCTAATGGCTTTGCAAATTAAGTTACTCACTGACTTATGCTCACATTTGAACGAATTAATATTAAGTTGCAATATATTAATAAGACAGCTACGGTTATGTTGTTATTTCTAATACAGTTAAGTATTTCTCAAATACAAAAAAAATCTTAGATTTAAAAACTCATGAAAAACCAGATCGAGTTAAAATATCACAAGAATTTTCTGCATTAATTCAAGCGATAAGCAATTAATTATTTTCAAGATTTCGTGCAATATTTAGAAACATCAAAATTTATTTCAAAGATTTAGAAATGCAATTAATTGATTTTCAGTCTAGTTCCATATTAGAAACACAAATTTGTTGATTTAAGAAAGGACTTGGAAGCAATTGAAAATGATAAATTTTAAAAAAGTAGGATATAAAATAAGAGAACTTGAAATGCCATTCCAAAAACCTATAACTGTTTAAAAAAATTAGCAATTGCTGTACTGTCCATTTTCTCATCAACTAATGTTTACAAGTTATTGGCCAAAATAAATTTTACAATAAGCTGACTCTAAATGCAGTGTGGTATGTGTATTGCTTAAAATTACGATTTAAAACACGATATACAACATATCGTATCCAAAGCACAACAACAAAAATCTCATTCATAATAGTTATAATTCATATTGACTTTTATATGACAAAATGTATTGTATACAATTATTTTGTGAATTTTTATGTCAACTCCTTAATTTAAGTTCATCATCATTATATCTTCAGTCCTGGAACTGTTTAGACGCGTACCCTCATTGTTTCCTATTCTGAACTAATCTACACATTTCCCTGAAATTCCTAGACCATAAATACAGCTTGGTTTCCCTTCTATCGTTTTCTTAATATATACCCTATTTCACTGATATTTAGTGGTATGCGAAGGGGGTTTGGCAGCCTGTAGCTATCAAGATCCCGATACTTAGACATGGCGAATTAATAGTTTTCCAGTAAATTCTTTCACACAAATAACATTAGTTGAGAGTATTGCAAAACCAACACTTGTAGTTGTTTATAATAATCATCAGGTTTAAGTACAATGGACACTACTTGCAACGAAGTATTTCAAGTATATCCCTTGATGTAATCTTTGCAGCACCCTCCAGGGCTATAAGTGTCATATCTCATTAACAATCTACATTTGGCATAATCACAAAGCTGAATTAAGAATAGGGAATAACCGTGGACAGTTATAAGCGATTTCAAAATCACACCCACAGAATCCACTATATTCAATTAAGTGTAGATATTTCAATGCAGTAAGCCTCATGATTTACACAACACCGGTTCAATACATTTTTCAACTTAAAATTAATGAAAGTCAATGAGCTGTATGTGATCATACTCGTATGTAATGCAATATTCTGGTACTCACCTGGATTACTTTCTTTATTAGTCATTGTTAGAGCTTCGATTCTGGAACTGGTTAGATGCATACCTCCGTTGTTTCCTATTCTGTGCTAACCTACATGTTTCATTGAAATTCCCACAGCCCACATTTTTCACTATCTGCGTGCAATAGTCTGATCTAGGTCTATCTCTACCTCTCTTTTTCCTATCTCTGTTTGTAATATATCACGTACTATTCCCCAATTGCCTTAGAGCATGTCCTGTCCTTCTATTTCTCATATTTTTTGTTTCCCACAGATATCTTTCTTTCCCTACTATTACTAAAACCTTTGTTATTAACTTTATCTGTCCATGCTATCATCATCATCATACATCTGAAGTACCACATTTCAAAAGACTTCTATCTTTTTCCTGTCTGCTTCTACTACTGTCTGTTCCTATTTCATAGCCACACTGTACTGTGCTCCACACATATTCTTTCAACAATTCTTTCCTTGTTTCTATGTTTGTTGTCTTCGCTGTTTTTTCTTGTTAGATACAGCTCGGTACCCCTTCTATTGTTTTTTAAATATTTATCCTATTTCAGTGATATGTGAAGAAGGTTAAGCAACCTGCAGCTACCAAGACCCCCCTTCACTTAACCATTCGCCAAATTAATAGTTTTACAATGAACTCTTATGCATAATCAACATTAGTTGAGAATATTGCCAAACCAACACTTGTAGTTGCTTATAATAGTCATCATGTTCAAGTACAATTATTTTTTTTCGTCATTAGGTTTCCGTTTTAGAGCTGGTTGGACACGTACCTCCATTGACTTCTATTCTGAGCTAGTATACACATTTTTCTGAAATTCCCCTACATCTTTGACTCATCATCATCATTTTGTTTTTGACCTTACTTAAGGTCGGTTTGACGCAGCTCTAACTTCTTTTCTATTCTGTGCTAATCTAAAAAGCTCTACATCCCCTTCACAACCTAAATTTTTAATAATTTGACTAATATAGCTTGGTCTAGGTCTCCCTATATCCTTCTATCTTTTCCCTATCCACCTGGCTCTACATAGATATTAGCAACCTGATGGTTGTTAAAGAAATCTAACATGTTTACATGATTACCATTTATAAGGAAATGAAATATAACCTGGTTATCCGCTTCAAAAAAAGAAAAGTGTTAAATTATATGTTATGGTAAGGCTTAAGCAACGAATCGCTGCCAACATGCCAGACCGCTAACTAATTGTGAGTTATGTCATGGTGACGTTTATTAAATTATATGTTATGGTAAGGCTTAAGCAACGAATCGCTACCAACATGCCAGATCGCTAACTAATTGTGAGTTATGTCATGGTGACATTTAGTTAACTGATTTTGATTTACTTATTCTTTTTGTTTTGTTTTCGAACTTACTTAAAGTCGGTTTGACGCAGCTCTAAATTCTTTTCTATTCTGAGCTAGTCTAAAAAGGTCTGCATACCCTTCACAACCTAAATCTCTAATAATTTGACTAATATAGCTTTGTTTAGGCCACCCTACTCTATTTTTATTTGGTAGTCTATAATCTAAGACTTTACTATATAGTCCCTCATGTCTTAACTGGTGCCCTATCATTCTATCTCTCCTGACCTTTAATTGTTTCCACATACAGCGTTCCTCACCTATCCTTCTATAAACTTCCTCGTTTGTTACTCTATCTGTCCAACTAATCTTTAACATTCTCCTACAACACCAAGTTTCAAAAGCTTCTATCTTTTTCTTATCTACTTCTTTAATTGTCCAAGTCTCACTACCGTATAGTAGAACGCTCCATACGTACGACTTTAAGAAACTTTTTCTATTATCTAAACTAATACTATTAGCTATTAGTAAGTTTTTCTTTTTTAAAAACATTTTTCTAGCTTGAGCTATTCTAGCTACTATATCCCTTCTGCTACATCCATCCTTTGTAATTATACTACCTAAATAGCAAAATTCATCTACCTCCTCTAACTCGGTATTACCTATTTTTAATTTTGGTTTAGAACTAGGTTGTAACTCACTTGTCTTTGTCTTTACTGAGTTAATTCTCATACTATAGTTACTCTGTAGTATCTCATCTAAAATATTTTAAAACTCTCCTAACTCTTTTCTAGACTCTGCTATAATGGCTATATCATCTGCAAAACGTAACATGTCTATTTTCTGTCCCTGTACACTAATATCAATCCCTTTTCTCTCTCTAGCTAAGTTTAAAGCTTCCTCAATATAAACATTAAAAATCAAGGGAGACAGTATACAACCCTGTCTAACACCATTTCTAATCTTAGCTTCCTTTTCTATTTCATTAAATCTAATTACTACGCTTTGGTTTTATATAGACTGTAAATAATTTTCTATCCCTATGAGAGATTCCTATTTTTGCAAAACCCTGAACATAACAATCCAATTAACCCTATCAAATGCTTTTTCTAAATCTACAAACGCGAAATGAGTCTTTTTATTTTTTTGTAACCTTTTTTCGATAATTACCCTAATCATTAGTATCAGTTCTCTAGTCCCTCTGTCTTTACGAAAACCATATTGATCTTTGCCTAAATAATTCTCAGTCAAAGCTTCTACTCTATTTTTAATTATTATTGTTAGTATTTTGGAAGCATGAGAAGTTAAACTAACCGTTTTAAAATTCTCACACCTATCAGCTCCTGACTTTTTTGGGATTGGGATAATAATCTTTTTTTCGAAATCTATTGGAACCTCACCTGTGTCATATATTACTTTTACTAGTTCATATAATCTGTCTAAAGTTTTCCGACTTGCATATTTTATTAATTCTGCGGGAATATCGTCTATCCCTGGTGCTTTATTTAGTTTAAGATTCCGAACAGCTCTATCAAATTCCCCTCTTAATATTGAGAACCCTATTTCTACATCCTTTTCTTGGTCGTTCTCTAACTCATCCATAACTTCTCCCTTATATAAATCTTCTAAATATCTTTTCCATCTATCTGCTACCTCAACTTTATTTATTAGAAGCTCACTATTCTCGTCTCTAATACCATTATATTTTTTCCTATCTTCCCCAAAAAACTTTTTAACTGCCCTGTAAGCCCTGTTTGTCTTACCTACTGTCAAATCATCTTGTATCCCCTTACAATTCTCCTCCATCCATTTATTTCTAGCTTTTCTACACTCATGTACTATTTTATTTCTAACTGTATTATATTTTTGCTTACTTTCACTATCCATTTCTCTGAAAGGTTTAAGCTTTCTTCTATTCTCTATTAAATCTAATATCTCCTTTGTTACCAAGGGTTTTCTCGCTTCTATTTTTTTCTTACCTATAGTCTGTGTTGCTGTATCATGTACAGTCAGTTTTATTTCTTTCCATCTATTTTCTACGTTCCCTCCTACAGCTAACTTTTTGCTCTTATTATCTAATACTTGTTTATATTCCTCTTTTACCCTACCATCATTAAGCTTACCTAGATCCCATCCCTCTCTTTTACCCTTTCTCAATTTTTTGAATTTTAGTTTACACTTCATTTTAACTAAGTTATGATCGCTATCTTTGTCAGCCCCTGGATAACTGTGTCAGTTTTTAACTTGGTTTCTAAATCTTTGTTTAACTAAAATATAATCTATTTGGTATCTAGCCCTATCACCTGGCGCTTCCCAGGTATATCTTCTCCTAACATGTTGTTTGAATAGGGTGTTTACAGTTCATAATCTATGTTCCTGGCAAAACTCAACTAATCTTTCTCCTCTATCATTTCGTCTGCCATACCCAAATTTTCCTACCATTTTTCCCTCACTACCTTCTCCCACTGACGCATTAAAATCGCCCATAACTATTAAATTCTCATCTCCTTTTACTTTTCTCACTATACTATTTATATCATCGTATACCTTTTCTACTTCCTCATCCTCGTACTGAGTTGTTGGCATGTAAACCTGTACTAAAACAGTGTCTGTGGGTTTTGTACTCAATGTAACCATAATTATTCTATCACTAAATTGTAAGTACTCTTTAACTTTATGCCCTAATCTTTTACCTAACACTATTCCTACCCCTGCCTGTCCAATAGTTGAAGTTGTAATTATTCTATAATTATCTTTCCAAAAGTCATTACTATCTGGCCATCTCACCTCACTAACACCTAAAATGTCCAGCTTTTCCTTTCTCATTTCGACTAATAAATTCGTTAACTTATCTACTCTAAGTAATGACCTTACATTCCAAGTCCCTATCACTAAATCGAACTGTTGTTTTATATTCTTACGATGACGAGCCCCAAGTACCCCTCCCGGAGATCCGAATGAGGGAGTATTTGACTATCTGTGCGCAATAGTCTAACCTAGGTCTATCTCAACCAATCTTTTTCCTATCCTGGCTTCTAATATATTCAGCACTATTCCTTCATGCCTTAGTATGTGGCCTATTATCCTATCTCTCCTGTTTTCCACATACTTCTTTCTTTCCCTACCATTTCTAGAATCTCTTTGTTCTTAACTTTGTCCGTACGTCTGTAGCACCACATTTCAAAGGCTTCTATCTTTTCCTGTCCGCTTCTCCTACCATCCAAGTTTCACAGCCCTACAGTGCTGTGCTCCACACATATGCTTTCAGTAATCTTTTCTTTGTTTCTATGTTTGTTGTCTTTGAATATAGTACTTGCATTTGCTTGTTAAATGCATCATGACCTTGTGCTAATCTTTGTTTTATATCTTTTGCACTCCTTAACCTCTTGTAAGTTCTCGTTACCTATTTGTATTCTTGTTTTTGATTTATTTTCCCCTCCTTTGCATACTAGTACTTTAGTTTTATTTTCGTTAATTTTTATATCGTATCTCTCTGTTAAGAGTAGCTTCTAACTCTTCGTTGCTAGATGCTAATATCGCTATATCATCTGCAAATCTAAGCATATCAATCTTTTGTCCCTGCATAGTAATTCCAAATATCTTCCTGCATTTGATAGTATTCATTACTTCTTAGATGTACAAGTTAAAAATTACGAGTATAGGACACATCCCTGTTTTACCCCTTTCCTGTTACTTATCTGCATTCCTACTCTAGCTCTATTACCGCTGTTTGCTCTTTATATAAGCTATGAACTATCCATCTATCCCTAAAACTCATTCCAATCTTTTTGAGTATTTCGAACATTTTTTCCGTTTTACATTGTCGAATGCTTTTTTCAGCTCTACAAACCTTATATACATTCTTTCTCCTTTTTTATTGTTTTCTCTATCACCCTCAGAGCTAAAAAACCCTCCCGTGTTCCCCTGTTTCGCCTAAATCGACACTGATCTCCTCCCAGTATTTCTACAGCTCATTTTTCCATCCGTCTTTGTACAATTCTAGTTAATATTTTTGATACGTGTGCTGTCAAACTTATTGTTCTAAAATTTTCACATCTATCTGTGTTTCTCTTTTTTGGTATAGTGACTATGATGTTTCATATGAAATCTTTGGGTATCTCATCTGTCTAATAGATATAGCTTATAAGTTGGAAGAGATATCTGTTACTGCTTGTCCAGTGGCTTTTAGAGTTTCTGCTTGCACCTAATCTATCCCCAGTGCCCTTCAAACTCTTTCATACTAATTCAAACTTATCTCTATGATGGTTGAAATCTTTGAGTATACATATAACTTACAAGTTGGAAGAGACGTTCTGCTACTGCTTGTACAGCGGTTTTTACAGTTTCTGCTTGCACCTAATCTATCTCCAGTGCCTTACCATTTTTCAAACCCTTTAATGCTAATTCAAACACATCTCTAAGTATAGGATATCCCAAGTCATCCTCTTAAATGTCTGATTCCTGTTCTAGTGATGCTGGTTCCTATCCTGCATATAAATTCCCTATATATTCTTTCCATCTAACCACTTTCTCTACATTTTCTATGATGATGTCTCTTCTCATGCCCCTTATATTTTTGCTATATGGTTTTATACCCCTAAAATTCATTCTAATTAGTTTGTATGCTTCGTCTATCTTTCCTATTTCCATCCTAATTTGTACTTTCATCAATCCATGGCTCTTTAGCTTTCCTGCATTTGGGAATAACTTACCATTTTATGACTTTGTATCTCTATTTTCCTGCTTATAGTCTGGTCTATTTTTGTATTTTCGTCTTTCTTCTATTAAATTCAGGATATTCTTTATTATCCATGGTTTCCTATTTTCTTTTTGTGTATACCCGAGAATATCTCTGGCCGCCATGTCTAAGCTGAATTTAATGTTATTCCATGCTGTTTCTACTTACTTCGTATTAGAAATTTTCCTGACGTCTTTCAGCAATTCATTGTAATTGCCTTCAAATCTTTTGCAGATCTCTTTATCTTTTAGTTTTTCAAAATCGAAGTGCATTTTTCCATTCCATTTTTACAAATTTTTAAATTTTAGCACCACAGCCTTCATAATTTCTATTTGATATCTTCCTATATCTCCTAGCATCTTCCACGTGTATCGTCTTATCGCCTTCTAGAATGATGTTGAAATAATGTGTTTGTGATGGTTAAATTGTTTTTGTCACAGAATTTACCGACCCCTATGGTCTCTGCCACTATAAGTACTGACAGAGCTGCTGCCCTCTTTCAGGAATCTGTCTTACTCTGGTTTCTTACTAAGAACCCCACTAATTTGGTTAAACCTATAGTGCGGCTCTTTACCTCACTGGGACACTCAAGCTGTTCCACCCATTCAAGTAATCTAGAACTTCTTCAACGTGCAGGTCCATTAGGAACAGTTAATTTAAGTTAATATAAATTTTTTAACATTTAAATTTTAACTGTTTATTTTCTACTAAGAATTTTCCGGGATGCCAAAGGTTGGATAAAAAAATAATTGTAATATTTGACACCTGCATACAAAAAGGTTCACGACCACTGGTCATAAAACAATTGCATGCATATTCGTATTTCTCTCTTGATGTTTTTGGTAGTAAATCTAATGCGGCAGTATTTACTGCCTTTGCTAGTTCAGTAGGAATTCCAGGAATGGATAATTCATCATCACTCGTCATCATTTCATACTGGTACTTTCAATACTTTCGAAAATCAAATTTCAAAACGTAAAGTTTGACAACTAAATATCACAATACATATCCATAGTTACGCAACAAATTTTGCAAATAATTTCACAGCATCATTTATTTACAAATAAAATTATTCATTCTTTTTAAAATTAAATGTTTTAATTTCTGTCGTTCTTTAACGATTTGCAGAAAACAGTATTTATTTATTTATTTATATATACACTGTTCCAAAGACAGATGCATATAAATTGGAACAGGACTAACATGAAAATTACAATATTACACATACACATACAGACATTTATACATATTTACATGAGACAAAGTCTTTTAAGGAACCAACAGTGCAGCTATTAATATTAATTTCGGTTTTTATTTTTTCATATGCGTTGCACAAACGATAAAGTGGAGAATATTTTAATTTATGTGTCCTAGGTGTTGAAAGATAGAAGTATTGTGGGTGCTTGCATGCTGACCTTGGAATGTTATACTGAAAAGATTTGTTAATATCATCACATATAATTTGTTGATTAAAAATCTTATGTAAAAATAATAATAAAATGTACTGCCTACGGCCAGCAAGACTTTGAAAGTTATGCTTCCTCAGCAGAGCAGTATGTGAATAACCAATTGGTCAATACGTTCCTTCCATCCTAAAAGTTACAAATTTCAGAAATCGACGTTGTATTGCCTACATACACCTAATGTATATGTCAATGCGGTTCCCATACTATAACAGCATATACAAGGTTGGATCGCACATAAGCATTATAAAGTAGAACGAGAGTCTCATTTTTCCAAAAACTTTTACTATTTCTGATAATGAATCCAATCATTTTGTAGGCCTTATTTATAATGAACTGAATATGCTCAGCAAACAACAGTCGGTCTTGATAAGATATTACCATGTATAGAGTAACCATAGGTAATTGTAGAGTATGCAAGAGTATAAGACATAACACTACATATGTTCACATTGATAGTAAGTTTATTATTTTCACACCACATTATGATTTTGTTTAGATTCTTTTGTAATATATGACAGTCCGCAATATTGAATATCCTTGAGTATATTTTGAGATCATCTGCATATAGTAGGCAGTGTATATCTGGATTTAGTTGGCACGTGATGTCATTAATAAAAATATTAAACAGAAGAGGCCCCCAGGACAGAGCCTTGTGGCACTCCAGAGGTCACAGATATTATATCAGATTTAGTTCCTTGCATACGCACAAATTGTTGTCTATTTAAGAAATACGAATGGACGAGAGTCAGAACTGCATCTGAAAAACCATACTTTTGCAGTTTTATTAATAGTAGCTGATGATCTATATGGTCAAAAGCTTTTGACAGATCCGTATATATTATGTCGCACTGTTGTTTATTATCAAAGGCTTGCGCAATAAATTGCGTTACACAAAATATATTAGTAGTTGTTGATTTTCCACTAACAAAACCATGTTGGGTCACATTTATAAATCTTTCGAAATAGCTGTATATCCTATTGTACAAAGTAATCTCAAAACTTTACTGAAGTTATTAATTATACTTATAGGCCTGTAATTCTTAACTAAGCTCTTATCACCTGCTTTATACACAGGGCATATTTTAGAAATCTTCCATTTATCTGGATAAACACCGGTACGTAAGCATAAATTAAAGATTATAGTAAGAGGTTTAGCAAGAACTACTGAACAATCTTTTAAGAGAAATGAAGGAATCTCATCTGGTCCTGCAGTAGCTTTACTCTTGAGCCTTTTTAAAGCAATTAATACTACATCTTCAGAAAATGATTCAATACTGAAAATTGTTTGTACATCAGTAGCATGTGACTTAGTGTACTGTAAATTTGCAGTTGGAATTATGTAAGAACTCTTGAAAAGGTATTAGCAATAGCCTGATTATGTGAGGACATTTTATCGTTAATCATTAGTGATTGTGGTATTTTAGAGGATTGTTTTTTAGCTTGTAAGTATTTCCAAAACTTACCTGGATCGTCCACAATTCCTTTCTCTACGTTATTTAAATATTGAGAATGCGCCTGTCTGATCTCAGTTTTAATTGTAGCTCGTAATGACTTAAATTCTAATAAAAATGTCAACTGCGAACGATTTTTTTTAAACTTCTTCCATAATCTGGTTTTCGCTTTAAGTTTATAGATAATTGATCCATTAAACCAATATGGATACATATTATGCATGTTTCTTGTTCTAGACACAGCCTGATCAAGTATAGCTTGGAATTGGTCATATATATGATCACATGCAAGATTAACATTACGAAATATTGAAATATTACTCCAGCCAGTGTGTTGTACTAATTCATATAGCAAATTGAGGTTGGCCTTTTTGAAATTCCAGCGATATCGATTTGAATTCATTTGTTGTGCCTGCTTCTCATGTAATACATGAGGTATGCGAATTATCAGTGCCGGATGGTGGGAAACTTCTTGCAATAACGGGTCACATGCTGCTTCAACTATACATATAGTATCAGAAATTATTAGATCCAGTATCCTACCTAAATGGTTACGTATTTCATTATATTGAGATAATTGTAACATCTCCAAGAAATTTCTTAGAGCTATTAAGGAGCTCGATAATTCATATTTAAGATGTAAATTGATATAGTCTGGTAAATTAAAATCACCACAAATGAAAGTATTGGATTCATACATTATGTCCAACGAACAGAAAGCATCAAATAGAGAAGTAATGTAGCTGCACTGAGGCCTGGCGGAACATAGACGCAAAACAAAATCAGTGTTTTGCCATAAAACTTAATTTTAACTAATACAATACCAATTGAAAACAAGTCTACAAAGTAGGTACCTAAATCTAAACGTACTGCTTCATATTGAGATTGAACAGCTAGCATAACACCACCTACTGCGGAGACCCCTAGTTGAGAAAATTTACGATCAGAGCGGAAAACATTATAAGTAGTAGTAAATAGCTCACAATTATTAACATTATCATGTAACCAAGTCTCAGTTATAGCTATAATTGAGAAATTTGCAGATGCGGCCGCATTATAGAAGTTAATTTGGTATTTAAGCCGCGAATATTTTGATAATACATACTGATTGATGTTCCAGCAGTAGAAGACTTCAATTGCTATTTTAAGCCGAACAGGTCTGATTTAAGTTTGATGAGTGTTTGTTTTTATATACCATGCAAGATCTGTAGTCCCACGCGGCATGTTTAACATCTAGAGGTTTGCCCGTTTTATCAGCCACTCTTACACAGTTGATACAGTTCTGAGTCAGATACTGAACACTGTTTCAGTTGATGATTTTCTCCGCATCTGGGACATGTGAGATCCCTTTTGCAGGACTGTGAAGTATGATTAAATCCGTTGCATCTAAAGCACCGAGTTATTTCCATAGCATCAAATACTTGACACACATCCAGACCTACAATAAGATATTCAGCATGTAAAATTGCTGTAGGTAAGATTATCAATCTGTAGTATAGCCTGATACTTATCTTCTCTACTCTTTACAGGACTGACTTTTAACACCTTAAAATCTGCGGATTCAAAAATCTCATCATTTTGCTTTAATAAGTATTGCAAAAGAAGGTCAGTACTATATTTTTCAGATAAACCAACCACCCTAACACGTGGTAAGCCTTTTTTCAGAATATGAACATCATATTTAACAGAAAGTTTATCACCAGCAATCTTAGCGAACTTATTGGCATTTATTGAATCATTACAGCTAACAATAAGACCACCATTTAATATATGCTTGATTGTATTAATCTTAATATTGGTTCCAGCTGGGCCAGCTCCACCTACAAGATCTATTTTCGTTTGAGCATTTTTCTGAGTACTGTCTTTCGGTTTGATAATTACTGATTGCTGTAAAGATGTAGATACTATGGCTGCATAGTTCATATTCACAGGAGCGTTTGTAACAGTTTCAATGTGGGAAAGCTTTTCGGAGGCAAGTTGTATAAATTCGGACTTTAAATTATTAAATACTTTTTTTAATTCAATAAATGCCTCCTGTATCTTACTGTTAATGATACTCTCAAGAATATCAGCTGGACCATATGTAGATTGCAATAAACATGCCTTATGTTAGAACATAAGTGTTCTTTTGCGAAGCTCTAAACAGCATATCTCAGATGAAGTTAGGTCACATTGAAAAATTTTAGTGCCACAGTTGCAGTTTGAGCAGAGTGACATTTTTGTTGCCCTGTATATTATAAATATATAATAATTTAGTAATTTAATAGATTATTTGTAGTTGTCTTTGCATGCAGGTGTTCTTTTAATAATATAATAAGTATAAAGTGAATGATGTTGATTACTTGATCACAGATGGTATCCAGCCACTACTTATTTTAAAAGTAGTTCCTGTATCTAACCAGAAGCACTTATAACAAATTAAGATTCAAATACTACTAATTGTAAGAAACACAGTCATATAAAATTTAACTAAATTCAGATACCACTTTAAAATTAAATTTTCAAAGGAATAATTATAAACATATCAACAAAATAATAATGATGATGAACTGAAAATGTATACCACGCAGGAAAAGGAACATTCCCAGACTCAGTGTTGCTTGTCTCAGCTTGTGCTTCGACAAGCAATCTTCACGTCGTGTGGGAATGTTAAGCTTTTCCTATTAGGTATACAGTATACTATTTATGAGAAGCATATTTTTAAAACAGCCGTTGTTTGGAAAAAGGAGATTGGGAGTATTTAATAGATGCATGTTAAGGAGCAAATGTTCCGTCTAAAATGGCCTCATGTGCATCATTAACTAGCTTAATTTTATTGTTTAACAAACATATTTTACTTAGTACCGTAAATGCATAGGTGTCTACATCACCATAGTTGTCCTGGTTCGATTTGTAGGGCATTACAATTATTAAGTAACTTCAGCATAGTCATGTAATAAGTTCAGTCAATATTTTTTGTGTACATACTATATCTCAATTAAATTCAAGGCAACGACTGTATGGAAGTGATGAACATATGTTGGTCCAAATAATCGAAAACAGCAAAAGTAAAAGCTCATAGAAGTTCCAAAATAATTCACGAAAACCCCAATGCGCTGGTTCCAAGATTGGTCAAGGTTCTAGCTCAGATATTTTGTTTAACAAATACCAAACAGACAACGCCATACAACATGTGTCAAAGAACTACCAATCAAATGGAGTATTTATTAGGGTCCTTACGAATTCAGCGAAATCTAATAGATATATAGTGCATTTCAGCAAGAAAAATAGTATCACTTTAAAGTCAAAAAGTAGCTCCATCATTCTATACATAACATGTAGCGGTAACTACAGTATCAGTAATGATTTTCATGGATGAAAACGAAAATATTACAAGGGTTGTACCGGTGCTCAAGTATTATAGTGTCTTTGCATTCTCATTCTATCAATCAAGGCAACAGGTCATGGAGATGGCACATAATCAGCAACTAGAAGTTAAGCAGCCTAATTACGGTGAGTCTGTTCTTACTATTCTATTATATTTCTTGTTGTTGGTCTTTATTACGTATAATATATATACTAAATCAAAATGTATTCTTCTGTTTGAAAAGAAACTGAAAACAAAGATGAAAAGAATTGAGTGGAAAATTCAGATTTATTTCAAGATAGTAGCAAAGCCATACGAAAGAACGTTGCAAGTGGAATTGAGTAGGTTAATTGCCAAATTCCATTTAGAAAAATCTAGTACATTAGACACATTATTATTGTTTCGTGAATGAAACTTAAAACATTATTCTTTATATGCCCAAAAGGTTGCTTTCCAAAAAAATGGCAGATCAGGAACCTTTATGAATTGCAAAAAAAAGACGTGCTTACAGCCCAGGTTGGTGCACACAATTTGTATTGAACGTGAAGATGTTTTAACACAGGCTGATCGACTAATTAACGTTACTATTGATTTATTTTTCCCATGAGGTTTCTCTAAATGTACAAATCAGTTTCGTGAAATTTAAAATTTCCTTGTATTTTTGTTGCAGAAAAATGTTTCTTTCCAAGTAGTAAAATTTACGATAGTCTAGTATTAACATTTAATAAAACAGTCCAGCAAGTCGGGTTCTAGTCACGAAGCTGGTTTTGAAGGTAGACAAAAGCCAGAAATTTGGTCTTTAATAATTACTTTTCGGAATAAAGAAACGCAAATATTACCTATTGTTATGGATGGTTGGTAAATTTGCTATTCATTAACAAATTTGACTATAAGAACAATATACAAAATAAAAACAAAGATTCCCCACCATTCCTTGATTTTATTGATTTTCTCATCCTGATGCGCGAGATGATATATTACTTAGGGGTGTTTTCAGGTTTTCAAATTTAATTAATATGCTTGAAGGTTTTTCCGCTATATGACATTTTAGTTACTATACAACAGCAGTTACCTGAGTAAACTCCCCTATGTTGAAATTTAATCCAATTTTTTCAGTCTTGCCATCATATGACGTCACTGGCTTCATACCATAGAATATCTCAGTAAACCATTTCATACCTAATACAGGCTGCACGTCACATGACGTTATCAGCGTTAGCGCCTTTCAGTTTAATACGTTATGAGCATCACATGGCACGTTTTGTATAACGTCATTTCAGTACAGTTAGCCATTTGATTTTATGAATAAACATGATTTCGATAGCGGCCCAAATCAGTGGGCATCTTACACTAGTTGCAAAAACTGTTTTGTTTACTATCTAAAAAATAGGCATCAGCTACAATGTGATAAAATTAAGCCAATTTCTTTTGAGCTATAGAATAAAAGGGGTACGAACCGTCTAGATATATAGCTCCATCTAACGTGCACACATGACAATATTCAGAACACGTTTATTTTTAATGTAATATTATGCACTGGTTTTACAGACATCTAGATAAAACGACTTCCTAGGATTTAAGAAAGCAAATAATTTTGGTGCGACTGAAGGTTTTATGGAATGTATTAGATTTAGAGTGGCGACATCTATAGAGATGCGAAACTAAATCATTAAATAAATGGAATTATAGAGCTCTGAAATTGGAATATCAATAAATTTCTCCGGAGCAGATTCAAGAACTATATTACTAGTTCCATTATTTGCCGCTAAGCTTAAAGGAGGATGATTTTTGAATGCAATTTTCTGAAGCATGCCTTAATTTTGTCATAAATTATTTCCAATCATTGTAAGTTAAAATATACACAAATTCTTAATGATAATCCATTTAATACTCAAATATTCGTAAAAGAATTTCAATTTTCCAAAGAATCGAAGAGCATGCTGTGGCAATGTAACCTTATCTAACCTATGAATGTAACCACATTAATATTTATTCAAAGTACATAATAGCATTCTATGATACAAACGGGTATCAAACAATAGGGAATATGTAGTTTATCCGGAGACAGAAATTTAGACTACAGGTAGCACCTACACAAGAGTTCAATTGGGCTTAGGTAACATTTTCAATTTTAATGTATCAAAAACTAAAAACCTTTACAGCAAATTCAGTTACATCATCCAGTACCGGTACAGTGCTTGACGAAGGAATACGTAAGAAAGATGACTTCATCTTTTTTGTTTGAAGTAATTTAGAGCAAGGATACTTTCTTCTTTTCTTGTTAGCAGACAAGTATTAGGAGAGATTTGGAAGTATTTGTTATATCGCTTTTATCTCTCAATATCGGGTGCAATCTTTTATTTCTAAGGACACTACCAGATTACCCTATTTTTTTTCACGAAAAACAGGCACAAAAACAAAACGTAATGTTAGCAGGGCAGCGGATAGTGCAATATATTTTACCTAGCCAGAAGTTCAGTTGTAGAAGGGAGAGTTCAACTAATACCCCAGTATACCACTAAAAATTAGGGAAAGCTTTGGCGGCACGCAAGCACCACCAAATGGATACCAAACCACTTGAATGTAGAATCCCCACCATAACTTGGAAAGATTTGTAAATCTTGACAGGATATTCTCGTTTGCGACAGCACATTAATTTTACATGAGCAAATTTAGTACGTATTCCAGCAACCTTTTCAATAAATAATGTAATATGTCAAATTAATTACACCAACATGTGCATATATTACTAACATTATATGAGATTAAATAAAACTATACTTTTCTAATCAATCATATAACGTATAGGTATGAAAAATGGGTTTGTAAATGGGTATTAAAAGTTGCCGTCAATTAATATACTGGATTAAGTTGCGTTGACGTCAATAGAACTAACGTAGTCAGCACAAATAGTATAGAAATAACGTATTATTATTGGACAATAACTATTAGGAAGTTTGCTCAGTTTAATAACAGAATTAAATATAAAAATTATTATTGATTCCTTAGTTATTAATAATTGCAATTTGGTTACTAACCCGAAATTTCAAGTATGGGATACATACAAAAATATAGAATGTAACAAAAGAAATAAAGCAAGAGGCGCAAACATATATCCTAAACTGAATATGTTAAAATCACCAAATAATAATCAATAATTGGTCACATACCATGGAATCCTGTAACCTACCAATATACCAAAAGTGGCTTCCAATTCCCTGCGTAAACAGATGTTGATTGTACCAGCAAGTTTGATATGATAATTTTCCACACTGCTTCCTACCACATCACAAATACGATACTTGGCTAATTACTTGAATAAGTAGATTTTTGGATAAATACCTGAGAATGTAGATTTTCCAGTCCAATATGTAAATATAAGAAGTAGGAAGAACCCTACTAAATGCATATTGGTTTTAATAACGTAATTAGCAATCATTTAATCCAAACAACTCAACGCAATACTTACTGAATGAAATATTCAGTTTCAAGGCAAGCAACAAATAACAACCGCTTGATCACCAACTGTTCAAACCAAGCTAAATGCCATTTAACTGCATAAAACAGATTAAGGTCGACGAATCTTCCAACATGAAAGACGCCAAAATAGTTCGTCAATGGTAAACAATTGAATACATTATAATACCTAATAATAGGACAAACTCGTTCCAAATCTATAAGGACAAAACCAACGTTTAGTTTTCGCAGTTGTAACCATGATAGATAATCAGGAAGTGCTCTAGTCACTAATAAAATTCTAATTAACTACCACATTTTGTACAACTTTTACGATCATCAATGCGATTATCATCAACATGCAGTATAGCCCTATATATATATTATTATATATACTGTGATCCTACCTTATTAGTGATAGGCGTAATATATCTATCTGTCACTCCTTGTCTTATTTTAGAGCCTTGTTGAGTTATGCCACACAATTTATCTTTAAATATTTTACACGGCTGCTGCACTTAAATATTCTACAGGGCCGTCAAACACGTAGCGGAATCTACCTAGGGTGGGTCCGTCCTAGGCAAACACCTCTCAACTAGACACCCAAACAAATATCCAAGGAGTTTTCAAAATAATTTTAAAGCCAAAAGTATTCCCAAACACTAGTTCCACTTTTATAAATTTGATTAAAGCACTGCGTAGATATTAAATACTAATACCTGGAATCCAGATACAAGCGCCGCCTTCCAGCCGTCCTGAAGCCAAGTGACCAACTGCAGGCACCTCCTGTAAATAATAAGTAACTCGAGCAACTGGTAATCTCCAGACTATAAAACTACTAATCTTTCTACAAATTTTATGTTATACAAATACTCAGATAACTCCAATTCCACTATGCTTTCGTCTTCAAACAATAACGGTACAGACCAGCACTCCCTCTTTTAATTAACTTTTATTCGCCGTAAAACTGCTACTATTTGCTATCTCCAGGTACAACTTGACTTCCAAAACTTTCTCGTAACTTTTAAATGTAATAAAACTCATAACAGTACAAAACACGTCTATTTTTCAGTAATATAAATTTGAAGTCCCTTATAAATAAAACTCTTCTTTTGTTTCCGTTGCCATAGCAACTATCTCTACGCACACTAAATAATTTATAATTATTAATAATTGATTAATAATACAGTTGTATTCTCTAGATACATTCATTTTCTAGATGGTTTGTAATCCAGTGATTTATGTATATTGAACTTTTACAATATTGAAAATAGCTAACAAACTTTGATGGTTCAGCTTTTAAATTGTACGCAACAGACATTTATGTCTTATTCGGTAAACGTCCTGTCATTACATAACCAATCTTTAATTGTTAAAACATATTCAAACTGAAATTGATTTACAAATTTTACGGGAGTATCACTTAACTCCTTAAAATTTTAAAAGCGTGCAGTATACCAAGCAATTTTGATATTTGTTTTACATTCAAATGGTTCTGAAAACGCTAACTCCAAATTAAATTTCATATACGTGCAACCATAACAATTAAAATACGTATACAATGCAAACTTATAACTAGCTTAGCCTGGTCTATGGCCGGTATATGTTGTTGAATGCAATGCAGTTTCAAAAGCTTTATAAATTTATAAACGTGGAATAGTTGTTGTTAATTTATAAACCAAAATACCTGAAAGAAATACTCAAACAAAACCAAATATACCCCATTCTAGCAAAGTCGTTTCGAAGCCCTATTTAAACATTTTATAAGCCCACCCCTTCTTGACAGTATATAAGGCCCACTGATTTTAAATAAAAATGAAAATTTGCTTCCTGGATATAAGTAATTCTTTTAATGGTTGAGAAATTTTAAATTTTAGTTAAAATCACTATAGTTTTTTTCTTTATGTATGAGGATTAAGTGTTAGTTTCTGTATATTCTGTATAGTTTTAAGCTCGTTAGTATTATTTACAGTGTTAATTCTATTCTTGCGATACTTTACTTTCCACATGGAAATATGGATACAAATTTTCTATATGAAAACGTCCCCGACATTCACCCTGTCATTCTCCAATTCGTAAGTATTCCTTCTGCAAAAATTCTTCTCACTCGATAAGGACCTTCGTATGGAAATAACAACTTGGCACAAATATTTCTTTCCCAATTTGACATTCTCAATCTTTTAACAATAACAAGATCCCCAACTGAAAACCACTTGCTTCTTGATTTTCTTGTTACGTTTCTCCAACTCCCTTCTTTGTATCGTTTCGACTTGTTGTTTGGCTTTATGCAACAACTCCGTTATATCCTCCACTTTTGTTCAGCTCTCCACGGTCTTGCTGGAATCACCTTCTTCATCAATGTCACAGGACACATTCCTGTCACTGAACTTGGTACAAAATTAATATATTCTTCTATTTGCGGTAAATACCTTACCCACCGATCATGTCGTTCCTGCGTTATTAACCTCAAAAACTTTATTACTCAATAAATAAAATCTTAACTTCTTCACAGCATATACGATTGCCAGCATCTCTTTTTCCGCTGTCGAATACCTAGTCTCGCAGTCTTTCAGAGCCCTCGAAATAAAACAAATTGGCACTTCTCTCCCTTCTTGAACCTGCACCAACTCAGCCCCTATTGCAAAACTCGAAGCGTCCGTCCTTAAAATAAATGGATCCGTAAAATTGGGATATTTTAATGACAGTTCCTATAAAATACCGCCTTCAACTCCCGAAATGCCTGCTCCCTTTGCTCGTTCCATTTCCACCTTTCGTTCTTTTTTAACAACTCCAACAATGGAATGCACAACTCCGAATATTTTGGTATGAATCGACGATAATAATTTAATACACCTAAAAATCCTCTTAAACCTTTCAAATTTTTTGGCTGTTTCAAATTCTTCAACTCGTCCAAGCGTTTTTCACAAATTCTAATTCCTTCGCTGCCAACGACAAACCCCAAATACTTTACCTGGTCCTTAAAAAACTCACACTTCTTCGAATTCAACCTCAAACCTCCCTCGTCTAACCTTCGGATCACTTTTCTTAAATGTTCTAAATGTTCTAACTCGTTCTTAGAAAAAATCAAAATATCATCGACATAATGCGTACAGAAGTCTTCGTACTCATCTAACAACTTCTGCATGGCTCGAACTAATGCAGCGGATGACGTTGAAAGACCAAATGGAACAACTCTGCACTGATAAATCTCCCCTTCGATGCTAAATCCAGTATACTTCCGACTTTCCTCGTGCAAAGGAATTAGCCAAAAAGAATTCTTCAAGTCCAGTTTGCTAAAAACTTTCATCTCGCTTACCTTGTATAACAAATTATCTAGTGATTTTGGTTGCTCAAATTGTGGTTTAGTAATCGCATTCAATCTCCTAGCATCTAAACATATTCTTAATTCTAAATTATCAGATTTAGGCACAACCACTACCGGATTGATATAGGGTGTTCTCGCTGATTCAATAATTCCCTCTTTTAACATCTTTTTAATCTCATTTTTCACTCGACCCCTTAATGCAAATGGTATTGGATATACTCTAGTACGAAAACTTCCCTCGTCTGTGACCTCTAACTTATGCGTATACTCCTTCGCAAACCTAGGCTCATTACTAAAACTCCTGCATGTCTATTAAACAACTCATATAACATTTCCTTCATATCCACACCTACTAATCCTATCTGTTCCTCATCAAATACCTTCTCAAATATATTACATAACCGTAACTCATCAATTCCATCATAAATTCTATTCTTAGTCTTTCCTGATCCTATACTATCTGTATTTATCTCATCCCTAGTATCCTGATTATCCTTAGGCACCACCCATTTCTTCTATAAATTTAATACCTTTACCATTCGTGCTTTACCATCTATAACCAGTCCAAATTCCTCAATTACATCTATCCCTACAATAAAATCTAAATATAATCCTCTTGCTATCCAAAACTCTACTTCACCTAGTCTGGTACTTCCTAATACAATCGATACTCGTACAACTTTGTCTATCGTAGTTAACTTCCTCTTAATCGCAGACCATAAATTAATACTCTTAACCCTATAAATTTTCCTTTGAATAATTCTGCATGTTTCAAAACTATTTCCTCTCTCACCAGCGATAACTGCGACCCTGTATCTATCAATGCCGTGTAAACAGAATCCCTAAACTAATATGAATAAATGGTAACTCCGCCTTCTTTCAAACTTATTATCTAACAACTTATCTACTAAACTAATACTATGCTGTGTCCCTAAATCTGATTTTCCTAACACTAATAAATCGACGTTTTTTTTTGTACCGTGGGTTCATCGTGGACCTCCACTTTCTCTATCCTATCCTCCGATCTCTGTCGCGTGTCTCTTGTTGTTACGTGTTGGATCGTCAAGTTTCTATCTGTCTCCCGTTCTCGGTCTCTAATCCCTGTCGGTATTTCCCCCTGATCCGTTGATCTCTGCTCCCTTTCTCTCTGCCATCTCTGCCCAAAACCCGTCCTTTGCTGTCCAAAACCTCTGTCATTCCTATCAGTCCTGTTCCAGTCATTGTTCCCACTATAATTATCGTCTCTATTAAAACGTTGTTCCCAATTATTATTCGTTCTCCTTTGATTTCCCTGATATTGGTTTCTGTAATTGTCCTGTCCATTCTCCCTATAATTGTATCCTTGCACCCCAGTCCTCTGGTAGTTTGTGGTATTCCTATCCCAATTCCTATTATCACTATTTTCCTGGTATTCGTTTCAAACGTCTTAGCTACGTCATAATTTCGCATCATTTCCAAAAGTCTCTTAAAGTCCGAACGTTTTGTATCGCTACGGCCCTAGTTATTTCCGCCTCCATATGCCTTGACAACAATAATATAATTTCATCTTCTCTTAATTTAGGAATCAGGTGCTGCGCCTGGTTATACTTTTCAATCACATAATTTTCTCTCGATCCCTGGTATGACCTATAGTTCCCAGTGTTTAAATCCGTTCGAATATTAGCCTGATGCGTGTTTCCCCAATATTGTTCTATGAATAGCCTTCGAAATTCCTCGTACGAACTATATTGCCTCCTCACGATACAGTGCCATTTCTCTGCACAACCCCCCAATGTCACGCTCACCATCTGCATCTTCACCCTCTCAGGCTCACTCTCTACCATCTCGTCCAACTTGCTAAGATAGACCATCGGCTGCTCATTCTTTCTGCCTTCAAACCTCGGCAAGGTCTCTTTCCCTAGCCTATACTGGTATCCTGCATCACAAACAACTCTTCCCCTTTCCAATTCAACCAACTGTTCTCTCATCTGTCTAACATTCCCTTCAAGACCAGACAATCCATTTACCGTATTCCCCAGAACCGTCGTATCCCTTCTCAGCTTCTCTGCCACCTCCTGACTCGCCCGCAATTTGCCTATAATTTCGTTTTTAGAGTTAATATTGTCCTCCGTCTGAATCCGAACTATTTCACCTAAATTCTGCAATTTTTCTGTCTGTCTAACTTCGACCATGTACAGCTCTTCCCTTAATTCATTTAAACCTGTTGTTACCTTCCCTTCTACAACCTGGACTCTATCCTCTACGTCCTTCAGAACTTCATCCTTAAATGAACACAAACTGCTCTGTATTGATACATTAATTCCTTCAATTTTCATTTCCATCATATCAAACTTTTCCTTAACTTCCGCTTGTGAATTTCTAACCTCGGCCAACAATGATCCTCTCAATTCTTCATGCGACTTAGTTAACGACCCTTTTAATTCCAACAAAACCATCATCACATCTTGGATCTGCATATTCTCTTTTCCTTATCAATTTCATTTTCTCCCGATGTATCCCCTGAATTCACAATAATCACCTCCGGCTCCACATATCCTCCAGCTTCATCCCTAGCATCCCCTGCTGCTACAGTCTTAACCACCGGTTGCCCTCTCACACCAGTCTCAACTCCATAAACTTTCCCTGACCTCGTGATTCTCTCCTCATCAGACATGTCCCTTTAATTTTCAAAATAAACTTCAATGATGTGCCCCACTAAGCTACACAACCTCTGCAAATCTGAATCAGCCCTATCGAGCCCCACCTTTAGGCGAACAAATATTTTGTTGCGAAGTTATTTACCTATTCGAGCCCCACCTAATGTTTTACCGCCGCTAAAATTGACCAAAGTGTGAATATCAAATTACGTCTTAGCCTACTACAATAAATTCAAAACCTTCAACAACTGTCAAATAAATATATATGAAACGTCAATCAAATATTAATTTTCACTTTTAAATAGAATATATGCAACGTACAACTAACAAATCTACTCTGCCTCACGTTGTTAGCGCCATCTGTTATATTTTGGTATATATTGAGTTATAGAGAACCCTTTTATAATCAATTACCACCTATTTTGTATTGTTTATTCATGATTACAGGATTGATCTTTCTTTTTTATCTTAGGACAATTATGACAATTGCAACCGAATACACAAGCATTCTTCAAATAATTGTAAATGCCAAAAGTATTCCCAAACACTAGTTCCACTTTTATAAATTTGATTAAAGCACTGCGTAGATATTAAATACTAATACCTGGAATCCAGATACAAGCGCCGCCTTCCAGCCGTCCTGAAGCCAAGTGACCAACTGCAGGCACCTCCTGTAAATAATAAGTAACTCGAGCAACTGGTAATCTCCAGACTATAAAACTACTAATCTTTCTACAAATTTTATGTTATACAAATACTCAGATAACTCCAATTCCACTATGCTTTCGTCTTCAAACAATAACGGTACAGACCAGCACTCCCTCTTTTAATTAACTTTTATTCGCCGTAAAACTGCTACTATTTGCTATCTCCAGGTACAACTTGACTTCCAAAACTTTCTCGTAACTTTTAAATGTAATAAAACTCATAACAGTACAAAAACACGTCTATTTTTCAGTAATATAAATTTGAAGTCCCTTATAAATAAAAACCGTCTTCTTTTGTTTCCGTTGCCATAGCAACTATCTCTACGCACACTAAATAATTTATAATTATTAATAATTGATTAATAATACAGTTGTATTCTCTAGATACATTCATTTTCTAGATGGTTTGTAATCCAGTGATTTATGTATATTGAACTTTTACAATATTGAAAATAGCTAACAAACTTTGATGGTTCAGCTTTTAAATTGTACGCAACAGACATTTATGTCTTATTCGGTAAACGTCCTGTCATTACATAACCAATCTTTAATTGTTAAAACATATTCAAACTGAAATTGATTTACAAATTTTACGGGAGTATCACTTAACTCCTTAAAATTTTAAAAGCGTGCAGTATACCAAGCAATTTTGATATTTGTTTTACATTCAAATGGTTCTGAAAACGCTAACTCCAAATTAAATTTCATATACGTGCAACCATAACAATTAAAATACGTATACAATGCAAACTTATAACTAGCTTAGCCTGGTCTATGGCCGGTATATGTTGTTGAATGCAATGCAGTTTCAAAAGCTTTATAAATTTATAAACGTGGAATAGTTGTTGTTAATTTATAAACCAAAAATACCTGAAAGAAATACTCAAACAAAACCAAATATACCCCCATTCTAGCAAAGTCGTTTCGAAGCCCTATTTAAACATTTTATAAGCCCACCCCCTTCTTGACAGTATAATATATATATATATATATATATATATATATATATATAAAATGATAATTAAGAGAAAATGAAGTTTTAATATTTCAAATTGGGTGTTGGTGATTTTATAAAGTAATTTTGAAAAGGATGTGCCAATAAAGAGAACTGCTGTTGTTTGTATATCATAAAATTTTGTTTAAATATTTAAAAGGAAACTTCACTGCCATGTGAATATGTATGTATAGCTAAGATTTGAAGTCACTTAGTACGTTTTCATTTGATTTGAGTTAGGTATAAGATGTTAAACTTTCACTTTCATTTGAATATGTACGTAAAGCCTAAAAAAAAGTCAATTAGTATGTTTTTATTAGATTTAAGTTAGTTATAAGATGTAGAAGTTTTATTTACTTTTCAGTATATAGTTGTAAGTCTATTATATCATTTGAATTTCACTTGTTGTTAGGATTAAAATATCAATTTATAAATTTTCGGCCAATGACATTTGTGTATTAGTTTACTCCAAATTAGAATTTGACAAGAGCAATAAGATCTATTAATGAAAAGTTGGATCATAGAATGTTAGTTGGAAAAGAATTGTAAAAGAGTAGGCTGGTTTAATGTTTTAAGGGGCATTTTCCATAGAGATAAGTGACAGTTGTTGAAATTAAAAAAATTAAGAGAAAAACTGATTTGAAAAGAACTGATACAAAGAACTTTACAAACTATAGAACAAAAAGTATAATCTTTTTTGTAACAGTTTACGAATTGTATACCTTTTATTATTGTAATCTCCAACATAAAATTTAAAGTATGAAAAATGTATTTGTGATTTTCAAAGTATAAAGGAACTGTTGATATTAAAAAGTGATAAATGCAAGAGTCCTTGTCATTGTCTTATTATTGACCATTGAATTTCTGGGAGTATTTTTGTGTAGACAGAGGAGTTTCAAAGTGGTGCTATCAGAACGCTGAAATTGCTGAACTTTTGGTGTCGAGCACGGTGTTGATTTCACGGAGCTGAGTTTCCCGATAAGACTAACGACGATAAGTATAAGTGTCTCTAAAGAATTTTTGGTGTACCTACAACCCTAAAATAAAAGGCGTAAATTCAGTAATACAAATTTTTAAAACGTACTTATCCACAGGTATTAAGAACCCACATCTGGTTCGAATCGTCGCTGTAGGCAGTGGAGCTTCATTGTTCAGCAGCAAGACGTTTTATTGGAAGTTCAGGTTGTATTATTATTATCAGTGTCATATTTTAACACTTAATCCGATATACTCGATTGAAATCTTAAACTATTAACTAATATAAACTGTTTTACTGTGCGTATTTTTCAAGTAATTGTTTACACTGTCACATTTAGAAATTGCTTTAGTAGAATTAACTAGATGTCATTTGACTGGCAGTGTCACATACATCTGTATATGGTTCAGAACTCACGCTGTATGCTGCAGATATAGATTTATTCACAAAATTAACCTGAGATAAGAGTTTCATTGGTCGAGGTGCAGATTTAAAGACCAAATAGAGAAGTTAGTAAATTATTAATTAAAGAATGGAAATTATAGGGCAATTTGGTGCATTGCTAATTTGCTCCTATATTATAATTATCAATCCTAAAAGGGGTGTTTATATTATAATATATATATATATATATATATATATATATATATATATATATAAAAAGCAAAACTTTCTCTGCAATTTGCAGTTATAATTAAACCAATTACATGAGATGTATCCGTAAATGCACTTTGCATTTACCTAAACAAATCGAACTGGTATTTGCATAGCCATTACAAAACAATTACTTGATCATTTTGTAGAGAGAAAAAAAACATCTATTGACCAGGTTTCGACCTCATTAGGTCTCGTCAGAATGGACTAGGTTGCTTGATGTTTTGTTAGGGTTAAAACTAGTCCATTCTGACGAGACCTAATGAGGTCGAAACTTGGTTAGTGGATGTTTTTTCTCTCTACAAAACGATCAAGTAATTGTTTTGTAATGGCTATGCAGATACCAGTTCGATTTGTATAGGTAAATGCAAAGTGCATTTACGGATACATCTCATGTAATTATATATATATATTCTTGAAATCTAATTGCTATATATAATTACTATGTTTTTTTTTTGTCTCTACTATTTTTAACTTTAATCTCAAGGTTTTCTCACCTTCTTGTATTCTAAATTTTATATAATATAATTACTCCTCCTTTAAACAAGATTTTATTACACGACTTTTGTCGTCGTCACAATGATTTCAAATCGAGGTGCTTTAGCAAACGTTTGGTTGGTTTTTCTTTTACTAATTACTATATTTTATATGCCTCGACTATTTGAAACTTTAATCTCAGGGTTTTCTCACCTACTCACCGTGGGTTCAATCGTGAGTAGATGTGCAATACCCAACCAAACTGCACCCTCGTTTGTTTTACCACTTTTGAAATGTACTAAATTTATTTTGATATGCCAAATCTTAATAGATCAACGATGCCTGATGTCAAATTAATTTATGTAACTTTTATGACTTTAATTTCTGACGTTCTAATATATTCACGGTACTTACCAGAAATATACTGCGCTGAAGGCCTTCCTTTGACTGCTGGCTCAAGTTCGGAATCGCCGTACGCACTTTTACACAAGATTCTCCAAAATTGTCCTCTTGCGCACTGCCTCCAGGTGTTTGTAAAACAATTTTGATGCCCCAAACCTGAAATAATGTTACCCCAATTTAGAATTTAGTAAAACCTTTATCTACTTTCCTGCGTCAATTCTTCCTCGCCGTATTCCTATCTCCTGTTCCTCTGCTCCGTATCCCGCTTACTTCTCTCTTCGCACAACCAAATCAATCCCGCTGTCTTAATACAAATCACTCCTAATCCTGCTATACCAATTATCCATACGATGTCCTTCTGCCGTTATATCTTCTCAAATCAATCCAAATTCTTTACGTCGTCGATGCCTTCTTTAACCACTCCAATATCCTGCTGCCGTAATACCCAAATCTATCCCAAAACCAACACTAATCTTCTCAAATAATATACCGTCGCTTTCTCCTTTGCACCAATAACCACTTCCACAATCTTCTTTACATACACGCTGACTTTCCTTTTCACTTTTAAACACTTTATATACTTTCTTTTATACTTGGATTAAATAATACTCGATGAATACACAAATAAACTTTTATTTCAAAACTATTTTACAATTTTAACGCAGGTTTCATAAATAGGTCTGTATCTGAACAAATTTTAAAAGAAGTCCTTTTATTTATATCGCTTAGTTATTAACTAAACAAACTTAGCTTACTACAATAACATTTTTACATATATAACATCCAATAACAAATCTCCTATCTTTCAGTGTCCAACATACCTTCGCTATAGTCTTTATAATAATTTTAAATTTCTACCATTGGTCCAAAACACTTCACTAAACTCCAATAACCTTTACATTTTGATTCACTTTAAATTTTGATTTACAATTCGTCTAAAAGTTTGATTCTATAAAAGGAAAAACCAAATAATTCATACACGACCTGGACGCTTTGTTATATTGCAGATATCCATAAATGCGTCCGGCTTTCCGACGGCAAATGTACTCTCAACTGGCTCATGAAATATCAACTCAGTATAAAACCTCAAGTACCGTGCATTATATCAACGTCATAAAGTCATGTTACTACCTTTTGGCATATAAGTTTCAATTTGAAATGGTACATACTTTAACGTATGTAAAGTATAGCAAAATTTATAGTTTTAAATTATTAAATCTGAAATATTTACCCTATCGCTTGGCATACACCCCTATTAATACAAATATACCTTTAGAAACCTTCTAACCCCCTCCCTTACACAATATTTGGCCCCACTGGTTTTTAATGAAATTGAAATTTCATATGTTTTCTCTTCCCTGGTGTGCAAAAATTTCTGATTTTCATTCAAAACCATCCTTTCGATGTTTCTATTTTACTTTGGCAACCCGCATTCGCCTTTCTCTCACATCTATTACACTACGCTATTTTCTAACCTATACTATACTACTATAACAAAACAAAAATAAAACAAAACTAAACTTTCCGTTGCATGAACCACATTTTAACCTATCCTATTAAACCCTCTTCCTGTACTACTCTATATGGGTACAAATTCTCCAAATGAAAACGCCCGCGATACCCCCTGTCATATTCTCCAGCTCAAACGTATTGCCTTCAGCAAAACTACGCGTGATCCTGTACGGCCCTTCATAAGGAAACAACAGCTTCGCGCAAATGTTTTTGTCGCGGTTTGAAACCCTTAATCGTTTGACGACTACCAAATCCCTATTCCAAAAATCGTTCTTTTCTTAATTTTCTTACACCTTCGTTCGATGTCCCTACGCTGCATCCTTTCGATTCTGCGCCTGGCATTACTTAGCAACTCTGTTATGTCTTGTACCTCGACTTCCTCCTCCATGGTCTAGCTGGTATAATCCTTCGCATTAATGTTACCGGACATGTTTTCGTAACCGAACTCGGTACGCTGTTCATAAAATTTTCTATTTGTGGTAGATACCTAACCCATCTGTCGTGATGCTCCTGTGTCGCTAATCGTAAATATTTTATCACCTCTCGTATGTAACGTTCGCATGGATTAGCTTTTGGATGTCGTATGCTACTAAATGATACTTTAATATTTGCCCTTTTAACCCGTTCCTGAATCTTTGATTGATGAAATACGTTGCGTTGTCTACCAAAATTCTTTTATCTTCCCGACCTGGCTTTCAAATTCTCCAATTGACTGCAATGCATGCACCGTGTTACTCCGTCTTGCAGGAAATAATTTTACAAATTTAGAAAAACGTCGACCACCACCAAAATATGTCGATACCCTGTTCACTCGTGATCAGGTTGCTTAAATAATCAATCGCCACCAATTCCAATGGTCCATTTACGCTCACGCTCATCGGCATATTCTGCAGCACCACGTTCTTGTCTTTACCTAGAATGCAAATTTCACACCGATTTATCCTTTCCTTTATCACCGTGATATCATTTTTTTGCGTAAAACGCCTCTCTGAATACTAAAAATGTTTTCCTGATACCTATGTGTCCGAATTTTAAATGAATTTCGTTTATGATTTCAGCGGCAACGTCTCTTGATAGCACTACCATCTCTGCATCCCCTATTCTTTTCACCACAAACTGCCCTACGATGGTAAATCCCCCCTGTACTCTTCCATATTTTCTCTTGTAAGTTTCTCTCGTATCGAGCTCACCTCGCTGTGCCTCTGCGCCTCTATAAGTTTGGTGTTTGTCCATCGACCAACATCCCTGAATTCCTGCAAAGCAATTAAACACCCGTTTATGTCCTGATTCGATTCCACCTGCGGTCTGCTCAGAAAATCCGCCGTCACATTCTCCTTTCCTGGCTTATGCTTAATTTCGAAGTCGTATTCCTGTAACACCAATGCCCATCTATACAACCTACTGTTTAAAAACTCCTTTTTCTTCATGAACGTTACCACCGTGTTGTCGGATTCTATTAGAAATTTCTTACCTAACAAATAAAACGCAACTTCTTCACCGCGTATACTATGGCCAACATCTCCTTCTCTGCCGTCGCATACCTGGTTTCGCAGTCTTTCAACACCCTAGAAATGAAAACAATTGGTACTTCAACTCCATCCTGTATCTGCACCAACTCAGCCCCGATTGCATATTTCGACGCATCCGTCCTCAAAATAAAATCATCTTTAAAATTGGGATATTTTAATGCTAACTCCTTGTAAAATGCACCTTTTAAATCTTGGAACGCCTTCTCTCGTTCAGCAGTCCACTTCCATCTTTCCTTTTTCTTTAACAAACTCACCAACGGTACGCACACTTCAGAATACCTCGGTATAAACCGTTTGTAATAATTTAGCACCCTAAAAATCCTCGCAGTCCTCTCACATTCTTTGGTCGCTGAATGTTTTCAACTCGACCAATCTTTTATTGCAAATTTTCATCCCTTGTTCGCTAATTTCAAACCCTAAGTATGTAACCTTGCTTTTAAACAACTCGCATTTCTCTACGTTCAGCTTTAAACCCCTTCGTCCAGTCGTTGGATCACCTTTTCTAAATGCTCCAGGTGTGTTTGCTCGTCCCTTGAAAAAATTAACAAATCATCGACATAATGCGAACAGAAACATTCATATTCATTAAACAACTTCTGCATCGCTCTTACAAGTGCTGCTGAAGAACTACTTAAACCAAATGGAACTACAGAAAACATATAAATCTCGCCTTCGATACTAAAACCTGTAAACTTTTTACTGTCTTCATGCAACGGAATTAACCAAAACGAATTCTTTAAATCTAATTTGCTGAAAACTTTCATTTCATATACTTTATACAATAAATTATCCAACCCTTGTGGTTGCTCATACTGCGGTTTTGTAATCGCATTCAATTTCCTCGCATCTAAACAAATCCTTATATCCCTTTTATTTGGTTTTGGTACTATAACTACTGGGTTCACATATTGCGTTCTCGCTGGTTCTATAATACCCTCTTTTAACATCCTGTCTATCTCTATTTTAACCCTATTTCTTATGGCAAACGGAATTGGATACACCCTTGTATTAAATCCGATGTCTTCCGTAACCTCCAACTTATGTGTGTACCGCCTCGCAAATCTTGGCTCTTCATTAAATAACCCTACATATTTATTAAATAATTCTCCTAGCTTCATCTTAGTATCAATACTCACTTTCCTATCTGTTCATCATTAATTAATCTTACAAACATATTACATAATCGTACTTTAACCTGTCCATCATTATACTCTTTAATCATTCCTAATCCTGTACTATCTATATCATTTCCATTCCTATTTTCCTCACTAACCGTAGGTACCACCCATGACCTATCTTTACCAAATATCCTAATTGACCTATCCTTTCCATCTATATTCAATCCAAAATCCTCTATAAAATCCATACCCAATATGAAGTCTAACTGTAACCCTTTCGTAATTAAAAACTCTGCATTCCCTGCTTCTTTATTTCCTATATATATCGGTACACGGATAACATTATAAATCGTCGTAAGCTTTTTGTTCATCGCTGACCATAAATTAACCCCTTCAATTGTTCCTATTCTTTCCTTTAAAATTTCTCCATGTTCGACTACTACCCTATCATTTACCAGCGACAACTGTGACCCTTACGAATAATGTTATGCCACTTTTCGGCGTTTCCTGTCAAACTAGCCCCCACAATCTGTAATTTTGTTCGTTCGTTTTCTGTCCCTACGATCTCGTCTAGTCGGTCCAGGAATCCCATGGGCTGTTCTGTCTTACGTCCCTCAAACTTCGGTAAAGCGTCCCGGTTTAATCGAAAGTGCGGTCCGTAGTCCAGTCCAATTCGCCTCCTTTCTATGTCATCGAGTTTCTCGTAAATTTGTCTAACGTCATGTCCTACCCTGGTTTCTAATCCCGTGACTTTGTCGTCAAGTTTTGTCCTACCGTGTACGTTTTCGTTTTGTATGGTCTCTAGTGTTTGTCCTAAATTTTTGTAGTTAGTCCCTTGTCGTTTGTCACATGTTTCTATTTCCGTACTTAAATTTGAAAACCCGCTAATCATTGTTTCTTCCACTGTGTCGACCCGTGTCTTAATTTCAGTTCTTAAGTCAGTCCGTGTCGCGTTCAAGTCTCCTTGCAAATGTGCCCGTGTGTGTTCTAACTTGTCGTCAACCCTGTCTATTTGTTGTTGGACCTCTGTCCGCACGTCGTCTTTTGCAATCTGTATTTGCGTTAGTAAGTATTCCTGTGTGTGGTTCATTTTCGCCGTCAGGTCCGCGTGCGCTGTCCTAAACTCGTCCCTTAACTCGTTATGTGATTCCATAATTTTTATGGCTAACGCCGCATTCGCTTCTTTTTGTTCCGTGCGTGATTCATTAATTTTGTCTGTCAGTTCTGTGTGTGATGTCTTAAATTCTAATTTTAATTCCGTTTTTAGTTCTTTTTGTTCCCTGCGTGATTCATCCATTTTGTCCGTTAAATTTTTCTGCAAACTCATCAGAAATCTCCTAAGGTCCTGGTTTCCGTCGGCTTCTGCTGCTCTCACCTGCGGTACCGTCGCCTGGTCCAAGTCCGTGTCTGTCATCTCCAACTCTGTCTGCATCGTGTCCGTCTCCTGTAGGTCGCCCCCTGCGTCTAGCTCTATGTCTTGTCTCCCTACATCCATTTCAAACCCGTATATTAGTCCCGATCTTGTGATTCTTTTTGTGTCCTCGTCCGTCATCTCTGTTTCCTTGTTTTGAACTCGTTTCCTGAAAAAATTTAAAAAAAAACTTGCGGGCCCCACCTAACTCGGGCTCCCGGATTCTACTCTCTTTCGCTCTAACACCTTTTTAACCTTTTTCTCGAGCCTCACGTTGGGTTTGCCACCTTCTTGAAATCTAATTGCTATATATAATTACTATGTTTTTTTTTTGTCTCTACTATTTTTAACTTTAATCTCAAGGTTTTCTCACCTTCTTGTATTCTAAATTTTATATAATATAATTACTCCTCCTTTAAACAAGATTTTATTACACGACTTTTGTCGTCGTCACAATGATTTCAAATCGAGGTGCTTTAGCAAACGTTTGGTTGGTTTTTCTTTTACTAATTACTATATTTTATATGCCTCGACTATTTGAAACTTTAATCTCAGGGTTTTCTCACCTACTCACCGTGGGTTCAATCGTGAGTAGATGTGCAATACCTAACCAAACTGCACCCTCGTTTGTTTTACCACTTTTGAAATGTACTAAATTTATTTTGATATGCCAAATCTTAATAGATCAACGATGCCTGATGTCAAATTAATTTATGTAACTTTTATGACTTTAATTTCTGACGTTCTAATATATTCACGGTACTTACCAGAAATATACTGCGCTGAAGGCCTTCCTTTGACTGCTGGCTCAAGTTCGGAATCGCCGTACGCACTTTTACACAAGATTCTCCAAAATTGTCCTATTGCGCACTGCCTCCAGGTGTTTGTAAAACAATTTTGATGCCCCAAACCTGAAATAATGTTACCCCAATTTAGAATTTAGTAAAACCTTTATCTACTTTCCTGCGTCAATTCTTCCTCGCCGTATTCCTATCTCCTGTTCCTCTGCTCCGTATCCCGCTTACTTCTCTCTTCGCACAACCAAATCAATCCCGCTGTCTTAATACAAATCACTCCTAATCCTGCTATACCAATTATCCATACGATGTCCTTCTGCCGTTATATCTTCTCAAATCAATCCAAATTCTTTACGTCGTCGATGCCTTCTTTAACCACTCCAATATCCTGCTGCCGTAATACCCAAATCTATCCCAAAACCAACACTAATCTTCTCAAATAATATACCGTCGCTTTCTCCTTTGCACCAATAACCACTTCCACAATCTTCTTTACATACACGCTGACTTTCCCTTTTCACTTTTAAACACTTTATATACTTTCTTTTATACTTGGATTAAATAATACTCGATGAATACACAAATAAACTTTTATTTCAAAACTATTTTACAATTTTAACGCAGGTTTCATAAATAGGTCTGTATCTGAACAAATTTTAAAAAAGAAGTCCCTTATTTATATTGCTTAGTTATTAACTAAACAAACTTAGCTTACTACAATAACATTTTTTACATATATAACATCCAATAACAAATCTCCTATCTTTCAGTGTCCAACATACCTTCGCTATAGTCTTTATAATAATTTTAAATTTCTACCATTGGTCCAAAACACTTCACTAAACTCCAATAACCTTTACATTTTGATTCACTTTAAATTTTGATTTACAATTCGTCTAAAAGTTTGATTCTATAAAAGGAAAACCAAATAATTCATACACGACCTGGACGCTTTGTTATATTGCAGATATCCATAAATGCGTCCGGCTTTCCGACGGCAAATGTACTCTCAACTGGCTCATAAAATATCAACTCAGTATAAAACCTCAAGTACCGTGCATTATATCAACGTCATAAAGTCATGTTACTACCTTTTGGCATATAAGTTTCAATTTGAAATGGTACATACTTTAACGTATGTAAAGTATAGCAAAATTTATAGTTTTTAAATTATTAAATCTGAAATATTTACCCTATCGCTTGGCATACACCCCTATTAATACAAATATACCTTTAGAAACCTTCTAACCCCCTCCCTTACACAATAATATATATATATATATATATATATATATATATATATATATATTGATATGATAACGCCGTACTCGGTGTAATAAACGTTCTACTGAACGCCACCGCTCTGTGTATTTCTCAAATTTAATCTTTTACTTTTATTATTATGCCATGGCTAGCCCTTTTTAATTTACACAAAGTGCAGAACGTTACGATCATCAATTTTTCTTTTTCGCCCCTTTATGATTACCTGTTTGAATTGATAAAACAAAGTCAATCAACATTCATATAATGAAAGGAAATAATATTTACAATTTTAGAAATTCTTTAAATACATCCTTCAATCAATCAATTAATATCATATGGATTATTTATCCCAAAATTTATATACTTTTAATTCAATATAAAGTCACCAAAAAGTATATCTTTTTATCAAAAAAATCTGGAACGTTCGAGATCTCTTTATGATTTACTACGTAAGTTTAAACGTATGCAATGCTCCTGCTGAGTCTTTACAAGTTTTGGATAGATTGAGTAAATTTAGTATTAAAATTTAAATTGAAAAATATCTTTAAATTAAGTAGATCTGACCTGTGATTTGCTGATATGTTGTTTTGTGTTGTGGATCAACACCCCCTTGTTGTCTTCAATCGAATACCGATGCTCTGCTTTGTCGAACCAATATTTCAGTACAGTTACCTCTTGCTTTCTAAAAATCACCTCGTTCTTTATTTTATATTTCTCTGCATACACTTTGAATCTCTTCCCTTAAATACCATTGAAATCGTGGGTTACTTAGTATTATTAATTATTCCAGAATTAAAATTAGAATTGTACCAGAATTGTACCAGAAACCAATTAGAATTGTAATTATTTCCGACGCGGATTAGAAGCCCTATATGATTATAAATATTTAACTTAAATTAATTACCCAATTTCTACTCACATTTTCTGAGAAAAACGGCAAAAACTTTTCATATATTCTTCACAATTTTTATGTAGCACTATTTTCACTATATTATAAACTTTATTTATTTGACGCATAGATTTCTGGTTAAAAGTGTCGTGGCTTCGACGTACATCAAGTGGAAACTGAGCTGTCTTATCACCGGTGGGTGTTAAATAGCCTTTTCCCACTACATCTGGGTTGGGTTTCCAAGCAGTTTACAGATTGTTTCAACCAACCAGCTTTTGTCTTTAATATTCCCTGTATTTTTAAGCTATTTATGATGAAATTATTTCGGATTTTCGTGTCATGGTTTTTTATTTGCGATCTTTGATATCTTATTATTTGTTATAATGGCCAGACTTTCAACTTACGTCCGTGTTTTGTATAGATAATGCTTTTGGATAATTGTACAAAAATAAATGATGTAACTCTAGTGGTGTTTTTGTTTATGTATTTATTTATTTGAAAGTGCGTCTTCTTATCAAAGCGCTCATGGTTCCAGCGTAATTGCATTAAGATTTGTTAGGTTTCATCTTATCTTCTGCGTATTTTATTTTATAAACTTGTAAAACACTCCTCAACTTAGTTTAAATATATGTACGGTTATTTCTTTGCTGAATACACGTTCTATTGTTGAAAGATATGCTTACTTGCATTGATTAATGTTAATTACGGTCTATATACAGGGTGTTAAATGCTTGCTATTTACATAATGTATGAATTACTTATTTTTCTGCTAAATAAATGCAGTTTTCTGATTCCTATCGCTATTTATAGTTACTACACGACCTTTACTACTCAATATACCCCTAAACAACCCCTTATCACAGCATTATATATTCATTTCAAATTCTATTTATTAAGATTATATACACCAAACATATGTTGACTGGCCGTTATAATAAGTGCAACCTAAACAAGATATTCTATTATTCTAGAACCCGATTTAACGATTCGGTCAATCAAAGCATCAACATTTATATTAATGTCTCAATGTATATTTAAGAGAGCCAGTCCAGATAACCTCTTCTCACCAATCTTATTGTGTAAATATGTTTTTAAGAGTCGTAGTGTTGAAAAACTCAGTTCTGCTGACGCATTGTTAACTGGCAATCTTAAATACACTTTCAACAGTTAGTAGATTTTGGGATAAATGTGAGCTGAGTACTCTTCAATTAACTTTTCTAATGATGTTATGTTATCCAAGCAACCAAATGATGATTCTAACTGTAACACTTCCCAATAGAATCTATAAAATTATTGGATTTTTGGGATTTGATTAGATATTTGAAAGACTTAAATGTACTTTCAATCTTTGATTTAATAGTATCAAGTGGTATAGATTACAAACTGGTAGGAAATAAAAAATCTATTTCCAACTAATTTAAAAGATTGTAGGGAAATTGGTTTGTTAAATCCGAGAGAATAGAATCTAGCATAGGTATATAAATTGCATGTAACCAATAAGCTTTTGCATTTGAGAAAGGTACATTATTCTTGTGAGTTCGTCTGTTCGTTAACCTACGTACTTTAATATCTACATCTAAACAATTGTAAAGTTTTTCTAAAATAGAGAAAATTGTTCTAAATTCAGTGTCAGCTCTACTGCGCATGGATTTAAAATTCGATATTAATTTCGTTATTTCACTAGTAGCATTTCTTATAATCCAAACCTTTTCTTTGAAAAAATTAACAGGAGACCGATAGATGCTAGAAATTCAAAATCAAGTAGCGATTTTAATAATGTAGGAGATTTAGATGCAGCATTCAAATCATTCGATTTTTAAATTTTGTCTAAAGATTGAATAATGTGTTCCAAATTGTCTGAAAAATCTGTTAGAGATTCTATTCTTTCAGACCATCTCGTCTCTCAGAGCTTGGTTATTGATTTGAGACATAGACTTCTATGTACAAACATTTTTTGGAAGATGTTTTGAAGGTGCTATTACTCTTTTGTTCAGCCTAGTGCATTTCTAATATAGTTTACTGCAGATGCTTTGGCAATAGTCAAATTTAAAGCGTAGTTGAAACATTTCTACGTATCACATTTTGCACTTGCTTCTAAATTTCCTGAATAGCACCTATTTGTTCAGAAGCCATCATAAAGCAACCGCCTGTGCAAATTCCAACCAAATTCTTTAAATTTAATCCATAAGGTTTTATTTTAGTCAAGGCAAGTTGTCCCAAGTCCATTACAGTAACAATAGGCTCCCAAGTTGAAATATTTTCCTGATCTTTATATTTAAACAATTCATCACAGATATTTAGAAAATCCATAAAATCTTCGCGACAGGTGTTAAGTCAGTTGTTTCATCAAAAGTAATGGAATAATATTGAACCTGCTGTATATGATCTAAAATAAAGGATCTAAGTTCCTGTCCACATGCCTCAATTAGTTGGTTTAAGAGTTGTTTTACTAATGTATGTGGCGTTGGCTTTTTGGTTTTTTAATTGCTCCTTTAATGCTGTGTCACTAAAGTGCGAACACTATTTTAATAATTTTCTGAAATGTCCTTTATTGGTTGACAAAAATTTCTTCCTGTACTACACCATCATCACGCTGTCCTCTTAAAAAGATATTTTGCCTTTCAATAATTGATTTTAATCTACGTAGATTTTGTTGGATTTGATTTAAACGGTCAGTATTTATTATATTGAATATTTTGTATTTTGGGTTTTCTCTAAATTTTGCAAAATTCTTCAAATTTCGATATAACATATGTATGATCTGCTATTTGATGCAATTTTAAATCACCATCCTTCCCACTTAATTTAGAAAATTTTTGCAAGGGCTCTTTTACTAATTTTTGTAATGAAATTTGTTTATTAATGCCCATGTACACCTCAAAAACTATGCAACATTTATAGCATAAGCCTTTGTACTTATGAGAATACGTTCTCCATTAGTGTTTACTCAAGTATTTAAATTTTATATAACGTTTTTCATCTTTAGCCCGTTCTCTGTGAATCGAAAAGGGAAACTTGTAGGTGTATAACGGCTTCCATGAATTTTTTAAGATATTATACTTGGCCGTATAATCGACTGTACCTTGCTGTGTTAGTTCTACACACAGTCCAATGTCATTTTCATGAAAGTCTAAATCAGTTTCTTTTTCATTGGACAAACAGAAAAAATTGTTTGAATCTACTTCAACAGAAATGCTGTTTGAAGTAGGATGGACATCTTCAGATCTAATACTATCAACCTTGACTTATCGCAATTATGATTTTACTTTTTCAAGAAACTTTCCAAAGTTGTTTGATTGCTTCTTTTAATATTATATCTTTATTCGAAAAAACAATATTTAATAATCCCAGCGATATGCATTACTGTAATGTTTACCTACCGTAACTACCAGTATAGTACTAAAAACTAGCAAATTTTAACACTATAATAATCGTTTGTTGTGCAAAACGAACATACCTAAACTCTGGTGACAATTACACGAAAGCTCAACCACACCACAATAAAGTTATCTAGTAAGAAAAATTAAAATCGTTTTGTGAAGTGTCTATATGTAGGTGCATTCAACAGTTGTTCTTTACCTTAAGAAGGAAGAATGTAAATTTATGGTTTTCACCAATGGTGTGTTGAAGTGGAAATAAATTTATCACGTAAACGTTAGATATCTGAGACGGCTTCCGAGTGTCAGATGTTAATACGATATAGTTATAGTACTAAAATCCACACACACTTGATAACAAAATATTTGTAAATATTAAAGAATATTGATTAACTGAATATTTCAAAAGTGTAGAATGCAGCTTAATGAATTGATATTATTAATACCACATATATCAATTATAAACTTTGGCTCCCTAAATTCGTCGTTGCTTAAACGTACTGTTGAAAAATTCAAAAGCAGCTTGTAACTAATTTTTTTGACGACCTCGGAACTAAATGATGGTGTTCTTCAGGAGAGGAGTAAAGTATACTAAGAAAAATATTAATTCATCAAATGGATGTATTTGTATATGTTTAATGCTTGGCGGATGGAACTATTCTACCATGTTATGTGGTATATAAGGTCGAACATTTATGGAGAACTTGGGTAGAAGGCGGCGCTCGAGCTACGAGATATAGAAGAACAAATTCAGTTTGGTTTGATGGAACTAACTTTGAAGAGTGGTTTGTGCAGATAGTCATCCCTAAGACTTGTAAGCTTGAAGGTACTAAATGTATACCTGGGAATAACCTAAGCTCGCATCTAAGTCCGCAAGCAATAGAAGAGTGTGAAACACAAAACACAAAATTTATATTTTTACCAGCTAATCCTACCCATATATGCCAACTGCTAGATGTAGCGTTTCTGCTCCTTTGAAGAGGTGTTGCCGCAAGACTTTGACCCAAAAATCCAAGTAGTGCATCAGTGGAAAAAGCTGTATTTCTAAGATTGCTGGGAAAGTTTTTACATGAAATACTTTCAAGAGGACCAGATAGCGCCAAAGCTGGATTCAAAGCATGTGTGATTATGCCTCTAAATCATAAAGAAGTATTGAAGAAACTACCTTCATTAACTCTAAAAATTACTGACACAAGTTTCGTTGTTAGTAACACCCTTCTAAGTTACGTTCAGGTTTGTAGAAGCGGTGGAGATAAAACTACTAGGGTCGACAGAAAGAGGTCTTCATCTCTGCAGGCAAATTTGTGTCACTGATAGATTTAAAACTGATGAATTCTATTCCGTAGATGCACAGAGTTTTCCGTATGAGAATGTGCCTTGTTCAAGTGGGGTACAGAGATAAAAATACCTCAACAAAGTAAAATGCGTATGAATAATGAAAGCAGTAGTAGTGAAGACGAAAATGAAAATATCTCGTTGCACGATGATGACGACGAAGATTTTGCTAATTTGGAAATAATTAGCAAATGGACTCTAAAAGATGTCACTGTAGATTCGTTCATAATAATAAGATTTGAAATCCAGAGCAATACAATGTACAATACCTATGTTGCAAAGGTAGTAACAGTATACTAGAGTGACAAAGAGTTCCAAGTATCCTGCCTAAGATTTAAAGGAGACAAAGTTTCTGTATTTCCTGAGCAAGCTGGTATGTGCAACGTTTACTTCAAACAAGTATAGGCAGTGATCCAAGAACCCATCCGTAGGCACCGTGGTCGAATTATTTTCAGATTAGACTTAAAAACCTACGTAAATTAAGTGAATATAATAATTATGCCTTGCATAGAAATATTGTTTTGAGTTAAAGTTACAAAAACCATTTTTTAGTTCAGTTTTGTATTTTTTGCTGCTAAAGAATAAATTTTAAACTTGTGTAGTTTCAGTACCTGTTTTTTTTAAATTTTGTATATACAGCTATGGTAAGTGTTATTATGTCCAATGCAACTTAAAAATAGTGTGAAATTGCTAGATCTCCTAAAATACATGTTATGGCCAAAGCCACCCCTTTTTTGTATGTGACTTTGCCAACCCATATTTTATTTTATTTTTTTCAAAAGTACTGGTAATTTTTTAGAATTTATACTACAAGTACGCTCTTTGAGCCCTAACTCATTCACACATCTATAAAGTTCAACGTAAAAAATTTTCTTGACTGTAAAAATTTGGTTTTAATTAAAAAATTGGGCAAAGTCATCCTATTTGACGGTATCTGATCAGTATTGGCTAAAGTTGAAATAGTAATTGAATTTAAAGAATCTTTATCTTCACCAAGCAACTGAACACCATTATTTTCGCAACTACCTTAACTCAACTGGCATTTGTAACCTGATATGCATATTATGTTAAAGTGCTATCCTAAAGTTCTTCACAAATGGAAATGGGTTCAAACCCAAATACTTAATAAATATTGAACTCGGTATGAACTTGGTATGAACTGGCAGGTGGATTTACAAGTGAATGATATGTTTAAGAGGCAACCGAAATGAAAAAGGAGTTAGAAGAGTTGTTAACAGAAGTAGGTTGGTGTGAGTCGAGAGGGCAAGACTGGAAAGAAGTAATAACGTTGAAGGCAGCAATATTGTTTCGCACTGAAAATGAGGTAATGTGAGAAGACAGCCAAAAGCAGCACAAAGAAAAAGGCCTAAATAAAATATCAATAGTATTTTTGATACACAGGTAAGCATGCTCTACCATGATGAAAACAGGAATAAGCTATCAGCAGCATAATGATAACACATTCTAACCAATCGGCCTCATAGCTGAGTTGGTTAGAGCATTGAACTAGTAATTTAATGGACGCAGGTTCAAATCCTGCTGTGGCTGTTCTTTTAGCGATTTTCAATTACCAGTTCGATTTGAAATGGTAATTCAATTTTACACAAAAGTTGGGTTTCCATTTCATCTTATTACTGTTTATATTTGATTAGCTAAACAAAAAGCTTATAAGGCATTTTACTATTGGGTCGCTTTTTAAATATCCGACCTAGGTCTACTTCAGTAAAGGTTCTAGGACTGCTATTTTGTTATACGTTTTTTAAGAAACTACTCACGCATGCAAGTGCTATCCTGAATCACATAACGCACACGAAATGATTTCATAATGTGTTCGAAATTTTCACTGTATCTGCGAATTCATGGTTGGTATAATTCTTGGGTTTTCTTATTTTCAAAAAACAACTCATTAAGCTACTAACGCGACAAAAAACTCCAATTACCCAGATTCAATTACAATTAAATTCCAACACTGCGTTAAGTGTATTACCTAAGCACGTAGGTGAAACACACAACACTTACACACACTTACAACATTTAACCCCAGTTATGAGCTATGTAATGAAAAACTACGTTCAACTTAAAGTAAGATATCGTATTCTGCATAAACGCTGAATTGTAGCAAACGCTAAACTATATTGGACACCCAATACAGTCAATCACATTAGCATTATGGAATATTATTTTTTGTTGTGATTATTATCTAAACATGAGAGTTTAAAAAAAATAGTAGTAGCTACAGTTCATTGAGTTATTTCGTTTGGCAGCAAAAAGGCACTCTATTTCACTAATTTAGGTTTGCTGAAGTCACAATTTAATTGGTCGACTATAAAGCATGATGTGATTGTCTAGTGGTTTTAAAACCATTTTTATACTTTTATGTGTTTGCTTTAGACACCAGATTAATTAACAATTTTTGTTTGTCTTATTGGTCTCTACACCCCCTTTAAATTAATGACATAAAACTAATGCCACCCTGTACATTTTATTCAACCGCGAAAGCGATGTAAATTTTTGTGAAAACTACAAAACATAAAACAAGCCATGTGTCTGACACGTAGCCAGACTTTTGTTTTGGAGGGGGCTTGTTGGAATTCTATGAAATAAAACAGTTTTTGTCAAATCCTTCTACAAAAGCAGTCTTCTTGATTTTTTGCCGCCATAATGTTGATGGCTTTATCAGGGGCTAACATCTATATCCCAGTGAACGAATACCATGGCAAGTGCACTAAGACCGTCATCATTCATCAAACTGCGAAAAAAACGATTTTACTCTTTTCATCGTAGAAAAAGATCTCTCTACACTTACAGTACTCACTGGCAATGTAGCCAAAATGCTGATGAGATAGTTTATTGTACGAAAATATGTTGCATTACAATTTTCCAATACACGTAAAACCTCAAAGTTTGTGTTGATTGTGGCAGCTCTTTCACACCATAGTAAATATTCTGCTTTTACTACAGAAAGTGATACTTTGTCGTCAAAATAAGGAGCTAAACTCTCCAATTTAATTGCGTTGTCAAGTGAAACATATGCTGGAAGAAGCAGTTGAAAAATCTGTAGTATGTCTTTGTTTGAAATGAATCGCTCTAATAAATTTTGAATAAGGTGATCAATGCAAGGAATGAACACGGTCACTTTGTAATATTCTTCAACATTAGTAACCTGAGGGTTCGCACGTGCACTTTGCCTTAATGCCAGTCTGAGAACCTAAAGCTCGGTTTGAAAAATCTCTTGTGCAAGATGTGATGCAAAAATAAATATCTGCTTGAAAACAATATCTGCATCTTCGCGCTGCTTTACAAGACTAGCTATAACAATTTTTGCGTGATCAAAAACTGCTGCTAAATCTAAAGATTGTTTTTGAAGAAATACGGACAATGGGAGGGTCAAGCTAAATATCTTGTCACATACAAGTAGGCTAATTAAGAAGTCACTTTTCTCAACAGCAGCCAATAAAGTTGAGGCTGTAGAAGATATTCTCCACGATTTTTTAGAAATTTCTTCCAAGCTGACGCAAATGGGTTCGAACAGATCAACAAATGTAATGACATTGTCATGTCTTTCAACAAATCTGATTTCACATGGACGAAAAAGTCTTCTTTTTTCTGCTGTCTGGAGCATATGCTGAAATAGTATCTTGAAGAGTTTTGTTCGCATTAGGATAATTTCTAAAAAAGGTTAGCTAATTTATTGACAGCACCAAGACAGTTTCTAACTGAGGAAACTGTTATGGTATTTGACAGCGCAAGATTTAATCAGTGGCTAGCACAATGAACATATCTTGCATTTGGATATATATGTCTAATTCTAGATTGAACACCAGAGATGTGTCCCGCCATATTGGCTGCACTATCATAACCTCGTCCAACGCATTTAGTTATGTCAAGTCCAAGCTCTTCACACCTCTGTAAAATGACTCGGCTCGAGTTTTCTGCAGATTGATCGTAAATGGGAATAAATCTCAAAAAATCTTTACGAATTACTTGGATTTGCGAATTACCTTCACATGTTACTTGGTCTACGTAACGAACACAGATGGATAGTTGTTCTCTGCTTGAAATATCGTTTCGTCGGCAAGCAGAAACAACTAGCTATATTTATTTTAAAAACAATTTCTGTAATAATTAAATTCGAACATATTTGAATAATCTCGTTTTGTATTTCAGAGCTGAAATACGTAGCTTAAATCTTCATCATCAGAATTTGCCCTTTATCGCTGAGGTGCTCGAAATTTTCAATCCCTTCTCTCGGGTTTATCCAGTAAAAGAAGTCCACTGTCGTAATCACCCCTGAGAGGTAATTCTTGTTGTGCACAAAATAAAATTGTTTCAATAATGGGTTTGATAACTGCTCTATTTTCTGCTTTTTCTCTGGCCCGTTGACAGTGTATTTCTGACATAATATCCTGACATTTTCCAGAATAAACTTTTAAAAAATTGTCTGCCAGAACGACAAATTTTTTTGTGGTAGTTTTTTAGAATGATTAACGAATGGTTCTTTAGCCTTTTTCAAATCTCTGAATCCACTTGTTACTAGTTTCCCTGGAATTTCATGATCCCCTTTTCCTACACCTTCTTGATAAAACAAATAGCAAGGCTTGCAATATACACAATCTTTTTTGTTTTAGAGTACGCAAGAAAATGAAATCCGGTTTCGTGATCTGTTATCCATTTCCCTTGAATCTTCTTTTTTGATTTGTTCCTTCAGTCATAGGAAAGGTATAAGATTTTCTAGGGAGCAATATAGAAGTAAGGATGTTTTGTTTAAAGTTATCATGCAAAACATCTCTCTTGGCGTTCCCAATACCAAACAGATTTGCTTGCCATACCTGAAGTGCTATAGAGGTACTCGTAGAAATATTCAATGTATCATTATCACTGTTTCTAGGCGCGACAACATTGCTTGGACTTGGTAACTCTGTAAAATATTTAAATGAAATTAGTTACTAAGTAGGGATTTTTTAATTTATAGTTACTTACCGATTTATCAAGTTATGAACAAATGATAGCAAAACTTTTGATAATAATAATTGTTTTTATCAAGTCGTAAAACCATGTTAATATTCTAGGTTCAAGGGTGTATGTTGCGGGGGTCCTAGAATGGGGGGGAGGCGGCTTCAGCCCCTCAGCAAAAATTTTTTTCTGAACTCTCCTCCCGAGTCTTTACGCTCGAAAGAGTCCCGCGATAGGCTTTTTGAGGTTAGGTTACTGTTAGAAATAGATATCATTATTAAAAAACACAAATCACTTAACACGTATATCAGAACAGTTTTTTTTGTTGCTAAAACTATTGCAGACTGTTCTGATATGAGTGTTAAGTGATTTGTGTTTTTAATAATAATATCTATTTCTAACAGTAACCTACATAAGGACTCGGGAGGAGGGTTAAGAAAAAAATTACTGCAGCCCCTCAAGCCCCCTCCTCTGGCTACGTGCCTGCCGTGTGTGTAAATAATTAATCGTTACTCAGCAAAACGAGTTTCAATTTTAATTACTGAAATCCGTGCGTATATTAGAATGCAAATTAATTTTAAGATATTAAGCCATTCATTTCATTATGATATAAATACAAAAAGCTATTTAATCCGCATCAGAACAATATCAATTCACTCCCCCTCATTCATTAAAATACCAACTAAGTGTACAAATCAATCTGGACAAAGAAAGCCAAAAAGCTTTGGTTATTTATGTACTAAATAATTATTCCGTGTGTAAAATATTCACGTAAAAATAATGCAAATCTTATTTTATTTTGACAATGAACTTTTATTAAATATGTGTGTAAAATATACATTGTGATTGTCTTTTAATTATGTTTTTTACGTTACCGGGCCTACAATCACACATCTCCTAGGCTAACTACACTAACCTTACTTCATTGACGTCTATTGAAAATGTCTGCTTCATAATTTCATTTCTTGGGTGACGTGTTTAGTCTAAGCTTCAAAATGTACAATTATGTTATTTTTGGCTTGCTGTTTCTTTTAGGAAATTCTTTTGCTTTGTATTTTCATATTGGTGAAACGGAAAAGAAATGCTTTATAGAGGAAATTCCAGACGAAACGAACGTTATAGGTAAAATGTACAACTAAAGTATTTATAGGATATACTTCGGTTTTTTTATAGCAAATTATAAAGTGGAGCTATATGATCCTCGCAGTGGAGGTTATATGCCATCATCTACTGGAATTGGAATGCACGTTGATGTTCGAGATCCAGACGATAAAGTGGTATTATCTCGAATGTATAGTGCTGATGGGCGCATTTCATTTACATCGCATGTACCAGGAGAGCATGTGATTTGTATGTATTCTAATAGTAGTGCTTGGTTCAGTGGTTCACAGTTACGAGTACATCTTGATATTCAAGTCGGTGAACATGCGATTAATTATGGCGAAGTTGTACAAAAGGAAAAATTATCAGAACTGCAGTTACGTATAAGACAACTGTTGGATCAGGTTGAACAAATCACTAAGGAACAAAATTATCAAAGGGTAGATATATCGAGAAAAAAATAATAATTTAATATTGTATTTTTAAGTATCGAGAAGAACGGTTCCGCCAAACAAGTGAAAGTACCAATTCAAGAGTTTTGAAATGGTCCCTTTTCCAGACTGCTATATTACTTGTTATGGGAGCATGGCAAATGAAACATCTTAAGGGATTTTTCGAAGCGAAGAAGCTAGTATAAACGTAGCATTGTATAGTTTGTGATAAAAGTATTTTATAAAAATTTGTTTATTTCATATTTATTGTTACATCAGTCAATAAATCCCATACATTTGTCTAAAAAGTCACTAAATAAATTCGGTGGAGGCTGAGGATATTTTTTTAAGAGCTTTAAATCTTTCAATAAAGTTTTATGTAAAGTATCACAAGTACAAAAGTATAAGTAACCTTCAGAATTTAACTGTTCTGCTAATTCTGTTTGGTGGTTATCCATAAGATCCTTATTTATTACTACTATAAGTGGTTTGTGTTGTTCCAGAACTTGTAAACAAGTACCTGCACCAGCATGACTAATAATTAGATTTGCTTTAGATACTTCCTCTTCGAAATTTGAAAAGTAGGAGCTGTATTTTAATTTAAGGGTGTTATGAGAATGTTCGATAAATTTCCCAGTACCAGTTTGAAATTGAATAGATGAATAACCTAAGTTTTCAAGAAGGTTTAGAATTTCTTCACTGCATACAGTATCTATTAGTTTTTCAAATTTAGTAGTTCCTACAGTTACAAACACATGTCCCATTATTATTTAAATATTGTAGTTTCCTTTTCTATATACACATAATCACGTACGTGGCAATTGTGGATAAGAAGTAACTACCAGTGAAACTTGAGCTTTGCCTATTTTGTGGTTTCTTTAATGTCAATACGTATACGACAATCAAAACTAAAATCTAAAAAAATTGCAATAAAACGAAATTCAGGCATAAAAATTATAAAACTAGTGGAAGTGGCTGTAGTTGTATAATACGAATACTATTGCCACAAGGAAAATTCACCGCAGGTACGAAGTACTACTTACAAACAACCAATCAACAAGTAATGTGGTATGTCAATTTTGATGGAGGTTTATTTATGCTTTGTTTGGTTAGTAAAAATTATAATTTATACAATAGAAGTCACTAACTTCAAAAATGTATTAAAAGTTGAAAAATGGAAAACTAAAATAAACACTGAATCTTAGGTACTAATCGGGTCAATATTATTGTATAGTGCAGTTCACAGTATTATAAATGCATTAAGTTTCTGGGATCAGTTTATATCACTGACGAAATTGATTTATTAACCTGCATTAAATGAGTCGCTGCTGCTAGAAGCAATAATAAACATATACATAAGTGTCTTTCACTGTAATCACGTAGTCAGCACCCAAATAGTAATCACTGTTACACAGCAATTAAGGTGTTTACAAATATTTATCTACAGCCAACAAACTAGAACACGCAGCCTACGAGACAGTGCATTCTTTTTGTTAAATATTAAGTTGTATGCAATTTTTGCAGTACTTACTATGGAATTATTAATTATTAGCTGTGTTATTGCTGGTTACTCTTATTAATAAGAAACTCGAGACGTTAGTAAGATACTTGTTAACTTTAAACGCTTGAGCCATCATATTATTTTACTGTTAAATAAGACCTGGAATTCTATATGAAATACTACGATTTCTATAACGTCCACATTCTGCAGTGCATAAGTTTTATCTTGTTTAAAAGCCATGGGTTATAATTTAATATGTTGGTTTCGAATCTAATTTCGTAAAGTACTTCAAGAATCTTAATGCCTTTAATACATAGCAAAATCCATTGCACTCGCTTAAACAAATGATGCATTTTGCTTTTGATTTGTTACATGAGTTGCGTGCTTAAAATTGAGAAGTATGCCTCGGTTATGTAATTATAAATTTTGTTTGAAACAGTTTTTATTTTAATATAATATCAAAATTATGAAAATATGGAAACCACTTCAGTTTGGTGAGGGTTATAAAATTTCGAATTAAACATTCTACCTGTACTGCAAACTGTCCTGATACGCGTTTTATGTGTTTTAATAATAATATCTGTTGTAACAGTTTTTTTGACCACTGCAGAACGTCAATAAATTTTTAGTTTCACAAACCTTTTGTCTAGTCCATTATATCACGTAAACAATTTTTAAGTAAATAAATATCTGTATTGGTTAAATGTTAGTATGAATATTATCAAGGCCAAACAGCTTTCCTGTTTCATGCATATTGCATCAGCGCCCACTTTAGCTAGAACTTTCGTCAAGAATTAACATGGAAATCCAAAGGGTTCTAGTAAGTAATTTGCGTGCGGCTTTGTGCCGTAGTGGAGCCCTGGTGTAATGAACACTAGGCTCAGTGTTTTTAATAATGGTAAGCAGTTAAAAATAATTTACTAGACAAACTAAATAATTTTGTTGTAGCGCTCTTTAGATATCTCTTTAGATATCTATTTAGATATCTCTTTCGAAATCTCTTAAAATTGTTCTTTAAATAACTTCGCAAAAGTTTCAATAAAATATTTCTTACAACACTTCGTTAAAAATTTTCAATTAAATACTCCTCAAAAAGCTCCGTAAAATTTTCAATTAAATATTTATTTTATAATTCTTCTACAAATGTAGAGGAAGAACTTTTAAGAAATCGTTTTGTATATCAATTGTGAGGATTCTTCGTATATTCATTTGTTAGAATGATTCCGCCTTATCTGGTTTTATAAAAATAAGACCGTCTAAATGTTGTGTTTCAAGATGATATTAATTCTATTTTCGCATCTACGAGTACCAAGTTATAGTCTTTCAACCTTACTAGAACAGTTGGATTTAATGAAATGTTCTGCAAGGAATCAATATGTTTTGATTTTAAAGAAACGTTCTACAAAGTACGTAGAAATTTTTATGGTTTGGAACTAAAGTTCGATAATTAATTGAAATGGCCTTTTTGAAGTTGCAAGTGTGAAATTACAAGTAATTAGGAGGACAACTACATGATGGTAATTATTTTGGTAACGATCTACACATATTGGAACGTCTAAGTTTTGTATTGGATTTTGGTTGGACCCGTTTGTGCGTATCAGAAAAACGCTTTAAGTTCATATGGTCCGGTCCAAGGATCACGCAGCTGATTGTGTGCTGTACAACATGTGGAGCCTACGTCAATTGTTTGCCGAAGAACGTATGTATTAACACCTGTTCTAACATGCTGTAACACCTTCACGTAAACAACATTTGTTGAAACGAGGTAAGAGATTAGTATTATTCTTATATCTCGTCTACAATTGGCGATCTTTGATACAAGGCTGTTTCAGAAAATAACTTTGTTAAGACTTATTACCATTAACCTGTTTAACAAACTAAAAAAGACTTTGATAAATTTTTATTGCCAATATAATTACAGTGTAATCACAGTTACTGTTTTTAATGAAATTAAGCAAACCTAAAGAGTTCTTATTAACGTTTCATTTATGCATGATTTCACTTACAGTTTCTGAACGTTGAATTAATAGACAACTTAGATAATTTTTTATACATATATGTAAACCGAATAACAGATCTGGTATTTTTGGCATAAATTCAAGTTAAATTTTGTAACAAAAGCGACACTTAAAGTTTTTGATATTTCTTTTGAATTCAGAATCCTACCTCAGGGTAGATGAAATTTGTATAATCTTTTCTTAAACAAGAAGCTTTAATAGCCTTTTCAGAACTTGAAGCATAAAATCTGTGTTCATAATATTGTTTGCCTGATTTATCTTTTCTGTTTTTTTATATGAGGTAACAAGAGAATACCTCATGTGTCCTCACTTTTGTTAACTTAATTAAATTTTCTTTACAGCTTCTGCGTTAGCAGTTAATACGAGATTCCTCTCTAAGGACTCCCAAGTCCCCCTTAGGGAAACCCTGTGTTTAAAAATTAATGACTTGGTGGCGCCCTACTTAAACCTCTGTTTTGTTAAGAATCAAGCCCTAGTAAGAAAATAATGCTTTGTAAAAAGAACCACGACCAATCCTCATAAGCTCTGCCCAAGGAATAGACCCCTAGCATAGTCGGAAAATATTTGCGTCCCATTATTTTAAGGAAATCATTCCTTAAAGTTAACTGGTCACATTTGGGGATATAAAAATAACCCCTAACTAGTAAACAACCAGTAACTTACATTTTACTGTTTTTAACAGTAACCTAACCTGGAATACCCTATTGTGTATGCAGAGAAGGACTAGTTCGAATGTAAAATCTCGAGACAAGGGTTAAGACAAAAATTCAAATTGTACGTTTGTAGAAACCTGTTTTTTTTATAAACGCTTGGTGAGGTACTTTTCCGCAATTTGAATGATCTAAAAATATATACGATAGATGGGCCTGGTCTTAACTCTATAAAATAATAACGTTCTCACTTTTTCTATTTTTGAGTGTTGGGTCCCTGTTGTATAACACTACTCAATTAATCCTAACTACAACTACAACTACGTGAACGAATGTATAACAAAGAACAATAAATAAACAAACACAAATTTATCGACCGTCCGACAGTTTCCTGCATTACATATTACATATCATCTCGCGGCCGCAGTACGAACTAAATTAGAACGTCCATAAATGAAGCCTATTTAGTGGGTGGTGTTTCATACATGCTTTATACTTTCTATTGATCTGTATTATAATATTGATGTCCGGTTTGTAATGGTATACATATTGCTATCTTAAGTACTAAGTGTTAATTAAAAAGGCAAATAATTGTTTGCAGTAACTACGGTAGCTTGGACACTTAAATTCTGCTGCACACGCTTCGTTTTCTACTTCCTAAGTTAAATATTTAAACAACCAGTTTAGTCAAATTAGAATAACAATAACATACAGAAAGGACTTGGATGCCATTGCAAGTATAATATTTACATTATTGAAAGGTATAGTGATAATTATGAGGCATATGCACATCCGCGACCGCATTCTGTAAGCAATAAGGTCTAAATAGCAAATATAGAATCGACGACACATTTTCCTTTCATCTTTGTTGTTAAACCTTCTAATAATAAATCAAATTAAGAGAAAGCTTGTAAAAGGTAAAAGCAGGTTGTAAATTTTAACTAAAACTACGCTTTATCTTTAGTAAGGATCAATTGAAATTTATTTAAATATACGAATTGTAATTGCTACTGGTGTATTCTTGTATAGTGTGGTTGGAATTCTAACACTTACATAACATATTTGTTTATATAAACGGAGGAGTTATAATTAACATGTAATCCAAGTGATAGAAAACAGTATTAAGTGAAACTAAATTTTGGTTATAAGGCCGTAACATATTTAATTTCCTCCTATGATTTAAAAATCTGTAATGAACTATGAATAAATTATTATACAATTTTGTTTTAGGTCTGCATTTTTTATTGCAAAAAATTCGGTTTTGCAAAGAGTACTACCACAGTTAAGTCCAAGCATGCTGTTTGTGTGCAAATGATACATACCGCTGTTTCCTAGAAATTTTTGGCTTTTTTGAAGTGATTTTTGGAATAGCTCAATGCAGAATTGCATAAATACGATCATTACATGATATTTTGGTAGGAACGTATTTAAGAAATTTTTTAACAATCTTACTACAGTATTTTTACAGCAGTCGACTAAACGAAATTATGAATACTACGGGCATCATTCTAGAAACATACTTAAACCGTATAATTAAATATTATGGCTAAAATTAAGAACATACATTACGCATAACTGCACTACAGAAAATAATACATTCAAAAAATTAGCGTGTTTTGCTTTCTATCTTTTAAATTCATCAATTCTTCTACGTCTAATTCGTTACAACGGTCCGATTCAATTGAAATAATAATCAGGCTTGTCTGTCTTCTCTGGTCCATTGTAGAACAGAGATGAGTTTAAAAAAAACCGTCCCTTTTGGCAATTGATACAGGCATTGTCAGTGGAACTGGGACAGAAGTTGCAAAAAGCATCAACTATATTATATTCTTATTTACTTCAAAACGAAAAGCTCTTCTACAATCGAATAGTCGGTACTTTGTTTTAAGTATCCGTCAAGCATAATTACGTCTTATACTATTCCAACCTAAAGCCTCGTTGAAATAACGAATCCTACTTCACCGATAAATCTTGTTTCAAATTGCTAATCACATTCGTATGTTTGATAACACCGGCATGGATGTAAATTGGTGCTATCAAACGAGTTAATAATTATTCTTTTCTGCATACGACCAACAGTAGTTGTCGTTTCCGTTCTCTGAAAAAATTTCGTGCACACACTCTGTGCTTCCTCCGATGGACCTGATAGCCCATTGAATTGCCGCTCCTTTTGGTATGGGAAGACACCCACATTGCGTGATGCCAAGCCCTTCTGTTCTGTCCTGTCCTTAGGGAGGGGGTGACCAAACCTACACCGTGGACGCTCGGGTGAGTGTTTTATGAACTACTTTCTTGTATGGGTCCTGTAAAATTGGTCGAAACAGTATATTTATCAGGCCATGTGATGACTAAACTTAGTAGTTTTAAAATGATTTTGTTCTGTGAGATGATATTTATTATTAATATTGTATTTATTGTGACCATCCTATATATTTAAACACTGTTAATTTCTTTTCTTTATCTCAGGCTTTCTCTTTATTTTGGTAATTATAAAACCCCGATTGAGCCCATTCATTCTCGTATTGTCCGTCCAGCTACGTCGATGTAAGTAGCATAAATCTTGACGCCCTGGCGTAGGCTCCGATTTTGTTTTGGGTAACGTTTGCTCCGATTTTGTTTTGTTTAACTTTGGCTTCGATTTTGTATGGCTTAACTTTTACTCCGATTTTTTGTTGTTACTGCATATTTTCTGACATTACCCGCATTTCTAGGCCTGATGCTATTTATTTTTTCCCCCCTTACGTTCGAACTGGTATTTATTTTTTCGTTCGGATTTTTGGTGTTCCTCACATGAGGATCGACTTTCTTTATTTTTTTGTGTGGGTTCGATCTTCTTAAATTTTAGTTTGGTTTTCTTCCTTGATCGCTAAATATCATTGGTTGGCTAATTGACTTGTGTTTTCGCCAATATTTCTAGTCCGTTGAAAACTCTGGCGCCCCATTCCTATTCCTAATTTCTATTTTGTTGTTTCGCTCCTATTGGTGTTCCCGAAGTTTATCCGTCGGATATGTTTTAAATTGTCCTGTATTCGCAATAATATTTTTCTGAGTTTTATCGAGTTACGGTTAGCCTTTATTTAGTTACTTCTCCCAATTTCTTTTCTTTATTCGTATTCATAATGACTGATATGGGGATAAGACTGTTTGATGGTATCTGTAATAGACAGCCGGAGTCATCAGAAAGCATTACTGACTATTTCACGTGTATGACGGCCCTGTTTCAGTGGTGTGGAACTTTTAAGGAGGATGATAAATTATCCATTGTGCTTCGTGATCTCGCTCCATTCTATCGAGCCCATTTGCCTACCATCCGCTCCTTACAAGAGTTAAAGGACAAATGTCTGAAGTTAGAACCGGAAAATATTCTGGCCGATAATGTCGTATCACCCAGTCAAGACCAACATACTGTTACTGTTGAACCGAATCTTGCTTATAAGTCTGCTACCGTTGAGAAAAATACTTTTACTTCACATGACCGAGTTGTTAAGGTTTCTCCTACGCATACGCGTAGATCAGATACTTCTTCCGTACTTTCTACTGCTCTCTTCCTAGTTCTGCTCTTACTCGTCAGGTCATATGCTGTGTGTTTCAACACGTTGTACTCGTCCTCAAGTACTCCATTGCTAAGGTTGCATACATAAGGAAGTTTCTCGCCGCAACTGTCCACACTGTCATCCTACTACTAATAGGGCTTCGAATCATACTTCAAATTCTATTGTCAGCTCTAGGAGCCCAATTTCTTCTTCTGCTAACTCTACGTTTTCTTCTGTACCTCGTCCAGGTCATCCTGCTACTGCTATCCAAACATACCCTTCTTCGGCAAATATAGCTTCGAACAAGATTTCTTCCGTCTCTTGTTCTATATCCTTTTCTGCACCTCCTTCTGATCGATATACTGCCAGCGCATCCTATCCTTTTCAACCATATGTGTGTTCAAATTATAATATTGATTGACAATGAATAATTTTGCCTGGCATGGGGAAAGTAATTCGAGCATAGAAAACAAAAATCAATATAAATTGTTGGTTATTTTGTAAAAAGAAAAGCCCGTGACCGGTAGGCCAACATCCTTAAGTAGCATCTGGTGCAGTACCTGCTTAGAAGGTCCGCCAATGTTAAGTACAAATTCGGTCATTTGTTTATTTATTTATAATATTGATTGTTACGGATATCACGCCCCTACTAACCGAACCTCTACTAACAGGTACCAAATTTCTTTTGTCCACTGCGATTCAATCGATGACCAAATGGATCCTAAGTATTCACTTGCACCCCAGACTGTGCTTCTACCACTTTTGCAACCCATACTTTGAATTAGTGATTTACAGCTAGCTACTCAAGAGTTTATTTCTGCTTTTGTAAATAATTCTACTAAAGAAATTTCTGTCGTGTCTGCAATAACAAATGCAGCCGAAGTGGGAATAAATAAGGTCCTGTTGAAGTTCATCAACCTGTATCTTTAATGCCTGTTGCTGTTGCCGTCAAAATTTTACCTGTTCCTGCTTTCTCAAATAATTCTACTCAAGAAATTTCGTCGTGTCTGCAATAACAGCTGTAGCTGAAGTGACGATAATTCCTAATACTGATAGAGAAGGTTCTGTTAAAGTTAGTGAACCCGTAGCTATACTGTCCGTTGCCGTTGTCGTCAAAGTGTTACCTGATCCTGTTTCTTTATCTACTATTGCCAAGGAATCCTATTGTGGCTAAAGTTTTTTCTATTCCTACTCCGTTGTCTAACATTGATAAAGTCTTACTAGATTCTATTCCTTTATCGGACGTTGATGAAACGTTACCTACTCTTACTCTTTGTTCTAATGTTGACAATATTTTTTCTGATTGTGTTTCTTCATCTAATGCTGACAAAATTCTACTTGCTTCTGTTCTTTTACCTAAGGTTGGTGAGATTCTAGCTGGTGTCTCTTTTTCTAATGTTGATGAAGGTCAACCTGATTCTGCACCTTTATCTAACATTGACGAAGTTCTACTTAATGCTGTTTGTTCTTGTAAGGCGGATGAAATTCCACCTGATTCTGTTCCTTTATGTAATGTTGCTGAAGTGTTATCGGATTCTGCTCCTTTTCCTACGGTTGATACTCCTACAGCCAATGCTGTTTTCTTTCTTAACTGTGATACTGCTAGTCCTTTATCTAACGTCAATGAAATTTTATCTGCTTCTGTCCTTTTATCTAACCTAACTGAAGTATTCTCTGATTGTGTTTCTTTTGTAAGGTTGTTTCACGTACAGCCAATACTTTTCCTTTTTCCACAGTCGATATTCTGCCAACCCATGATGTTTCTTTGTCTACCGTCAACTTTCATTCAAGCAATTTTAAAAACATACCACTTTCTTCCATAACGCGTTTTGAGTTTCCTAAACAACCCTCGTCGCCACCTCCTCAACCGCGTGTTACAACTACTACACCCCTGCTGTTCCTGTTTTGCAGAACACTGCCCATACGAGACAGAAATTAGTCTACGCTGATGCAGAACATGAAGATGTATTGTAACGGGCATTTTTTATAGCTGAACATTTAACGCTCCCTTTCTGTTAGCGTACTTAAAAATACATCGTTTCTTTGGGATCGCTGTTTGTATAAAGGAAATACTTCAGAATAATTCAGACTTGTATGCAATTTAACTCGTGGGTATTACTTTAAAAATAGATTAATTGAAGATTGATTTTCATTCATAAATAAATTGCGAGGAACGAATTTTAAATTGGATTATTCGTAAATTACTTTCCAACTTATCGAAAATGATAAACAGCTCGTAATTAATTAGCAGATATGATGGCTGCATGCATATAAATTTTGTTGCTTATGTGGATATACAAGTCTAGATAAGAAACGATAAGAGGTTGTAATAGCAACGAGTTGGAATAAACAGATGAGTAGGAGGAGTTCTGTTCTGGGTTCCGATATATTAAGTACGTTGAAAATACTGCTTCTTGCTGCTTTGAGAATAGTGAGGATTACTGCGGTATCAATTCTCGTATTGTTCATGAACAAGCACGCCGTGTTTTTAGTTGATTTTCTGTTGCAAATAAAAGTAGTAGAGGTTGTTACACTCGAGGCACGTGTGCTTTACGGAACATTTGACGGACGGTTTTATTGCTTACGCGTGCCGTACTAATTGTTTTTTAGTTGTTTTTCTTGTGAGATAAATGTTTTAAGGAACATTTGACGGACTTGCTTTAGTGATACCCGTGCTTTACCCGTTATGGTTCTTTTTTAGTTGTTTTGTCTTTTGATATTTAAACTGTGTGCGATCTAGTTTCGCGGTCCTTTTCTTCTCAGAGTAGCGCATACTTTGGATTATTTAAATACAGTGATACTGTAGTTTCTGAATTTTCTAACAACAGGGAGTCTGGAATAGATCGTTGCTTGCGCAAATTTCATTATTTGCGAAATATAACAAATTACCGGCTTACGAAGGTATTGGTTGGAGTTTCTCACTGCTTTTTGGGATGTTTATGAAAATAATATACATTTGGTCCCAGTTGAAATTAAACTAGTGCTACAGAATATTTCGAAATTATTGTCTTAGGAAATAGAATTACCAAGAAATTTATCAAGGCTACATAGTTCCGACGCGTGATAATGTTTGCTGCTAACACCAGTGAAATACGTAGGTGTGATTAGTGTAACGTGTGATAAGTTCCATCAACACCCTCACAGTCAAGGGTGAAGTGCTTCGTTAGTGCAGGACATCGTTGAATCCCACACTTCAGTTGCAAGGAAGCGTTGCTGAAGGACTTTTTGCAAGTTGAACTATTTCCTACTTATTATTACTTTAAATATCTATCCGTTGTTTTGCCATATCTTCGTCGTTCTGATACCTTTTACAATAGACTTACCTGCGATTAAGAAAAAAAAAAGAAAGAAAAAAAAATCAATACTACTGAATTACTCATATCAATTGTGTCTTATCTATTTATCTTTTGTTAACATTTTGTCTGATTTATGTTGAATTGGTGTGTGAGGAAACGTTTCTGCTACTCCCCAATATTACCTCACTGTGTACTAAACATTTTTCTGTATTGCTTTTACCGTTGTTATATTATATAGATTATCCAAACAGTTTCTTTTTTTTACATTCTACAAAGTACTGAATAATTTAGATTTTTCATTGCTGCTATGCTTATTCTTTTTTTTTCAGGTTTGCTTAACTAATTTTCTTGCAGGTATTGTTACTAATTCCTTACCGCCGCATACATTATATGTCAGTCTGCTTTCTACAACGCCCCCTACTCTCCGATTAAGCCCGGGCATTTCTTTGATTTTCTTTGTGTTACGCACGGCTACGAGCCAACGTAGCATAAATTTGGCGCCCAACGTGACTGCCACGATTACCGTAACATAAATTTTGGCGCCCAACGTGGAGCGCGATTTTTTTTGAGGGGCTCGATTTTTTTTGAGGGGACTGATTTTTTTTGATTTGCTCTCGATTTTTTTTTTGGTTTGCTTTTGACTTTTTTTTAAATTTTTTTTATGACCTTGATTTTTTTGGGCATTAATTTTTTCTGGTGTATCGGCTCGACTTTCTTTTCTGCCTATATTGGCTGGCTCTAATTTTTTTGTGGTGTAGTCTTGATTTTTTTTTCTTCCTTCGCTATATAGAAATTCCTTGATTCTAATTTTTTTTTGTGTATTATCAGAGTTGTGTTTTCGCTGGTAATTTGGTTCTGGACAACACTGGCGCCCAAGTTTTCTTTACACCACCTTTTTTTTTCTTTTCTTCACGTCACTTTCGCTACCTCACTTAAATATAATCCTAATGTCCCCGATCTAGATCTGTTGTCTTTTTGGCGACGCAAGCGCCGCAAATTTCGTCCGTAATCCACACGTCCCCTACGTTATACGATTCCTTCAACTCATTAGCTTTATCTGTGATATTTGATATATTTCGTAGTATTGTGTGATGACTTTTATTTTTTTTTCTTCTACTCTTTCCGGGTTTTCTTTCATTCCACATTCTTGTCCATTTTTTTTTCCTGACTGGTTTTCTTTGCGGTTAGTTGATGTACTGACTTCGACACTCGTTGTATCTGCTCCTGTGGTAGTTGCTCCTTAGGCCTACTTTCTGTCCTTTAGGAATCACGACTTAGTCGACTTTTGGGTCTATTAGCAGATTACTTTTCTTATCTGGTTGTATTATACGACTTTTTTTTCTTCTTGATACCACAGTTGAAGCCTTTCGTTACTTTTCCCAGTTTTCCGTTTGTCGTTCCCTAGCTTACTTGAGGCTTGACACTTGTGTCTTATGTTGGCTATTGCTGTTGGTTTTCTTCCTCGCTATTTTTCTTTTCTTTTGGTTTCTGCGCGCGCGAAATCAATTTCTTGAGGTTGGAAACTGTGCTGTTTCTTTTCTAAAGAGACATCCGTCCTTTGACGACTTTGGCAGCGGTTATGCCTTTACATCTTGGTCCTCTTCGATTGCTACTACTTACCTATCCTTCCTTGTGGATTTCTTTACTCTTAGTTTTGTCCGACATTTTGGTCCTTTGAGCCGGAAATTTTTTTTTGTGTGTTGGTTCTGATTGGATTGGTATCGTTTTTTTTTCGTATTCCTATTCATATTTTTGTAGCTAACCCATCCCGTGACTTTTTCTTCTGGCTAGTTCTACCATTCGTTCACTATTTGACTATTATAGTCGCTTTCTACATCCATTCCTTGAGGTAGGCTTCAGATCTATTTTCTTTTCCTTTAGGAATTTCGACTTGGTCGCTTCTGTAGGTCTGTTGGCCATACTCTGCTTGAGTAATCGTTTTATACGAATCTGTGTTACCTCAGTTGGAAGTACTCTAGACGGTGTACTAGCTTGCCTTTGTCCTTTCCTTTGTCTTGGTTCTTTCTTTGCTGCACACTTGAGGTTGACAGTTTTGCTACGAGTTTTCTTCTTCGTTTTTTTCCTTTTCTCTTGGTTTCTTCGCGGGAAACCAAAACTTTTCTTTGAGGTGGAGAACAGAAATGTCCCTTTTGGAGACATCCGTCTTTTGACGTCTTTAAAAGTAGCTAAGACCTTTAATCCTCATTGGGTGTTTACTTGATGCTTTCTTTACCTGTTCTGTCGTTGTTGGTTACGATAGATGACTTTGTCTTTTTTTGGAAAAATGTTCTTTCTCTTATACTGGTGTTGGTCCTTCGGGCCGGATAAAAAAAATAAATATTATTTTGTTTGGTTCCTTGTCTGTCTCTTTTTTTTTTCTTTCACCCCGACGTCTTTATTTTGCTAGGGGGAATCTGTAACGGGCATTTTTTATAGCTGAACATTTAACGCTCCCTTTCTGTTAGCGTACTTAAAAATACATCGTTTCTTTGGGATCGCTGTTTGTATAAAGGAAATACTTCAGAATAATTCAGACTTGTATGCAATTTAACTCGTGGGTATTACTTTAAAAATAGATTAATTGAAGATTGATTTTCATTCATAAATAAATTGCGAGGAACGAATTTTAAATTGGATTATTCGTAAATTACTTTCCAACTTATCGAAAATGATAAACAGCTCGTAATTAATTAGTAGATATGATGGCTGCATTCATATAAATTTTGTTGTTTATGTGGATATACAAGTCTAGATAAGAAACGATAAGAGATTGTAATAGCAACGAGTTGGAATAAACAGATGAGTAGGAGGAGTTCGGTTCTGTGTTCCGATATATTAAGTACGTTGAAAATACTGCTTCTTACTGCTTTGAGAATAGTGAGGATTACTGCGGTATCAATTCTCGTATTGTTAATGAACAAGCACGCCATGTTTTTAGTTGATTTTCTGTTGAAAACAAAAGTAGTAGAGCTTGTTAAACTCGAGGTACGTGTGCTTTACGGAACATTTGACGGACGGTTTTATTGCTTACGCGAGTTAGAGTTCGTGGCTTCGAGCGGTCCTTTTTAAAAAGACTTCTTTGAATTCTAACACATTTATTTGATTTAAACAGATGTGAACATTTACAAATTTAACTAATTTATTCTAAGTCGAAGTTATTAATTAATTGTACAGTGAGTTACCAGTGAACTGCAAGGTTAAAGCTGAACGTCTGATGAACTGACTAGGAGTGGAGCTCCTGGTCCTTATATAACTTTCTCCCCCTCACAATACTGTGGGAACCTGCGGACGTAATGTCCGCTTACACTTTGTAATACTTAGTTGCTATCTTAAAAGCTATTCATAAATTACCTTGTTGCAGGCTTATTCTGCGTAATCACGGTACGTGACATCCGTCGACCGTCTGTGACCTGACTTTTGCAGTGTCACTTATCCTTGGGCTACTTTGTAGCGTTTCCACTCGTGGGAACTGAAATAATCATAATAATATGTAATAAAATGTTGCAACGACATTGTTGCACTTGTCTTTACATTTCTTAGTTTCCTAATATTTCCTAATACAGATATTAGTATTATATATATAATAGATGGGGGTTACTATAACTCCTCCCAACGTACATTAAAAATTAAGGGTTTTAACCTTTTTCTTGATTTTTAATTAAATCATTTTCGTTTTTGTTTAATCTCATTTAAAATTCATATTTTCTAGGGGTACATTTGTTTGTTTGGGTTTCTTAAATCTAAAACTTTTCTTTATTATTCTTAAATCTAATACATATTTTGTACGTTACATAAATGATCAATAAAATAGTCAATAAAATCAATATAATTGTCCATACACTAATGTTAACATAGTGCACTTTGGGCGTCTTGATCTCGTTTAATTTTTCTTTGTAATCTTCCATGAGTTTCATGGCGTGGTTTAAGTTGTCTAATTCCAGGTGTTCCAATTGCATTGGTTTTTGAAGGGTTGCTTCATCTTCTTTTTTGTTAATCTTGATTTGCAGATCGGGTAGATTTGCTAATTTCTTGCTTTGTACTGGATCTTGGTAAACTCTAATTATTTCATTTTTTAATTTTAAATAACAATTTTCCTTAAGGGTGATTAATTTACTTCCGGTTAATGCTAAATTACTTTCGTCTTGATTACAATACATTGTTGCGATTACTTCGGTGGGAAAAATGGCTATCCATTTATTTTCCGTTACTTTCTGAATTTTCATGTTGTTGATTGATACAGGTTTGGCTTCACAATTTTCATAGTGATTGGTAAATTTTAGTAGTTGTACTTCGCAAGGGCTGTCTTCTTGAATTGTTGTGGTTGTTAATGATTGGCATAAGTATTGATTGGGTGTGACTTCATTACATTTGTCGTTCGTATAACCATATCTTTGTTCATTTAAGGATAGGAATTTGGTTTTTGGAATAATAACTTGGTATGTGCTAGTCATTTTCATTGGAAAAGCAAATAAGTGATAATAATTGTAACTGTTAATCTCTACTATTGGTATTTCTATTAAAAATGTTATATCGTTATTTTTTTACATAGCCTTTAACTATGGCTATTTTTTCAAATATTAAAATGTTTGATTCTAATACTTCGAAAGGTAATTTACTATTAGTTATAAAAGATTTTATTCTCAATAATTCTTTTAATAAATCTATTGGTTCTATGATACTTGAATGTAAGGTATTTAATTTTGCAAAGGTTACTGCGTTTTCTAATGTTGCTAGGATTTGTTGAATTAAAGTTAGGGTTGATATTATCTGGTTATATATCGTATTGAATCTTATTAAATCTCGCATGCCTAACATAGTAGTTCGCATGTTATTTTCTAAGGTTTCTATTCGATTGGCTATACTATCTTGATTTCTAACTAGTTTTCTAAGGGTTTCATTAAATTTGATGATCGTTGATTGTGTTAACGATATTTGATTACTGATTATAGTTTTAATGTCGTTTTGATTTTCTATTAATTGTTGTATCGCGTTGTCATAGCGTTCTGCGTCTTGGTTATCTAAATTTCCGGTAATTGCTTTAATTACGTTTCCTAATCCGTTGATTAGTCCTCGTTTTCTTCTTGTCATTTGTTCTGTAGGTATTAGTCGATTAAATTTGTCTTCGATATTTTTCAAAATGCTTTCTGTTATACTGTCGTAGTTCATCATTTCTATTGCGTATTCTTTTCCGAATTTTGTTGTGTCCATTGATTGTTTTAGTCGAAAATAATTATTTTTGATTATTTGAAGTTCTCGTTTTAGCTCGGTTAATTCGAATTTTTGTGTAAAGGTCCAATAATCTATAGTGTTTTGCATACTGCCTAATTTAATTGGTAGTATACCGGGGTTGTTCTTTATGTCTTCAATTATAATTTCTGTGTCCGTTCTACCTGGGTGGAGGTTGACGGTAAGGGTGACGATTGTCCATCTGAAAGTACAGGGTGTCTTAAATTTTTGAGGTGAACATATTTAGTTATCTTGCCGTCGTCTATCGCGGCTACGTTTTTGTCTGATATTCGTTTGATTTTAAAGGGTCCTAAATTTCTCGGTGCCGTTTTATGTCTTTTACTTTGGTAATTTTTCTCGAATACGGTTTGTCCTATGGAAAATTTGTTTATGTCTGAGTTTTTATTACGGGTCGCGGTAATTCGCTCTTTATCATTATCTAATTTGTCCTTTACTTTGTCGTAGGTTATTTTTAGTTTCTCCTTGTGGTCTTTAGCGTATTGCTGATAGATTTCTTTGTTATAATGTATATCGTAGGGGTTGCGTGAATCTAAGGGTGTAAAATTTGTAGTTGAATGAATCGTGTTATTATACGCGATTAATGCGTATGACATTAAATTGCTTATGTGTTCTTTCTTGTAATTTATTCTTAATAGTCTGATCTGTTCTAATAGGGTTGAATGTAGTCTCTCAATTAGTCCGTTTGATTCAGGGTGGTTTTCCGTTATAAAGTGTATTTTTATTTTGTGTAATTCTTCTACTACTAGAGTATCTGCATGTAATTTCTGGAAAGGTTTGTCTGGTGTTTTAGTTAACATTAAGGGTATCTTTGGGGGTTTTCTGTCATATTTGGCTTTATCACATAATTCGCATTGATTGATAAAGTCGGTCGTTAGTTCTTTCATGTCCTTGAAATAGTAGCGTCTCATAATTTGTTTTAGAGTCTCGTTTATTCCTCGATGGTTGGTCTTTCCTTCGTGTTGGTTTCTTATTACGTCATTTATTTCGTCAGGGTCGTCTAATGTTATTAATTTTCTTGTGCATCTTATAAGTTCGGGGCCAGAATTGTTAAATAGTTTAACATATATTTCTGAAAATCGTTTGTACAAGTTTTCTGTGTTAAAATAAAAGTAAAATCGTTTTTTCTCGGGGGTGTATTCCTTTAATATTTTAATTATCTGCGATTCGTTGTCGTCTTTGGTTATTTGAATTTTGTAAATTTTCTTATTGTCCACTTTCGTGTATTTTACAGGGTTGGGGTTGTTTAAAACTTCTGTGATTATGAATTGATTGGGTTTCGTGTCAATAGCTTCGTTTAAAATTTTTATTGCTGTTTCCGGTTCGTCATTTTGTGTTGAATGTATAGTTTCCATTTCTTCTGGGTCTTCTCTGACTTCGGTTTCGTCTACGTTTCCTGCTAATGATTCTGTCTCAAGTGCGTTAAGTTGGATTCTACTTAAAGCGTCTGCATTATTGTTGTAAATTCCCTTTTTGTATATGATCTCATAATCATATTCTTCTAGTCTGATTCTCCATCTTTGTAATTTCGAGTTAGGTTCTTTGAGTTTGCATAGCCAAACTAATGGTCTATGATCGGTATATATATAGAATTTCCGTCCGTATAGGTACGGTCTGAAATATTTTGTTGCCCAAATTATGGCTAACAATTCTTTCTCTATCGTACTGTATCGTTGCTCTGTTTCGTTGAGGGTTCTTGATGCGTAACTGATAGGTTTGTCGTTACCTACTGTTCCTTGGCTTAATACTGCGCCTAATGCTACATTTGATGCGTCTGTTGTTAAAATGAATGGTTTCGAAAAGTCTGGGTATTCTAATACGGGGTGATTTGTTAAAATGCTTTTAATTTTATCTACTGCTTTAATAAATTCTGGGGTATGTACAATTTTGTTTCCCTTCTTTAAACAATTGGTTAGGGGCTTTGTTATTTGAGCATAACCTTTTATAAATTTTCGGTAATATCCGCTAAGGCCTAAAAATCCTTTAATTTCTTTATTCGTTTTGGGTATGGGGTAATTTAATACAGCGTTTGTTTTATCGGGGTTTGGCATCACTCCTTGGGGTGTTATTACGTGTCCTAAAAAGGTTACTTCTTTCTGTAGAAATTCGCTTTTGTCTAGTTGTACTTTAAATTTTGCGGTTCTTAATCTTTCGAACACTTCTCTTAATCTTTCAATGTGCTCCACTAATGATGTTGAACACACTATTATATCGTCTAGGTACACAAGGCATTTTTCGTTGTGTATCCCTCGTAGTATGTTATCCATTACTCGTTGAAAAGTTGCGGGTGCGTTCTTCAGTCCAAATGGCATCCGTTTATACTCGTAGTGTCCTCTAGGTGTGCTAAAGGCTGTTTTCTGTGTATCTCCTTCTTCCATTTCTACTTGATGGTATCCTGATGCTAAGTCTAGCGTCGAAAAATATTGGCATTTGCCTAGCTTGTCTAATATTTCTGTTATGTTCGGTAACGGGTATTTATCGTCTACCGTTTTTTCGTTTAATTTGCGGTAATCTATTACCATTCGGTATTTCCGTTTTCCTGATGCGTCTAGTTTCTTTGGTACTATTAGTACGGGGCTGCTCCATGGTGAATTGGAGTGTTGTATAATATCTTGATCTAATAGATCGATTACTTGTCTGTCAGCTTCTTCCTGACTTGCCTGGGGTAATCTGTATGCTTTGGTGAATAGGGGTTTGTTATCCGTTAGCTCAATGTTGTGTTTAACTGTGTTTGTAAATGTTAGGGGTATTTCTTCGCAATGGAATATATCGCGGTATTCATAACATAATTTTTGTATTGCGTTTTGTTCTTCGTGATTTATGTCGCGGTTAAATCGTATATTATTTAAATTTTGTTTTAATAATTCGTCATTTTCTACGGGGTTATAATTTTCGTTTGGGGATTCATCTATTTCCATTTCGTCAAAGTTTAATTCTTCTACGTTTATCGCGTTTGTTAAAGATATTTCTACGGGGTAATCGATTGAGTTTATTATTGTTGTTGTGGCGTAATTATTTTTGATTTTTACTAGTGCGGTTGGGGTTTCTACTCCTTGTTGAAAAGTTATGTGGTTTATTATTCCTAAGTTTTTATTTGAATCTACGGGGATTCTTATTTTTTTTTCCGTTCGGGGTTCTAATGTATATTTTTCGTCTATTTGGGTATTTTGAAATTTAATGGGGATTCGTCCATACTTGGTTCTTAATAATCGGTTTTGATATCTATGTTGGCTCTAATTTTCTTAGAAGGTCCATTCCTAATAGTCCGTCATATTTGTCATTAAATTCAAATATGCAGAATTTGTGTTTCATCTTTACGTTAAAGGTTTTTGGTAAAGGTATGTTTGCTACGAATTGGTGTATGGTTGTTTGATGGGCGGTTTTAATTTTAAAGGGTTCTCGTTCTACATAGTCGAGATAGTGTTTTTTTACTGTTCGCGGGCTTATTAATGTTTTAGAAGATCCGGTATCGATTAGTAATTTAAATTCAGCGTGGGGTATTTCGATATAGGGTAATACTAGGTGATTCATATTATTTAGATTTATTACGTTAGGTCGTTTATAAAATGGTCCATTTGAAAATTTGAACATGTGTTCTCTTCGTCGTCTTCCTCGTAATTTTCGTGTGATTCTTCGCGTTCATAATGGTTTGATTGATTCTGTTCTTTATTCGTACACGGTTGATTATTATTATTCTGTTCGTCTTCATACTCTTCTACTTCCTGATGAAATAGCTCTTCTGAAGTGAATGTGCGTTTTTGATTAGGATTTGGTCTTATGTGCGTTATTTTTGTGTTAGGTCTGGTGTTACCAGATGAGGTATCCATTGGTGTAGGTTTGTAATAATTATTTGAATTATTAGTGTTTATCATCGGTGAGTTTCTGTTAGGATTCGCGTTAAATGCTGGTCTTTGTTGATTTATACTTTGGTTAAATCTCGGTTGAAATGCGGGCCTTGAAAAGTTCGAGTTAAATGTTGGTTGATATGCAGGTTTTGTAAAGTTCGGGTAAAATGTTGGTTTTGGGAATTGTTTATATTGGTTATTAAAGTTTGAATTATTAAATTGTGGATTATTTGTTCGCGTTTGGTTTGTTTGTGCGTTGAATTGATTAAATTTTTGTTGTGGATTTATTTGTCTTGCGGGTTGTATCGTTTTCATTGGCGTATAGCTTTTATTCGCGTTGGGGTTATATAGTCGGTTTCTATAGTACATTACATTTTCTTCTTCAATTATCATATTCATTGCTTGTTCTAAGTTTTGGGGATGTTGAAATCTAATTTTGTCTGAAAGTCTCTCGGGTAGTGCATTTAGATAGGTGTCTAATGCCATCTCGTCGTACATTTTAGTTTTTATTAGTCTCACGTTTGGGTCGGTCTCTTCGATTTTGAGTTTTGTCAAGATTAAACTTCTTACATCTTGGCATCTCATTCCAAATTGATAGGGTGACTGGTTGTGTTCCATTCTCAGTCCGGTTAGGTCCCTTATTAAACATTTTAAGTTCTGTTGATCGCCGAAATATGAAATTAATATCCGTTTAAAGCTTTCCCATTCGTCCACGTCTTCGCGACTGGCTATTAGCGTTAGTGCCCTTCCGGTTAGTTTACTGGTTATGAGGCGGATAAGAAGAGTGTTTCTGTCGTTATCGCCTGGCTTATAAAATGTCTTTAAGAATATTTCGCTTGCCGAAATGTAATTACTAAGTAAGCATGTATTATTTCCATCGAATGACGGTATCATTTCGAGATACAACTTCATTTCATTAGTCATCTTGGTTGGAGTAATATTTGGGTAATTTTAAAAAAGTAAAAAAAAATTATTATTTTTTTTTTTTTTTGAAAAAATTTGGTTTTATTTCGTAGATTTTGGTGTTATTTGATGAGTTTTACGCTTGGTATTAGTTTGGTTGAGTTTACTTTTGAATTGCCGATTTTTAATTTTAATTTCCGAAGTTTCAATAGGCTGGGTTAATTTTGTGGTAATTTATCGGGTGTAAATGTTTTGCTTTATTTGCGTCAGTTAAAACTTCTTTACTTATTTAATTAAGTCGATTTCGTTATGTCGATTTTATTTAGATGCGTATTAATTCTCTCGTTGGTTTATGCGACTGTAAGGTGTCTGTAATGCTTACAATGTTGTTATCTGCTGTTTGCAGGATGTTCTTAGTCACTTGGTTGCATTTGCGTCTCTATTATAAGTTATATTTAATTTTTGCGTGGGTGTAAATTATTACTCTCAGTGTTTTTTATAATACAATTTGTGAGATTTACTGAAATGTTTTCACGTTTGAATAAGGTTGTAATTTAAATTTTAGTACCGTAATAATTTATTCGTTCTGAGTAGTTTTAGATTGATACTTAAATAAGTTTTCGATTGTAATTTTATAATGCTTGAAGTCTGAAAAGTTTCGCGATGTATTTAAATATCTTTTGTACTGTGATTTATTATTAGATTTTTATGGGTGTTTATTCAAGGTTAGTTTCTATTCACTTTGATGAAGTATGATGAGATATTACGTTCAATTTGAATCCGCGCTTTGTTAATTCTCGTATTAAGATGTGGGTTTTAATTAATAGAATGCGATTTTTCTATTTATGGATGGTACTTGCGTTTGAATCGTGGTGTTATAAGGTTTTGACTTTTTAATTGCTCGTTTTGCTTTCGCGTTTTTATTCGTGGTGTATTTAAATTATTTCTGTGCGTCAGTTAAGATTGAATTGGAAATTCTAAAATTTGTTGCGTTAGTTAGATTAGAAATTCTAAAAATTTTTGTGTCAGTTAGGTTGTCGAGTTAGAGGTTTTTTTTAAAAAATTTTTCGCGCCAGTTAAGATTTGATTCCGCAATCTTAAGAGGTTTGATTTTGTTTCTATAAAAATTTCTTACGTTAATTAAAACGTGTTCTAGTCTCTTGCGCTTTGCGACTTTTTTAATAATTGTCTCTAGTTTTTGTTTTAGAATAATTTTTCTCAGTTCTTAGTCTCAGAATATTTTTGTTGTCTCAAGTTTTTGTAAATTTTTCATATATACAAATAAAATAATAATAAAATTTCAATAAAGGCTTGAAGATAATCTCTAGCAATTGCTAAGTCGATTATTTTCAAAAATGGCATAAAATATTTGTAACAATAGTCAACATATACATAAATAAATCATAAATCATAAATCATAAACTAGCAAATATCAATTGTCTTTGTTAATAATAAAATAATTTTTTAATTGGTTTAGGAAAATGAACTTACACTAGTTGCTTGGTTGCTTTCATTGATTTGTTTTCTTTGTTTCTGTTTTTCTCTTGGGCTTCTTGAATTTGATCTATTCTTGTATCGCCTCCAATTTTTCTTTTGTTGAATTTGAACTATTCTTGTTTCTCCTTCAACGGCTGGATCTGAACGATGCGTGTTTCTTCTCCAGTTTTTGTTCTGCCAAAATCGGAATTGGAATTCCCGGACCACCAGTTCCTCGAAGTTGGATTCGCTAGTGCCCTTTTGACATCCGTTACGACTGCGCCAGTTAGAGTTCGTGGCTTCGAGCGGTCCTTTTTAAAAAGACTTCTTTGAATTCTAACACATTTATTTGATTTAAACAGATGTGAACATTTACAAATTTAACTAATTTATTCTAAGTCGAAGTTATTAATTAATTGTACAGTGAGTTACCAGTGAACTGCAAGGTTAAAGCTGAACGTCTGATGAACTGACTAGGAGTGGAGCTCCTGGTCCTTATATAACTTTCTCCCCCTCACAATACTGTGGGAACCTGCGGACGTAATGTCCGCTTACACTTTGTAATACTTAGTTGCTATCTTAAAAGCTATTCATAAATTACCTTGTTGCAGGCTTATTCTGCGTAATCACGGTACGTGACATCCGTCGACCGTCTGTGACCTGACTTTTGCAGTGTCACTTATCCTTGGGCTACTTTGTAGCGTTTCCACTCGTGGGAACTGAAATAATCATAATAATATGTAATAAAATGTTGCAACGACATTGTTGCACTTGTCTTTACATTTCTTAGTTTCCTAATATTTCCTAATACAGATATTAGTATTATATATATAATAGATGGGGGTTACTATAACTCGCGTGCCGTACTAATTGTTTTTTAGTTGTTTTTCTTGTGAGATAAATGTTTTAAGGAACATTTGACGGACTTGCTTTAGTGATACCCGTGCTTTACCCGTTATGGTTATTTTTTAGTTGTTTTGTCTTTTGATATTTAAACTGTGTGTGCGATCTAGTTTCGCGGTCCTTTTCTTCTCAGAGTAGCGCATACTTTGGATTATTTAAATACAGTGATACTGTAGTTTCTGAATTTTCTAACAACAGGGAGTCTGGAATAGATCGTTGCTTGCGCAAATTTTGTTATTTGCGAAATATAACAGATTACCGGCTTACGAAGGTATTGGTTGGAGTTTCTCACTGCTTTTTGGGATGTTTATGAAAATAATATACATTTGGTCCCAGTTGAAATTAAACTAGTGCTACAGAATATTTCGAAATTATTGTCTTAGGAAATAGAATTACCAAGAAATTTATCAAGGCTACATAGTTCCGACGCGTGATAATGTTTGCTGCTAACACCAGTGAAATACGTAGGTGTGATTAGTGTAACGTGTGATAAGTTCCATCAACACCCTCACAGTCAAGGGTGAAGTGCTTCGTTATTGCAGGACATCGTTGAATCCCACATTTCAGTTGCAAGGAAGCGTTGCTGAAGGACTTTTTGTAAGTTGAACTATTTCCTACTTATTATTACTTTAAATATCTATCCGTTGTTTTGCCATATCTTCGTCGTTCTGATACCTTTTACAATAGACTTGCCTGCGATTAAGAAAAAAGAAAGAAAGAAAAAAAAATCAATACTACTGAATTACTCATATCAATTGTGTCTTACCTATTTATCTTTTGTTAACATTTTGTCTGATTTATGTTGAATTGGTGTGTGAGGAAACGTTTCTGCTACTCCCCAATATTACCTCACTGTGTACTAAACATTTTTCTGTATTGCTTTTACCGTTGTTATATTATATAGATTATCCAAACAGTTTCTTTTTTTACATTCTACAAAGTACTGAATAATTTAGATTTTTCATTGCTGCTATGCTTATTCTTTTTTTTTTCAGGTTTGCTTAACTAATTTTCTTGCAGGTATTGTTACTAACTCCTTACCGCCGCATACATTATATGTCAGTCTGCTTTCTACAACGCCCCCTACTCTCCGATTGAGCCCGGGCATTTCTTTGATTTTCTTTGTGTTACGCACGGCTACGAGCCAACGTAGCATAAATTTGGCGCCCAACGTGGCTGCCACGATTACCGTAACAGTATGTCGGCGAAATCCTAATGTTCTTGACCTAGTTTCGATTTCCTGCTGGCGGCGCAAACGTCTTAAGTTCAATACCTAGTTCTCGCGCTCCCAGATTCTTATGCCGATTTTACTCTCCTTAGGCTTTGACTTTTGGACTTTACGATTTCTTTATTTACTTTCCTGTTCTGCTGGGTTTTCTTTCTTTTTCTTTCACTAAACCACGTGTGTTCCCAGGAATAGAATAGCCTTATGGTACGACCTGCCTGTCGTAAGAGGCGAATAAAGCGGTCCAACACATACACACACACACACTTCAAACACACACACGCACATATTTCTGTTTGGTTCTCATTTTTTTTGTTCTTTTCTTGTAGCCCGACCCTGTGTGGGTCCGGGAATAGAATAGTCCCATGGTACGACCTGCATGTTGTAAGAGACGACTAAAGCGGTCCAACAAATACACACACCCACACTTCACACACACACACGCACACACACACACACACACATTTCTGCTTGGTTCTCTTTTCTTTTGTTCTCTTCTTGTTCCCCGATCCGGTGTGGGTCTGAGATTAGAATAGCCCCACGGTACTATTCTCCTTTTTTTTCGTTCTCTTCTTGTACCTCAAGCCCATGTGGGTCCGGGAATAGAATAGCCCCATGGTACAACCTACCTGCCGTAAGAGGCGACTAAAGCGGTCCAACACAACACACACACACACACACACACACATACATACATACATACACATAGATCCACGCACACACATACACACTCTCTCACTTACTCATACATAACTACCCTTTTGTGCTATTCTTAGGTTTTTTTAATGTGGTTTTTGTACCTATTGCTTGGCGTTGTTCTTTTTGATTTTTTTTTCTCGTTCCTTTCCTTTCCTGTGGCTGGTCTTACTTTCTGTTGGTCTTCGTGCTGACTTGGTGTGATTTTCGATTCACTTTCTGTGGTAGGAAACCACGACTTACTCGACTTGGGTCTAGTTAGCAATTCTTTTCTTCGGTTTTTCGTTTCTTGCGATTCTTTGGTACCGCAGCTTGAAGTACCTTAATTTTTTTCTATCAGCATTCTTGTCGTCCCCTGGCTTACTTTGAGGCTTGACGCTTTTGTCGTATTTTGGCGAAAACTGTTGGTTTTCTTCCTCGCTTCTTTTCTCTAATTTTGTTTTTTTTGCAAGACACCAATCGTTTTCTGAGGTTGAAACCGTACTGTTTCTTTTCGGAAGAAGCATCCGTCCTTTGACGACTTTGGCAGTGTTGAGTTTTTTTGCTTTTCTTTAAGTTTTTTAACGAATTTTTTTGTTATTTTTTGGTTAGTACTGTACTGCCTGCTTCATTACTTTGTTTTCCTACCCCGACCTTTTAATTTTGCTGGGGGAGGGGGGGAGTTGATACGTTTATTTTCCGCCGGTGAATTTAAACCGTACCCTTTTAGATAATTATTCATTGACACAGATTCTGCTTGCTAATACTCAAACAACATCCTGTATATTTTGCCTTCCTACAATAAGTACGCTGTACAATAATTTTCATTTTAAACCTATTTACTGTGTGTTGCCTCCGGTGGATCTGACGGCCCATTGAATTGCCGCTCCTTTTGGTATGGGAGGACACCCACATTGCGTGATCCCAAGCCCATATGTTCCACGCTGTGCTTAGGGAGGGGGTAACCTGACCTACACCGTGGACGCTTGAGTGATTGTTTATGCACTATTTTCTTGTATGGGTCCTGTGAAATTGGTCGAAACAGTATATGTATCAGGCTCCACATGATGATTAAACTTAGTAGTTTTAAAATGATTATCGTTATGTGAGATGATATTTATTATTAATATTGTATTTATTGTGACCATCCTATATATTTAAACACTGTTAATTTCTTTTTTTATCTCAGGCCTGCTCTTTATTTTTGGCAATTATAAAACCCTGCCTACTCGCCGATTAAGTCCAGTCATTCTCGTATTGTCCATCCAGCTACGCCGATGTACATAGCAACGTGCTGCTACTTTACTTTTATTTTTCTTAATTTTCATACTCTATCTGTTTTTATTGTTTCCATTTTATTAAGAGCTGCCTCATGCCTTATGTCAATCGATTGTCCCTGCATCATAATTTCAAACGTCTCTCTGCATTTGACAGTATTCATTGCCTCTTCGATACACAGGTTACTAGTTAATGGGAAAGCACATATTACTGTTTCACCCCTTTTGTAATATTTGCTTCTCTACGTTCCTGTTGTAATTCTATTACTGCTGTTTGTTCTTTGTATTAGCTATGTATAATCCATCTATCCCTATATTTTAAGTGTTTCGAATATTTTTTCTACTTTACATTGTCGAATGATTTTTCCAGATCTACAAACTCTATATACACGCTTTCTCCATTTTCTATTGTCTGGTCAATTATCACTTTTAAAGCAAAAACGGCCTCACGTGTTTCGCCTTTTACGTTACACCCAAATTGATTTTTGCCTAGTATTTCTTCAGCCTACTTTATCATTCGTTCTTGTACAATTCTAGTTAATATTTTTGACACGTGAGCTGTTAAACTTGTTCGAAAATTTTCACATCAATCGGACACCTTTCTATAGCGACTATGGGGGGTTAGGTTTGAAATCTTTGGGTATATCGCCTGTTTCATACATATAACTTGAAAATTGGAAGAGGCCTTCAGTTACTGCTTGTCCATCGCCTTTTAAAGTTTCTGATTGCACTTTATCTATACTCAGTGTTTTATTATGTTTCAGGCCCCTTAATGCTAGCTCAAACTTGTCTCTAAAGATAGGATATTCCAAGTCATATTTTTCAATGTCTTTTTCCTTTTCTAGTGCTTCTAGTTCCTCTCCTGAATATAAATTCCTTATATATTCTTGCCATCTATCTACTTTCTCCATATTTTCTATAATGATGTTTCCTCCCGTGCCCCTTATATTTTTGTTGTAAGGCATTATATATTTGAAATTCATTCTAATTATTTCGTATGCTTTGTCTATCTATCCTATATCCATCTTACTTTGTACCACTTTGTACTTTTCCTCAATTCATTGTTTTAAGCTTTCCTGCGTTTGCGAATATTTTCTCATTTTGTGGGTTTGTAAATTTGCTTTGTCTGGTCTGTCTTTGTATTTTCGCAAGTGTCCTATTAAATTCGAAATGTCTTTTGTCACCCTATGGTTACCAATTTTCTTTCTGCTTCTATTTCCTTAGTACCGCAAATTTTCCTGATGTTTTTCACTAATTTATTTGAATATTTTTCAACTCTTTTTTGGATTAGCTTTAATTTTAAATTTTCAACGTCAAAGTGTCTTTTTCCGTTTCTTTTTGCCGAATTTTTAAATTTAAGCGAGGGTTTCATAATTACTATGTTGTGGTCAGTGTCTATGTCTGATTCTGGGTAGCTTCTGCAGTCTTTCACTTGATTCCTAAGCCGTTGTCAAACAAGAATGTTATCTAGTTTGTTACGTTTATTTTCCGTATAAATTAATTACCCTATTTTTATCCCTTGTTCATTCATTACTCGTTCGAATAAACTCCGTTTCAATCCTTAAATTCTTCAAAAACCCTCTATATAGTTTACTTGTTACTTCATAAGCACGTTTTACCATAAATCTGTTAAATCCTTCAACATAATTAATAATAAATACGCTTTCTACAAATTTTCACTTTGAACTTATTTATTTCAAAACGACAAGTTTATGCTATAATTAAATAGTCTATGCCCTGTTTTAGGTAACCCTCAATTTGTTAAACCTTCTGATAGTGTATAATTGCTTCTTAGGTGTTTTCCATCTAAACATTTGTCTACATAGTTAATTGAACTATCCGATATAAGCTGGGTTTTCCAGTTTTACCGCGCTTCGATAAGCTAGGATTTGCAGTTCGAGTCCGTGTTGTTTGAAGTATTGTTGAATGTGATTCTACAGCTCGTACGTCGAAATATTTTCTACATTTATTCGTCACCGTATTTCCAACGCGATGCAGGTGTTTCTGTTCGACAACTAGGAGGAGTCTTGCGTGTATTCGCTTTTTTTTAGCTGGAGGCCGAATGGGTTCTTTCTTTATGTAGAAAACTGCTTTTGTCTGTAAACCGCGGCTGTATTTACGATCTGTGTTGACTCACCCCAGACGGTTGCGAGCTAAGTATCTGGACACCTACAGGTATGCAACTTGTTTTCTTTTGTGTGTGTCAATGTCATATTCCGTATTAACGTTTGGTGTAGAAACGTGATATTGTAGAACTATTCTTTGTGGCCGCTAATCCATATTATCGCTCTACAGGTGCGATGTACTATTTTTAAAGATGCGTGTCAAAAGAACGCACACGTTTATTCGCTTTACTAGTTATTTTACAAAAATTATTAGGTGAAATTTTAAAAGCGTTCGACAAAAGCTCTCACGCGTTAATTATTTTCTCTCACGGGTTTATTTAATACTGATTAATTTTATTTTGTCTAAATATGAAATGCGCACTTCGTATCTAGATTTCTAAATTTTTCGTATAATATAATTGTTTGGTGTAAAATAGTAACTCTGAATTTATTTCTTCCGTGTTTGTACAGAATCCTTTATTTATTTTTGTGTTAATAGATAATCGTGGGCGATGTACTTAGTTTTTAGTTTTTTTTTGGCATTTAGGTAAATCCCCCCACTCTCCGCGTTTGATAGTTAGCTTGGTATTTACTTTTCTTCCGGCTACATCTATGAATGTAGCATAATTTCTGATGCTCTGGCGTGGGGCTGCGAGTTTGTTTTAGTTAATTTTTTGGCTCCGATTTTGTCTTGGGTAATGTTTGCTTTAATTTTGGTTTTCGTTAATTTGGACTCAGATTTTGTTTCGTGTAACTTTGGCTTCGATTTAGTTTGGCTTAATTTCTGGCCCAATTTTTGTTTGTTGATACTGTCTAATTTCCGACATTACCCGCATTTCTCGGCCTGATGCTACTTGTTTTTCCTTTCTTTACGTTCGAACCTTTATTTCCTTTTTTCTTTCGGCTCTTTGCTGTCCCCCACATGCGATTCGATCTTCTTAAATTTTAGTTTAGTTTTCTTTCCTAATCGCTCAATATTATCGGTTGGTTAATTTCAAATTATTGGACTTGTGTTTTCGCCAATAATCCTAGTCCATTGAAAACGCTGGTGGCCAAGATTTTTTTTCTTTCTTCCCTCTCTGTATATTTTGTTCTTCCTATCAAGTCTATAGTTGGGATTTTTCTTACTCCGCCCTATTCTAATTTCTATTTTGTTGTTTCGCTTTCATTGGTGTTCCTGAAGTTAATCCGCCGGATATGTTTTAGATTGCCTTGTACTCGCAATAATTTTCTTTTGGCTTTTATCGAGTTACGGTTAGCCTTTATTTAGTTACACTCATTTCATTTCCTTTTTTATTCGTATTTAAGATGAATGACACGGCGACAAGACTGTATGATGGTATCTGCAATAGACAACAGGAGTCGTCAAAAAGTATCACTGACTATTTCACGTGTATGACGGCCCTGTATGAGTTATACGGTTCTTTTAAGGAGGATGATTGATTATCTATTGTGCTCCGTAACCTTGCTCCATTCTATAGAGCTCATTTGCCTACCGTTCGCTCCTTACAAGAGTTAAAGGACGAGTGTCTTAAATTAGAACCGGCAAAGATTCTGGTCGATAATGTCGTATTACCTAGTCCAGACCCGCCTGTTAATGCCGAACCAGGCCTTGCTTATAGGTCCGCTACTATTGGAAAAAATACTTTTACTTCACATGACCGAGTTGTTAAGGTTTCTCCTTGGCCTACGGGTAGATCCGATACTTCTTCCGTACTTTCTACTGTTCTTCCTTCTAGTTCTACTTCTACTCGTCAGGTCGTATGCTTTAATTGCGACAAACCTGGTCATGTTTCGACACGTTGTACTCGTCCTCAAGTACTCCATTGCTATGGTTGCGGATATAAGGGAGTTTCTCGCCGCAACTGTCCAAACTGTCATCCTACTACTACTATGAAAACCTACTCTTCTTCAATAAATACAACTTCAAACAAAATTTTTTCTGTCATTAGTTCTACATCCTTTTTTACATTTGCTTCTGCTCGCCCTACTACCATCACAACGTACCCTTTTCAGTCACATGAGCCTTTGAACTGTAATATTGATTTTTACGGCCATCACCTCTCTACTTACCGACTCTCTACTAACAAGAAACAAATTTCTTCTGTCCTTCGCGAATCCAAAGATAAACCAATGCATCCTACGTTTTCACTTCCACCCCAAACTGTGCCTCCACCACCATTAAAACCCATACTTCGAATTAATGACTTGCAGGTAGCTTCTGAAGGGTTTGTTCCCACTTTCTTAAACGATTCTATCCAAGAAATTCCTATCGTGTCTGCAAGCACACATGTCGTTGATGTGACGATAACTTCTAATTCAGTCTGCGAAGGTCCCCTTGACGTCCATGAACCTGTATCTTTAATGCCTTTTCCCGTTTTTGTCAAAATTTTACCTGTTCGTGCTTTTTTAAATGCTTCCTTACTTATTTTTCCGATGTTGACAAAATTCTTTCTGATTGTGTTTCTTTATCTCATGCTGACAAACTTCTACTTGCTTCTGTTCTTTTAGCTAAGGTTGATGAACTTCTAGCTGATGTTCCTTTATCTACTGTTGTTGAAGTTCTTCCTGATGCTGTTTGTTTTTGTAAGGTTATGAAGTTCTATTTGATTCTGTTCCTTTATGTAATGTTACTGAAGTGTTAGCGGATTCTGCTCCTTTTCCTAAGGTTGATATTCCTACAGCCAATGCTGTTTTCTGTCCTAACTGTGATACTTCTAGTCCTTTATCTAACGTCGATGAAATTTTATCTACTTCTGTCCCTCTAGTTAACGTAACTGAAGTGTGCTCCGCTTGTGTTTCTCTTCGTAAGGTTGATTCTCGTACAGCCAATACTTTTTCTCTTTCTACCGTGGATATTCTGACAACCCATGATGTTTCCTTTTCTACCGTTGACTTTCTTACCTCCAACCTAACAACAAGCAACTTTCTTCCTTAACTCGTTTCGTTTCCTAAACCACCCTCGCCACCTCATATATCGCGTGTTACAACTGCTACATCCCCTTCTGTTCCTGTCTTGCGGAAACTGCCCATAAGAGGCAGAAATTGTATTTACTGATTCAGAACCTGAAGATGTTGCAAACTGAATCGGTAGTTTTGTCATATACATTTACTCCTATAAAAGTAAATTTTAAATAGTAGCGATTCACATCCTTTCTGTAGCGGCATTTGAGTATATTAAGGATTCTCTGTAAATATTTATGAATATTTAGATTTACATGAGATCAAATGAAGAATTGTAAAGTGAAATTGGCTACAAAATCCGCCCAAAAATAGGTCGTAAATACGTCACGCAAAGATTAAATGTAAATGGTATCTGCTGCGCACAAGCAACTGCACCAGCTCGTTGACTCACAAATACAGTTAATGAAAGGTGGGCAACAGCTGGAACCATGAATGGAATGTAATTTTATGGGTAGGTAATGAAATCTAATGGCATTGTTAAAGTGATAAAAGCAAAACCTAATTTTCCGGAAGCTTGTTTCTATACAAAAGAGACTTCAAAGACCTTTTATTAGAGTAGCGAATTGCTAAAATTCTGAACGATTAGAAGATGATCTTGGTATAGATTTTGGTTTTCAAATTTCACTTAATCCAAGAAATAAATCTTACGCTCCAGAAATCAAAATAAATAGAAACTTTATATTTAAATTAATTCAGCACATTGCTGAGTACTTATTTGGCAGGTTGGCGGTACCATCGAATTTACGAGAAACATTATTTAGTTTTAATCTGAATGAGTACTTTCTCGTCCGGGTTAACACCTTCTCAAAGTCGCACATGAATTGTTATGCAAATTACATTTTTACCGATTATAAATAATACATTTAATTTTTAAGTGACTTTAATAACAGAAGGTCGTAAATTCGATGGATATAATTTTCTTTTGCTTGTTAACCCATAAATTTGGCACTAGCTACTCCAATTACAATGTTTTTTGCTTTATTTAAAAGAGAAGATATCCGGGTGTTCCACACAAATCTTGTAGCTACACTAGAAGATACAAAAGTGGATATTACAAAGATAAATAAAGAGCTGTAGTATACAATCGCCTATTGGTGATTAATTAGCAAAAAGCTTCGTATACTCATACGAATGTGTTATGATACTACTATGTGTTTAATAGGGATGCGGCATCTTGGTGCAGTTTGTCACAACTAATAAAACATCCTTGAACACTATAAATTCTTTATAAAAGATAAATCCTATTTTATTACATAACAATATTCGGTTGTATTAATAAAATAAACAGTCTCTCTACATTTATTCCGCATCTCCGTTCCCTTTTGTTAGTTGTCCAAATTTAATTGTTAGTTTTTAATTAAAAAATACGAGCTTTCCTACTTGTTACTTACGGTTTCAGTGAGATAACTTATTAGCAAGTTATAAAAAGAAAGCACCAAATGCAGAAAAAATAAGGAAGTTAAGTGTTAATAGTTCTTTCTACGCTAATGGCTAATAAATAGCTTTCAATTACTATAATAAGGAACTGGCAGCGCATCATACTTGTGAACGAAAGGTTTTGGGTTCAAGTTATTTTTTATTTTGTTCTTCATTGCGAACTGCAAATAACTTGTCTTTTTATATTATAAATTGCTTATGGGACAAGAAATGGGTGTCGCCACGAGAAGGTTTGTTATTTTTGCAAATAAATTTTGCTTATAACATTCCGCAAATCTCAAAGGCCAAACATACTTGTATAGCCATCTATAGAATCACGATGTAGTTTTGGATCAATTTTGTACTTCCACGCTTAGTAGTGTTGGTGTTTTAGCACCTGATGGAGATATTATTTACTTTTGCCATAGTACAAAGATTCCTTCGAAATTATATCATTATAATAGCTTCGATTACTTCAAAGGGTTGTTGGAAACTAATCTGCTGACGAAGCTTACGGAAGCTAAAACCGGTAAGTGAATATTTCCTCCCCTTGTAAAGTAATAAAGCTTATGTTTTGTTAATGGCTAGAAACTATTAGCCCGATTTGTATAAGTGAATAAGCTCTTATTGTTTTCATAAAAGTTTATTTACAGATACAACTTATTTTTTATTTTGTTCTTCATTGCGGACTGCAAATAACTTTATATATATATATATATATATTGCTATAATTATAGGATAGTTTAGGGGTAGGTTAAGTCACAGGGGTCGTAGAATAAATAAAAGAAACTTCCAGTTAAAAAAAGCACATAATTACAGAGTAAATAGGTCACTATACATATTGTTAGTTGAGAGCACACTGTACATAAAAATACATGAGATTAAATGCATAAGAAATAGAAATATCCAAGAGTAGTTGCAAGTTAAAATAAGATTTGAAAACGTAACAAAATGCATCAAAATTAAATCAACGGGAAACCTATATGAATTGGCTTGATAAATATTTAACAAGTGCGTTAAATATATCATCGTATACGCAGTCTAGAATTATGCATTATTTGAAAATCGTACGTGACATAAAGTATCACATTTGTTCAAAAATCCAATATTATCTAGGAAATAAACAAACACCAAATTTATTTCGGTTTAGATTAGAATAAGCAATAAACAATGAATACGTGACTTAATAAACGGAATTTCGTAGGATTTCTCAATTAAATATCATGGTATGTAAATGAATACGTGACAACTCAAGCATTCATCCGAATATTTGAACTATACAATTAATAAAATTCCCGGAGTACACAAAGATAAAAGCAAAAGGTGTCGTCCCAACACGTGAATAAACGAATGTAAAACAAGAAAGGTACGGCCTTTAAATACAATAACAATTGAGCGACGAGTTGAGTATACATTTTAAAATGGGCTGAGACGATACTCTGAAGTGCTAAATTATTTACGTAACCAGTGTTACGAAAGTAAATTAAAATCATTTTTAAAAGTGTACAAATTGTGCAAGTGTGAACCGATCTATTATAGACGGCTCTGGTTAATCACACCCTGTTAATTACTCTGGTTAATTACTTTTTGGTAATTACTGACATGGTAAATGTTCTATTACTGTCTTGTTAATGAAGGACATGGAAAATCTTTTATTTACTGATATTCAAATTGAATCTTAAATTGGATCAACTTATGGGATTTTAATAACGATTTGGATAGCATTTTGGTCTTGATGTCGAGTTCCAAATTCGACTCTAAATACTCAGACTGGGCACGAAAATTCTTGGGGGATGCAGAGCAACTACTGAACCATTCCAGGTTAGCGATATTGATATAATTTATTACTGAAAACTGTTTTAATTCAATATTTTGCGTATATGTAAGAGTCAACAAAACAGTGGTTTCATTGATCAATTTATGAAAAGTAATAAGCATCTTGAAACGTTTCAAAAGGTCTGTAAATATAAACAAAAAGGCTCGTTTTGCTGGCTTCAATTTCTTAAATCTGGTATATGTAAATATTCTGAAAAGGGGAAGATTTTAAAAGCTGTAAATATTTAATCATTATATTGTGTATTGTAGAATTGCTTTATTTAATTGAATCAGCTAGTCAAAGAAAAGAAAATCTACAACTTAACATTTCACATCATAGGTGCTTGATTGATCAAAGGGGCAAATATAAAAATATCACAGCATTTTATGTACGCCTAAATAGTGGGGCTTAAAATAAAATAATAATAAAAGCTTTCAACATGCTCAAACGTGAGGCTAAAATTAATAAAACATCGTAGGGCTGGAGAAATATCACAGCATTTATGATAGATCCAATCGTGGGGCTGAAAAACTACATAGCAATATAAATATATATATATATATATATATATATATATATATATATATATTTATATTGCTATGTAGTTTTCACCCCACGTTGTTGCGTCATATAAAATTGATATGATAATGCCGTACTCGGTGTAATAAACGTTCTACTGAACGCCACCTCTCTGTGTATTATTCTAATCTCCTAATTTTATTATTATGCCACGGCTAGCTCTTTTTAATTTACACAGAGTGCACAACGTTACGATGATCAATTTTCTTTCACCCCTTTTATGATTATTTGTTTGAATTGATAAAACGAAGTCAATCAACATTCATATAATGAAAGGAAATAATATTTACAATTTTTGAAATTCTTTACATACACCATTCAATCAATTAATATCATATGGATTATTTATCCCAAAATTTATATACTTTTAATTCAATATAAAGTCACCAAAAACAACACCTTTTTACAAAAAAATCTGGAACGTTCGCGACTTCTTTATGATTTATTACGTAAGTTTAAACGCTTGCAATGTTCCTGTTGACTCTTTACAAGCTTTGGATAAATTGAATAAATTCGGTATTAAAATTTAAATTGAAAAGATTCCTCAAAATTAAGTAGATCTGACCTGTGATCTTCTGATATGTTGTTTCGTGTTGTGGATCAACACCCCTTTACTGGCTTCAATCGAATACCAATGCTCTGCTTTGTCGAACTAATACTTCAGTACGGTTACCCCTTGCTTTCCATAAATCATCTCGTGCTTTATTCTATATGTCTCTGCATATGATTTGAATCTCTTCCTTTAAATACGACTTAAATTTGTGGGTTACTTAGTATTATGAATTATCCCAGAATTATACCAGAATTAAAATTGGAATTGTTTTCGACGCAGATTAGAACCATAAGTATTTTCGACGTGGATTAGAAGCCTTATATCATTATAAATATTTAATTTAAATTAATTACCCAATTTCTACTCACGTTTTCTAAAAACGGTAAAAACTTTTCATATATTCTTAACACAATTTTTATACAGCACTATTTTCACTATATTATAAATTTTATTTATCTTACGCGTAGATTTCTGGTTAAAAGTGATGTGAATTCAACGTGCTTCAAGTGGAAACTGAGCTGCCTTATCACCGGTGGGTGTTATATAGCTTTTCCCACTACAAGCAGTCTTGCAGATTGTCGCGACCAACCAGATTTGTTTTCAAGCTGATTTCTGATGAAACTCTTTTGGATTTTGATTGCCTTATTATTTGTTATCGTGGCCAAACTTTTAACTTACGTCTGTGTTTTGTATAGATAATGCTTTTGGATAATTGTACAAAATAAATTATGTAACTCTAGTGCTGTTTTCGTTCATGTATTTATTTAAACTGATCTTTGAAAGTGCGTTTTCTTTTCAAAGCGCATATTGTTCCTTTTTTATCACAAGCGTAATTGCATGAGGATTTATTAGGTTTTGTCTTAGCTTCTGCGTCTTTATTTTATAAACTTGTTAAACATTCTTAACGTAGTTTTATTACATTTACGATTATTTCTCTGCTGAATGCGCGTTCTATTATCGAAAGACGTGCTTGCTGGCATTGTTTAAAGTTAATTACGGTCTATATACAGGGTGTTAAATGCTTGCTATTTACATAATGTACGAATTACTTATTTTTATGCTAAATAAATGCAGTTTTTTGATTCCTATTGCTATTTGTAGTTACTACACGACCCTTACTACTCAATACACCCCTAAACAACCCCTTATCACAGCAATATATATATTTTCATTATTATTTATTTGGTAGTTTATTCGTGATTTAACATGTGAAAGTGTAAAAAAACAACCTTTGAAACTCTTTTATTTTTCAATAGTTTTAAAATTAATAATTTTTCAGAAAGCAATTCAGAAAGCGACATGTAATTTTTATGTCTTCAGATATAAATACTCATAAAGAATAGCGTGTGTTATATTAGAAACAGCCCGTGAAAAATACAGCAATTTAAATTTCGTATGTAAACTTCCTATTTGACATAAAATTCAAACCCTCTTATTTACAGCAAAGTTGAATGTATATGTATTGAAAGCTTTTTTAAGATTCAAAACTGTTTAGTTTTCTGGGTAGTGTCAACTAAGAGCCAAGTTGGCCGTTTTATTTGTTAAAAGCGTTTGAAAGTGTTTTGAAGAAGCCTTCCTAGTATCATTAAATCATAGACAAATATAACCGTTGCATTTTTCCTTGCATAAGGTAGATTAGGACTGCACAAACAAACAGAAATTCCAGGTAGTTGTTAGTTACGACGGGAATTAGAATAAATTTATAGCCTCTTAAAACGATACAAAACTTAAGTTGTAAGGGTAACTGTTGACCGTTACAAGCTTGCAAACCAGGAAACAAAGTAAAAGATGGGTGATTTTAGTGCATATGTTGCAGTGAAATAGATATAACACGTTTTATATTGAGAGGCGTAGTTTAAAACGTTAGCGTTCATTGATTGGGGTTCGACCAGGGTAGTTAGAGTAGACTGTTGAAATACGGCGAAACCATTTTGAGTACGTGAGCGGTGATCGTTAGCTTTAGTTGATTTTCGAAAAAATGTTTTCGGTTTGAAAATGAAATACAAGGAATTCTGTGTACGTGAGTTTGTCTGTGTGAGGCGTTTTGAAAAACAGTTGTCGTTGGAAGAAATTTTAAGAATTGTGTACGGCTACATGTTTGTATTGTAGAAAGTTTTAGGAATTGTGGCAGGCTTTGAGTGTGGAGAAGCTAAATATAAGCTCCAAGAGCTTGATGTGGAGCTCTCTTAGTCTTTTAGTCTTCAACAAGCTTACAGGTTCTTTTAATTTTCAACCACCTTACAGCACTTATGTATTGACAAGCTGAAGGCTCCGATACAAAAATGCTCTTACATTTCCATAAAAGTAAATCGATGTAAGTAAAAACTGTTTGATTCTAGTTTGTACTAAGTGTGCAAGTATGCAATTTGAAATGGAGTAGATGTCAATATTTGGTCGGTTTGGTGGAGTACCAATAATTTATGGTGTTAGTAGAACAGGAGTATGGATGCCGTATCAAATTGGTAGACTAGATCACTTCTTGGTGATATGGTTGCAGCTTGCAGTTGCGGTTATAGCAATCCAGATTGGGGTGTGCCTGAATGCAGCAGTTCTCGATACAATGGTAGCTGGCCCGTGGGTGAACATACAATCCAGGTAACTGATGCTTTTCGTTGTATTTGTGTGTAAATAGATGCTTAATGACTTGGTGCATTGGGAGTATAATGTTATGAACTAAAAGGACAAACAGGGGAAGAGTTACAGAATGAACATTTTAAGTTGAGTTATTTTTACTGTATTTTATGTTTGATTTTATGACAAGGAGCGATTCATGGCATTTGTAATATTTGATTTATCTACAAGGTAAATGGGTCTTATGATTATTGATGTGCAAAAATTAGCACGAAAGGTTAAGGTTTACTATGAGCTCGTAAGGAACCAGGGTTAAAGTAAGAAATGTGGTAAAGCCCTATTACTTTCTTTGATTGAATTAATTAGGAAAATTTAACTGGGGTAATTATTGATATTAAAATGTACTATTAAGGGATTATTTTTTATGGGATGTATATTGCTCGTAGTTAATGTATGAAAGAGTTTAATTTTGATTTTGGTGTGTACATTCTTTCTGGTATGTTAATAAATGTAGGCTATATTTTGTCGCAGCGTTTTTTTTTGAGTAGTTAGTTTTTATTTTCAGGAAGCAGCTGAGCAGCCGTGGCAAACTTTATTAAGCAGAGATAGTATTTAAAGAAGGTACATAATCACACCTATACAAAGGGTCGTAGCAAAGACAGACACACACACACACACACACACACACACACACACACACACACACACACAGACACACATTTATTTGAGTTGTATCTGTAAATCCACAAAGCGAATTTAGGATTTAGGATATGTATTATTGAGTCTTCACTTTTAACCGGTATATCTATATGCTACTTTTTAGTCGCGTTTGGAACCTCTTCACTAACATTCTAGAGATTTAATATCGTTACATAACTACCCGATTATCAACCTAGTCCGCACAGCGATAGTTGTGTGTCAATCGAATTCGAAGCTTTACTATGATATCTATTCTCGAATAGCCGAAAACGATTTCCTTCATTATCTGTTCGTTTTATAAGATTCAACACTCCAAAGTTATTGCACGATCTGTCGTTCTCATAGTGCAGTGCGTTTAAACTGTTCGATTTTTGAGGTCAATGTGGTTTTGTCTATAAACGATCATTTTATTTCCATGCTCTTACATATTTATATCAAAGCTGCGTCATTTATTTTTGTTTCCAACGCATTTTTTCATAGCTGTAATTTATGCGTATATGGTTATTAGAATGAACCCCATGGTTACCATTTCCGGAACCCGTGTGAATTTGAACGGATAACTTTAAGATGCCCGTTATCTCCCGATATCTATATGTAATGTTTCTGAATGTGATACATAACGGGGTAAAGTTTCGATCTTTATTACTGTTTGTATATAATGTACTAGGAGCTTTACTATTTTAATTGTTTCATCCTAATTTAATATTACGTTGAAATAAAATCGTTATTAAATGTAAGCTACTTAAGCTGTAACAATTTTATTTTCAATAATAATTCTTTGCATATAATTTCAAGAATAGTGTAACAATTTTATTAATAATAATAATTCTTTGCATATAATTTCAAGAATAATGTAACAATTTTATTAATAATAATAATAATTTGCATTCAACTTCAAAAGTAATACGCTAAGCCTGCATCGTTCCTTAGTAATCTAGTTATATTCAGATATGTGTCGTATAAAGCTATTTACAAGCATATCTCTGTTTGATTGTTTCGTTTCCCTCCTGACGGCGCGACCGCTCGAGCTGGTTATGTGATAGTCGGCCACAGGTGATAGAAATATCAACATGTACTCGTGGCTGGAGGCCGGCAATCTACGAATCCATTTCAAATAGTGATGATATCTTCGAATAAAGGTCGTGCGACAAGTAAGATGCAACTTTTAAAAACACACAAGGACACAGAAAAACACATGTAAGATGCAACCTTTAGAAGGTGACGTAATTCAACTTTGAGAGTACGACTGCTGCAGAAGGTAAGGCGACAGGATATGATTCGACACGTGGAACGAAGGAATTATAGAAGTTGATTTTGTTTCAAATTGCAAACGCTGTTATCGTTGCTTGAAGAACGGGGATCCCGTCTTCCTTTGTCACAATGCAACAATTGCAGTTTTGGTTCGTAGATAGCTATAAGTTTTTTATGTGTTTCAAAACTTGGAACACGTTAACTTGCTTTGATGCGTAATACATGTAAATTGTAAAAGTTTCAACTAATTGTTGAGCTGGATTTACCAGTAGTAAAACGAAAGTTCATTGATTTAGTGTTCTAAAAAAACATGCTTTGCTCCATATGAATCGTCGGTAATGTCAACAGGTGTTACTGACGTCATATTTTTCTACTTTGTACAGCTGACAGATGTTATTTTAAAAGCAAATGCTTTGAACAGCTGTAGTGCAATATATGTAAACATGTCTATTTTGTGATCAGCTTTATCTACACTAAAATTAGTATACGTAATTTTGAAAGCTCAAATGCTAATATTGTTAGGAGCTATTAATTTGTTATCTACCTGAAAAGATCTGCCCAGGTTAGAATCCTATTTGTACAACAAGTTCATGTTTCTATTTTGAAGGTACATTGGAGTGAGCTGTCGTTGTGTCGTTTGAGAATTGCTCTTTGTGCATAAGCACGTTTTTGATTTTGTTAGCAGATTTTGTTTAGATCGGCATTGCAACGCAATTTAGTCTAGGCGGAACTTGTCGTCGTGGTTGGTCGCTCAGCAGTATGTCAGTCCAGACGAGACTCAGGAAGGGTTGGTCGCTCGGCATTGCGTAAGTCTAGACGAGACTCGAGGTGAGTTAGGCGCTCTAGAATTTTTTTTTGCATCTTTTTTTGAGTTGATGTAATTTTTGATGGTTAGTCTAGGTGAGACTCGTAGAGGGTTTGTCACTCTAGCAAATTTAGGCGTTGTGAAGCATTGTAGCTGTTTCGACAGTTCGGTTGGTAGTAGGGTGAGAGTGTACCTGAACACTGATTTTTTTTGTTAGCTATCGTCGTGATTAGTTTTTTATTGATGATTCAAAAGCAGGAAAATGACTTTTAATTGTTGGTGACTGGTTCTCGAAGTATTCGATTTTACAACCTTTGCGCAGTGCCAAGGCACATTTGATTGAAAATTTTTAGAAGAAAAAGTGTTTCTTGTCTACGGCATACCACAATTTGTTATTTGTGATAATGGTCCACAGTTGAATGGACGTGTTTTTAAAGCTTTGTGTGCAAGGTACGAAATCCAACAGATTTGGTACAATGCTGTTTATGCTCCTCAATGTAATTTTGTGGAAAGAATTAATAAGACAGTTGGTACTGCAATCCGTTCATACGTAGAAGAACATGATACGTGGGATTTTGAGATATCAAAAATTCAGTACGCAGTTAATTCAGCAAAACACGAATCCACCAACTATTCTCCAAATTTTTTAGTCTTTGGTCGTCAGGTACCCTTAAGTGGAAAAGCTTATAGTAACAATTTTGAACCCGGTAAAGATGTAGATGTTGTTTCTAGTAGTAGACCTTCCTATGTTTTGGATCGTCAACCTTTGTTCGATATTTTTGGGAATGTCCGTGAAAATTTACATGTAGCTTATCAACGTTCGAGTAAACGCTACAATCTTACAAGAAGAGACATTTCGTTCCAAGTCGGAGAAAGTGTTTGGAGGACTAATAAGGTACTTTCGAGTGCTGGTGATAAATTCTCCGCTAAGTTAGCTCCAAAGTTCATTTTGTGCTAAGTTCGTAAAAAACATTCCAATTTAGTATATGAATTAGAGAATGAGGATGGAACAAAAGCCTTGAAAATGGCATGTTAAGGACTTGAAACCCGTTGAAGCATCAGATCCAGATAAGAATGATGATCCTGACGATTAGTTCCAGTCTAGTCATTTCTTTGATTTTAAGTAAAACAATCGTTGTTTGCTTCGTTTTGTTCTGATTTTTGATTTAGTATAGTTTTAACTAATACTAAATGGAGACTGTCCTTTTGCAACTTATTTTGTTTGAAAATTTTGTTTGATGATTGAAACATGTAGTCAAAATTTTGTGTAGTAGTTTTGTAGTGTACATTAAGGTACATACTAGTTAAATTCGTCGCGCGTTATTAGAAGATATTATTAGAGGATATTATTAGAAGATATCATTAGAAAGTAGAAATAAGGAGACTATTTAAGTTGCTAGTTCTGATTTCTACATATTTAGGTAGAGAGAATATTGGCTTATTCTTTCCCTTGTTTCGGACTTTTCAGTAATTTTTGTTTGATAAGGTCAGAGGTTTGCACGGTGAACCTCACCATTTGATCCATCACTAATAGGAGGTGATGTTAGAAAATTAGTGATAGGATAATCAGTAGGATGTAAGAGATTTCAGCCCTAACTGGTTCGATTTTGTGTCAGATTTTTGTAAGTAACCTGTTAGTTAGGTTACCTTAGTTTTGATTATCATTTTGTGATGATAATATTTTGCATCAGATTTTTGTAAGTAACCTGTTAGTTAGGTTACCTTAGTTTTGATTATCACTTTTTGATGATAATATTTTGTATTCGATTTTTGTAAGTGACCTGTTGGTTAGGTTACTTTAGTTTTGATTATCACCTTGAGATGATAATATTTTGAATTGTGATGCTGTTTTGATATTGTAGCGTCCCTTTTTTTTTGGTTGATAGAGTTGCTTGAGCTCCAGGAAGTGGAGTTGTTATTTTTGGAAATTAAGATAATTTGTATTGTGTTTAGTTATAGTTAGTAGATACTAGCCTTGGTAGGAGTAAGAAAGTTCTTGCTCTAGTAAAAGGGTTACTTTAAATTTAGACTTAGATTAATTTTTTTGTCCCGTGGAGTGTTTGATTTTTTAATTTGACCTCTCTTAATTTTGACTTATACCGATTGTGACTCTCCGATTTTGTCTCCCTATGGACGCTTGGTACGCGTAGTTACCGACACACTCAAATTTGTAGATATTTGTCCCCCTCGTTTTCATAGGTTTGTAAATATTTGTAATGTTAGTTAGGAGTGTAGTAAAGGCTAGTATAAATAAATAAAAAAAAATCTTTTGTATTTGTTTTACTTAAATTTTTCTTTGTTAAAAAATATTTTTTTTCTTTTAGGAAAGGGGTAGTGTAACAATTTTATTTTCAATAATAATTCTTTGCATATAATTTCAAGAACAGTGTAACAATTTTATTAATAATAATAATTCTTTGCATATAATTTCAAGAATAATGTAACAATTTTATTAATAATAATAATAATTTGCATTCAACTTCAAAAGTAATACGCTAAGCCTGCATCGTTCCTTAGTAATCTAGTTATATTCAGATATCTGTGTCGTATAAAGCTATTTACAAGCACATCTCTGTTTGATTGTTTCGTTCCCCTCCTGACGGCGCGACCGCTCGAGCTGGTTATGTGATAGTCGGCCACAGGTGATAGAAATATCAACATGTACCCTTGGCTGGAGGCCGGCAATCTACGAATCCATTTCAAATAGTGAGGATATCTTCAAATAACGGTCGCGCGACAAGTAAGATGCAACTTTTAAAAACACACAAGGACACAGAAAAACACATGTAAAATGCAACCTTTAGAAGGTGACGTAATTCAACTTTGAGAGTACGACTGCTGCAGAATGTAAGGCGACAGGATATGATTCGACACGTGGAACGAAGGAATTATAGAAGTTGATTTGGATGAATTTGTTTCAAATTGCAAACGCTGTTATCGTTGCTTGAAGAACGGGGATCCCGTCTTCCTTTGTCACAATGCGACAATTGCAGTTTTGGTTCGTAGATAGCTATAAGTTTTTTTATGTGTTTCAAAACTTGGAACACGTTAACTTGCTTTGATGCGTAATACATGTAAATTGTAAAAGTTTCAACTAATTGTTGAGCTGGATTTACCAGTAGTAAAACGAAAGTTCATTGATTTAGTGTTCTAAAAAAACATGCTTTGCTCCATATGAATCGTCGGTAATGTCAACAGGTGTTACTGACGTCATATTTTTCTACTTTGTACAGCTGACATGTTATTTTAAAAGCAAATGCTTTGAACAGCTGTAGTGCAATATATGTAAACATGTCTATTTTTGTGATCAGCTTTATCTACACTAAAATTAGTATACGTAATTTTGAAAGCTCAAAGTTTAAGATTGATGCAGTTAATGATAAAATTTTTTTTGTTACAAGTTATATTATTTTAAAAGAGATCTTTTAGTAAACAATTGGTTCAAGATTAAGGATTTTTTATTTTGATCAAGTGCGATCAAATCTAATTACATAAAGCTAAAACACTTCTGAGTAATAAATTGTTGCCAATTTTATATTGGAAATACTTTTTTATTATTTCTTTATGTATTTTTGCAGGACACAAATGGTGTTCCACTTTTTTATTTATTTAACTATCGCAATTTCTTACAGGCGCTGCGTCTTATTTTATTAAGACAGGTTTTTGTCAGCGAAGGCGATCTTTTTTTTTTCTTTGGGTCTCCACGTCCGCTATGCTATGCAATTATCGTAATTACATCAGGACTTGGTGGCGCCTATTTGATTTAGCTTAACTTTGATCTGCAAACAGAATTCGACTTACCCCACCACTTCTCATTGCTCTACCCAGGAATAGACTCCTAGTTGTGTCGGAAGATTTTTGGAACAATAAGTATTACTTGCGCCACAACAAATAACAAACAAAAAACGTTTCAAAGCTTCTAAATTTTTAGGCTGCTTTCACATGTAAAAGCTCATTTAACTAACTGAAATTAATACACTCGTCTCTACTACATAATATTTGCTTAAGTAACGCACCAACGTTATAGGTCGGTGATTCGTATACGGAATTAACAAGCTGAATTTATTCTCATACACATCGTTCGTTTAAGTTTCGAAAATCGCTGTCCAGGTTATCTGGGTACATTCTTACCTAGCATAGTCGTATATTCATCTATAAACCCCTTCAACTTTTAATAAAATTTCATATTCATTCGTAGTCGTATTTCTGAAAATATAAATGTTTTGTTTTTAAATACCAAAATGCATACTCCTCTAACATTAGACTTGAATTTATTGTATCAATTATACCCCTCTACTGAATAATTTGAAATTTTCTTATTTCCGATATAAACTTCATTCAAAACCAAAATATTCAAACGTATATTAGAAATGAGTGTTAAAAATACATCATATTTTTAATGTCACGAATATTGAAATATGTAATTGTGATAATAAGAACAATAGCTAATTTAGTTACTTTTTTTTTAAATTATATTTACTTTATAAAAAAATTTGAGCACTTAACAAGTCAGGTTACTTATTTTACAAATCTCCTTTACGTCTTTTTTTTAGTGGACTATGAATGCTTGCAATTTCTTAAAGTGTGACGTGGTCCAATGGTCCAAATAATTCTGGAAACTAATGTTTTAATATATTAGTAAGGTATACCTTCTGAAACAATTTATTATAGGTAACATAATAATCTTATACTCTTCCTATCATAAACTATCCGAAATTAATCAATTCAAATTTAAGATGAAAGTTACCGCAATAAAAATTATAATAATTAAAGAGCCTGTTAGGTTATTTAACCTGGCACCTTACAAGTTTTGAGTCGCCTATGGCTAAGTATATTGCAATAGAAGAAAAAAAAAGTTTATATAATTTATTATTTTATTTAAATGATACCTCTAACAAATGATTTACTCACATCAATTTTCTACAGGTCAGGTTATTCAACTAAAAAAAAATTAACATTTTTTAATGGTAATTTACTCATTTTAAACGCAATGCTCGTTTACAATGTTATGTAACTAGTGTCCAAGAATATTTTTGCTTTGATGAATGTTAACAGTTACAACAATTGTGATGAAGTATAATCAGCTGATGCTGCATATAACGCACATAAAGATTTATTATAATAAACAATATAAGACGTGTCTCTGAATTAATAAATTGCTAAAAACTTGTGTTTTGCTCTTGACTTCGAAGGCTGAAGTAACTATTTGCTATGTGTAGCAAATAGACCTAGAACTGGAGCATAAAACTAGAAAGACGGCCGCAAATTTTAAAACCAAGTGTATATTTGTTGAGTTCTAAAACTACACTACATAATTTTGCAAACTAAAAGTTATAGACAAATACAGCTGTTTGGTATTAACTTCAAGTTCAGTACCATGCTAATCGTCACATTAAGTTTTCAAAATTTATGTATTGTACGTAAGACCATATGTTCATTTACCGTCATTTTTGTCATTTATAACCACTTATTTTCATGCAGTGTTGCTTAGTCCCATTTATTGCTATTAATTGTCATATACTGGCAGTGTATAGTTATTTTTTGAAATTTATTGTTATTAATGGCCCTTCATTTAAATTTTTTTCTATTATTGTAATTATCATTTATTAGCACTTATGGTCATTTACTGTTATTTTTTATCATTTATTGTTTTTCATCCTCATTTATTGTCATATAACGCCCATTCATAGTGATTTTTCAATATTTATTACACTTATTACCAATTGGCGTTATTAATCGCTATTTTTTATCATGTAGTGTCAATTGTCGTCATTTATTGTCATTATCCGTTATTTACTGACACCATTGTTATTTATTGTGATGTAACGAAATTTCTGCAGATTTGTAGTCACAAGCTGGCGGCGGAAGTGTAATGTTTGTATATTTCTTTTTCGTACGCCCCACGTTGTTGATGCTACGTGTAATATTTTTTTTATGATGATAATAGTTATTGTTCGTAGGTTTCCTTAATATGACGATAGCCCAGGGTGATGTTGAGGCTAAGAGAAAAGGAAACTCCTATATAGGTAAACGGCTAACTTTGAACATTACTTTACTGTTCTGGCATGAGACGGGGTTGTGGGCCGATTTTGTTTGGTCACTCAAAACACTAAAAGAGAGGACACCACAGCGTTTACGCTATAACAACATGAAAGCAAAAGTCTTTGGGAAAACGCAGAAACTCCTCAACTCTTAAATAAATCTCGACAATAGATCCGACTGTTCTACTAACCCTTTATTCTCTATCCCTGTAAACCAAATAAATAATTAATGTAGTTCTTCACCTAGGCACAATACAAAATAACACTTTACTGGAATGTAAATGATCCACTATTATTCTAATTTTGACGTATTAACTTTAGGTTCATAGACCACTCTGAAACAAGCAACTTCTTTCAAATAAATATTTAATTCTATTGATAAATTTCCATAATTATCGTATTCCATTCAGATCTGATTGGCTTCACATTTACGATATCAACAAGCTAAGAAAGGGATTATAGTTTTAATAAAATTCACAATCACTTACGAAATTTTATATTTTCAATTTACAACAAAATTAAAAAGTAACGGTTCTTTTATTCTATAAAAATTGACATATCACGTTAGAAAAAAAGTTACTCCTTACTAAAATCTTTAACTTCAGAGAAACGAGGTGTAACCTCATGACATGCGATAACGTAAAAGAAAATAAATCGATTACCCTCTCTTTTATACATTCAATATGGTGCGAATTTGACCTACTCAGAAGTGGATAACTGGCAACAACTGCTGGTGCTCCAAAATGGTTGACCTTAGGGACATTGTTAATTTCCTACCAAGTGTTTACTCTTCTAACGTTATCTCGTTACAACGATGATTATTTTTCATCTAATCTAACCATTAAATCGCTTTAGTTGTAAGATTTTAATTCGCAAAATTTATTAATTTTATTTAGAGTTAATTTTACCGCAAAAAATTTAGTGAGTACTATAAGTGGTAGTAGGTTAGTTAAATCCTAAATTGTTTCACTGAAATACCAAAAAATATTAGTCTGATAAGTAATTAATCTATACTGACCATTGAAACCATGGGATGGAATATCTATCTATTGGCCATCGCGCAAGAAGATCTGGCCTTATGGCACTTCAACGCAAATTTTCGACCATAATCCATCCTACTCCTTTAATAAATCGTGTGGAGGTGTCCAGATTTGAAAGTTCGTATGAGACCGACGATCCAAAAAATGCATTCAGGCCGCAGGTGCGCTTTATAGGAATTTAAACGACCTATGTTTTCACTAGCAACCTGGATAAATCCAGCAAATATCGTTTGAAAGCATGTAAGATTATCACGTATAACTTGATATTTGTAAAGTGTATTCTATTTATAAGTACAACAGTGTAAGTTCTACAATTTTCGATGATAAAACCTGCTATTCTAAATTAAATATCGGATGATGCTATATTTTTGATTTTTAATGTTTATATTGAGGAAGCTTTAAACTTAGCTAGAGAGAGAAAAGAGATAGGTATTAGTGTACAGGGACAGAAAGTAGACATGTTACGTTTTGCAGATGATATAGCCATTATAGCAGAGTCTAGAAAAGAGTTAGGAGAGTTTTTAAATATTTTAGATGAGATACTACAGAGTAACTATAGTATGAGAATTAACTCAGTAAAGACAAAAATAATGACAAGTGAGTTACAGCCTAGTTCTAAACCAAAATTAAAAATAGGTAATACCGAGTTAGAGGAGGTAGATGAATTTTGCTATTTAGGTAGTATAATTACAAAGGATGGACGTAGCAGAAGAGATATAGTAGCTAGAATAGCTCAAGCTAGAAAAATGTTTTTAAAAAAGAAAAACTTACTAATAGCTAATAGTATTAGTTTAGATAATAGAAAAAGTTTCTTAAAGTCGTACGTATGGAGCGTTCTACTATACGGTAGTGAGACTTGGACAATTAAAGAAGTAGATAAGAAAAAGATAGAAGCTTTTGAAACTTGGTGTTATAGGAGAATGTTAAAGATAGAGTAACAAACGAGGAAGTTTATAGAAGGATAGGTGAGGAACCCTGTATGTGGAAACAAATGAAGGTCAGGAGAGATAGAATCATAGGGCACCAGTTAAGACATGGGGGACTATTTAGTAAAGTCTTAGATTATAGACTACCAAATAAAAATAGAGTAGGAAGGCCTAGACAAAGCTATATTAGTCAAATTATTAGAGATCTAGGTTGTGAAGGGTAGGCAGACCTTTTTAGACTAGCTCAGAATAGACAAGAATTTAGAGCTCTGTCAAACCGACTTTAAGTAAGTTAGAAAACAAAACAAAAAAAAATAAAAATCAGGTAACTAAAGTCACCATGACATAACTCACAATTAGTTAGCGGTCTGGCATGTTGGTAGCGTTTCGTTGCTTAAGCCTTACCATAACATATAATTTAACACTTTTTCTTTTTGAAGCGGATAACCAGGTTATATTTCATTTCCTTATAAATGGTAATCATGTAACCATGTTAGAGTTCTTTAACAAACATCAGGTTGCTAATATCTATGTAGAGCCAGGTGGATAGGAAAAAGATAGAAGGATATAGGAAGACCTAGACCAAACTATATTAGAAATTTAGGTTGTGAAGGGTATGTAGAGCTTTTTAGATTAGCACAGAATAGAAAAGAAGTTAGAGCTGCGTCAAACCGACCTTAAGTAAGGTCGAAAACAAAATGATGATGATGATGCTATATTGCATACATTAAAAATTTATTTATGTTACTGTGATTATGTTTATTTATTGTCATTTATTTTCGTATATTGTCACTAATGTGCATTTATTGAATTTTAATGTCATTTGGTATCAGCTACAGCCACTTATTGTCACTTTCTGTCGTTTGTTTTTCATTATCATTTGCTGTCACTTTTTGCCATTTATTGTTGTATATTGGCATCTATCGTGTGTTATTGTCAGTTAGTGTCGTTTATTTCTATTTATTGTTTTGTTCCGCTGTTTGGCAGCATTAAATTTTATTTAAATATTCGAATTAGGAAACTTTTACATCTAATATGAAAATGCATTTTTATCCTTAATTTATGTATCTACCTGTAAATTTCACGATCATAGTTTCCCACAAACCTCTTTACATTAACTCCATGGTTTATGTCATGTAAATTGCATAGGCTTGCATTCCCTGGTTAAAGAAATGCAGATGTGGTTAGCGTAGCTGGCCGTGAGAAGCGTGGAATGGAAGGGTTACTACAGTATCGTGAGAGGATCGCATATTAAAAGCCGGGACATTCCAATCGGCGATCGAAGAGATCGGACGTGTGTGCCGTTAGTTCGGCAAAGTGAAACTTTTTTGTCTGTATGTCTTTTTACCTCTTACCTAGAAACTCTATCTCTATACTCTGACATAGTATAGGCATCTTCACTTCGCCGTCAAAAATTTAGAAGTATCGAGAAACCACCTGATTTGCAACCTAGACTTAAGAACTAGTGGAAAATCAGCTAAGTTCGTGGTTTGATTGTTATTTTGTGGGTTTTATCCATGACGGCAACCCACGCAACCAAATTTAAGGACGTGCAAATTACGTCCAGTGTTATGCGAGTAAAGCGTAATTTTATTCAAATTTATGATATTGTTGTAATACTACTTCAAAAAATAAAAACGTAACAGTTTTTATTGATTCTCATTTGCTGTCTTTACTCTGTGTCATCTATCGTCATCAGAATCATTTACTGTCGTTGTTGGCCATTTAATGTCATTTGCTTTTATTATTGTTACTTACAGTCTTTATTATCAGCTATTGTAATTTTTTGCGAATTATAGTCGTCTAGTGGTAACGTTATGTGTGTGGTTGCGGAGATGGTTCTAGGTGGGTGTGCGTGTGCCTGCGTGCATACACGCGTGCATGAATGCGTGAGTGCGTGTGTTTGTGCATGTGTGCGTGCGTACGTGCGAGTGTGCAAGCGTGCGAGCGTGCGTGCGAACGTGAGTGCCTGTGTGACAGTGGTCTTTCACTTTTCCTTCTCCGCACTAAATGCTTTTTGACATATACAACAAGTGGTAGCTTCCCGCATTTCTTGCTTTTCTGCATATGTAGTCGGTACCATTGGCACTATATTTTTTAAGTACTTATCGTACAATACTTTAATATCCTTTTCTAACATTTGCACAAACTTTTGGGCACAGTCTTCGCCACTATAGCTAACAAATTTGGACGCACTATCGTCAAACAAACATTTTATGTAGTAGGCGTACGAGTGTGGTTCGTGAATATGTGTCTCGGTTGTAAACTGATTCTGGGGATTCGGTTGACACCTTTGAATTGGTCTTAGTACGGATTTGAAATCAGCGTGTACTACAATGGGAACTTTCATCTGGTTCTCTAAACTCTCGAATTTTAATATGTTTTTACACGTCATATTCCTGTATTTGTCCACGCTGGTTTCGGTAGTATTCGGTGTACACCTGATTACAGTCGTGTTTTTGATGCTGGTTCAACTGCCACTGAGTTCTATACCCCTGAAAGCACCCATCACATAAATTCAATTTTCTCTTACCTCTGAACAATTGACTTGCCATCAATCCCGACATATCTTTGATCCAACAATAGTGACTGTGTTAATGCGGCGATTAACTTCGATAGCCACAGATGGTCAGATAAGTGGAGATATATACGAAAACAATAAGAATAGCGGAAACATTCAAGTACTTACCTGAGTTATTAGATTTAGCGGTGTTCGAAGAACTAGTAGTAAAAAACGTCGACTTTTGACACGAGATCGTATTTGTCAAACAAAACCATAGCGACTCACAGCACACTTTAAACTAAGTTTTAGCGGTACATCAATAACAGAGTAGCTTGAAGGCTGAATCGCGACAAATATAATGACATTTAATGTCCACAGGGCAAATGCAAGTTTACCTGCAAGCTTCATCTTATGTTATAACTAAGAGTAAACTAACTATAAATACAAACGGAACAGACTGTTTCTAGCGTTATCGTCAATAAGTAATAGATTAACGTGTAAATTTCTTTTCCCCTATCTACAATATAATGGTCTAACAATCTCATATATCATTTTACCGTTTTTATTCAGCGCTTCTAACCTACACACGTACACCAATATAGATTTATCTTATTTCCAAAATGATGAATATCACGAATTTTTGTTGGAAATGATATATCGTTCCAATTAAGAACCGTGCTAAAGTGTGGATATGATTGTGTTCGGTATGGATTCATATCTGTATGATAAATACACGAAATTATCGTCTAAGCAAAGCAATGCCTGTTGTCGTTTTGCACGTTAATGACTGCGTGCTTATTCTCGATTAGTCGCGGTAGCTTGATGTATGAGGACGACCGCATAGGTTGCACTTGTTTATACTTAACTCTACAAATAGAATCTTCTGTGATGCCCAGCCGGAATCCTGCTCCTGGAATTCCGACCCCTTGCTTTCAATAGTTTTCACAAAATCATCGTATATCTTATTCACGTCCGACTCTGCGTCTACAACTTTGAATGCTGTATTAAACGACTTAATCTTGCCGACTTCTTTTGTTTGTTGGATCAAGTGTCCAAACACCTGTAATTTAACCTTAATGATTTTATGTTTTTGCACTTCAAGTGCTATTAATCGTTTGATTTTCATCAAAAAATTCATTGTATGCTATATGATGTTGTGCACTGTTAACCCGAAATTCTACAAATCTGTTTTTAAAAGCGCTGCGCATCAATTCCACCCCCAATCTTCCAACTTTGACACAGTTTTCGCTTTGCGCACTAAACTCTTCAGATGACCAGCAAAAGCTTGCCGTATAACGTACGTACCACACGGCTCACACCAGTTGTTTACTTTAACTGTGTTACCGTTGTGCGGTGTTGCGGTTACTTCCTTTGCCATTTTGTTTTCCACCTTATTTACTTTTTTTTTTGCATCTCCTTTTAGAAGCGGGTTGTCTATCCAAATACCTGAATGATCGTGCTACCTGATCTAATGTTGATGCATTAATATTCAACAACCACGATCACATGTATACTTACCTTGTGAATTGATATGACAACGCTTACGCTCGTGACATAGTAGATTGTCACGCCTAGTAAAGGAAACACCAAATTGATAACACGTCAACATTTTGCTACAGACTCAACACTAACGCCAATATTTAAGACATTTACTTATATACCCACATCAAATTAGTGAAAGTACTCTATTCAAACAAGAGTAGCATATATCCTATTAATACGTTCCTCCAATCTATGAGTGTCAGCTTACGTCATTCGACAGAAGCGCCCGAAGGCCAACGACGTCAACCAAACAGTGTCGGTTGCAATGACTCATCCGTCATAAGCGCGAGAATCCAAAGACCAACAAATCCAAAACGGACATTTTATTGACCCCGACTTACAGTAGCATGAATCACGCGAAAATACGCGCCAAAGCAAAGGTCAACGACCTCCTTCTCCACCACAAAAAAACCAGAAACCAAAAATCAATGACACATACTTAACTACGACCGCTCAAATCGAACGCTAAGGTCAATAAACCCGATCGATGACTGTCACCCTAGACCATCACCCACGCCAAAATGCAAAAATCAACGACCCCAATACACGTTCGACCCCTGATGTCACACACAAAGGTCAATAAACCAGCACTGTGACGTCACTAGGGATTATTAACCTTTCCGGGAGGCACCAGAACCCGCACTATGTACTACTGCTGTAACCTATTATACAAAATGTATATTAGATATAAGATCAAAGCAACAGAAGTGAAAGACAGAGAAACCTCTAATGAACATTTAGGCACAATAAGATTTTAAAAATTAAGTATTAACCCTTAATTTTTATCTAAGTAGGGAAGAGTTACATAATATCCTCTATATTAATATGTATTTAAAAGTAAACGTAATAATTATGTTTTAGATATAGTATGATACATTGTATAAAGGAATGTAATATAATAAGTGTCAAAAAAGTTCATATTAGAAATAAGAATAAGAAACGACTGCTTTGTATCCCAGACGCAACTTGATACCACGGGTTAAGAAACAATGAACTGCGATCAAGCTAACTTATTTATAATTACTTAGAATAAAGACATTGCATGATTTATCAAGGAAAACGCAATATCTGCAGTTTCCCACAGAACGATGTGAGACCAGAGGCTTCATGTTACATGTAAGGAACCCTGCTCTTCATAACTTTAACATTGTTAGGTGTTCAAGCTACTCATTCTTAATTATTGATTATTTTAAATATTAACTTGTAATATTTTTCAATTGCACTCAATTTGCGTTTCATGAATGTAAGCGTTCAAATCCATTGCAAATGAAACAAGTGATTATAGTAATGACCGAATTAAATAAATTTGATAGCTGTGGTTTTGAAAATAAACCTTTTTAGAAAGAAGCTCCCAAGGACTCAAAATCTAACTTGCGTTACAATAGAATGTAAAAGTGTTTCTGGTAGATAATCACGGTATGTGAAAATTGATTAACGAGAATAAATGTATGGAATCGATTTTTTTATGCATAACTTACGTAACGGTGTCAGACTAATCGTTATTCCACGAGCTTCGAAGGATTTCATATCACACATCGATAGCAATAGTCTGATCAATACCAAGAAATTGATAGTAACCATTAATTTTAAAAACATATACTTCAGGTATCTTCTTTGTATTTTTTCTAGATCGTCCTTTTGGTATTGGTACATAGGATACCACATAATAGCACCATGCATGTTCTAACCTGCTTCTAACATACGCATAGAACAAACTTTTGAATGCTAATACATTGGTAAACGATCAACAGTTACGCATTAAAAACCTAGCATTCTAATTGCTGCTGTACGGGTTGCAGATATGTGGTTAATAAAATTAAGCTGCGAATCAAATGTAATGCTTATAGTTCATTCGCTTTAACTTTAGGATGACGTCACAACTGAATAAAATGTTAGATTGCTAATGTTAGCTTAAATTGTAATGTATTTAAAGAAAGATATAGGAATAATCCTATTGGCAAGAGAAATTGGTGGCAACACCGTACAGAACTGCCAATTTTTATTGTGCTAAATGACAATATTAAATGACAATATTCTTCAAGCGCAAATCTAGGTATTTGGTTGCATACAGTTGCCAACACTTCATTACTACATTTGACGTCATCCTAAAGTTAAATTGAATAGACTACAGATCTGTCACCGCACTGCATTGCCTTAGCTGTACAGTGTTGCACGTATAATGATTAATAACAGGTTGAATCTATCTGTTAAAGGTAACGTATATTAGACCTTCCTACATTAAATACGCTTCATAATAATTTTTCATTTAAACCTATTATTCGAAATGAAAAACTCTTCTATAATCTCAATCGTCCGTACCTTGTTTGAGGTATCCGTTGACTTATACACAATATTATAGCGCATAATTACTTCTTATTATACCCAATCATAAAACACGTAACACCCAGGACGGGATTAGTATCACTCCGGCGACCCCGACCGATTACCGTGGGATCACGGTTTTTCTGTCCGAGCGTAGCGAAGAGTACCACACTTATCGTCTCCAGGACGACAAGCCGCTCAGGGTGGTCTTGAGGGGCATCCCGGAAGACGTCCGAACGGAACTCGTCGCATGCGGGTTTCCAGTACTCTCGTGTGCACGCATGCACAAGGAGCGATCCAGACGAGCATTGTCCCTGGTCATTGTCACCTTGACCAAGTCCACGGAGGCGAAGCAAATCTTCGAGCTCCAGCATGTGCTGCACCTACGAGTACAGGTGGAGATACCGCACCGGCGTTCCGAAGTAGGTCAATTCCATCAGTGCCAGCGATTCGGGCATATGCAGACGAACTGCAAGGCCACGCCTAAGTGTGTCAAGTGCGCCGGCAACCACCTTAGCTGCACCTGTCCCAAAAGCAGGGAAGTTCCTGCGGTGTGCGTCAACAGCGGTGGCGCGCACCCACCGAGCTATAGGGGATGCTCTGCATTCCCGAAGCCAATGGTGGTAGCCAAGAGGTAACACGAGACCGCACCAAAAACACCGGTCAGCGTCCGTCCTGCAAAGCCGACGCCGGGGGCCGCTGCTGTGAGAACCCAATTTTACGCCAGCGTCTTGGACCTGCCAGACCTAGAACGACTCGAAGCGACTGCAGTATGCATAGTACTAGACGGTTTCTGCTTTCTACGCCTGGTCTCTGTTTATAACCGGCCAGGTGGCAAACTGCTTAGCACGCAGGACCTGGGCGCGCTGTTGGATGCGAGAGAACCTGTGCTTTTAGCAGAGGACCTCAACTCCAAACATCCGTTTTGGAACAGTCGGGTAGCGAATTGCAATGGACGCATACTTCGACAGTTTGCTGACGGACGTGAGGTCGAGGTCTTAGGACCAGCTGAACCCACTCACTACGGCAATAGAGGCAGGCCAGATGTACTAGACGTCGCGATATTCCACCAAGTGACGCTGAATACGGAGATCCGGGCCGTCAGCGACCTCAGTTCTGACCACAACTCGGTGCTACTTCATCTCGAAGCCGGCCATCAACGAAACCCGTAGGGTTTCGTGGCCGGCATTTGCCGCCCGTCTAGCGATGTCGGTCGAAGGGATGTCTAATGACATACCGACGGCTGACGCGCTAGAGGCGCAAGTGGACCGCCTCGTGGAGTACATACAAACTTCGGTCAGTAGAGCCACCTCCATGAGACCGGTAGCGGATAAGAGGGACACCCTCGCTCTGTACATCAATGTCCTCGTCCGGGAGAAGAACCGTGCCAGGCGTCAGCGGCAAAGAACCTGGGATATTGCGGAACGACTCCGGTATAATCGATTGGTCGCCGAAATGCGATTAGCAATTTGGCGGCACCGAAACGAGGCCTGGGAAACCAGACTGGAGGACCTCCGAGCTGAGGACAACTCTCTGTGGAGGATGTCGAAAGTACTGAGAAATAAGACATCCCAATGCCTCCTATCCATGGCAAAACAGGATTAGCCTATTCAGTCTCTGAAAAGGCAGAAGTCTTCGCAGACAGCATGGAGCGTCAGTTCGAGCCGAACTATGCTCACGCAGACCTTCGACATATCGAACAGGTTTACCGCGACGTCCGACGAAGGCTAAGGGACGACAACCCTCAGGAACTCGACCCCACCACAGTTGAAGAAGTCAAGGACTTTATCAAGGCCTTAAGGGTCAGAAAGGCTCCTGGACCGGACGGAATCTTCAACCGGGCACTGAAAGCGCAGCCGGAAAGCGCCCTACGGGTGTTAACCGGAATCATCAATGCCATGTTTAGACTCCTCCACTTCCCATCCACGTGGAAGGCGGCGGACGTCGTAGTGCTCCGGAATGCAGGCAAATCTGCGACATTCCCACAGAACTACGGGCCAATTAGATTGCTGTCGGTGGTGGGAAGATAGCGGAAGCCGTTTTCCTAAGGAGACTCCAGGCAGCGATGCAGGAGCACGACGTGATCCAGGACAAACAGTTGGGGTTCCGTAAGGGGCATTCCACCGTTCACCAGATACTGCGAGTGGTGGAGCACATCGCGGAAGGCTTTAACTAGCGACAGTCAACAGGCGCAGTGTTCCTGGACGTATCTAAAGCTTTTGATAAGGTTTGGTATTACGGCCTACTCTACAAGATGCTGGAAAGGGAGTTACCACGCGCTCTTGTCCAACTGACAAAATCCTCTCTTCACGATAGATGGTTTTGCATCAGGCTGGACGGGGTGCGGTCGACGAGGCGGAGAATTAGGGATGGGGTCCCCCAAGGCTCTCTCCTCTCGCCGGCACTCTTCAGCATCTTCGTGAGCAACCTACCGAAAACGGCAGACACCAGGATGGTACTATACGCCGACGACACAGGCATTCTAGCCAGATCCCGTGCTCCGCACCTCATTATGCAGAGACTGCAAACGGCGATGGACGCTCTCGAGGAGTGGCTAAGACTCTGGCGAGTCGAGGTCAATCCAGAAAAGAGCACGGCAGTTTTCTTCTCGAAGCGACGTCACCGACCTGGAGACGACATCAGAGCATTCGACGAACCGATACCTTGGCGTTGAGACGTCAAGTATCTAGGGGTGATCCTTGATTCGAAGCTCACCTGGAAAGCTCACATCGAGTATGCGGCAAACAGGGCCAAGGGTGTTATGGCTCAGTTATTCCCCTTGACCAATCGCCGAAGTAGGCTGAACGCTTCAAACAAGCTTAGATTCTACCAGGCGATAACCAAACCGACGTTTGCATACGCATCAGCGGTGTGGAGTAACGCAGCGGAAACGTACATGCGGAAACTCCAGGTGATCCAGAACAAGGCTCTAAAGGGAGTCTTCGGAGTTCCCTGTTTCATTCGGAACGCTCAGCTTCACAGAGAGGCAAATCTGCAAACCGTCAAAGAATGGCTCCGGTCAAACGCAGAGAGGTTTTACGGATCTCTAGAAGATACGAAAACCAGCTCATAAGAGTCCTGGGCGCGTATGAAAATGCCTTATGGCAGCGTCATAAACACCCCAGTGCGATGCTACGGCAATGATCTTTGCTGCGATTCTATCAGACGTCCGAAAGGAATAAACTGTGCGTAACGCTATGTTTTTTCCAATTCGCGACGGCGGTGAAGGATCTAGTCCAGGTACGCTAGTCACGGGATCCCTACAAACGTTTAATACAAAGGATCTCGAGTCCGATACCAAAGTGGATTTTTAGTGGATATGTCCTTGCTCCGGCAAGGAAGAGTCCCACACAGCGGATATAAAATCTTTTACCACTATAAAAAAAACTACTTTTTTTCTTTCTTTTACTAATGTATTCTACATGTTAGACGAAATGCGCACTTCGTACGTCAATTCTTAAAATTTGGTCTTTGTAATATAACTATTTATTTATTTTGTTTTTGTTGATTTATACCGAATTCTTTTTTTAATTAATTTTTATAGTAAATAGAAAATCGATGACGATGTATTTTTTTGGTGTTGCTGGGAATCAGCCCCTTTCTGCATTGGTAGTTAGTCTGGTATTTCTACGTTTCTTGTGTTCTGTTTTATAATCGTGATTCGTGCGGGTCCTCACTTTAAGTATCCTTTCTATTTCTGTCTGACCCGTACGCTTCATAACGTAGCAACCTTTTGTGTAGGTAGATACAGTAATTTACCCTGATTTAGTTTTTAATTCGCTTATTTTCCAACTAAAATATTGATAAAATAGCAGAGGAATTTACTATACATACTACACATGCTAGCTTTAATTTATTAAATCTCTTAACCAAATGTATAAGTGATTTATGTTATTTTAATTGTATTAAATTGTTAAATATAATAGAAGTTAATCCTTAGAGCTAATGTATTTAATTTAAAGCATATTATTTAGTGTTATGAAGAATAAACTTAGGTAAGAAAGAATTAGTTAAAGTAAAACTGGAAGGTTTACTCAGCTGGAACCAATTTGCTCTAGGCAAAATGGAATGTTACCATCTGTACACAGAAACGATGCTTTTCTTCTATTAGGCTAGCGTGTGGGTTCGTTTTTCTGACCTCTCCTTACGGGCGTTACTTCAACTTCCATTTTAAAACACTGACTTTACTATTCACAATTCCACAGAAAACACATTTACTGATCAATTTAATTTGTAAGTTTTAACCTGCAAAAACAAGAAATAAATATAAATTTATTTTGCATCTAATATGCCTTGAAATTGCACGTCTTGTATTAATTAGAATTCAGGAGTTTGTACGGTTTGGAAGTAAATGTTATGGAATATTGTACACTTTGGAACCAACTGCGATCTTCTATATAGAAAATAAACTGGATACTGATGATTTTCTTACTAAATAATTTTATATTTGAATTCAGCGCTAAAAATCGCTTCAAAGCAACATTATCATTTTTCTAAAAAGTGAAGATTGTACACTTTGAATTAGACCCCTCAAGTGTTGACAATGATATTTGGAATTATAAATGAAACAACGTTTTTACTAGGTTAAGTGAGCCTTTTCTCATGGTCTAGTACACCATCAAATTTAGGTAAGTACTTTCTATTCAGCTTTACTGAAGATGGATAATAAATATTTAATTATAACGGTTATGAAATGTATATAAATTGTGTGCTTTAGACGTATGATAAATATTGCGTTCTAAAACCATTACTTTTAGATATTAGCATATGCAAGAATCTCATACATTTATTCATCTTTACAATTAATTTTTGCAACCGGTTTGACCAAAAATTATATCGATGCAGTCATTATTTTATTATTAAAATAAGAAAGTCGTTGTAGAAAATAAGCCACCTACATTTATTTTAAAATAATACAAAATATACAGTGATCACAAAGTCGTATTGCATCTTATGTATGTATTCACGCGGAACCTTAATACGACGACTTACTTCAGAGTGCATGTGTGCACGTTATCATTTTTATAACCGAGTAAGATAAACCTCCATGTTCGATGTGACATTTTTTAACATTACTGGAGTGTTTACAGCGAATTCATGTCAAAGAGCATCCTAAAGTTCATCAAAGTTCCCTAGAGACCTTCTGTTGAATGTACTCCATAATGCATTGTCTCATGGTGACATATCAGAGTGGCCATTTCAGAGGCACAAGCAAATGAACTTTTGCCCACCAATCTATTCAGCGCGCAATGCACCATTAAGATATTCCTGCAGCTCCAGCGTAACTGGCCGTTTTTCTATTCTGGTGGAACCATACCCGACCTAGGTGTCCTAGTACTTGCAGCTAAAGAATAAACCAGTCACGTTGTTACGTTTATTTTCCGCATAAATTAATTATCTTATTTTTCTACTTTGTTCATTCATTACTCGTTCAAATAAACTTCGTTCCAATCCTTCAATCCTTCAACAACCCCCTGTATAGTTTACTTGTTCCTTCATAAGCACGTTTTTACCATAAATCTGTTAAATCCTTCAACATAATTAATAATAAACACGCTTTCGAATAAATTCCTTAACTCAAATCCCTTTTTCTTTTACAACGAAAATTTATTTTATAAAGTAAATAGTTATATTCTTGTTTTAGGTATCCCGTAATCTCTTAAATTCTTCGACAACTTCCTGTTTACAATAATAAATACGCTTTCTACAAATTTTCATTTTGAACTTATTTATTTCGAAACGACAAGTTTATGCTATAATTAAATAGTCTATGCCCTGTTTTAGGTAACCTTCAATTTGTTAAACCTTCCGATAGCGTATAATTTCTTTTTATATGTGTTTCATCTAAACATTCGTCTACATAGTGTATTGAACGATCCGATAAAACCGTGTTTTCCAGTTTTATCGCGCTTCGATAAGCTAGGATTTGCAGTTCGAATTCGTGTGGTTTGGACCATTGTTGAGGTTGATTCTGCAGCTTGAGCCTCGCAGTATTTTCTACATTTTATACGTGTCCGTATTTCAAAAAGTGATGCACGTTTTTTATTCAACAACTAGGAGGTGTCTTGCGTGTTCTCGCTTTTTTAGCTGAAGTCCAAATAGGTTCTTTTTTATGTAGAACAACTGCTTTTGTCTCTAGACCAACTACTTTTGTTCGTAGACCGCTGCTGCAATTATGGTAGCTGAGTAAATGTTTGCTGACGACCATGGCGTTTCTATGCTGACTCACCCCCGACGGCTTGGGAGCTAAGTATCAGGACACCTATAGGTATGCAACTTGTTTTCTTTTGTGTGCGTCAATGGCATATTCCGTATCAATGTTTGGTGTAGTTACGTGACAAGAAATGTCACATTGTAGAACCTTTGTTTGTTGCTGCGATTCGATATTATCGCTCTACAGGTGCGATGTACTATTTTTAAACATACTTGTCAAAAGAACGCACACGTTTATTCGCTTTACGGACTAGTTTATTTTACAAAAATTATTAGGTGAAATTTTAAAAATGTTCAACAAAACTGAAAAAGTTCGTACGTTTTTTGATGGAAAAAATATAAAAATGTATTACAAATAAGTATTGCACTATTATTCAGCGAAGTAATCACCATCGCATTCAATGCCCTTCTGTCAATGTGACACCAAGTTTTGTATGCCGGTATTGTAAAAATTTACGGATTTGGAATAAAAAAATTGGCGGACTGCAACTATAACATCAAATCGAGTTTTTAACTTGTTACGTTTATTTTCAGCACAAATTAATTACCCTTTTTTTCCCTTGTTAATTCATTATCTGTTCGAATAAATTCCGTTTCTACCGTTAAATAAAATCGTTAATTCATAATTAATAATAAATACGCTGTATAATGATTTTCAAATCAAATCTCTTTTGCTTTAACAACGAAAATTAATTCGCTAAATTAAGATAACCTTTTCCCTTGTTAATGCATTCTCCGTTCGTATAACTTCTATTTCTGTTGTTAAATCTTACCGCCTAATTAATAATAAATACTCTTTCTCAGAATTCCTCAACCTAAAGTTTATGCTATAATTAACTAGTCAATAAATTGTTCTAGGTATCCGATAATTGATTCTTGTGTGTTTTCCATCGAAAGATTCGTCCTCTCCGATAAAACCGTGTTTTTCCAGTTTTAATCCTTAGCAACAATATTACTTTGAGCTCTGGTCATTAGTTAAACGAAATTAATATTCATTTGCTTTTCAACTTACACGACGAAAAAAACATCCGTTCTGGTTTTTTTAGTTTCGTTTTCCTTAGGAATATTTCGCGCACGGCTTACAGCGTGTTTCTTCCGGTGGCCCTTAAAGCCACGATGGATGGTCGCCTTTTGTTGTAATGGGGGACAACACCAAGGTGGGATCACGCTCCCCTCTCCTTCGCCCCGTCATTAGATCCGGTAGGAGCCGGTCCGACGGCAGAAACTCGAGGGTGAGTGCGTAAGTACTAAATGATACCTTTTGGTAACCTCACTTGGTGGCCTTAAACGGATTACTGTAAATAATCGTAGCCGTACGAGGATGAGTTATAACTGTTGGGTTACCATGTGCTTTAATTTTTTGTGCTAAACTTTTATTAGTTAAGATATTGCCCTGCCAATGAGGCATGTGTAATTTTTATATTTACAACCATTAAGAGCTATGGTTTTTAGTGTTCTTTTTGGGTTTTGTTATGTTGCGAAGTAGGTACATAAAAACGGCAGCTCTTCATGCTAGAGAGGATTTCTATTGATCTTGTAAATATGTGTAACTTGTAATTACGGAATGTTTATTTGGTGGTACCATTATGCTTTGGTACCTAATTAATTTTTATTTTTTTTGTTAATTAGTATGATTATGGTTAAGAGTGTTATTTGTTTACTTTTATTTCAGGCCTGATTTAATTTGTGTAGGTGTTCTGCCCCGCCCACTCACCGATTGACCCGGTCAGTTTCTCATTCTTTCCTCTTCCTTGTTTTTTGACTACGTCATTGTACGTAGCAAACTGTCTATCACCCATACAATTGTCAAGAGATAAGAACAGGTGGTGATCATTTGACGTATATGCCAATAGACTACATCAGTGATAATTTGACCCCTTTGCAAGAACTCATAATGGACTATTTCGGTTGCTGTCACGAAGCACGCAGTATACCCTTTTTGGGGCGCAAAAAATTCTTTGGAGTGTGTGGTGTTGGATCAGTTGGCCACAACCAAAGATAAGAATGCTTAGAATTAGAGCGCAGTATCCGTTTTTCAACGCAAGTTAACATCCGATCAAGACAAGGTTCATTTTGATGTTAAAATGTTAAATTGTTATCATCTGACAATTCATGTGGGACTCATTTGGTCAACTTCCACGTCTTCCCTAGCTGGTGAAGGTGCAACCAAATGATTTGATGACCCAGATTGCATCCATCTGCTAGCTCTGAGCACTCTGTAATGGAATTTGTCTCGATAACTTCTTTCAGACTCTCGTTCCAGAGTGTGCTTTATCGATCAAACTGAAACCTTCCGAAGAAAATTTCTTAAACCATTTCTGTCCTGCCCGATCACTTACAGCTTCAGCTCCAAATGCGGTACATATATTTTGTTCCGCCTCATCCGTTTTGGTACCAAGTTTGTACTCATAGAGTAAACAACTTCGAATTAACGTTTTGTTCATGGTCAGTTTAAATTATTTCACGATAGGAATTAACCAATTGCCGCGAAATATGTATGTATCAAATGAAAGAGGCTAAAGTAAATGACTGTATTAAACAAGTGCTATCACTAAATAACAAAAAAATATCCCTGTCACTCTGTATAAGTAAAACTGCACGAACATTTTTGGTTACGATATTTTAATACGTTTTTGCTTGCGCATCGTTAATTGTGATCTAGTCAGTCTGAGTCTTGTCATGATATACATTAATTTTTAATCTGTCGTGGTTCTTTTTCAATTTAACTAATAAATCCATTATAAAGTAAATCAAAAATTACTCTCCAACATATTAACAATATTCAAGATCATCGTACTCGGTGGGTTGTTTTCAAGTTCTTCGAAAAAGTAGGTTGTCTTTATTTTAGAAATAAACGCTTATCGAATTTGACTGTAGTACGTTACACACTCGTTCGAGAAATGTACTTTTCTTTGAAAGGAAAGTTGGAAAGACGTCGAGAAATAACCCGCAAACCTCGTTGTGAATTTTTATATCAGTGTTATTCAACTGAGCAAGGGTTCGAAAACGTTGGAGTCTTAAATCTCTTTTCAAGTATTCTTGCAATCTTAATTAGGGCTGCCCGACTGCTGTTATCGTGTATGAATGTACTTCTTTGGCGAAAGTTTAATGGGCGTTCCAGCCTTAATACGTATCTTGAGGTGTGCTGATGGTCATCTTGAGAGTACTTAGTTTTTAGGTAACCACTCAGAAAAAGCGTTCTCCTGCACGTAAAATTAAGCACAAAGTGTTCGCCTAGAGCGCCTAATAGCATTGCACAAATTTTACAAACTAATTATTTAATTTGCTTTAGAAAATGAACATGCAAATTAATTATAACTCTGCTACCTTAAGACCATGTAAATGTTTAAGTTCTAAGGTAAAGTCAATTAATGAATCCTTTGTATTGCGTCATTTTGGAAAACTGGGATACTAATAGTTGTCCCAAATCTCATTGGGTCGTGGACTATTCAAAACCTGATCTATGTAAGATTTTGTAGCAAAGAGTTTGTTGTTATTATCTACATTTAAAGCAACACAGATAACATACGATAGAGAAGAGGAAGGGGTCGACGAGTAAACTTCACCACATTACCTTTAATAAAGCACTACTTTCAAGATGCAGTAGACACGTTTAGAATGAATGATGGCCGCTCGTTTGCAACTTGTCCACCACTTACTTGTACGCATCGTGTTCTTATTGGTCAAGGACAACGTCGTATTTCACTAAAAACTATCTCCCCTAAGCATTGTCGGGGAATTCAAGATCGCAAGAATACATAACAATAAAGCTATTTCTAAAAACTTAAGGGCCAAATACATATTACCTATTTTCCAGTTAAATTATGATAAGTAATACTCCTAGATTAATTATATAAAAGTCTTGTACAATGAATTGCTACTCAGATAAATTGTGAAGCAATTTGAAGCGTGGAGTCGTGGGTGAAACTACTTATCGACTAAAACTTAAAACATACATCACCACCCGCCACAATAGAAAACCACGACATGATTCTAATCCATTAAAGGTAATTGGAGTTTGTGCTAACATTGTATTAAACAAGTAGCAAACATCTTCAAATGTACTGCATAACAACATTATGTAAGAAATATACATATCTACAATACAATTGCAAACTTGCTTGAAATTGACAAATTTTAGAACTTATAAACACCTCTCGCTATTTGGAACAAATTTTAGTAAACGCAATGAAACATTTGTTGACGCGTTGTTAACCTAATTGTTACGTATTGAGTGAATTTAATCATAACATGCTTTTTTTTTCAATTACTGGATATCCAAGTTTCGTCTTTTATATTTAGAAATCTATTGTATTTTGTACAGAAGTAAAAAATTCTCTTCGTTACCTATATCCGGTATTGGATATTTGATAAATTATTATTTATTGTAAGAATACTTGGTTTTGAACGCGTTAAGATATACCCCGGAATTTTTATCGCTCTTGGGAAAATAATGTAAACACATGCCCTTGAAGTAACGACGTACTCCATTCTAATTGGATGTAAGATATTAGCCAGTTTGAATAATCCAATCCCGTGAGAGACGAATCAATTTCTGGAAAAAGGGGTATTTATGTAAATACTTTAGCGCCGGACTTTACGGAAGCGATTGTATTCTTGGTGAGTGTGCCATTACCGCGTGTTTCGATGTAATGTCCGAATATCTCGTTCCAACCTTTTCCTTATAGGGTACTACGGCTATTATTGGTAGCCAATAAGGTTATACAATCTGCAGAAGACCAAATCACCATGACCCTGAGAGGAGTTCCGTCGCTGGAGAGCATGAACCGTAAGTGTTTATAACTTTATTATAGTGTTAGGAAATACCCAAATTTCTACAATTAAGCTTTATTGATTAATTAAGAGAGTGTCGGGGTGAGGATGCATCGGCTTCCAATTTGTTGTTTTTTTTTATTTTATACATAAAGTAAATATGATAAACTAGAAGCTACAAGTAACGAAGAAACCCTATATACTCCACAAGACGTGAACGATCCGTACGCTGTAAAGGGAAGTAAGAGAATTTAGAGCTGTAATCCATTTCATGAATCAGTGTAGGGATGTGACACTAATTCTTCTAACCAACTGTAATCCAAAACTATGTATGAGTAATATTTAGCAGAAAATAAATGTTACGGGTTAGTAACACTGTGCTGTTGTTATATTTCATTTCATCTTGCATTTGTCACTTGTCATTTGCGATTTTATTATTTTTGGGAATTTTACGAATTTTTATTGTTTATTTTGTATTAAAATGTTCTCGTTAGAACAAATTTCGCTTTTCGTACTGTTATTCCGGATTAGCAGTGAACTATATGCCCAAGGATTTAGACAAACGTTCCGAAGAAATTGTATTAAATTCAATGCATGGCAAAAAACAGCTGCTGATCTGTATGATGTCACTGCACTGTTTTGTTAAATAGACTATAGAACTGTCTATATTACTAGGATAGGGCTTAGAGACGTTAGGTGGATTACAAAAATTGATTTATGGTCAAGAGAGTTTAGGATAAAACTCCCAGGATCACGTCATTTATGATTTTAATATCCATGATTAAAAAGTAAGCAAGTGTAAGTGTTCCATTGTTTAATTATAAGACACTAATAGTGTTCCGTTTGTATTTATTGTTAATTTACTGTTGATTATAACATAATTATAGCATATGAATAATTGATAAAAATGCACAATATGCTTTGCAATAACCTTATCTAACCTATGATAATTGATTTTGTTAGGTGTTTCAATAATCCTAATTTGCTCGTGCAGTTCAATGTTAGCTCGCAAGTAAACTCGCATCCGCCTTGTGGACATTAAATGTCATTAGATTTGTCGCGATTCAGCCTTCAAACTACTCTGCGTTATTGATGTACCGCTAAACCATAGTTAAAAGTGTGCTGTGCTACTCAATGGTTTTGTTAAACAGATACGACCTTCTGTCAAAGCCGACGTTTTTTACTACTAGTTCTTTGAACACCGCTAAATCTAATAACTCAGGTAAGTACTTGAAGGTTTCCGCTATTCTTATTGTTTTTGTATACATGTCCACTTATCTCACGTGGTTATCGAAGGTAACCGCTGCATTAACAAATAGCATATCATATACTTTACTCCAGCAAACGCAGTGATAATGCAGGTAAAATGCTGACATAGGACTCATCATTAGGTCTTCAGTCCTGGAACTGGTTAGACGCGTATCTCCATTATTTTCTACACTAAGCTAATCTACACATTTCCTAAAAAATTCCCACAATGTACATCTTTCATCGTCTGCATGCAAAGATCCAATCCAGGTTTACCTCTACCTCTCTTTTTTTCTATCTCTGCTTCTAATATATTCTGCACTATTCTCTTATGCCTTAGTATGTGACCTATCATCTTTTTTCTCCTATTTGTTACTGTTTTCCACATTTTTCTTCCTCTACCGTTTCTATAACCTCTTTGTTCTTAACTTTATCTGTCCATATCTTCATGTACGCTTCTCCTGCTGTCCAAGTTCCACAGCCGTACAGTACTGTGTTCTACACATCGGACTACGAAAATTCCACAAGTGTATCGCCAGATTTAAGAGATTATTAGAGATGTTGCAAAAGAAGATGAATTGCTAGTTAAAGAAGATTTTAATGCAGTTGTAGATCGAAGAAAAGAGGGATTAATACTTGATGGTTTTGGTTTAGGAATGAGAGAGAGTAATGAAGGTTAGTTAAGATGTGTATTGAAATGAAGTAAGGTTTATAAATGATGAATTTTAGATGCACACATGAAAAGTGTTTGTTTGTATAGCCTTCAGAAGGATTATATATTAATTAAGAATAGTTTCAGAAACTGGACAAGAGATGGTAAAAGATACGCAGATGCACATGCATCAACTTACCACAATCCAATAATAGCAAATGACGATTTGCAGTTGAGGAACATAAACAAAGCTAAAGGTTGTGTTACCATCAACCCCCGACACTCTTAATTAATTATTAAGGTTCAATTGTCCAAATTTCGGTACTCTCTAAAAAGTTATAAAGTTATAAAATTTACGGTTCATGGAGACTGAACTCTTGTTAGAGTCATGGTATCCGGTCTTCTTCAAATTTTATAAGTTCAAGCTCATAGACAAGTGGACTAACAACCTGTATCACTTTACATTTAGCAGAAAATTGTTTAGACGTATCAGATAAAACATCATTTATTTTCCCAACGTATTCTCCTAAGGCAAAAGAAATATCTCGTTTTTCAAATTATGGCGATCTTCACTATTCTCATAAGCTTTTAACGAATTTTTTCCAACAACAGCAAAAATGGCAGGTAGTGTTTATTGATGTTGATCACAATTTTTTCGTCAATTTTAAGTACACTATTGGTGTCAAAAACAGAAGCATAATAACTACCAACGATAGATGTATATTTTCCAAAAACTAGGAATGAGGATGAAAACTAAGTGGCTTCATGTTTTGTCATGCGTTAGCTTGAACAGTTTTGAAGCTATTTTTGTGCTAATTAGTATGGCCAGAATCAATATATGAAGAAATAGCGGTGATAATAACAGGATTAACATGTTCTGTTGAATTTTCTTGAAAATGATATCTGGTATTAAACAAAACTTTCTAAACTTTATAATTTTTAGGAAGTTTTGAAATTCTTTCGAGATAAATTGTGTACTATTGTCACAGAGAATAATTTGAGACACGTCGAAAATAAAACGAATTTGTTCTAAAAATTTGTTATGTTTATTTTCGACGATAGATTCAAATACGTCCTTTTTTGTGGTAATTTATTTTTCATTCACCTAGCTTCTGTTTCTATTCAAAACCTCATCCTGTATTTTTACCTCGTTACAATAGTACGCGCAATCCTAACATTTCCTTCAAATCTATTCATTCTAAAACGAAAAGTTATTCGATATATTAAATAGTCTATACTTTGTTTCAGGTATCCGTTAATTTGTTAAATATTCCGATAACGTGTAATTGCTTTCTCTTGTGTTTCCCATTTAAAGACTTGTCGAAATAATAGATCCAACTATTATTTGAGAGAGTGTTTTCCAGTTTGCTAATCACGCTTCGATAACGCGAGCATTGCAGTTCGAACTCGTGTTATTTGAACCAATTTTTGATTTGATTTTGCGGCTTGTGCGTTGAAATATTTTCTACATTATTCGTCACAGTACTCCAAAAGCAATGCACGTTTTTTTGTTCGACAAGTAAGAGGTATTTTGCGTGTATTGGTAAGTTTTCCCGCGCTTACCCATCCTAATCAGATTCTCTTTTTAGCTCTTAGCTGGAGACCAAATGGTTTTTTTATGTAGGACGAACTGTTCGTTAACGTAGACCACCTGCTTTTGTTTATAGACCGCTGCTGCAGTTACGGTGGCAGGGCGAATGGATCCTGACTACCGTGGCGTTGCTGTGCTGACTCACCCCTGACGGTTGGCGAGATAAGCATCCCGATGCATAGAGGTATGCGACTTGTTTTCTTTTATGCACATCGAGGATTATTATTTATCAGTGATTGATGTTATGAGACCAGTTCACCATACATGTTTAAAAACGAGCTTCGCTAGTGCTTCTGGTTATATTTCTTTAATTCTTACTACAACTTGATCTACATTTAATACTTTAATTTAACACCCTTGCTATGGAGAAAACTTACATTTAATACTTTAGTATAACACACTTGCTATTGAGAAAATCTAAGCATTACTTTCCTTTCCAATGAGTTTTATTACATGCTAGCTACAAAATGCGCAGTTCGTGGATCCATTATAAAATTTGTCCTTTACAATATAACTTAAATTTAATATTTTTTTTTGTCCATGTGAATCAAGAAATTTTAATTTATTTTTATTGTTACTAGATAATCGTGGGCGATGTGTTTTTTTTGTATTTTTTTTGGTATGTAGGTGAATCCACCCACACTCCGCGTTTGGTAGTTAGTCTGGTAATTATTTTTCTTCCGGCTACGCATAGGTACTTAGCAAATTTCACAATTGCAGAAGATCTAGTCTTTGCTAAAGAATAAACAAAAGCAAATTTGAAAAAGCCAATCCATTACAGACCAATAGGTATTGGTTACCTCTACTTAGATTGCCAAAGAGGTCCTAATAAATCAAGAGAAATCAACTAAAATGAATAAAGATGCCTTTTAAATGTGCCTATCGAAGCCAAGTTGAGCTTCTTGTGAATTAATTTGTGCACCACAGAATTTTACAATTTTTAATATACAGGAAAACAGATAGTCTGTAAGTTGACCAGTAATAAAAATCGGATATTTTCGCTATTGTTTTTGTAATCCCTAAATGTGCGGAGGTAGGATTGTCATCGCACATTTTGAAACTTCAACTCTCTTTGCGATAGTAATAACTAATTTCTATTCAGGTACATTTACAATTTTTTGTGAGGAAGAAGTAACAAATTTGTACCTAACTACCTGTTCTGACACGAATGATAGGGTAATTTTGGAATGTTAAACAACTTTTTCACTATATTAGAATACCACGTATCAGGAGTTAGATTAGGGGGACTTAAGCAGCCACATCACGCGAGACTGATGGGAAGAGAGGAGCGGGGGAGGAGCGAGCGCGAGAGAGAAGAAGAAAGAGGAATGATATCTAATTCTCAAGGTTGTTACGTTCATTTTCGGCAATAATTGGTTATTTTATTGACAATAATTTTCAACTCAAATCCTTTGCTAATTAATTATTCATTTATCTAAATTCCATGTCTACGGTTAAATAAAAACGTTCGATTCATAATTAAAAAGAAATACGCTGGCTAGTAATTTTCAACTAAATCCATTTTGCTTCTAAAACGAAACTTTATTTGATAAATTAAATATCCTATATATTTTACTTGGTAAATACTTCCGCTAATTAAGAATAAATTCTACTTTCCAGAATTCCCTAACGTAAAGTTTACACTGTACTCAGATAGTCAATAACGTGTTCCAAGTATCCGATAATTGTGTTTTCCGTAGGAAGAATTCATCGAATTAAAGCTGTGTATTATTCCAATATAAACTGTGTTTTTCCAGGTTAATTTAAAATAGAAATATTACTTTGAACTCTGGTCACTGGTGAACAAAATTGATTTTATATTGCTTTCCAACCTACACAACGGATGTACACGCAATAGGAATGTTTAATTGTCTACTTTAAATCGTTAAAAAATATCAACGCAAAAGAACAAATCTTTTAAATGCGTGAGCTACCGGTATTTAGGTTGCTCCTAGATTGAGTTTCAACAAAAGAATATTAAGTCGAAATTACCTTTAAAACCAACAGCTTTAAATTAGTATGGTAAATCTAAAACTAAGTATATACATCTAATGGCACATTCTTCAAACGTGTGCAGCAAGTCTTTAAAGCATTTTCACGATGAATAAGTCGTACCTTTATGTAATGGGAGGTCAAATGCGTAATGCATTTCATATAGTGTCAGGCCCATCTCAAACTAATTGCACCTGAATTGTCTGTGACTCAACCCGGACGTCAACATTTACGTCGAATGCATGAGCGTTAAACCGAAATTTCTCAATCGATATGGTACGCATTGCGTACCATGATCGGTTGAAAGAAAACGCTTACTTCGACGGTGCTGACGCTCATGGTTGAGTCTACTATTTAATCCAGTTTTGAGCAACAAGTTAGATGGCTCTACACCCAGAAAGAACGCATTTGGCCTCCCATTGACAGCTATAGGAACGACCATTCATCGTGGCTTTAAGGCCACCGGAAGAAGCTAGAGCAATTACCAGTAAAAATTAGTTTAATTTCGACTAAAAATACAATTTTCTAAAAACCTTAAATTCTTAACACGCCGTATTGCGTGCGCAAAATTTTCATAACGATAAACGGAAACAGCCAAACATTCCTACACGTGTCTCCGTTGTGTAGGTTGGAAAGCAAATAAAATCAATTCCGTTCACCAGTGACCAGAGTTTAAAGTAATATTTCTATTCAGAATTAACTTGAAAAAACACAATTTATATTGGGATAATACGCAGCTTTAATTCGACAAATTCTTCCGACGGAAAACACATAAGAAGCAATTATCGGAAACTTGGAATACGTTATCGAATATCCGAGTACAGTGTAAACTTTACGTTAGGGAATTCTGGGAAGTAGAATTTATTCTTAATTAGCGGAAGTATTTACCTAGTAAAATATACAGGATATTTAATTTATCGAATAAAGGTTCGTTTTAGAAGCAAAGTGGATTTAGTTGAAAATTATTTTTTTTTTAATTATGAATCGGCGCTTTTATTTAACCGTAGATATGGAATTTAGATAAACGGATAATTAATTAGCAAAGGATTTGAGTTGAAAATTACTGTAAATATAATAACCAATTAATGTCGAAAATGAACGTAACAAAGTCTATGAATGAACAGTGACAGTGAATTGTGAAATACGTAAACTCCATCCGTTCAAGCGTCCAACAGGCTGCTTCAAATTATTTAACAAGTCAAGAGCGGCACAATTGGTAATAACTACAAATAGAGTTCTTTCAACATAACCCTTAAATTTTTCAATGCCAAAAATTACTCCGAGAAGCTCTCGTTCTGTACCAGAATACTTTAGTTCAACGGAAGTTAAAGCACGACTGGCATAAGCAATGGGGTGCGCTAGGCCATCTTTATCTTGATATAAAATGGCACCTAGGCCGGTAGGTAAAGAATCAGTTTGAATATAGAATGTTTCATCAAAATTTGGTGAAATTAGAGAAGAGGCGGAAGTAATTAAAGCGTTTATTTTTTCGAATGCTTTTTGTGCATCGGGATTCCAATCAACAGACGAGCATTTCTTTTAATTTTTAAATAAGACGGTAATTGGGGTAGATATGGTAGATATGTTAGGTAGAAAAATGCGACAAGATATCAGTCCAATTAAGCGTTTACAATTTCGGTGACATTTCTAGGTGTTTTTAAATTGGTAATGGCATTAACTTTATTTGGATCAGCTCGTAATTCATTTGTATCCACGATAGATCTTAAAAAAGAAAGAGAAGAACAGCAAAGACGAAATTGAACCATGTATTTAACAGTGCATCAACAGTAAGAGAAGCAATAGAAATGGGTAAGTGTGGGCGGCTATCGAAAGGTTTAGTTTTAAGTTTTGCAGAGGCAAAACCAGGATGCTAATAAGCATCTACGGTTTTTACCAACTAAATCATTCAAGTGGAGTAGTACTACAAGGCGGCTTCGTGATGTAGTTGGTATGCGTGTGACTACTATGCCTAAGGCCGTGGGTTCAAATTCCGACACGGTCCGCTTGAAAAATGTTAGGCGAGCATTTTTCACAAAAATACGCCCTCGTTCGGATGAGAGGTAAAATGGAAGTCCGGTGTGTGAGTGTTGTCACGCACGTTAAAGGTATATACCTTGCTTGGAACAGCAAGGGTTCGGCAAAATTCAAAATTTCCAGGTAAAAAACTCGCTTCCTGGCTAATGTAGTACCTTCGGGTGGAGCATTGAAAAATCAATTGTCGGGAAGTAGTACTACACATTTCCGTTGAAGGAATATACATTCTCATTGTAGGTAAGTTAGTAAGAAGATGATCGATATTTTTCGGTAACGAACGCAAAGGTAAGGTAGAATTTAAATTTAGTTTGTACGTTGACTGATTTTGTCGTGTTGATAGTGGGCACTTTTCTGAAAGAGAAACGTTCCTTCAATAGTTTTCCGAAACATTACAACGTTGATATTTATTTTTATAGGCATTTGGTGTTCCACAAATATAACAGTTAGTATAGGTATGATCACCTTTTCAACAATTCCAACAAGAAATGAGACTAATTCCCTAAGTATTCGAAATTAGAGAAAAAAGTTATTAAAGCTACAAGGAAAATGATTAAGGTAAAATACGTTTGGTTGAGAAGATTTGATGGAGGTTTTACTGAAGAATGATATTTTTCCAGTCTCAATCTCACATCCTGTAGAGAATGATTAATGTCCTTAAAATGCGATTTAGAATCTATATTTGAAGGGTGCAATGTTCAGAATAATAAGCATGAAATTACGTATTAATTGACGCAAAATCTCTAGTTCATTAACTTTTTATCTAGCCGATTAAATAATGTTTGTACTTCTATAAAATATGATAAAATAATTTTATTGGCAGCTTGAAGACGAGCACGAATTTGAGATAAAATTTCATAATCATTATCAAAAGTAGCAAATATCTTTTTAAGAGCTCCGCTAATTCTTACCAACTTGTAACGTGCATTTTTAATCGTTTAACATTTTACGCTTTTTCTCAATTAGTAAATACCTTTCTGCAATTACTATTTCTATATTTTATATTTATTAACCCGTTGGCGAATGCGTCGTATTAATTAATTATAGATTGCATCGTTCTTGTAGTTTGTAGTTGTAGTTTGTGTTTTGTTCCGATATATTACGTTAAAAATACTGTTTCCTTGTTGCTTTACTAATTGTGTTTTTAGTTGTTTTTCTTGTGAAATAGAAGTTGTTTATTAACTGTAGAGCAATGTAGTTCTGATGGCGATTGAAGGAAAGATGCTTTATAGGCGAACGTGTTTTACTCGACCGCACGTGCTTGTTTACGGAAAATCGACTGACGGTTTTAGTGATACGCGTAGCTTTACTAATTGTTCTTTTTGTTGCTTTTCTGTTGGAAAAAAAGTGATAGAACTTGTTGACTCGACCGCACGTGCTTGTTTTACAGAACGTTGACTTAGCGATGCGCGTTGCTTTACTCATTGTGTTTTTTTGTTGGTGCTTTGTCTTTTGATATTTAAACTGTGTGTGTGATCTAGTTTCGCGGTCCTTTTTTTTATCAGATTAGTGCATACTATGGATTATCCAAATACAGTTCATACTGTAGTTTCTGAATTTTCTAACCCCAAAGAATCTACAACAGATCTTTGCTTGCGCAAATTTCGTTATTTGCGAAATATAACAGATTACCGATTTACAAAGGTATTGGTTGAAGTTTCTCACTGCTTTTTAGATGTTTATGAAAATAATATACATTTGGTCCCAGTTGAAATTAAACTAGTGCTACAACATATTTCGAAATTATTGCCTCAGGAAATAGAAGTAACAAGAAATTTATCAATGCTACATAGTTCCGTCGCGTGATAATGTCTGTTGCTAACACTAGTGAAATACGTAGGTGTGATTAGGGTAACGTGTGATAAGTTCCATCAACACCCTCCCAGTAAAGGGTGAAGTGCTTTGCTAGTGCAGGACCTCGTGAATCCCACACTTCAAATGCAAGAAGGCGTTCCTGAAGGACTTTTTGTAAGTTGAACTATTTCCTACTTATTATTACTTTAGATATCTATCCGTTGTTTTGCCATATCTTCGACGTTCTGATACCTTTTACAATAGACTTGCCTGCGATTAAGAAAAAAAAAAGAAAGAAAAAAAAATCAATACTGCTGAATTACTCATATCAATTGTGTCTTATCTATTTATCTTTTGTTAGTATTTTATCTGATTTGTGTTTAATTGGTGTGTGAGGAAACGTTTCTGCTACTCCCCAATATTACCTCACTTTGTACTAAAAATTTTTGTATTGCTTTTACCGTTGTTATATTATATAGATTATCTAAACAGTTTTTTTTCATTCTACCAAGTACTGAATAACTTAGACTATGCATTGCTGCTATGCTTTTTCTTTATTTCAGGTTTGCTATTCTAATTTCTTTTATTGCAGGTACTGTTACTAACTCCTTACCGCTGCAGTAAATTTTGTTTTTAATAGAAAGAAGAGAAGAAACCAACCTAAATATTTTATACTTAACAGACAATGTTACATAATTGAAAACGCCCCATACGTTGTAGTGCTATTGTTATACTCAACCACAACACTCTTAATTAATAATTAAGATTCAGTACTGCAAATTTCGGTACTTTCTAACAAGTTACAAGGTTATAAATACTTACGATTCTTGGCCTAGGCGGCGATAAAACTCTTCTCAAGGTCGTAGTGATCCGATCTTCTTCAAATTGTGTAACGTTGTTGTGCCCTAAAAGAACATCTTCTAAAACTAGCAATTCTTCTTCTCTTTCTTGCGCCTTGAATAACCACTTTTGAACCTGATTTTGCATTTTTTTTTTTAATTTCCTCATCCTTACAATCTGATATGGGGCTGCACGTCTAAACTACCACTGTGTCTGTAGGTTTAGTACCAAGTCGGACTGTTATTATCGTATCATTGACCTGCTGGGTATATTTTTTACTATTATTGCCGTTTCCTCGTTTATAATAAAACTCATCTGTATGACCATTACTTGCGTCTAAGTGGGTGGCATTTAATTCTTCCAACTAAAAGTCTCATGCTTTTGGGCGCCCAAGTCTTTTCAATTCTAGTTTCTATATAGTTATTTTTTTCCACTCCATTCTTTCAAAATACCTCAAACGTTACTCATTTCAATTTGTAGACTAATCTTCCGACCTCGTGGTTTTTTCGTTTTTCTCTATTCTTTATTTTTTTAGTGCCATCTTGTCTTTCTTTAGAATTCGCATAGAGATGGCATACCGAAATAGAATGGGATTGTGACAGTATCATATCAGACAGGGGTGTATGCATCTTATAAATCACCTTCATATTTGTTTTTGTATTGTTCTTCTTAGAACCTTATTTTCTACGAAATAAGTCGCTGGTGGGTTTTCGTGGTCTTTCACCGAAAAGAGTAAGAAGATCTTTCGGTACATATTAGAAGCGAAAGAAGGGCGGTTGGTTGTCTTTTACAACAAGCAGCCGAATCTCAAACACTATTCTACCCCGTCCTCGACCGGATGGTTATTCAGATACATCTATGTAAAAATATTCAGAATGCTTCAGTTAAATTTAACAACAAAATTGCCAACCTGCACAGTTAGAATTTTAATATATCGATTTACTTTTCGATTTAAACCATTTACAATGCCACCATCACGGCTTATAGTAGTGATTTTTAGTAAAGGTACTGAGAGCTTTCCTTGTTAAGTTGGGCTGGAGGATGTCGTAAATATTTTTACATAGTATTTAAGCTTTAATTACCAAATTCTTTTTTTTTTTTTTGTGAAGAGCGAAATTTGCCAACTTGACGGCTGCAAATACAATACAACCGGTCATTGGTTGATTTTGCTTTGCAAATTGCTAAAGAACAAAATTAATATTGTAACAAAGGCACCAAAGAGTCTAGAATCGAAAGGAACAAAGCCAATAAACCAACAATAGATTGATTGAGAGCTACAAAGGTGCACTTAGATAAGTAATATAAAATGTCCAAAAGCGAATAATACAGAAAAACCTGGTAATTTCGCGAAGCTTATTAGTACATTAAGGTTGCATGTATTTGTGATTAAACAGACATATTTTACCAATACAAAATAGTAAAAAAGGGTTCGTTGTAATATTTTAATATATATGTTATTTGATTTAGAGTATCACTGCTATTACATGACAAGACAGTTTGTAACATGATATTAATTTTTGACAGCAAACTTTTAACTTTTATATAAGCCACTTGACCACGTGCTTTTGTAATTGCGCAATTCATACCCAGAATTTTGGATCGTATTAGAAACCTAGCATTTTGACGCCCACGTTGGCTATCATTTACGCTTCTATTCCCCTATTATCGTTTAAATTCTTTCACTATTGTGAAAATACAGAACCAAAGCGCAATGACTAAACCTCACTTAATCAAAGTGTTTTCCATTTTAGTAGACAGATTTAATCTGACGCATTGATAATATCATATACGCTATGGTATTGGTCGGTGAGAAATAACAGTATTTCAAGATATCATGCCCCGTCACAATCGACTACCGTGGCTCCAGACATCCCTGCTAAAAATACGACTGTATTAGGTATCAAGACTAATCTCACCTATCAGTACTTTTGATTTCTCAATGTTCCACCAGTAGGTACTACATTGGCCAGGAAGCGAGTTTCTTTTACCTGAAAAATTTTTAATTTTGCCTAACCCTTGCTGTTCCAAGCAAGGTAGGGATACCACACACACATGGGAACTCCATTTTACCTCTCATTCGAACGAGGGCGTATTGTGTAAAAAATACTCGCCTAACATTTTTCAAGCGGACCGCGTCGGGACTCGAACCCGGGACTTCGGGCATAGTAGTCAAACGCATACCAACTACACCACGGAGCCGCAATGTAAGTCCATATTGACATCGAGGATGCGTTTAGCGAAACCACCTTTGCAAGCGCTGTCAAAGCCCTGTGAGGGCGTGGAGCGGAGGACACTTTGGCAGTTAAGCATGCAGTTTTTGCGATGCCACCGAATACATGCTAGTGACATCTCGATAATTAGGACGGTAAGTAAGGGCTGTCCTCAGAGCGGAGTTTTGTCTCCACTATTATAGAATCTTGTAGTCAATAGTCTTCTCCAACGTCTTAACCAGGAAAGATAGCATATGCAGACGATTTTGTTACACTGGTGGTCGGCAAATTTGCTCAGATCTGTGCAACCTAATGCAAACAGCAATAAAGTTCACCGAACGCCCTGACAATTAACCAAACAAAAGCTCATTAGATTGACATTACTCCGACAATTCCCACTACCTCTTTCGTAAGAGGTCAAGTATCTAGTAATCATACTTGACAAGAAGTTGAATTGCGCCAAGCACCTTCAAGTAAAAACTATGAAAGCCAGCATACTGTTCCGGCAGTGCAGACGTACCATAAGCAAATTTTAGGGTGTTGCGTCGAAGGATATCCTGCGGCGATACACTGCGGTAGTTCAACCAAAGTTTTACTATAACGCCGTGGTCTGGTGTCCCAGTACCCGAATGGCTCACACAGATTGGGAACTCACGCATATTCAAAAATTGGCCTAAGTATCACGGGCGCAGTGCTATCTACACCCACTACAGTCTTAGAAACCTTTCTTAGTTTCGCTCTACTGGACCAGTATGTGGAAGAGATGGTTCTGAGGGCGACACTAAGTTTGCGGTTTAAGGGTCTGTGAATTGATATGTGTTGCGGGAGAAGATACCACGGGATCCTAGGAGAGGCGGTGCGTATTATGCCGCTCTTGGGCAGACTGGTGGATTCTATCGCTTCCGTTATGATATTCAGTAAACGCTTCAGAGTCTGTACTGACCCTAAAGGCGTCACACATTTTCACGATGGATCCACAACAAATACGGCACAGGGTACGCTATCCGAAGACCTTGACCTTCACGAAAGCGTTACACTGGACACACTGGCTACAGTTAATCAATCGGAAGTCATAGCCATCATGGGTGCTGCAAATGCTATTTTGGAATATAGAATCCTAAATAAAACCATACGTGTTCTGAGTGGCAGCAAGGCGGCGCTAATGCCTCTAAGTAAGCAGAAACTCCACTCATGAATGGTACTATCAGACTCGAGCTTGCTTCTAGTGCTAATGTTTTTGAGCTAGTCTGGATTAAAGGACACTCAGGTGTACACGGCAACGAGCAGCCCGATGCAATAGCGAAACAATGATCTTCTCATAGATTTATAGGTCCTGAGCCGACCGCTTTCATATCGTCATAGGCAATCTTCACCATGATCAGACGAAACTACACAGCGTCATCAAAAGTAGAGGTAGGATTGTACGACAAGTTGCCGCCAGGTAAAAATATTTATCAAGTCTTCTTTGACAAAAATCGAAAAATTTTGTGTTTGCCTGCCGAGACAGTAACTACAGCTAACAATCAAACTGAAGGGTGATTTATAAATAAAAGAACTACGCCATTTTACCCCCCTTAAATACTACGGCATACTTTAGGATAACAACATTAAGAAGTATTTAATAACTATAATTAATAATATTCAACATTGGCACAGCAAGCAACTAATTAATTACAAAAGTGCACAGCAGAGAAAACACTAAACTGCCCTCACACTTCCAACTGCATTTGGTACATCTCAACAAGAACAGGTGACGTATAGTAACCAGATTACCAACACTTAATTTAACGGGATGTCAACTGTTACCCAGACATACCACACATGACAACTGAAGAAACGGTAGTGTAGGCCAGCTAGTCTTTTCTGGCAGGTACTGAGGTCGGCTATGCCAATACTAGCCAGTTAAAGTTGAAGAGGGGGGACACCAGGAAGATGATCTGCACCTTGACTACCAATGTTTCTCCCCACACAAACATAAAATGTTAGTAATATTCAATAAGGCTTGATCACACGCATCCACATACATGCATTAACAGTTTCCAGCCCGTGTTACAAAAATATTTCACAAGGTCAGTCAACTTTCTATTATTTACAAAAAGGTATACTACAAGTACATTGACAAGACAACATGACTCGCTCAAATGAACTTATGGCATGATTATGCATAGTTAAAAAGGCGCTTATTATTGAATAGACTATCTTCAACATAGTCATAATCGCAAACGCGAAAGCACGAGATGGTTGGTTATACCAGATATTCAATTTAATTACATCACAACAATTATCACAAACGTTAAATACTAGTTAATTGTATAGGAATATCGGATAGATAATAGGATAAACACACAACAAATATAATTAAATTGTAAATGTGGTTAATATGCTGAAATAAAACAATTACACATAATAAAAATGTCAAATGAGTCACAAATAACAAACATTATAAAACATGTAGGCAGCAAATACATATCAAAGTTCTACAGCATAAATACAAGCCCAGATTCAGGCGCTAAATCTTTATATAAATGCATGTTAATTAAATATATTAAATCTAGTAAGCAAATGTTAAAATTATTCATTATGATTGCATCGGCTAAAACGTACTTTTAAAAATTAAACACATCTTGACATTACAAATTACAAACAAAAAATATACATAACAACTTTGTGGTTAATTTAATTAGTATCTTAAAATCAAAACAAATAACATTAAACAATTAACCAAGCTTCGATGCAATTAGATAACTTGAAATAGCATATAATTAAAAACATCATCTTTAATATAATCACCAAGTGAAGCTTTTTCGACCTGCCATTTTTGAAATCTCAAAACAAAGTCCTTTAACCTTGTCGACTAGATCGATCGTCCCTACACATGCACCCTTTATAACGTAAATTCTGACGTCATGGAATGCGTTCAGAAACCTACAAGTAGTTACTGAGCTATTCTAACAAATATATTCTAACAAATAATTATAAACCAATGAGAATTGACATAGGAAAACACTACGGAACACTACACATGTACCCACAAAATATGTGATAAACACTTAAAATAAATCAGTTTTCAAGAATTTAAAATGAACGAATCTCTTTTGAAAACTAACTACTTTGGCGAAGCGAAACGTTCTGGTTGTTTTCTGCACGAAATCAACCCAACCATGTTACATAAGTTTGACCAGTTGTAGAATCGCAACGACTATTTGGTAATAAAGGATAAATTCTGAATATAAACAAGTAATGGAATAATAAAACACAGGGAATGGAAACTTAAACTGCAGTATTTCGTATGCCTTTTTTAAACTTTAGAAGACATATTTACTTACGAAAATACAACCTGAATATGAGCATGTCTAAAAACTATTTAATAACAGCTGAAAAAATTTTTAAAAACAGTTCACGTCTATTAAGTAAAACGGAAACCTTGAAATTTAAGAAACTAAAATACCTTTTTAACATTCGTAGTAAAGCCACCACGATGATCTAATTTTTAAGGGAAAGTAAGGATAAAATCAAACAAATTTTCATGTAATTGAGATGCATAATAATTAACCAAAGGTACAACCTTTTGAAATTGATGACTGCAGAACTTGTCAAAATAAGTTTAGATTATCTCATGTATTAAACAGAGAGGCCATCTTCAATTTAATATTTGATTTTGAGCTTATAAAAATTCTGCCTTTTGTGTTTTCAGCGCCAAATGACATCGATGCTTTCTCAGGCTTCAGATATAAAAACAGTAGCAGTAAAGTAAAGAATCTAAAATTTAATTATTACTAAAATTTATTCTATCCTCATAATTCTTATATAAACACTAAGGTTTAGATGTGACTTACTAGGTTAATTGAAATCGCGTAAAAGATCACGCAATCAAAAAAGGTATTACCGACAGTTACTTTCAATGGACTTAGAATGTAACTAACCTAACTATATGAATACAAATAAGATAAACCACACCGAATATTTATAATGTTTAAATAAAAGCACACACCAGGAAGTGCTGCTCATTAAATGCACGCTTACAATGTGAATACTGTTTAAAATTTATATGGTCATTATTAAAAAAAGAACTTTGTTCTAATTAATTTACAATCAAGCCACCATACACCGTAATTAAAAAAGTAAATTGAAGATTCACGTATTCTTGTGAAAGTAGGGTTTGATGGACATTGCGGATGAACCATTCCCACCCTTTCTTGTTCTTGAGGGAGTATAAAACCACTGGTCCATCTGAAGTAAAGTACAGTTCCACTCGTCGTCTTCATTTTGAGCATCATGAATACTTACACCGTGGTAAGAAATATTTTTATGGATTACGTGTGTGAAACTATTACGTGTGCTTAACTAATTCATTTTTCTTTTCAGTGCATGGCATTAGCCATGGCCATGGCCGTAACGGCTGAACCACCATCTGGGTATTCTTATTCAAAACCGATAGGTGGTGGTGGACATTTTGGAGGCGGCGGCGGATTTCTGTCCGGCGGTGGAGGATACACAGCCGTATCTTCAGGTTATCAAACATCTGAGGGTGCCCATGTTGACTCTGCGCTTTTGGAACAAGTTAAACAAATCTTATTAAAAGAAGAAATATCCTCACAATCACACAGTGGATTTGGAGGCGGATTTGGAGGCGGCCTTAGCTCATCGTACGGTCCACCATCATCACAATACGGAGTTCCATCTTCATCATACGGAGTACCACACTATTCAGGTCACGTTGTTGGAATCGATCTTGAAGGAATTAAACAAGCCATTCAAGTAGCACAATATCATCAGGCCAGTTCGTCTTCGTTTGGTGGTTATCCTAGCGGTCCTGGAAAAATTTCCAGCTCGTACGGAGCACCTTACTAAGCCATTGAGCTGAAGAACTGAAATCACTATCACACGGGTCATCATGATGCAATAACTCATTTGTAAATTACCATACACTTGTATAAAGCTTCAGTTAGGTTATATTTTTGTAAAAAATAAAAATACATTTGTCACCGTATATACGCTTTTTATTCTTGAAGAAATTGAAAGTAATAAAAGTAGGGCAGTTTGTAGGATGCTGCAGCATATGTTCTGAACATCAAAAACAACTAACTAGTGAAAGTTAACATCTCATAGCTTTCTCTGTTAATTCATTTTACCTGCGGTGGAAAATTAGATAACCTCTGACCCTTCTCCAATTAGCGAACTGACCGTTAAAGCATTCTCACAGTTCGCTAAGATAAATGAGGTTAATTGCTCCTTGCGAGAGAATCCCACATCGCTTTTACTTTTGTAGATGACGGCACAGTTTTCACTTTCGCATACATGTTCGTTATTAATTATTAGTCATTGAGATCGTTGTTTAATAGATGGTCAATAAAAGAAAGGATTTGATGAATCTACGAGAGTTTGAAAATTGTTTTAAACTTCCACAACATTTTTAAGCACGCTTCCTATATACTTTTGATAGACATGTTCTGAAAAAAAAACGTATATTTATTATTGCACATCATTGAAGATATTAACAACAAACCTATAATTTTGAGCAATTATAAGTATGTAATGTACTGTACCGATTGAGAGAAATTGGTACACAGACAAGATGTTCTATTTTTGAATAAGGATGTTTTCTCTTATTATAATAATTCTCCGAAGACCTGTGCGTTTCAAGCACTTTTTTGTTTTATGTAATTTTAAGGTTTGGGTTTATTCCGTTTAATTGCATAACCAAGACAATGGTAACGAAATTGTAACAGCCAATAAATAACTCCGACAAAACCTCGAGTTTTATAAATTAACCAGGTCAGTGTGCAAAAATACGGACGATAAACTTCCTAAAACATGGGAACATTTTTTTTCCTCACTTTGTCAGTACTTTAACCCAATTTTGATTAAATAAAACATTCTCTGTTGCTATCTAACAGATTAATGTGAGAGCTTTGTACACGTTACAAGATATTTCAATTAGTTGTTATTTAATTACAAGGAAATTGACTTGTCCTTAATTTTGAATAGTGAACGCTGTTGATATTACAATTAAAGCAGTCTCGACCTGTTCTATATTCACAGCAAACAAATCGACAAGTACTTTCGTGCAGTTTCAAGAGTAATATTCTTGACCCTTTTTGACAAAAATTAATCGAACTCAAACGCTTCTAGAAACTAAGTTGTAGTTCGCCTTTGAAGACTTTCTTTAATTCAATTTTCACGAACTTTGAATGCGTATGAGGTGTATCAAGTGAACGTTAACTACGAAATACACGAGCATAGTGCACCACCATAACCATAACTCGGAATTGTCTAATAGCTGCATGTTAAGAATGAGACGCACAAAAGGTTTGTCATTTGCCGTAAAATGATATGAGGTTTGTCAGTTAAATTCGATGAATGTTCTAATAAAAACACAAAAACAGAATGCGCAGAATACACCATAAGACACAACACAATTTTAACCCGTTCCTCTCGGGTTTTCTCGGTTTCTCTCGGGTTTTCTAGGTTCCTCTCGGTTTTTCTACGTTCGTATAGCTTCTGGAAAAAGCTTCTTTGGAACCATTTTCAAAATAACTGTCACACGGTTCCGAATCTCTTTGAGGTTCGCAAATCGTGATTCCTTAGACGATCCCTTAAGACGAGGAAACACAATAAATCAGTAAGTGCAGGATTTGAAGAGTAGGGTGAATGATTCAAAACAGCCACTACACGTTAAACCAATAATTGGAGTACAAGGATGCTCGTATGTATGGCCTGTACTGACGTTCAATTTTTTGTCTGGATCATCCAGATACCTTGCAACAAACTTTTGAGAACCTCTAGGTAGAATGTGGCATTCATCGCTTAGTCAACAGGGACTAATTCTTTATGGATAATTCCCTCTTTCTTCAAAAATATAATCAGAATAGTTTTCACCTTGGATTTTTGCACGCGGCTTAGTCTTCGCGAGGAAGAAAGCGACCTTACACTTGATTTTCCAATCCACTAGAAGGTACTATATTGACCAGGGGGCAAGTTGCTTTTACCTGGAAATTTTGAGTTTTGCTGAACCTTTGCTATTCCAAGCAAGGACCTACATTTTACCTCTCATTCGAACGAGGGCGTTTTTTTTGTGAGAAACGATCGTCCGTGTGGGGAATCGAACCCGGGACCTTGGGCTTAGTAGTCACAAACGAACCAACTAAGCCACAGAGGCGGTTGGAAGAAGGGGACCGTATAATTTGAGTAAGGACCGCTACACTTGCGGTCACGTCCCCAATGCTTAATCCAAAAGCACTACATTGGGTTTAAACACGAATAATTACGTGTTTCATATAAATCTAACTTCAAAATTAATTAATCGTTAAAATATAATTCATAAACTAAAATTAAAGTTGTTACGTTTATTTTTCTACCTAAATTAAATACCCTTTTTCTCCTGGTTAAGTCATTACCCGCTCGAATAAATTCCATTTCTATTCTTAAACTCTCCAACAATACCCTATACGGGTGCAACAAAATAAGTGTAAAACATTTCAGGGGGTGATTCCTCATCGTAAAAGGGATAGGGTCTTTTATATAAAGAAACTTCGTTTGAGCATCCTTGTTAAGATATAGGCCCTTAAAGGGGGTACATAAGATTTGTTGTCTTTTTTTTACAAACACTAAAAAAGTTACAAAATTGAAATTAAGGTGACATTTTTTACTATCAAAAATACACTTACTCGGTACTTTATTTGGTTTACCCCATGGTTGTAAGGGGTGGAAAACACAACCCCTAAAATTTATTTCCAATGTAACTTTTTGTCTTATTACTTGTTTTCCATTTAAAAATTTATTTCCAATAGCTTATTTCATTCTAAGCAAAAAATGTCTCGAATTTTTTGCCCAAAATTAACCAGTTCGCAGAAAAAAATTACTTCACAATCAACTACAGAGATACATCGTCATGAGACGAAAATGCGAAACTAATTTATCTAGTAGACCGCTATTAGTGATAGTGACAATTAAATTGTTATCACACTGTCAGTTTGTAAATTTTGAAATTGAATTAATAATTGTGTATCGTTGTTCTGTTATTAATTTGTTGGAGAACAACCTACTAGCAGTACTAAAAAGATTGCTTTCGATTTAAATGTTGATCATATGACGGTATTTCGAATTTTAAAGGAACAACTCTTATACCCCTACCATCTACATTACATGTGATTTTCCAATGCTCCACCCGAAGGTACTACATTGGCCAGGAAGCGAGTTTTTTACCTGGAAAATTTGGAATTTTGCCGAACCCTTGCTGTTCCAAGCAAGGTAGGGATCTTTAACGTGCGTGACAACACTCACACGGACCTCCATTTTACCTCTCATCCGAACGAGGGTGTATTTTGTGAAAAATGCTCGCCTAACATTTTTCAAGCGGACCGCGTCGGGATTCGAACCCGGGACCTTAGGCGTAGTAGTCACACATACCACTACGCCACGGAGCCGCCTCCCTACCATCTACAACGAGTACAGACACTATTACCGCGAGATTTTCCGAACCGTCTTGAATTTTCCAATTGGATGCTGGAAATGATTAGAAGAAATTGTGACTTTCTGAAGACGATCGAATTCACAGACGAATGTACTTTTTCTCGGGACAAGATTATTAATTTTCATAATAACCATCAAGAACATTTTTGGCTTAACGTGTGGGTCGGAGTTATTGGGGATTATTTAATTGGCCCTCATTTTCTACCTCCTCGATTAAATGGCGAGGAATACGCTCAATTTTTAAGAGAAGTGCATCCAGTACTGCTGGACGAAGTTCCTTGTGGTGTCAGAAGGTTATGTTTTTTATGCATGATGGGGCTCCCGCCTATTTTAGTCAAGCAGCACGTCATCATTTAACTTAAACATATTCAAATCATTAGATAGGTCGAGGAGGACCACAGAATTGGCCCGCTCGATCCCCGGATTTGAATCCTCTCGATTTCTCTACTTGGGGTTATTTACAGAGTTTGGTTTATCCTACTCCTGTTCGCGATGTAGAGGACTTTAAAACCGCATTCTCGATGCGTGCAGGGTAATTAGAGAGACTCCAGGAATATTTGAGTGAATACGTGGCTCAATGCACCGACGTCTAGACGCATGTGTAATGACTGAAGGTGAACATATTGAACATTTACTATGATTTCTACATGTTGTATGTTTTGTTATTAATAAATTAATTTTGTTTATTCATCTTTAATCATACTATGATGCAGGTAGTAACTACAAAATAACAATAATAATCCAGTTCGCATTTATGACGATGTATCTCTGTAGTTGTTTGTAAAATAATTTTTTTCTGCGACTGGTTAGTTTTGGACAAAAAATTCAAGAAACATTTTTTGTTTAGACTGAAATAAGCTATAGGAAATAAATTTTTAAATGGCAAACAAATAATAAGACAAAAAGTTACATTGGAAATAAATTTTAGGGGCTGCGTTTTCCACCCCTTACAACCATGGGGTAAACCAAATAAATTACTGAGCAAGTGTATTTTTGATAGTAAAAAGTATCACCTTAATTTAAATTTTGTAACGTTTTAGTGCTTGTAAAAAAAATGAAAAACAAAGTTTTATGTACCCCCTTTTTTAAGGGGCTGTATCTTAACAAGGGATGCTCCAATAAAGATTCTTTATATGAAAGACCCTATCTCTTTTACGATGAGAAATCACCCCCTGAAATGTGTTGGATTTATTTTGTTACACCCTATATAGTGTACCTGTACAGTATAAGCCCGCTTAACATAATTTTAACCCAAATCTACTTTGCTTTTAAAACAAAAATTTATTCGATAAATTAAATAGTCAATACCTTGTTTTAGGTATCCGGTAATTTTTTAAACAATCCGATAACGTATAGTTGCTTTCTCTGGTGTTTCCCATTTAAAGACTTGTCGAAATAATAGATCTTATTATTATTTGATAGCGTGTTTTCCAGTTTTGCTAATCGCGCTTTGATAACGCGAGGATTGCAGTTCGAACTCGTGTTATTTGATCCCCTTTTTAATTTGATTCTGCAGCTTGTGCGTTGAAATATTTTCTACATTATACGTCACAGTACTTCAAAAACAATGCACGTTTTTTGTTCGACACGTAGAAGATATCTTGCGTGTATTGGCGAGTTTTCCCGCGCTTACCCATTCTAATCAGCTTCTCTTTTTAGCACTTTTCTGGAGGCCAAATTCGTTCTTTTTGTATTTGGGCCCAACTGTTCTTTGCCACAGATCAACTGACACTGCCTGTAGATCGCTAGTGCCGTTATGGTAACAGGGTAAACAGATCCTGACGACCGTGGCGTTGCTGTACTGACTCACCCTCGACGGGTTGCAAGCTAAGTATCCAGACACATACAAGTATACAACTTGTTTTCTTTTGTGCATATTCCATATCGGCGTTTAGTGTAGTTACGTGATAAGAAACGTGACACTGTTGAACTATTGTTTGTTGTTGTGAATCGATGTTATCGCTCTACAGGTGTGATGTACCATTGTTAAATATGTTTACAAGACACACGCTTATTCTTTTCTACCGATTGGTTTATTTTACAAACGATATTATGTACAATTTAAAAGAATGTTGGACAAAAGCTCTCACACGTTAATTCTTTTCCTACTGATTAGTTTATTTTACAAAAAGTATTAAGTACAATTTTAAAAACAAAACGCTTGGCAAAAGCTCTCACATGCTTATTTACTACTGATTAATTTTATTTTGTGTAAAATACGAGATGCGCACTTCGTATCCAAAGTACGAAATTGTTCATATCACATAATTGTTTGCTTTGAAATAGTAACGCTTAATTTATTGATTGTGCTTGTTTGTACAGAATTCTTTATTTATTTTTATTTGTTAATAGATAATCGTGGGCGACGTGCTTTTCTTTTGTTGTTTTTTTTGGTATGTAGGCGAATCCCCCACTCACTGCGGTTGGTAGTTAGCCTGGTGTTTACTCTAGGTACGTTATTCTGACAACCCATAATGTTTCCTTTTGTACCGTTGATTTTCTTACCTCCAATCCTAACAAACAATTTTCTTCCTTAACTCGTTTTGAATTTTTTAAAATACCCTTGCCAACTCCTATACCGCGTGCTACAACTACTACACCCCTGCTGTCCCTGTTTTGAGGAAAACTGCCCATAAGATGAAGAAATTTGTTTATGCTCTTTTCGAACCGGAAGATGTATATCGGCCAAGTCCTAATGTCCTTGATCTAGTTTCATTTTCCTTCTGTCGGCGCAAACGCCTTAAGCTCAATATCTAGTCCTCACGCCAGTTTCTTATGCCGACTTTGCTCTCCTTAGGACTTGATTTCTGGACTTTAAGTTTTCTTTTTATTTACTTGCCTGTTTGATAGGTTTTCTTTCTTTTTCTTCCTCCTTGAACCCGTGTGGGTCCGGAAATAGAATTGTCCCATGGTACGACCTGCCTGTCGTAAGAGGCGACTACAGCGGTCCAATACATACACACACACACACACACACACACACACACTTTATACACGTCCAATCCATACCCACATACTTCATACACACACACACACACACACACACACACACATACTCTCACACACTTCATAAACACACAGTTCTACTTGATTCTCCATTCTTTCGTTTTCTTCTGTACTTCTTGAACCCGTGTGGGTCCGAGAATAGAATAGCCCCTTGGTACGATCTGCTTGTCGTAAGAGATGACTCAGCGGTCCAACACACACATATACACACGCACACTTTATACAAGCACAACACATACACACACTTCTTACACACCCACGCACACCACACTTTATACACGCACAACACCTACACACACACTTCTTACACACCACACACACACACACACATATACACACGCACACGCACACACCTACTCATATATAAGTACACTGGTATTTTGTTTTATTTTCTTTTGTAAGATTCTTAGCTTTTTTTTTGGTTTTGTACTTGGTGCTTGGTGTTATTCTTTTTAGATTTTTTTGTTCTCGTTCCTGTCGTTCCACATTTCTCCCCTTTTTCCTGTTTATCCGCTCTTGTGGTAGGTGATTTCTAGTCCGTTTTTATTTCTTCGGAAACCACCACTTAGTCGACTTTAGGACTAGTTAGCATTTCTTTTCTTTGGTTCTTCGGTTTTGGTTACACCAGTTAGTAGTACATTGTTTCCTTTTACTAGCGCTCTCCTTTCCTTTCTCTTGTTCTCCCTTGTTGTCCCTTTGTTTACTTGAGGCTTGACTTTTGGGTCCTGTTTTGGCTTGTACTGTTGGTTTTCTTTTTCGTTCCTTTTCTTACTTTGGTTTTTTCGCGAGAAACCAATTTCTTCTCATGAGGTTGAAAACTGTACTGTTTCTTCACTAGAAATATCTGTCCCTTGACGACTTCCTCAGTGCTAACGCCATTCTACCTTTGTCCTCGGTGATTGCTACCTTCCACTTTTCCTTTTCCTAAGCGAATTCTTTCTTTTTTCTCTTTTTCTATTACTATATATTGGTTCGTCGAGCCGGATGAGAGTTTTTTTTATTTTGGTGTGTTTCTTTTTTTCTTTTGTTTGGTTTTCGTAAACGGTTTTCTTTTAGTTTTTTTTTACGCAAATTTTTTTATGTTGTTTTTTTGGTACTGCTGGGGAGGGGGGATTTGTTACGTACATTTTTCTACTTAAACTAAATACCCTTTTTTTCATGGTTAAATCATTACCCGCTAGAATAAGTTCCATTTCTATTCTTAAATTCTCCAATACCCTATATAGAGTACCTGTTCAGTATAAGCCCGATCAACATAATTTTAACTCAAATCCACTTTGCTTTTAAAACGAAAATTTATTCGATAAATTAAATAGTCAATACCTTGTTTTAGGTATCCGGTAATTTGTTAAACATCCCGATAACGTATAATTGCTTTTCTGGTGTTTCCATTTAAAGACTAGTCGAAATAATAGATCCTATTATTATTTGATAGCGTGTTTTCCAGTTTTGCTAATTGTGCTTCGATAACGCGTGGATTGCAGTTCGAACTCGTGTTATTTGAACCCATTTTTAATTTGATTTTGCAGCTTGTGCGTTGAAATATTTTCTTCATTATTCGTCACGGTACTTAAAAAGCAATGCACGTTTTTTGTTCGACAAGTAGAAGATATCTTGCGTGTATTGGCGAGTTTTCCCGAGCTTACCCATTCTAACCAGATTCTCTTTTTAGCTTTTAGCTGGAGGCCAAATTGGTTCTTTTTTGTATGTAGGCTTAACTGTTCTTTGCCACAGATCAACTGCTGTTGGCTGTAGATCGCTAGTGTCGTTATGGTAACAGGGTAAACAGATCCCGACGACCGTGGCGTTGCTGTGCTGACTTACCCCCGACGGATTGTAAGCTAAGTATCCAGACACATACAGGTATACAACTTGTTTACTTTTGTGTATATCAATGGCATATTCCGTATCAGCGTTTGGTGTAGTTACGTGATAAGAAACGTGACACTGTTGAACTATTGTTTGTTGTTGTGAATCGATGTTATCGCTCTACAGGTGTGATGTACCATTGTTAAAAATGTTTGACAGACACACGCTTATTCTTTTCTACTAAATGGTTTATCTTACAAAGGGTGTTATGTACAATATAAAAGAATGTTGGACAAAAGCTCTCACACGTCAATTCTTTTCTACTGATTAGTTTATTTTACAAAAAGTATTAAGTACAATTTTAAAAACAAAACGCTTAACAAAAGCTCTCACATGCTTATTTACTACTGATTAATTTTATTTTGTGTAAAATACGAGATGCGCACTTCGTATCTAAAGTACGAAATTGTTCATATCACATAATTGTTTGCTTTAAAATAGTAAAGCTTAATTTATTGCTTGTGCTTGTTTGTATAGAATTCTTTATTTATTTTTATTTGTTAATAGATAATCGTGGGCGAAGTGCTTTTTTTTGTTGTTTTTTTTTGGTATGTAGGCGAATTCCTCCACTCTCTGCGGTTGGTAGTTAGCCCGATATTTACTTTTCTTCTGGCTACGTCTAGGTACGTAGCAAAGTTAGTGTTTAAATAATGATACCCATAGCATTGACTTTTGAGGGAGTCGTATCAACAACAAAAAGTAGTATAGATCATCAAACTCCAGCTCTGCTTACCGGTGCGACCTGAAGAGTCGATTTAAAACTATTCAAAGCCAACTAAATTAGTAATTACTAATTGATTCAAATTTCTAAGCATACGCCAAATTTATTTATAGCGAATCTAGCTATTTGTTCCTCCCCTATAAATTTTCAATATCGTCCGTTCTAGTCTAAGTAATTTATTCTGGCGTTCAGTATCGGTCCCTAACTGATTTATTCCAATTTCAATTTTCATTTCTATAGATAATACGACCAAAAAACAGGCAAAACGCGAAACAAAACAAATCAAGCGACAGTACAATAAAATATATAATGTACAATTAGGTATAAATGTAATATATGAATATCTAAATAAAGCATTAGGAATATCAAGTTGATATGTTTACTTTACGATGGTCAGTTAAAATCTACACCCTTTTGCTCCATTATCCATTTACGTAGATTAAGCTAAGATGCTCCAACACCCGTGATATTATACATTTCTACAATAAAATACGCTTCTAGTAATTTTCAATTTCAAATCCATTTGGTTTAACATGGAAAGTTTATTCTATAAATTAAATAGTCAATACCCTGTTTTAGGTATCCGGGAACTCGCTGTGCATTGCGATGGCGTGTGGTTGCTTTCTTTATTGTTTCAATCGGAAACTCGTTGAAATGAGGTATTGAACTGTCCGATAAAAACGTGATTCAAGTTTCCTAATCACGTTTGATAACTACAATATTACTTTGAGCTCTGGTTATTAGTTAAACAAAATTAATATTAACTTTTTTTCGATATATACAACGAAAACATTTGTTATATTTTTGGTTGTTTCCGTTTTTCTTTGTGAGAATTTCGCAAACGCCCTACAGCGTGCTTCGGGGGCTTAGCGACCCGTTAGATTGCCGCTCCTTTTTGGTATGGGAGAACATCAACACTACTTGGTCCCAAGCCCTCTGTTCCGCCACGTCATTAGGGCCAACCCTACGCTCTGGACTCAAGGGTGAGTGTTTTAGCCACCATTTTCTGATATGGGTTTCACGTACTTGATGAAACTGCCTATTTATAAGGTTCTTCTATTGCCGACTAAATTTTATAGGGGTAAAACAATTCTCTTCACGTGAGATGACACGTATTGAAAATATTGTAGTATATCCTGACCTCTCACGGTGATAATCTTATATGGTTAACTTGAATTTCACGATGGTAATCTAGAACTGTTG